>CM061047.1:36432784-37632784 GCA_030762985.1 Adelphocoris suturalis | reverse complement strand
CCGACGCTGTAGTCATTTTTACGTTTACGTTGCTAATTAGAGGAGAAAACTATGTTTTAATGTTGTAAAACATTTTTTAAAATGAAATCGAGGGTTTTCTTGAAAAATGACCTTCTATGAAAATTCGAGTTTAGGGTCGGTTTCTACGTATCTTTTTACGCTGAATCAAATGTTGACACTTGCAGATCTCTCGAACCCCGTTATAACCAAGTTTTACACCTAAGGTACAGCTAAACAAATAAACTAAAAACTAGTTAGTGAAAGTGTAAAACTCAGTTATAACGGAGCTGGGGAGATCTGCGAGTGTTCTCATTTGGTTCAGCGTGAAAAATACGTAAAAACCGACCCAAAACTCGTATTTTCATAGTAGTTTTACAAGAAAACCCTTGATTTCATTGAAAAAACAATGTTTTTCAACATTAAAACATAGTTTTTTCTCCTAATTAGCAACGTAAAAGTAAAATTGACCACACCGTTGGAAAGTTTAGATCTTGTCGCAGTTTTTAATGTTACTGCACCTTGATAAAATATTGGTTTTCGTAGTTTAATTCCCGATTGAAAAAACCCAAGATTTCCCAAGTTAGGTAAAACTTTCTTTTCAGAGGGCTCTTTCTTGTATCCAAACTTAATTGTTAAGAAAGGTCAGGCATCTATCTGATAGGAAATTTAATGTTCTTTCCAACGGTATCCTCAAATTTGAATTTACACAGCAAATTAAGGGAGTTAATTAATTTTTTCTTAGAAGGTCCGTAGTTACCTGTCCATTGAAGGAAGTGTCGGCGTCGTAGGCCCTGACGGACAGGACGTAGCCGTCGGGGGAGGGGACGACGTTCTCCATGATGTAGGCCGTGTACGGGGAGTCGAGGAACGTCGGCGGGTTGTCGTTGATGTCCGCCACCGACACGGAGATCGTCGCCGTGTCGTGACGCACTTCCGCGTCCGGGCTGCAGTCCTCGGCACGCACCGTCAGCGAGTACCTGCAACAAGGAGAAAACAAACGGTGGAAATTTACTGTTGAAATCGCTGTTCACAATGTCGATATTGGCAGTCGGAATTTTGGAATACGCCAACACAAATGACGTTCCTGCAGACCGAAAAGATGAACGACATTCTGTCTGACATGAAACGATGTTTGCAGACAAGCATTATGTTCATGCCTGCATAACCAACATGAAAGACATTCTGGCTGACATTAACGATGTTTTGCAGGCAAGAAGGATGTTTTTCTGAGATGAATTATATTCTTGTCGAGCAAAAGGATATTCCTGCCACCATGAACTACGTTCTTACTCTTCTTGATTAGATTTTGTTTGTAAATGAAGACAGCGCACTACATTTTTGTTAAGGTAATTATGATCTGGATGTTTCTCAAGCGGCTCAGGCTCGTCAAGACAGGCTCAGCCTACCGATGGGCAATATTATCCAATATATATTTTTGTTAGGATTATTTTCTTGTATAATATTGAATAAATAAATCTTTTCTCTCTTTTTTCTCTCTATTGATTAACGGCATCCTTGCTGACATGAACAACATTCCTCCCTGATCGACAGACATTCTGATGCAGTTCGTGCCTGCAAAATCCGCATTCTGGCCGACGCCGACATGAACGACATTATTGCCGACATTACATTCTGGGCGAAATGAGGGTGTTTGCCGATAAGAATGATTTTCATGCTGGTATTATACAGCATTCTGGCCTGCATGAACGGCAATAATGCAGGCATATACGACATTCTGGCCAACATGAACGTTTTTGCCAACAATAATAATATTCATGCTGATATTAAACAGCAATCTGGCATACATGAACGACATCACTGCAGGCATGAACGACAGTCCGGCCGACATTAACGATGTTTTGCAGACAAGAAAGACGTTGCTGCCAACATGAATGATATTCTTGCACGAACGGTACATTCTGTCCAACATCTTCCTTCTATTCTATTTTAGGAATCGAATTTGTAGCCAAAAGAGTTGGAAGAATTTTCTTAGATTTTGTCCAAACCTGTAATGAGATTAAAGCTACTAAGGATGAAAATATATGTACGCAGTGGTTCTAAATTCACATCATGGGTCAAAACTTTATATATATATATTTTTTTTAAATCGAAATCTAAGTAGGAAAACAAAGAATGAACCCCTCATATTTTGGAGGAATGATTAAAAACGATTAAAAAAAAATAAAAAAAATAATAACAATAAAATTAAAAAATGTGGATCGTACGTGTATGAAGCAAGTCAATGTTGAAACTGTAATGTAGATATAATACTATAAATAATGAAAATCAACAGTTATTGTTATTGGGTTATTGTACACACCTGGATTTCCTTTCGAAGTTGAGGTTTTTGGCAACGCGAACGACGCCCGAGTCCTCGCCGATGGAAAAGTCGCGGTTCTCATCGCCGTCGACGATGGCGTATCTGATCCGACCGTTGAGGCCTTCGTCCACGTCCGTCGCTGAAACCTGCGGACACAAATACAGTAAACCTACAATTAGTACAGCAGAACAGAATTTAAATATCAACTGCTAATATTGATAATTTAAAATACCTATATCAAACTTTCAGTAAACCTACAATTAGTACAGCAGAACAGAATTTAAATATCAATGCTAATATTGATAATTTAAAATACCTATATCAAACTTTACCACGTAATTCAACCTTTTTCACGTCAAAAATAAACTTTTTCATCTTTCAACACAACCTTTTTTTATTACAGGCGATACAACTTTGGTTGTGGGAAGGAAATGTGGGAAGATCATGAGCGAAGGGTTGGTTGGATTGGCAGTGGGTACCTACACCTACATTCAAAATGATCGTGATAATGGTTGTTTTAAAAGAGAAAGAAGTTACATTCAATGTGAAAAAACTCTAATTACATAGGAAAATGCTGTATTTCAAAAATTGTATACCTTATAGCACAAAAGTCTTTATAGGCGATTAATATTTGTTATTAATTTTTAAAACTTGTAGCAAACTTTATCAAACTGCTCATACGTAGTACATAGTATGATTTTCTGACTCCTGCTCCCAGCAAGTTTTCAAAAAATTGCAATAACTCCAAATAATCCAAAAATTGATCAACAAGAATTTTTTTGTGGAAATGTGTTTTGGAATTATTAGTTCATAGTAGATTAATTTTTACTTATTAATATTTCGCTGGGAGGAAAAAGCGATTTCAAGCAGTTTGCTGTCAATTTTAGTGATTTTTGAACCATATTGTGCTTAAAAAAGTACCGAATAATGAAGTAAGTTTTTTAAGGCTGTAATTAGGCTCGAATTTTTAGATCTCAAATCCAAGGAGAGTTATGTGTCTTGAAATATTATCGAGTTATTATTTGAGAAAAGTTTTTTTAAACCATAATATTTACCTATACCATTTCTTTGAGTCCAAGGAGCTCAAATATTGAAGTAAATGTTTGATAATTTTCGAAAATAACGAACACTCGGGATCTTTATGGTTACAATTTCCTAAAGCTCTTCGAAAATTCCCTTCGAAAAAAAACCTAATACAATTTTGTAAATACTCTCCATAGTATCAATACTAAAACAGTTGTAGTAGAGCGTTTTCCTAACCTGTAGGACGGAGGCGCCGATGGACGCGTTCTCGGGGACGGAGGCCGAGTAGAGTTTGGGGTCGAAGACGGGCGAGTTGTCGTTGGTGTCGAGGACGGTGACGACGAGCGAAGTTTTCGTGGAGCGGACCGGATCGCCGCGATCGCGGGCGGTGAGCTCGAGCGTGTAGTTCGCGCGGCGTTCGCGGTCGAGCGGCTGAGCGACGCGGAGAAGCCCGTCCACCGCCCCGAGCGTGAAGGCCCCCGACCCGTCACCGCCCAGCTTGTACTCGATGTAGCCGTTCCGACCTGTAACACAGTGAAACGTTTCATCAAAATCAAATTGCTGTGAAGGGCGCCTATTTGAATTTAAGGGGAGTGTGAGAAGGTTTGATTCATGGGTTTACAAAAAATGTGAAGAAGGGACAAGGTCCACATCACCAAATCCAGGGTGATAAATTGATAAGGATGATCTACTGTGGCCTAGTCTATTCTCAACTTAACTACGACAGAGGTGGTGCAAATAAAACAAATATTGAAAAACTTCAAACCACGGAAAACGCTATTGTGAAGATCATACCTAATAACCCCTTCACGTACAACATTAAATTCTTGTATAAACAATTCGTTATGCTGAAAAAATAAAATATTTATTTAAAGGGAGCCTGTCTAACTATATTCAAGAGGAAATGATTAATGCAACGTTGTGGCGTGTGCATATCACTCCATAACGGCCATAAAAATCTATGATATGACAACCTAAAATTAATAGGTATTGAACTTTATAGAAAAAATAGGTATCTACATTTCTGCAGTGAATTTTTTTTACAAATATGAAATAAATATACAAAAGTATAGTAGTTTTTTGTCTTTTAAAGAAGAAATAAAAAGTATTATTGACGTGTTTCATGTTGCTATAGCCGATTGAAGAGCACAATCGTTTTTCTCATCTTCCACGTGGGTACAGTGAATATGTAAAGGTACATTTTTTCACAGGATGACCGGGATAGTTAGTTGGTAACTATGAACTCCGCGGTATATTTTAAGTTCATGGAAAACTTAACATACCGCTGCCACTGGAATTTAAATTAATTTTAAATGAGTACTTTATATTATCTTGAAATGGCATTGAATACCTATTGAGTGTTCTGTCTTTTGAGGTATTTTTATTTTTCTGTTTTATTGATGTATACACCCTAATAATTTGATTTCCTGATGTAGATTTGATTACTTCTTTCATACTTGCTTGTATCTTTGTGCCAATAAATAATAATTCATTCATTCAATCCGAAATATGGTGTTACCGTATAGGTACTAGGTTCCTCGCAAAGTTTGAAAAAAGTATAATCTTCGTTTACATTTATGAACAATTTTGTAGGAACCAAAAAATATAACAAGTACAACACCATGTAAGTAAGCCTTCAATTCACCATATCAAAAAAGTTATATAAACACGTATTTGGGTTTTTCATATTCAACGTTCCTCAAAATATGGCTTAAAAAAAAAAAAAAAAAAAAAAAAAAACATACTTGTAATCTTGGCAATAGTTTCTAGCGAACCCAAGGAAATAAAGTTAAGGGTAAAAATATTGGAAAAATGGAGACCTCGAAAATAATATTTAATAGCAAAGCGACTTTGGAGTATGATGCCTTACATATAATCGTTTATAGACAAGTGATCTGTCCACAATAGCTATCATCTACTTCAGAAATAATTAACCTTTGAGTGATAATTTGCAGAATTTTATTCAGTTGTGTTGAAGTTGAGGCGGTCATTGAAGATGTCTGGAAGACGTTTATGAAAATGATCAATCGAACGAACTCACATAGAAAGAGCAAACCCTATGGAAGCTCGGGAAGACCGCAAAAAAAGGAAAGTGGAGATTTTAACGATAATGACTTTGATGACTGTACATCTGAGTAGAGCCCTTGGGTATTAGGCGCATATTAGGTACATATTAGGTACATATTTAGGCAGAATGAATAAAATAAAATTAATTACTCCATAAATGCGAGAGGTTCGTCCTACTTTCACCTCGTAAGCTCCTTCAGAAGAAAAGTAGTTACGCTCGAGTTCGTATTCCTGCACTATCTTTACCTGGTTCAATAATAAAACTTGGGGAAACAGTAAATAGCATAGTTGCACGTTGCAAACTGTTTATTGATGTGAAAAAATCTGCAGGTATCTATGTATCGCTATGTATCTGTGTATAACAGTGTTGCCGGATCAAAATATTGCAAGTTTGTACAGAGTGGCACCCAATTTATTTTGTACTGACTAAAAACGGACGAATAAATGATAATAATAAAAGAATAACTAAATAAAAAGCTTTGGCTGGTTAGATCGGAAGTTATATACGAAGCTTCCCTTTACTTTCCGATGCTTTGTGTGTTCTAGTATTTGTACGAATTTACCCGTACCTACATCTATTATATTTGAAGGTAAAAATAATCAATGTACCTCAAAAAAAGAACTGAATAAATGGCACGTATACAAATTGAATAAATAGGTACACAAATATTTGTTCTTTAAAAAATAAATAAATAAATACTATTCAATAAAAAAAATATAAAAATAAAGGTAATTTATATGTAAAGATAATGAAAATCAACGGTGAAAACAATAACAGAAAAAATATTGAAATAAAAGGATTTACCTTCATCCTTGTCGATTGCTTTGACGGCCAGGACCAAAGTTCCAGCCCCCGCGTTCTCCGCAACGCTCGCTTCGCTCGGGGAAACGACTTCCGGCCACATGTCGTTGACGTCTTTGACGACGACGCTCACCTAAGCAACACAAAAAATGAAAGAATGAGAACTCCAAGTGGTCATAAGGAGTATGTTAGGGTCATATGTAGATCTTATTAGTCATATGAGTGTGCAGAGGTCATACGTGGTTAGTCGTTGACGTCAATGGAATTAGGGCCTCGGCATGAAGTACTAGTAAACTCATAGTCCCCTTAATTTTTATCGAGATTTTATTGAATCGAGATTTGTGACGGGAGGATTAGATTTATCATAAGGATTAATCCCAAGGATTCCAACGGAATTACTAATCAGTAGACTACTACCTATATTGAGACCCTGTGTCAGTAATAAATCTTATTGAAACAAAACTAATTTCTTCCGGATGTCGATGAAACTACTTTCCTGGTTTGCAACACCTACTCAAACTGTCAATGTTTTGATTAAATACAAAGTTTTCAAACTGGAATTTTATACGAAGAGCCTAGAACCTTTCAACAAAGTGCCTAGTAATGTCAGTTAGTATCCTCGTCTGGTAGTTAACATTCACAATTCGCTAAGTCACTGACTTAGTTGACTGACTAGTTTGACTGAGTACCGCACACAAATATACCTAATCATAAGTTATTAAGTAGCCAGATAGTTTGGGACTATTCAAAAATTTTGTCTGTTAAATGCAATTATTGACATTCGCCACCTCAGCTTGGGGGAAAAAATAAAAAATAAAATAAATCTTCCAAGTTGGGTGTGGCACACAGCTTCCTCGTTTACCTATCATGAATGTATAGATCACTGAAAAGTTTTAAATGATCTTGAAAAATTCCATAGCGGAAAAGGATAAATCAAGAAGTAGCATGAAACGACATGACTAGTTAATTAAGAAACGAAAAAATGATAATGTAATTTACGTTTGCGCATGCGCAGAATGGACTGATGAGAACAATGAAATAGGTACGGGACCATTTACAACCCACGCATTCATTGACAATGTCATCAAAATCGGATGAAGACTGTGGAGATTAAGGGCGTAACAAGGATTTCACATTAGCGCATGCGCAGTAGCGAATAATGATACAATCATGTTGAAATTGATATGGGATAATAAAATCGTCTTCTCTCAACTATCATCCAAATTTAAGTGACATCGAAAGACTAGGGTGTGAAAAATGGAAAATATTGAAATTTTCGTTTGCGCAAAGTGAAGTATTGATTTGGATACTATGAAACTGATAGGGGATCATCTACAACCTAACCCGCGCATTCCCTGACAATTTCATCGTTTCACTCGGAATCATTTAAGAATGCCTCAAAACGGATTTCAATGTCAATACAGAAAAAGCAGAATCGGATACTTTTTTCTTTTTTGTTGGTTTGTTTTGAACCATCCAAATTGTAGGTGGGTACCTGCCTATTCAAAGCCCTAGTATCCAAGGAGGTAGGTAACTTACTTGGACGGTGGATGAAAGTCTATGATTCGGTTGTCTCGCTCGATCAGATGCCATGACGACCAGGTTGTACACGGATTTGGTTTCCCGATCGAGAGCCGCCCGGGTCCGGATGGTCCCGTTGTCCGGGTCGATCCGGAACGACTCATCGTCATCGCCGCTGAGAATCGAGTAGACGATCTTCCCGTTCTCCTCTGCAAGTAAAAAACATACAAAACATTAAAACGGTGCAAAACATAAAAAGGATTACTGATTACAAGACATAAGTAAGGATTACTAGTAAACTGGGTGCTGGTGTGGTAACGTCGGTCGTTTGTGATGTGGTAAGAGTTGGCTGTAAGAGGGTGGCTTAAGGAAAACTGTACCAGATAAACATCAGCCTTCTGTCTAGCTTGCAGTCTCAGGATTCTTATGCAAGAATGTATGGTTATTATTAAATTAATAATGAATTTCATATATTAAAGATAAAACAGAAAAAAAACGTCTGCCAAGTCGGGAGTGACACACAGCTTCCACATATCCGTAACATGAATGTATCGATCATTAAAATGTTTCAAATAATCTTGAATGATTCCACAGAGTTCCTTTTGAGGAAAAATCGGACAATTACTAGGCAATTTGAAAATAATGCTTTATGAATATTATGTTTGAGCACGCGCAAAAGCTTCCACTTAGTCAAGAGCAAGGAAGTTCATTGGGAACCACCTACAGTCTAAACCGTTCAATCCAAGAAATTTCGTCAAAATCGAACGTTAACTGAAGAAATTTGTCCAAAGCTAGGATTTGACATAACGTATGCTCATCGGACTATGCATCGGACGATCAATTCGTCAGAAAATGAGGCTTGACGAATCCTAAATTAGCGCTTGCGCAGTAAAAACTATCAGTTCCTGAGTGTGAAATTTATACTGTACTATCCTTAGCCTAACCCGCACATTCCCGAAAAATTTCATCAATATTTAGTTCCAGTCACGCAGCATGATCGTGTGAGCGAATTTTCCTAGATTATCGTATTACATTATGTCACTGTTCTGAAATTGAGCACTTCGAGTACGAAGAAATTGTTAACCACCAATTTTATGGCAAATAAACTCGCTATAAATCATATTCTACGAATAAAAACAGATTTGGGGTGTTTAGCGATTTTTCAGTTTTTTAATCAGGTTTTCAGCAAATATTAGTGAAACCTAAGTAAATTTTTCACCATGATTTTGTGAATGATTTTTTTACTTTTTTAGTTCATTTTCAATAAACTTCTTTCGACTAAAATTCTGATAAAAATATAAATTTAATTTTTAGATGTTTTCAGTAATTTTTAGTGATTTTTTAAGTACATTTTTTGAATGTTGACCAATTTAATGTGCTCAAAAGGTGTTGGCCAACGAACTCATCCTTCCGTTTGGAAAGCTTAATTTTTTGGCGCAAGAACGGAATGTTTGCCTCAATCCTAAGGAGAGCTATCGGCTGGAATGACACACACACGCACGCATGCACGCACGCACGCGCACACACACATACATGTATATATACATATGAAAAAGCGTAAAACTCTCAAGATTCGTTTCAGAATGCCTCAAAACGGATTTTAATGTAGAAATTTTTCGAAAATTTTGATTTTAAAATTATTTGAACCATTGCAATAGCTACATTTTTTACGAAAATTCGCTAAAATCGAATGCCAACTGTAGAAATCATGTTTCTTGCAAGGATATAACATTCGCACGCACATGCGCAGCAGCTGCTAATACATATACGATCGTAATAAAATTGATAAGAGATTATTAAATCGTATTTTCATGACTGCTCTCCGAGAGCGAACGGTTAGGTCGTTAGAACAGTGGCTTGAAGGATTTTACGTTTGCACATGCGCATTGAATACTATTCTTCTGATTGCGAAATTAATAGGGGGACCTAACACGTAGAAAGAAAGGATGAGTTCATTATATAGCACGTTTTGAGCAAATTAAATTAATCAAATTTCAAAAAACCAATAAAATAGGTTAAAAATTGTTGAATTTATATTTCTTAGCATAACTTACTCAAAAATTTGGATCAAATATGAACTAGAATATTTAAAAATGCATGCACAAAATTTTGCAGGGAAATGTTCTTAAATGTCATCAAAAATGCTAAAAAATGGATAAAACCCATTTAAAATTGGTAACAAAAAAATTGTTTGTAAAGCAGGATATTATGTATAAAAAGTTTTATTTATAAAAGTGTTCAAATTTCAAAATAATTTAACATACTTATTTAAAACTAGTCGCTCCGACTCGCTTCGCTCGCCTCCACGTCCAGCCGGGGGGCAAGCCCCCCAGACCCCCCGTTAAGTTGCTCCCTTCGCTCGCAAGGTGTGGTGTGGTTCATGCGTTGGTCTTTTACCCCCCATTTAGGTGTATTACAATTGAAACATGTAGGGGATGTTGCTCGCTTCGCTCGCAAACGGTAGATCCCTAAGGGTATGTTTAACGTGTGTAGGGGATGTTGCTTGTGTACGGCATTGTAACCCCCTAGTCGTGGACTTTCGTTTGAGCCCACACACGGATTTTCCAGTTTTTCTACCCCCCACCCTCACAGCCACCCCTTACTGAGCAGGGGTTGGGCAATTTTGATGTGGCCTATATTTTGCGCCGGAAGTGGCTGGTCAAATTAAAAAAAGAATCGCGCAAATCGGTCAATCCGTTCAAAAGTTATGGACATACAGACACCTTACTTTATTAATATAAAGAAGAAGATAAAATACGGAAAATTACGAAAATGTGTGCAGATGTTCATGCTGCACGACTAAAACTTGATAGTAATTTTTTTAGTAGGTAGGTACCAACTTTTTTTTTTTTTAATTACAGCAATTTATTGTGCTCAAAAAGTGCTGTCCAACAAAATCATCTTTTCATTTTATTTTGGGTCGCCGAAAAACGGATTTTAAGCGACACAGAAAGACTGCGCATGGATACTATAAAACTAAAGAGGGTTATCTTAGCCTGCAGACTGGTCTCCGCAAGCAAACCTATCTAAGTGTGATAAATTAAATTCGTTAACCGGACAGAGAGTCAAGCGTGGAACTCAAAACATAAGAAAAAAAAAAGATTCAAAAAAGTTAAAAAAAACGAGAGGAATCGAGTTTGATCGGTCAGCGGTCTTGTTTGTAAGGAGGTTTGAGGAGCTATAAAGGGAAGTTCATCATTAGGGGCTCACAAGTCCCCTCCACTACAACCATCGAGGAGTAACAGGCGAGGGAAACCTTCCCGATGGGTCCCTTCTATCTGATGCTTCCACGGAGTAGGAATACCCACCTTTCCCCTCACCCGAGCGACAAATCGAGGGACAAATATAAGGTGGCATAATAGGACACGGGACAAATTCGTTCTGTCTTTCGAAAGATCTAACAAGATAAAACTGGTGGGGTTCCCTCCCCCCTCCCCCTCCCCACCACATCTACCTCCGAAACATTCTTGGCCCAACTCGGCGGGAATGTAGCTCCGAACATACAATACCTACGAAACACATGAAATAAGTTTGGAGGAACCCCATTCTTTTTCTGGAATGGGCCAAAGTTGGGACGAAGTTCTACTTTGTTACTTTTCTCGGCGAGTCTCCTTCATTGCAGTGGACTAGAGTAGTTAAAGGCTTGGCAATGCGAGACTAGATATGTAGTTTTTCGTTAGATTAGGCCTGGTATAGTTTCATTCAGTTCAAACGATACATTGAGAAAATATCTCAAAAATACCATAATCACAGTGCGGAATAGACATATGTGTTCCCTTAAGGTGATCCATTTATTCATGGAATATATGGAATCCATGGAACATATGGATTCCATTTTTACGACATCATGGACGGTTGGGCGTACGGAAATGTCAGTTCAAAACGCCATAGAAGGTTCTTAATAATCGTAATTAATTTAATTGATGTAATCGATTTAATGTCTGCTTTGCGCTCTAAAATTTGATTTACGGCCCTTGAAAGGGGAGCTCATCATCTTCGGCATTTCAAGTTATTCCAACGGTAGATAGGTGCTTTTTTATGACGGAGCTTATAGGTTCCTAGTTAGAAAGATGCAATTTCCTGCAAAAAGCCGTGATGCGCTGGATTAATTACTATGTCAGAATTAAAACTACTCCGGAATGGATGTGTACGAAGAAAAATTCTTGAAGGCAATTTTCGTAGGAATATTAGAATGATTATGGGAATGCCGACGTGATAACTTCATTTTCACTTCGTATTTCAAAAAATAGCAAATAAAATAAAGAAACAAAAAATAAAAATAAATAAAATAAATAAACAAAAAATAAAAGTAAATAAAATAAAATAATAAAATATTTAAAATATCGAAGGTAAGTAATTCTGGGAGAGATGGATAGGGTTTTTAACCTGATTTTTGGCTACCCGTAAAAAATCCTAATGTTTAAAAAATGCTACTCATATACTTCATGTCTCCTTCGTTCAGGGAAGAAATTTCCAAGCTGTGGCAATTATTACCATTTCTGAAATAATTTCCGGGTTAGATAGGCCCCTGTACGCAGAACACTTGTCTATAATTTAGTCAACATGTATATTCCGCTTCACATTTCGCTAATCAGAAATTGAGTTTTCCGTATAGGAAAACTTGGAAAATCCACTCCGACCTGAAAAATATTTCCGTTCTCTCAAGGCAGATTTACACCAGACGTGCATTGTTTGCAAACGTTCGCAAGCACGCTGAGGGCGCTTCAGTTCACACTGCCTGCGCACATCTTAACGATCAGTATTCAAGAGCATTCGATCAAGTTCCCAAAAAAAGTGCACGAAATGGTATCTGCGTTGTCTAAACTTTCTATATGTTCTGCGTCGATAGTGATACTACCTGAAATTGAGAATCGCCGCCAGAAGAGGAAACACAGAATATGGGATCTTCATACTCAAAGTTTTGAAGATAATTTATGCTGTTATCCACCGGCCGCTCGTGATCTTTCAGATCTGCCGTTCTTACCGGACGCGTTACGACACTCAGTCCTTTGATGGTTGGTCGGTTTACATACAAGTGGCGGAACGCTCCCGAACGTTTGCGAACAGGGTTCGCAAACTCTGTTCTGAACGGGTGAGTGTTCACACCACCCGAGCATTCGCTCGTGATTATTTGCAAACAGTGTTTACGATCAATCCTCGTTTGATGTAAACCAGGCTTTACAATCAGGGCCGTGCAAAATCCAGATCCCCTGATCCCAAGACAAAATGCCCAGAATGCAGCGGTAATAAATCTTGGGTCTCCGGAAGAATAAAAGTTGTACACATCCTCTCGCAGCTAATGGTTGTACATAAAGCATTTCTTGTACTGGTCAGTCCCATTAGGTTCAACATTCTAACTCAGGGTCACAGTCCGAATTTCGAATGATCAAAATGCAATTTGCAGGGTAATACCAGCACATTCGGTCTCAAGATTGCGCTCGCGGTACAGCGTAAACAAATGTGACGTTTTAGCTCATGCATGGAATGAAAGTATTTAACACTTGACTATCATACACACTTCATGACTTGTCCCAAACAAATCCCATGACAGGCATTGCATGCTGCACAAAGCGAAGCATGATGCTTTGCTCTGTCTTCACTATTTAAACGGCCACGATTTCTGAGAGGGGGAACTCATTCATAATTAAATTTACAAGTAAAATTAGTGCAAGCTGAGAGTGTGTACACTGATAAGGGCTCATCCTAGCTTTCTGCCCGGAGGGACGTCGATTAGACAACTCCTATAATATCATGGTGCATGACTGAAACTTTTAAATTTAATTTTAAAGTTTTTTTTTTCCACGAGAGTTATATGGTTACCTTTTCTCATTTTTACAAATAAACAATGTTGAAGAACTGTGGGTGGTTTTATACTCGTATTTTCTCTAGCGGAAACTGTAAAAATTACGCTTTATCAATTGCACAATTGTACTACGCGAAATTCCACATTCGACTCGTAGGAGGTGATATGATGCCTAAAACCATCGAAGAAAGGATTTTAATTCAAACACTGCAAATTATCAAAGAAATGTTTATTATTTCTGTATTAGATAGCTCCTCAACACAGAACGCTAGTCCTTAAAAGAGTATACCTATCAAACTGAGTCTATGGTGCATTACTGAAATATAGTTGGACGACAACATTACCTACCGGAAGAAAATAAATGAATTAATCAAAAATAATGAATAAATTATTAAAATATAAATAAATGAATAAATAATATATAATTAAAAAATTATATAAAATAACTATTGGAAAAATTATATATTAAAAAAATAAAATAAATTAAATTATATATGCTATATATGAAATTTGAAAGTGACTAAGAAGAAAGAATTAAAAAACGTATGTCTCCACAAGGATACGAACCGCCATTGGTTGGTTGCAAAGCCGATGTGCCACCCCCAGTCGAATGCTATATCCACTGCGCTACGATCACCTGTATAGCAATGCTAGCAGCGCATGATTTCTCTGTTTTCGCGCCAGGAAATCCGAAGGTGTATTTCGCCCTTAGGGAAAGTGAACGGATCAACAACGTACAGCGTTGCAGATGGTTTTAACCGATTCTTCGGATTATATTTATCATTGACAAGCAAAAAGGCATTACTGTTACTTTGAAAGTTTTCGAGATATCGAATTTCTAATATTTTACCCGTGAAATACTATCCTTTAGGGTTCTTCGAGAGTTAAGCCTACATTACTGGCACCTCCTTGGCCGATGCATGATTATTGAGCCAAATTTCATAAACTTTGATCCAGACGTTTCGGAGAAAAGCTCTGGATGGTGTACGGACGGATTTTTTTTTTTTTTTTTTTAATTCGATTCTTGGGGTTTACACATCTTTAAACGTAAACCGACAAATTTGGTGAGGAGGGGGGGGGGTTCACCTTTTTTTTTTTTTTAGCCGATTACAAAGGTTATTTATTGAAAACAAAAAACCAAAAATTTTCAATTCACATCAGGAGGCCGTCTATATCAATTTGATACAGTTACTGCGGAATTCAGTTGATTATGGTCAAAATGTTGACAAACGCAAAATAGCAAATGGGGTCACACATAAACCAATATGAACAAAACCCAATTCAAATTTTGTTTAGCCTGATGGTGAATACACACCTTCATCTGGCCTAGCCTGGATGAACCTATAATGTTTGCACGAACAAATAAGCCCAGTTATCTGCAGATTATCAACAGTAATAAACCTTTGAATGTATTGATTTCACCGGTTTTTACATTCGAGAGTGATTGCGAGGTGCACCTTGAAAATCGAAAACCGACCTATAAAAATGAAATGAAAATATTGTGAAAAAAATCTACGCTATTCAACTATTTGAGGGTTTCGAAGGAAGATGGGGTTTTACAGAAGCGATGGGTTTGATTAGTTTTTGTCGTTCGTAGCCATCAAAATCCTTTCTTGTCGCGTTTCAAGAAATTTCTCCTCGTTCGAAATCCGCGGGTTGGGCGGCGATCCGATCAGTTCGGCGAGTCATAAAAGTTTATCTTCCGCCCTCGCCCTCCGTCGTGCGTTTTCGTAGTTGTTAACTCACCTTTTACAGTGAGAGGAACCTCTTGCAAGGTTTATTATTCTCAATAAACAAACCTCCAAAGAATAGGTTTTAGAATATCTCACCGAAAAAAGGTAGAAGGTAGAGAGAAACAAGTTTACTGCGATTTCTCGAACGTTTTCACAGTGCGAACGAGGCGCTTCGTTGACCTTATTGCTATCAACGAATATTGGTCTATTATTTTCAATAGTGAACCTTTGTAATCGACCAAGAAACATTTTTAATCCCCCCCCCCCCCCCCCCATCCACAAAACTTGTTGGTTTTTGTTTCAAGAAGCGTACAATCAGAGAGAAAAAAAGCCATCCGTCCGCCGGCTAGAGTTTTTCTACAAAACCAATAGACCAAAGTTTATGAAACTTGGATCGAAAATCACATTTGAGGTCTAGTTGGTCATAAATGGTTAGCATCAATTTTTATGAACCCTAAAGGGTAGCATTTAAGGGCTGAAATATTCATAAATCGAGATCTCCAAATCTTTCAAGGTAACAGCAGTGATTTTTTCGTTGCCATTGGGCGTTATTATTCCAAAGAATCAATTGAAACCACCGGAAACTTGCCTAGTAAGCATCAGCTGATATAAGTCCAATGGAATTCTGACTTTGCGAAGTCGAGTTTATTAATATTTTATAACGTTTCTTTCTAACGAAACATTAAATAAAGTTTATTAATATTGTCCTAACGGATGGACTAGTGAAGCGTTGGTAAAAGTAGGTGTTAAATTTTATCTCATAAATATTCAGTTAGTACCTACCTACCTACTAAAATGTCGTTATAGTTAGATCAGGGGGGACTAGTGAAGTAGAGATGTAAGAACTAATTGCTTTAATTTTCCGTCTGTAGGTGCCTTTATCTACGCAAGCATACTGATGACAACCAACGGATCTTAAATTTGCAGTCTGCAATTTGTGATATCTAGAATTCAATGTCAGTGCATGCAGGCACACTGATCAGCTGAGGAACCTCTTGGCGTAATTTTTTTTCTACTCGATTCACGGTGCTGAAATTTAGGCGAAGAGCTTCTTTGGGCACCCCGAAAACAATTGCGGGGTACAGTGGCTTACTGATCAGCTGAGGGACCTCTGAGGCTAATTTCTTTCGTTTTTAATCTACCGTTCATTTTAGAATTTTTTCCTGACATTTTTGACATTTATCAAAAAGCATAACATTGTGGTCCTGGAGCTGTAAAGTTTTAAACCAATTTGGGAGGCGCGAAGTGCTATGTTTCGTAGACATACTATTTTACAGGGTTTAATTACTGACCAATGATATGCGTAGAAGGGCTATCAAATACAGAAATAATAAACCTTTCCCCCATTTTCAAATTTTTAAACTCAATATTTGATATTTCTTCTTGACACTCTGATAATTCTTTACGAACTGATCCCCCCCACCCCCACACCTCCTCCTCACCCTACACATTTCGACGTCCAAGTATAAAAATGCCTGCTCCAGGCCGTACATCATAGCTCACTGTTAACATTGCGATAATCTATGGAAATTACATAGCTGCGTCCGTCTATGGGGTTGGGCTCCATCAGATAAATTTCAAAAAAGAAAAGAAAAAGAAGAAAATAAAAATAAAAAAAGGCCTCAGGACGACGTGATAGCGTTCGAATGAACGGTGGGATATAGGAGTTGGGTTGGGGGGGTTGATCGTCTTTTTGAGACCCGTCGGCATTTTATTGTCGGTGTTTCAGTGTTTCGGACTTGTTCCCGAAAAAATGCCCAGGGCGGATTTCGGAAACCGACTTTCCGATGTTGAGATCGGAGGGGGTTCGAACGAGGATGACGGATACGAGCGAGAGAAAATGACCGTAATGACCGGGCGCTCCTGACGTTCTAATGTTGAGGGGGCTCGGGGATCTCCCGTGCGTTGCATCAGTTTGATCGACGGGGCCCCCGTGCGCGAGCGGGGTCCGTTCGATGATCCCGGGATCTACCCCGAGCGTACATGCGACGCAGGCGTACTTATATTTATGGACGTTCCCTTAACACCCACCTATCCCCTTTACACAGGTACCGACACCCCTCCAACTATCGGATCTCATACAGACTCTTTTCCCAATCCCTAGACACTACATTTTGGGGATGAAGAGGTATTGATTGTCACTCAACTTTATAATGCTGCAAAATTCAGTAGAATTCTACACCTCAAACAATTTAACATTTCTTACATCACAAGTTTAGCTAATTCATTCCATTTTGTCTATCCCAAGTTTTGGACCTCGTCGACTTAGGGTATTAACGGGCTCTGGATTTTAGCGCTACAAAATTCTGAGTCCTGCACACTTTTCTCTGATTTTCAGAAGGTAATTTGATCAACCTCACCAAAATCAAATAATTATTGAAGTGGCGGATATACTGAAGGTCGTTGGCCCTTTGGTTAATCTGCCTTATTCCGTGAACAATCTCCCCATCATAGACTTGGTTACGGATGTGGAAATGGTTGTTGGAGGAACCCCATGTGGGAGACATCATAAACATATCAAATGAATCAGGGGATCACTTTTCCTTGTAGACACCAAAGACCCCAGATCAATCGAAAAAAGTACATATTATATCTCATGATCAGGTACCTAATGGAGATAGGTTTCACCCTATTATTATTATTATTATTTCTTTTTTTTAACGCGGAGAAAGACCAGCGATATCAAGCTCCGACTTGAGCCAAAACAGAAAGAATTGAGCTTCTTTATGGTTATCAGCTCTAATCCGAGAAAGGAATAAGATATTGCAATTCTGGCTTCACCATCGTGTTCAGCACTAAAAAACCTTTGAAATGGGGCGTCACTCGGCAAAAAATGTTAAACTTGTTTCCTAAGTGCCCAAACCCTCCCATTGTGTAGTCCATAACATTATTGGATTTTTTTCTGATTTTTATTTGCTTAAAACTTAGTACCATAGTATCTTGCGCACTTATATTTATTGACGTTCCCTTAACACCCAAGTATCCCCTTCACACAGGTACCTACACCCCTGTATGGGATTTCATACACACTCAATCCCGATTCCTACTCACTGTAATATGTAAGGGTATTGATTGTCACTCAACTATATAATGCAGGATTCGGTAGAATCATCTTATACTTCGTAGTTTCACCATTTCATCTCTAGTCTATCCCAGTCTTAGGGCCCAGATTAATTTTTCAATCTAAAAATTTGTAAGAATAACGAGTTTAATCGTCATTTTTCTATATGTTTATCGAAAGTTAATTATGTTTGGAAATTGTCCAAATTTTAATGTTTTTCGTTCAGTTATGTATTAGAAAATCGTCAGTTTGATGGAAAAAACCCGTAAACTAAATTGTGATATGCTAATAAAAATGCAGAGAAAGGGGTATTGATTAATCAGTTAATCTTTGTTTCTAGCAGTCTGCATCCAGAAGTCATTATGGCTAAAACCGTTAGGGGTAAGCAATGGGGACATGGGCTCGAATCCCACCTGGGCCGAGTTTTTTGCACTTATTTATAGCCTGGCGTATTTTCACGTTTACCAAAAATTATTATAATAATATTTAGCCAAACTTCGTTCAAATTAGTCTCGAAGATTAAACCTTTGCGTTTTTACCAACCAAAAACTTGTTTAAGCCCAGTTTGGAATAACGAAGTTTACCTAACGGAGTTTAAGAAAGACTGCCCAATCTGACGCATTCGGGACAGTACAGTTGTCACTTCAACCATCACCCCTCACCTGTTGACAGTCCCGCCACCATTTTGATGACAAATAACAACATTTCAAAATGTCGAGGCTACAGTAGACTTCAGTGCGCGAAATTGGGAAGTTTTGTATAGTTCCCATTCAATATCATATGTGCTATAGAAGAGCATCATCCTAACATAATGTGCTACCATAAACTATTATGCACAACTTTCCTCTAACCCTTGTTCTTGGCTGCTAAACCGTGTAAGTGTGTGTATGTCATGAGGCTATTTCTACTTCAATCTAGAACTCTTTGAATTATAGCACAAAGTTTGTTCCTCATTACGTTAAGTGAAAATGCCAGGGATCGCATTATGAGGAGTCGGCATGTTGAATAGGTATCCGCTATTTCTGGAGGGATACATGAATACGTATCAGACAATATTAAGTAGATATATAATAATTACACTAGTTTTCAAACAATTATGATTTATTATAAATGCCAACTCGCGCAAATTTATTTGTAGAAATAACAGGAGCACACAAAAACAATGCGGCCGTATTGATATGAAATAAAAAATGAATGAAAATGTATTTATTTCTGAAAAGTTGACCTAACAACAATTTATCGACAATCAATGAAAGAAATCCAGTTTAACGGCTATCTGAGATTTGCAAGTGTAACTGGCCGGATTTTGGAAGTTTAAATTCGAGCGATCTCAGTGGGAATTTAAACTTGTATAGCCATCTGGTGAAAGACAGTGAGTTACCATCTCTGTTAATTTCCAATCTTCTTGAGTTTAAACTTGTTCAAGTTTTTAGTAGAAGTGAGCCTAAGTTTATGTGTTAAAAGTAAAAGACATACCTGAGTCCATGTCCGTGGCGGACACAGAGACGACGGAGGTACCGATGGTGGCGTTCTCGAAGAGCTCATTGGAGTAGGAGAGCGGGTCGAAGAGCGGCGCGTTGTCGTTGGCGTCGAGGACGTTGATGTAGACGGAGACCGTCGACGACAGAGCGGGACGGCCCCCGTCCTCCGCCTCCACCACGAAAATGTAGTGTTGAACCTGCAACCATATCAAAATTCCCCTGTTCAATGGATGACATAATAGAGAAAATGTACCTACATCCTGTACATAAGAAAACAAAATGTTCCAAAAGACAAACATAAGGGTAGGTGTTTGTTTCCCCAATAAAACGAAGCCTAGGGCTAATGCAAGTATAATATCCTGGATGAGTAATTTTTTCGGGTATCTAAATTTTTATTTTTTTTTCCTCACTACCGAAGGTAGGGAAGCTTTGTGTTCGTCATTGAAGTAGAAAAACATTTCCACTTGCTTTTTGCGTTGCAGAGATTGCTCAATTTTGGTTCCTTGTCTGTCTGTGGTAAATCCTTGTCACGCCCAAAACTAGTTATACCAAGTTTTTGTCCGATTCCGATGAAATTTTCAGGAATTGTGCGGGTTAGCTCCCTGACGGTCCCCCATAATTTTCAATGCTGTCGAATCAACAATAGTCTCTGCGGATGTGCAAATGAATTTCTGATAACGTCGATTTCGTATCATCTGTTGGTCCGATTTCGTTCAAACTCGGTAGGTAATTGGGTGCATGTTCCAGAAAAATGCCATACAAATTATATTGCGATTGGTAGAGATCATTGCGCATGCGCGAAACTCTTATCGATTTTCACAGGCAAAATTCCGAGTCTAATGGAACGATTTTGATTGAATTTTCAGGTATTGTGCGGTGTAGCTCCTAGACGTTTCCCTATAAATTTCATTGCCGTTGGAATAATAGTAGTCTTTGCCCATGCGCAAACGTAAATTTCTTATAATCAATCATTTTGACCCGAACTTTGTTCTTCAACTAATTCTGCACGTCCTGGTTACAATACGTGAGGAAGATTTACTGCCCATCCAACTTGGCAGACGTTTTATTTTATTTTTTCGTTTTTTATTATGGTTGAGGGACTTTGGGTATTGTATTCCAGCAACTCTCCACTGCGGCAAAAAGGATCTATTGTGGATGCAGCATCCACAATAGATCCTTTGGGTCGCAATAGATAGTTGCGGGAATTCAGTACCCTAAGTCCCTCTACCAGTATAAAGAAATAAATAAATACGAGTAAATTAGGTACCCGAAAAAATGACTCACAAGGATCTATTTTGGATCCTGCATTAGCTAATGAAAAAAGATTTTTTAAAACCTTTTTCCCCCATGTTTTAGCAAACCTGAAAAAATTGACATGAGCCTCTCAGAAATATCATCAGGAGAAAGATATCGCTTCCAAGGATATTGTATCTGATTCGGTACATAACGTCAAGAGTACCGTCATTCACCCAGTGCCATCTGGTTCCAATTCCAACACTTAGTGGCTCAGGTCCTACAGGCAAGCCTTACCCCTCTTTTAGCCAGAAGATCAGCAGCTCCATAACCCTACGGGTGCCTACTTCCTCTCTTGAAGATAAAATCAAACGACTAAAGCTATTTCGTAGGGAGGAAGTTTGGAGTTCTAGTATGACTTGCTCTGATGTATACCTCATCTGTCTGTCCTAGGTTGATGAGCATATTGCGGCTTACAATCAACATAATTATGTTATTTACCATGTTAGGTATTTAGGAACAGTGTTCGCACTAACTAGCTACCTACTAACTTGGAGTTTACGAGATTATGAGAGGTAGGAACTTGATTAGTAGGAACTTGAGGTAGGAACTTGATTAGTGCCGACGTTGTTCGAAATTTGACTATTAAAACCCTATTAAACTTTGGATAATTTGAAGGAAATGATACTAACTTTTGTACAGGCATGCGAAACTCCGTTGACTAAACTTAAGGGGATGGTCCCGGTGCTCTCATCCCCTCGGATAGTGAATAGGACGATATCTCTAGATCCGGTGCTCATTTTGCCCCACCGATGTTGAATGAATAAGTAAGGAGTTGGTTAAAAATCAATTCAAGACAAAGATTTGTTCATGGATGCTTGCCACCGACCGAGATGTTTCCATTTTTACAGGAAATAGCGCCTGGGAGAGACCTCCCTCAAAAGTGGCGTGACTTCGATCAAATCCACTTGCTTTGCAATGGGATTCCCAACTGCCCGGCTGGAATTCGCTATTGATGTCCCAGAGAAGGAGGTCTCCTACCGAATCCCAAATTTCTAGGGTGAACAGGAGAGAATTCATCTCACCTAGCTGATCTGAATGGAACCCGTAATTTTGTTCATCTCGTATTGCCCTAGAGAGGCTGATCCCTACCAAATTCCACATCCCTGGGTGGAAAGGAGAGAATTTAGCTCACCCAGCTGACGAGGAGAGAGCCCGTTATTTCATTCGTCACTTTTTGTCCCAGAGAGTCTCCCTATCAAAACTCAACTTCCTGGAGTGAAAAGGAGAGAAGTTAGCTCACTCAGCAGATCAGGAAAGGGAAGAGTCCCTCAGTTGATTCGTATATCTTTATCTCCCAGTGTACCAAATCAACTCAAATCAAATTTCATCCTCCTAGGGTGAATGGGAGAGAATTTCAGATTTATCCACTTCCTTACAACCCTCTGCTACTTGGTCGTAGCGGCTCCGAAACTCCAAAAGGTCAGCCTACCTTTCAAATTTCATCAAAATCGGTTGAGGCGAACTAGTAGAAGTGGGTGGCAAAAATTAGGTGAGACAAGTGAGAAAAAAAGGAAGTTTAATAACATGCATTTTGACGCCTCTTTCTAGCTTTTATAGAATCGACATACCGTTGTGTTTGGCTTCAGATGACTCTAGAGGCATACCCCTCTCACGATATACAAATAAAATTAAGTTTAAGCCGACACGAGGGGGCCTATTTTGGGCCGAAGTTCTGTTTTATTACATACTTATCTTAGCTCATCTCGTTCATTGCAGCTACGACCAGTTGGTTTTTTGAAGGCTTGGCAATGCGAGACTGGCGACTCGCTGTATAAGCGAAGCGATATCCCTAACGTGACTCTCTAAGGAACTTACACACAAAGAAACAAGACCTAGTATCCCCGAATTCCCGGGAAATAAAGTTGTGGAGTGGTGAGATTATTTGTTAAGGATAATGGACGGAGAAGTCCAAAGAGAGCCTCACCAGACAGTCAGAAGTTAATTTCACTTCTAATGTTTAAGGGTGCCACTAGATGGTAATTTACATTACCGCATTGTTTTTATATTCCTCAAAGGAAAATAATTGCAAACCTGAGGTTTATCCCACCGCACGAATCTTTAACTCTGCACTCAAAAACAATTGAAGAGGACAGAGCAAAAGCGTACATCCATTGCACTTATATTTTGTGTTCCACGAAGCTGACTCTTCAATTCCCCGACCCTCTCCGCAAAAAAGTTTGGTAGAACGAAAAACTTGTCAAAAAGTGCAAAGTGAAAAGTTGCAGACTGGGATAGTGGAATAGGCCCCTGATAGGTTAATATTCCTTGGAGGAGACAAGATATCATCAGCAACCGTAAAGAGACGCGCTAACACGACAACCCCTAATCCCGCTAATAGATAATACGCCAGACATGTTCTCTTTATAAACTTGTTCGCGATTTCCCAGTGATGAAGATGCGCGTTGAATATGCGACACGTCTGAACTTTACTGCCTGCCACCCCGAGTCGTGCAACAACGATTCATAATTTCCTACCGCTCCCGGGTGCCAAAAGGCCGAAGAATGGGAGTGTAAAGAAGACATCGTATACAAACTTGTCATATTCATAAAGAAGGTTTCTGCCGCGAATAAAGAATACCTTCCGAGTGCAGCGTTAGGGGGACGAAACGATTAAAGAACACAAAAAATAAATTATGTAGGAAAATACGAGGTAATGTTTATTGTGAGGTGCGAGGCGGGACGCCCACGCTTCCCTGGCCTTTGGAGTGGTGGAAAGGAGGAGGAGGAGAGGGCTTTTTATCCCAACCTTATTCGGTTGTATTTATTACAATCAAGCAGACAAACCCTTTTGAGATGAGACAAAGCCTCCTCAATCGACAGCTTCAATCCCTTATTTTATGCTATTTACATGAGTCAATGCAAATTACATTCACTTGAAGTATAATGAGTAGGGGACTCTCAAACGCTGGACCTCCCTACGAAAATCTGTAATGCTATTACTGAAGGTGGCAGGTTTTTGAAAATACTGATAGGTAAGAACGCCCAACGGGGGCCTTGAAGGTAGGGGAAATTGACCTAATACGATACACCTCTTTTGGGCCACTAATTGGTCCAAAAAATATTCCAACCAAATTTACCGGTCGTACATATATTCATGCTCTAGCAGAATCTGGGCTTCAAGTGCCCAAAAATTAATGTAAGATGAAAAAATTGAGCATTTTGTAAACAAAGTAATTTTCTAGTTTTCCGGAAAGGGTTGCCTAAATACACTTGTGCCATATAAGGCCACATTATTTTTCAATTTATTTTAACGTCAGACAGTTTTTATCTGATTTTGATGAAATTGTCTGAGAATGCGCGGGTTAGGTTGTAGATGGTCCCTTATCAGTATCATTGTTGTCAAATCAATACTTCATTCTGCATGCGCAAACTTAAATTCCATTATGCTCCATATTTTCACGCTCTATTCGTTCGATTTCCCATAAATTTGGATGATAGTTGGAAGATGATGACTTGATTACCTCATATCAATTGCAACACGATTGCATCATTAATAGCTACTGCGCATGCGCCAATGTGGATTACTTGTAAAGACCTTAATTTCCACAGTTTTCATCCGATTTTGATGAAATTTTCTGCAAATGCGCGGTTTAGGTTGTAAATGGTTCCGGTACCTATTTCATTGTTGTTAACTCATCAGTTCATTCTGCGCTTGCATAAACGTAAATTACAATGAATATAATTTTTTCGTTTCTCAACTGACCAATTATGACATTTCACGCTACTTCTTGATTTACTTTTTTCCGCTATGGAATTTTTCAAGATTATTTAAAACTTTTCAATGATCTATACATTCATGATAGGTAAACGAGGAAGCTGAAGTGCCACACCCAACTTGGCAGACGTTTTTTTTCTTCCTCTGTATGTATTTTTTCTTCTTCGCAAAAATTGAAATTACTTTTTGTATATCCTATATCCTGTTACTCAATTACTCATCATACACAATTATTTTAACACAGAATGTGTTTTAGCCATGGACTAACTAGCCGAAAATGGAACGCGGGATGGTAACGAAATGTGTGACGGTGATGATTTTCACGTAGAACCGAGCCGTTGGTAGGGAAATGGAACTTCCGCAATTTTAATCGCACAGAAATCGTTCACCATTCGTTGGAAAGCTCCTGATTTATCCAACCATATTATGTTAACTACTGCGAAGTGCGTGGCCATCAACCTGAGTTATGAGCATGGTTATTTCAATCAATTGTTTACACACAGATGATCATTCTCAATAATTGATATTGTCAACATGATTGCAACCGCTTGTAAATTTTCTTATGATTTTCACGTACAACCGAGCCGTTGGTAGGGAAATGGAACTTCCGCAATTTTAATCGCACAGAAATCGTTCACCATTCGTTGGAAAGCTCCTGATTTATCCAACCATATTATGTTAACTACTGTGAAGTGCGTGGCCATCAACCTGAGTTATGAGCATGAATAGTAAATGAATAGTAAACAATGACGCTTGTTTGGTTGTCACTTGGTTGCTCGACAACGCAAACACATTCTGTGTTTCAATAATTTCGTCCGAAGTATGTAAATAGAGGTAACCGGGGGTCCAGGGGGCTTGCCCCCTTATTTATTTACGTATTTGTAAATAAATAATTAAACAGAAAAAAATTCATTCATTGGGACGTCCCTGTAATGCTTGCATTACTTACCAATATGTTTCTTCTTCTTTTTATCTTGTATTTGGCAACATAAACATATCTGACGGTGCGAGAGTAGATAGAATATTCTCAATCATCGAATATCGAAGAATCGAATTGTTCTTCTTTTAAAATATAGCTTTAAATCTGTCTCATCAATCAGGAACAGAGTTTCTGGCTCACAGGTTTTGTATAATTTTTTGAAGACAATTGAGGTGAGGCATCTCGTTGTGTGCAACATGTCTCTTGATGTTGCAACATTTTGAAACCAAGAAGGAATAATCGGCACATGAATACGAAATAAACCGGTGATAAAAATCCAACTAAATTAGGATTTTCCTTTAAAAGCCAATACAATTTTTACGAAATTCATACATAATGCATACGGCATTACGTGAGATTACTTCACAATATTTGTATCCAGTCACAAGCCACGAATATTTGAATTGTGACACCATAAAAAAGTATTTACTCAGACTAGCTCGTCCCGTTTAAAATCTCAATTGAATGAATTCCTTTGAAAGTAAACTGGATTTTCATAGGTAGAGTAAAGGCAGTTTCTGGAATTTTTCAATCATTCGGCACTTTAAAACAGTTAATTCAACACAAAGAAGCTTCTATTAAGAGTAGAGGGAGAATAAAGGATAGTGAAATATAACTTAATAGCTCGATACATATTTTTCTGGCTGGAAATTAGAAGGAGGCAGGTAATCTTTACTACTTTTGTGTTGGAGCTCTGGTTTTCATCCGATTTTGATGAAATGTTTATGGAGGCAACGTTTTAGACCAGATGGTCCCCAATGATCAACAACGCTCCCGACTCACTGGGAGCTTTCACGAAAGCGCAAACATAACATCTGTAAAGGATCATTTTCTTATAATTTCAATTGGCTAATCGACCGATTTTGCTCATAATTCAAAGCTAACCTCAATGGACTCTTGAACGAAGATTTGAAACATTTTAATGATCCATACATTCATGTAACGGATTTGATGAATAAAGGTTTTTATTTGTAAATTAAAGAATCCACCTTCATCTCTATCTCCATCCTTAAGCGGATTATGATCCCATCGCTAGTTTCTTTTTCCTCAATAGTTACCAGTGTACAATTACTTTATTTATTTAATTACTCTTTATTACGAATCATTTTCTTTATTTATGTTGAGTTTGTTTGTTATCCAACATGTCTCTTGATGTTGCAACATTTTGAAACCAAGAAGGAGAAATCGGCACATGAATACAAAATAAACCGGTGATAAAAATCCAACTAAATTAGGATTTTCCTTTAAAAGCCAATACAATTTTTACGAAATTCATACATAATGCATACGGCATTACATGAGATCACTTCACAATATTTGTATCCAGTTTTTCATGTCACTTACCTCTTCGTAGTCAAGGCGGGCGGTGAGGGTGAAGACGCCGGTCTGGGGGTTGATGGAGAAGACGTCGTTGGCCCAGTCGGAGATGACCGAGTAGGAGACGCGGCCGTTGTCGGACAGGTCGGCGTCGCGGGCGAGCACCGCCCCCACGCGGGCGCCCCGTCCCGTCTCCTCGCTTACGTCGAAACTGTACGCGGACTCGGCGAAGACAGGCGGGTTGTCGTTCGTGTCCACCACCTGCGGACAAGAAGAAATAAACTTTGTAGAGAAGATTGTAGTTTGATGATCGTAGCGAACTTTCAAAGGCTATGATTTGCACTACTAGGCCACTGGAACTCGAGAACCTCCCCAAGATCATCCCGAAATCTATCACAATAAATTTTTGTAATTCCGTAAAGAATTTAGGAATCATTTTAACGCCTAACTTACACTGGCCTGAACATGCTTCTTTAATATTCCAAACAATTTGTGTTAATCTGGAATTCGGAAGAAGAAACACACACTGCTTTAAGTTTTTTGTGAGCACTTTCATGGGATAAGATGCCCCCTTCCTCAGGATCTGTAATTTATTTCCACAGTCTAAGACACATTACAATAGAACATGCCTTTTTTTTTCGAGGGAACATAGCGTTTTTAGTTGATGCGGTTAGTTGCTGGAGTTGGCTTGCAGTATTGAGTTGGATGGTGGAAGGATAGAGAGGCAGAAAGAGATAGCTTATTTATTGTTGTAAGTTTGTTACCTCTTTTTGTTATTATTTGATTACAGGGCCCATTATTATATTTTTATTTGTTATTATGTATATTTGTTGGAAGTTACTTTTAAATTTGTTAGATTTCCAAGATTTTTATTTTTATTGATGGGCAGATTAGTTGCCTACTGATGTTGATTGTTTGAGAATAAAGTGACTGGAGTTTGTTTGTGATTAAAAAAATTTTAACTTTTGAAAAAAGTCATGTTCTCGTGTAGTGTGTCTCATACTGTGGAAATAAATTACAGAGTGAGGATGTGGGCATCGTATCTCCCGAAAGCGCTCGCAAAAAACTGAAAGCAGTTTGTGTTTCTTCTTTCAAATTCCAGATAAGATGATCCACACAGAAAATCTAGACAAACAATGTGTGGTTCACTGCATTCTTTAAAGAAACAAGCATATTCTACCCCATAAGAAACTAAATTAAATTTGTTCAAGGCGCTAATTTTGCCAATATTCACGTACGGTGACATAATTTGTACATGTTCTTGTGATGCAGCCTCCAACAGACCTATTGAAGGTATTGAAGTGGCCTTCAACAGTTGTGTGAGGTATATCTATGGTCTCAAGCCTAGAGGTCATGTGTCCCCTTACATAAATCAAGTTTTGGGATGTGGTTGTTTGACTATATCACGATTCGTCTGCTACGCTTTATATTCAGGTATCTGCACAGATCTACCTCAATACCATCATACCTGGACTGCTTATTTTCGTTCGGTTCATCCACGTGGCTAGCTACTCTAAATCAAATTTTTGTGAGAACTAAACCTTCAATGAATCCATACGCGTTGCAGGGCCAAGGATCTGGAATGGTCTGCCTATATTAGGTCCCTTCCATCGCTTAGTTCCTTCTTCTGCTCTTAGGGAGCATTTCGAGTAATGATCTTTTTCTTTCTTTCCCCTTCCTCTTCTTATTTCCTCTTTTACCCTATCTTTCCTCATCTTATCTTCACCCCCCCCCCCCCCCAACTTCTAATCATTCCTCTCCTAATTTCATGAGTAATGTATTCGTTACTGTTTTGATAATTTCCTCCCATTGTTATTTTTGCTCTCATATTTCTCCGAATTGTATTACTGTATTTGTATTACTGTATTTTTGTCGATGGTTACTGATTTTATCTTTATTTTGTCAATTTTTATGGTTTTTTCTGTATTCAGAGCTAGGCGGGAACTTGTTCCTATTCTGAATAAACGGTTTTATTATTACTATTTCTTTTTTTTTTTTTTTTTTTTTTTTTTTTTTAATTTTGAAATTGAATTCGTCCTTTTACAAAAGAATTCGTCCTTTTAAAAAATGAATTCGTCCTTTTACAAAATGGATTCGTCCTTTTACCAAATGGATTCGTCCTTCTACAAAATGAATCCGTCCTTTTACAAAATGAATTCGTCCTTCAGAAAGAGGGACCAAATCTTGAAGGCAACCAGAAAATGATATGCAGATAGGTACCTTTTCTCGAAGAATAATAATTTATTGCATTGGTTTGCATAGTTAATAAAGATGTAATAGAATAAATTTACAATGTTTAAAAGGGATTGATTCAAGAAATTTGCGAAAAGTTTGCAAGAAATTTATACAAAGCCATGAATTTTAGAGTTTTGGTTTATATTTTCAAAAATGAACCTTTGTAAAAAAAAAAAAAAAAACTTAGAAAAAAACCCGTCCTTCAACGAATGCTTTTCAGAGCGTTTCGTCAAAACTACTGGGCTAAAATTCATGAAATTAGGCCAGAGGATGCGCCAGTAATATCGGCATCAATTTTGATCAACCATAATCCCCCCCCCCCCCCCCACACACACACACACACAGAAACAGCTATCTACTCTCTCAAATAAAAACACACAGAAACAGATCTACTCCCCCCACTAAACTGTTTGTCCCATAACTTAGGTCTCTATAACTCACAGAAACAGCTAAGGTCTATAAACTCCTGTAAACACAAGCAGAAACTGTTTAAGCTTTTGGACGTCCACTCAGACGGCCTTATTTATGAAATCTATTAATATTCGAGTCGGGCCCCGACATTTCTATAGATATAACTATGATAGTACCTTGATGGTGATAATGGTGTGAGACTCCTCAACGCCGTCACTAGCTCTGATCCTCAGCTTATAGGAGTCTTTGGTCTCCCTATCCAGCGGCTCCCTCAGCTTGATGAGCCCGTCTGGGGAGACCGTCAGCTTCCCGTCACCTCCGGACTGGAGGCTGTAGGAGATGGAGCCGATCGTGTCCGGATCCTCCGCCCGGACTGTTCCAACCGTCTCGCCCGGACGGGCTTCCTCCGAGACGGCGAACTCTTTAGGCATCCCCTCGAACGAAGGGGGGCTGTCGTTCTTATCCAGCACGTGCACTTGGACCTGCAAAACACGAAAACAATCACATTAGATCATATTATTATAAATACGCCGAGGACTTTCATTTTTCATTGGTACAGTCCATGGCATATAGAATATGATACAGTTTGGAATTCAGCTTGAATAATTCATTTGAATCGCATTTTTATAGCCCAAAATGAATCACTGGAGATGATCACGGATCTTGGAGTTCTTTGTGATGAGAGGCTCACTTTTTCCAGTCCCTGGGGTTCCTCGTATTTTCCGATTTACCAGATATAGTGTTCTGTGTAATGCACTCGCTGGAGTATTCTTCTCCCGTTCTGTAATCAATCTATTCTATTCATAAGGATACAGTCTGGAAAGGGTGAAAAATAAAATCCTCCGCTACATCGCTTACTTGCTGGCAATATCTATAAGTGAGTTGAGTAGGTACCCTCACGTATTGGATGTGTGCCACTCCCCTCGACAAACGCCGATATGTATCAGATCTCACTTTTCTGCATTAAACTGTTGAATGATCGTCTAGCGTCTAACCTGCCTTGCTTTTCTATCCTAGCTGAATATTCGTATAACCAGTCGATTCACGAGATCCTCAATACTTCCCAGCGTGCCATTTTCTCAAACAAATTACCTCCGAAATCGCTCCTTTATCGAATCCCGCGTTTAGCTAATCCTTTTCTAAAAATAAATCCCGGTTTTGACTTTTTCTTTGATTCTCTTAGTTAACTCAGGTGAGTTCAGAATAACTACAGTGATTGATTATAGAGTAAGTATGATGTGCTGCTCAAGCTAAGCAGGTACGAAAGGTTAGGACTAAAATTAACACAAAATTTGCTGTTCTACGTTGAGAGCCGTTGGGTTTCTTCCTAATTTCCATTTCGTCAGCATATGATACGGTTCATATTTCGTATTTTTCCTTGTGTCCTTTACATCGAATCAGGGTACTGTGGCAACCCCCCCCCCCCCCCCCCACACCATCCACACACACATACTCGTCCCTCTTCAACTTATATGTGAGGGGTTGTTATCAATAGAGGTAGGTATTCGTAATCAGTATTGGTCATTTTCCGATACGGTTTCTGTACATCAGAATGCGTATTAGCGACTGTAGTTTTATACCTAGAACCTTGTAGCACGGAACCAATATGCATGGAAACTTGGTTTCCGTCTGCATCAATAACATTCGAGGTAGGTACTTGCCGTCAGTCTTTGCTACTGCACACAGGAAATCCATGAATAATTATAAATTCTTGCTTCTATACCAAGGTTACAAATTCATTGAGGTAGCATCAAACAAATCACATTGTTTGGCCAGGGGATTTTGCCCAATGTAACTGATATTCTGAATTCGACGGGGATCCATGGCGAAAATTGGGGTTCTAACTTTGAGGAAAAGGAAAGAAGGGGATAGTAGAAGGGCTGAAGTATTTGCATTCACCAATGAAGAAATTGCTAGGATGTATTGGTCAAAAATTCCACTTCCCGTAAGGACCAAATGCGGCTCAAGGCTCGGAGCTTTGGAAAAAGACAAAATCGGCGTTACAGACTGTAGGAGGAAAGAAGATAAACAGGATGCAAGCAAGAAGAAATCAACGAAGAAGCAAATGAAAACAGAATCAAAAATGTATTTAGGGGGTGGACGGAAAGAAACACTTGGTGTATGGCATGGTCCAGCTCAGTGTAAACAGAGGTGTTGTCGCCGCAAAGTCAGCCGCGCGAACTTTTCGAGTGAACAAAGTATTGGTCGTCGCAGCGCCACAAAAGCTAATGTTATGTGTGAACCAGATGGTATTTCTTATAACGGCAGAACCAATTCCGTCCCGTATGAACGTAGCTATTGTACTCGTAAAGTTGAAAGCGATCTCTTACCCCGGGAATATAGTCGGAGTCGACGCAACGAACGTGCAAACCTCTCAAGTGAGCGCAAACGTAGTAGCCACAGCTGGTGCGTCTCAGACTCCTATGCGTCTGAACCTTGCGTCCAGCCCGAAGAACTGTGGCCAGCTCTCAAAGCGCTATTTAGCCAAATCAAGAGACTATTCCGGATTCGCACACCAATGTACAGGATCTATGGTGATTGAATTGAAAATATAAATACCTACATACTTCAAACACTGAGCGAGGTACGCTTTTATTTAGAAACGGGTGAACACATAATTGTTGTAGCCTATTCAAACTTCTTAAAAGCACAGTAACTGTTGAGGCGTTCGATAGATTTAAAACTACTTTACCCGACGCCCAATTTAATTTCAAAAATGTTTTTGCCTGAATGCATAGAAAAAGTCCGCCGAATCGGGTGTGGCACATTGCTTTCTCGTATCCTTGGTTTTTTTTATTTCTATTATATAAAAAATAAGAATGTGGTTTTTTATCTCCCGCCTCGCTGCTCAAACGGCTCAACGGATTTTAATACAATTTTTCTCGAAATCAACAGCAAGTTCCAGGGTTGGTTTTATGCTATATTATAATCCTCTAGACTTTCTCCTTCTTCGACAACACGGCTTACCTCTACGACGTCGCCCGGAAATTACGGAAAAATCGGACATGCGTCGAACTTTTCCGATTTTTGTCGATGGGGTGGGTTCACGCGTAAAGAACGTTTTATAACGATTTCGACGATACCAAATCGATTTCGGTGCGTTGAGCCGAGCAGTTTTTATTCGTGGAGATAGATATTCGAAAATTGATATAAAAAACGCCTTACTAACTGCAGCAATGCTGTTCGGGTTGAGCTTTTTCGTAACTAAGGTTATATTGAGTTTGTTATGTTGAGGCACTCTTTGTTGAATAATTTATTAGGCACCTACGAGTCGAAACATTTTTGAGGAATTGAAGAATTTTCGGGACTACTGGGTAAAAAACCTTTTGTTTCTTGCAAATTGCTAATTCGGAATTCAATGCGGATTCTTGCACGGCGAGTTCCTGAGATGGTTATAGGCTTAGGTAAAAACGTCCACATGTTGCAACTTGAATGCTGAAATTTGAATTAAAGCCTTTTTGAGACTGTTGGGTGAAACTGACAAGGTACGTTTGGGTAACATGATCCGGTAAAAACGACCCGTAGATTTGGATCTGTGCGACGCAACGATAACTAGCTAGTTTTAAATAATCTTAAAAAATAAGCCCTTCAAAACACAAAAATGAGCTTAAAAAATCAATAAACAACGAATAAAAGGCAAAATATCTTGAAATATGTCGTTGTCAATTGCAAAACATCAAATTTCTAAGCAGAACATTATTTGATAGAAGTCTGCTTGACTTGAATGTGAACAGCATAACAATTATTGTTCATAATTCGAATGCGGTTTTGTTTAAAAGCGGCAAAAAGAGCAACAATGAAAGCTTTGAAGTTTGTTTTTACAGCAGTATTGCTTTTAGAGAATAGTTTCATTTTCACAAGTTTTTATGCACCTAATAAACTCTTGTATGTGAGTAATATTGCTTGGATTCTGTTAAAACGGCAAAAAATTGTTCATGCGATTATAGGGTGGGACATTTTTCTTACGTCGAAGAATGTGTGAAGGGAACTACAGTTGGAGTGGCAAAACCAACAGGGGGAAAGATATTGCCAAGCTACCAATAAAGACAACGCTATGATACCGTGGAGAATGATCGAAACATGACTGGCAATGCTCTACGGTTATTAGCCTTCTCAAAGGACCTCCACCTGACAAATGAGTATGCGCGTTTTAGCCGCTTCTTCTGGCTAGATGCACAAAAGAACGGTTTTTATTCTTAGTTGGTTGACTTGGTACAACTATGTAGCTTCTGAGTTTATCTAGGTAGCAGAAGCATTGTGGACACTACTAGGAGGTGGGAAAAAATACAAGGACGTCTCCGAGTTAGCTTTGTATTTAATTTTGGAAAGAACAGCCTATAGATCATGATTTTTCTAGGTTTTTAACATTGATTTTTTTAAATCGATTTAACATTGTAACTTTTTATTTTTATTTTTTGTGCGGAAATAAACAACGTTTTCATTAAATTCCGTTTTAAAATGGGTTTCCACAACTTCGTCGGGAGTGATTTAGTTCGTATCCCTTTTTTCGGCCCAATATCACAGTTGGTCAGTATGTTTGGCATTTGCTCTTTCATTATCTAGGCTATCGTCAGCTATGGCTGATTTGTTTGAGTCCTTTAGACTTCTGAATCTTGTAAAATTTCCCTCCTGGTTTCTATAGTGGCATCAGTGATTATGACCCTGACTTTGCGAGGGAGTGGCCACCATTAGCATACCAGGTCTTTCTGGGGGTTGAGGACTTGTATAACTCACCACCCAGCATTCTCCTAGGTTCAGGTGACCAAGCTCAAAGGCTCCTAGAGCTATGGTAATTCCACATCTCATATCTGCATCCAGAGACTAACGGGAGAATTCATTAGAATCAACTGTCTACATTGGAACTTACTGAGAGATCTGTGAGCCATTCTCACGTAGTTGTGTCCTCAAAATTTGAGGTAACATGGATGATAGATCGTGAAAAATCGATGTTTCAGGTACCTCGCACGTTTGGGTGTGCGTACACACTAAAATCCTTAAAAGGCGTAAAATACCCAGGGCGAGGGAATCGATAGGGCACAGGGGTTAACCCGCACAATGCTTGAAAATTTCATAAACATTAGTCCATTACTCTCGGAGTTTCGCTTGTGTCAACGAATTTTGTTTTACTCCTACGCAATAGCCACTACTCAGCGATTCCCGCTAAAACTCATAAATTAATAAAAGTAGTCCGTTTGACGAGCTTCCTCAGTCTGATTTGGTTAGCTTTGTGAGAACTCAGCTTCCTGAAACTTCTCAAGAACGCAGTTTGTAGCTTCCAGGAACTCAAATTACGGTTCATTAAGATTGGAGACTCAAATCATTAGTGAATCATCAATAAAGGTATCAAAATGAAAGGCTGTGAAGGTGACCCCAACAGTCCTAGGCGCAGATGGATTTCCATAACCATGTAGTTTTCCAAGTATACTTGTTAACTTGGAAAAACCTCCACAGCATTTCTTTTCGATACCTTCTTTGAAGATGCATTACTCATTTGAGTCTCCAAACTCTATGAATAGCAATTTTAGCAGTCCCAGGAACCGCCACATTGCTGTCTTGAGGAGTTTCAGAAAGCCGATTTCTCAGAAAGCTCACCAAATCAGACTGAGGGAGCTCATCTGAAGTCTCGGAGAGAACTGAGCGAGTCGGAAAAACGATCAGCTCATAGAACGTAGGCATCTCAAAGTTCGGGAACACCTGACAAATAATCTTGATTGTCCACATGCTTATTGTCATCCGTCATGTCATTTGGAAACAGAAAATATCTGTTCTCCTCAATCGGCTCAGACTCATTTGGCGCAATATTGATAACAGACACGAAATCTTCGTCACCTTTTGGCACGTCAAATCCTTCATGCAACCTAAAATAAAAATTGTTCGACTTTTGTTCGATGTGTCATCGTCCACATCATTGTCTGAGCCTTCTTCGTCTGACCAACTACTGCTTTTAGGGACCAAACATATCATTTACAACCGACGAGAAGAATACTAGAATCATAGAAACAAAGAATTAAAATTACTAATGGGGTCACAAATATTTGCTAACACTCAACAATACCATATAGGTTTCAAATACATTTCACCTCCAAGGAAAACAAGAGATACAAGACATATTCACAACGACAGCCACATCCCAAAGGATCCAAACGGAAACCTTTGGAAGCAACTTGCTGACACATGGATTCACTGGACATCTACGATAATCCCAAAGTATATAAAAAGATACCTATTATGTTTCGATTACATGCCAAATATTTTGTGCCAAATTGGTTACGTGTATTATGGAATAGAGAGTTAGAAAAAGAGGAATTTGAGAGCGTGATGTTTTGAGGTAACTTAAGAGCTTTTCAACGGGCGGTAAGGGAAAACAATTATTTTCTTGTGGTAAAAACTCAAGGAGTAACACTTCCCTAGCAATGGAACGGTTGTACGTGAATATCTTCCGTAAAATACATATCCATCAAAATCGGGCTAAAACTTAATTAAGTTTTAGGCGTGACAAGGAAGTGACACAGACATATAGACATCAGAAATCAACCAGCAAGTTCTTAAACACAAAAAGCAAGTTCAAATTGTTATTTTGAGGACTACAATTTTTCCAACTTTTTGCACTAACACAAGCACCTTTGGTAGTGAGGAAGCAAAATTGAGTTTTTTCGATTTAATAAACAAGCATTAATTCCATGGGAAGTTTGACGGCCGATGCGCGCATGCGCAGGACTCCCAGCCCCGACCCCTCCGAGTCGGATTATCACGGCAATGAATCACCCTTGACTCGCTACATGGCACCCGCTCCCTCCTCAAACGTAATTTATAACTTAATTTTCAGAATAAAATGTGTCATTAAAGCGATATTTTTGCGTAGTAATAGGATGAAGGGGGGAACAAAATAAAACGGAATGGCTTGTAGGAGACTTTTTCGTGCGAGAAGACGACTGTCGGGGGGAAGGTGAAGTCCGCCTTGTTAGCTACCTCACTGGCTCTGCCCAGACCTTATTAATGACTTGCCGAGAATACCCGAGATATATCACTCGAGGATTACACCTTCGGATCCGATTTGTCATAATAAATTCTTCACGTTTAGGTTAAGAATAATTGGCTCAATGATCTCCTTCGGCTTGCACCGTTCTTTTTATCGTCCATTTTTTCCGAGAAAAAAATTATTACTCCCTGACCCTCTTTCTGTCGTTTTACTGTGCTCACACACTCGAACCATGGCCATGTTAGTATCCGAATTTTAATGTATTCTTAATGTTCGTTCTACCGGTTTATCTGGAATATGCATACGTGTAATCTGATGCATACGATTTTTCTACACTATTGGAAAACCATTAAAAGACAAATTATAGGTGGATAGGACCATCAGAATCGATATAGAATAAAACCGTTGTAACTTCAATATTTTCAGCAGTACAGCTTGTCCTCATGTGTGAATATTCTCAAGTTTTATACTTTCAACAACTTTTATTATGAACCAATCATTCTTCCATTTAGAGCAACAAAGAGTATAGGTAACGTTGTATGGCAAACAAAATTTGTCTGAAGATATGTTGCAATTGGTATAGCAGCAGCAGTGGAGATGTTGGCAAAGCTCTACATCTTTGAGTCAAATGTGAAACCTATCCTGATGCATTGGTCTGCTGCATGCATGTAAAACTTAGTTGATGTCTGCAGGCATAATCAGCAAGCTTCAAACCTTCGTCAATTGATACCTGCTTATTATTATCCGAATCGAGTCGCCAGGAAATTGGATTTGAAATCAACTGCATGTTATGAGAAGGCCCATCCCTGAAATTATCTGAGAAAGAAAGTGGAGAGGGGTGGGAACACGTTTTGAAAAGAAACGAATGAAACTCTAAAGGGGTTAGGTACTTGCCTGGACCCACATGCAGAAGTCCCAAATTTAGACCCTACAAACACATGAAAGCAAATCAAGTCCACAAATTTGGTTTAAATGATCTCCTTAAGTCAAAATTACTTCATTATTTATTTATTGGAGGGTCCGAATTATTGGCTGAGTTCTATGAGTGTTTTGTAATCCTATCATGTCTGGTGTTATTTTAGTTTGAAAAAACCTAATTGTCTAAATTTTGGTTTAATTCGCCTTTTTAGAACTTCCGTCAGGAACTAGGCTTCGTCAATACAGGAACTACCTATTGGAATTGATCCAGGGGGTGCGGGAAAATCCAAGCATGAGAAAAAATAAATAGGTAAAAAAATAAAATAAATTAAAAATAAATGAATGACCGCATGCGAATCCATTTTGGATCATTTTACGACTGAATCCGAGAAAAAAATCATAAGTGTAGGTATGTCTGTCTGTTATTTATATATTATTATACTGTCGACAGTACCCAGGCCACAATACTCCTCAACTAGTTTTTGAGACTTTATTTCTTTGGTCCCAATTTCAGTCTAATTGTGCGAAAAATCCCGGAAATCGTATAATCATTGTATAATTTTCTAAAGACAATTGAGGTGAGGCATCTCGTTGTGTGCAGCATGTCTCTTGATGTTGCAACATTTTGAAACCAAGGAAGAGAAATCGGCACTTGAATACAAAATAAACCGGAGATAAAAATCCAACTAAATTAGGATTTTCCTTCAATAGCCAATACAATTTTTACGAAATTCATACATAATGCATACGACATTACATGAGATTACTTCACAATATTTGTGTCCAGTCACAAGCCACGATGATTTGAATTATGACACCATAAAAAAAGTATTACTCAGAGAAGCTCGTCCCATTTAAAATCTCAATTGAATGAATTCCTTTGAAAGTAAACTGGATTTTCATAGAGTAATGGCAGTTTCTGGAATTTCTCAATCATTCGAGACATTAAAACTGTGAATTCAACTCGAAGAAGTTTATGTTTAGAGGGAGAATAAGGGATTGTGAAATATAACTTAATAGCTCGAAACATATTATTCTGGCTGGATATTAGAAGGAGGCAGGTAATGTTGACAACTTGAGTGTTGGAGCTCTGGTTTTCATCCGATTTTGATGAAAAAATGTTTACGGAGTCAACGGTTTAGACCGGATGGTCCTCAATGATCAACATCGCTCTCGACTCACTGAGACCATTCACGAATGCGCAAACGTAACATCTGTCGAGGATCATTTTCTCATAATTTCAATTGGCTAATCGACCGATTTCGCTCATAGTTCAAAGCTAACCTCAATGGAATCTTATACGAAGATTAGAAACATTTTAATGTGGGTTCCGCCCAGATGGAGTAGAGAGAATACGTAGTTTGTTACCTAAACTTTGAAAAATCGTTAAAAGAAAACTACCACAGGAGAGTGCTTTTGTTGAAGGCATTATTAGAATTTCATCAACTTTCATTTGTAAACATTAAACTAACATGCGGGTATTCTGATTGTCCTGTATTCTGTGCCATGTATGCAGTAATACTGTATTGTGGTAATCTTGATGCTTATTGAGATTGCTCAATGGTAATACTGTATTGTGGTAATCTTGATGCTTATTGAGATTGCTCAATGAATATTTTGCTTTCGAGTTCTTCAATTCCATCACTTGCAATTGAGAAGAAGCCACTCACGAATAAGTTTAGGATCTTTCTAGCGAAAATATTTAAGAATGCTTGCGGGAGCACCCTCGACTGAAAAACAATGTGAAACATCAACGCTACGCTGATACATCAAGTGAAAATGTCTTATGACACCGTAAATAGCACAGTTTCTAGAGTGGACTTGAGAGATATTGGCTTCAGCTGATCAGGACAAATTTGTAATTGCATTCGTCTCTTAATTTCTAAGAGATGCTCTCTTTCAAATTTCAACTTCCTTGCGTGAATAGGAAAGAATTTTTCTCACTCAGCTGATCAGGACGATGTCCGAATTTCATTTGTCTTGTGGTTCCATGGAGGCACCCAATCAAATTTCAACTTCCTAGGGTGAACAATAGAGAATTTAACTCGTTCGTCACACTAGGTAATCAAACACAAAACTCCAACCAACTTAGTTTGTATAAGTACGAGTATCTAGTTGTCAGAAGGAAGTTGAAAGACGTGAAAGTTTGCAGCCGGCCTTAGAGGTAAAGTGTGACGTGTAATAAATTTAGAGCTTACCAACAAATGGTGAAAGATTTTGTGGTGAAGTAATGAACAAGTATAATCTCCCTTAGAACGATTGGTTGTTCGTGAAAAGCATTACCAAGGATGAGGAAACACTTGAACGCATGCGTAATTTTGTTCTTTTGGTTTATTATTTTGAATACTGAACCTTTGTAATCGACTAAGAAAAAACATTAACCACCCTCTCAAAATTTGTTGGTTTACATTTCTATAGATACGTAAAATTAAGAAATCGAATTAAAAAAATCAATTCGTCTGCCGTCCAGGGCTTTTCTCCGAGACTACTGGTACTACTGGGCCAATGTTAAAACTTGGGTCAAGATAACTAATTGGGTCTAGTTGGCCCTAGAATTTCGGCATCAATAAGGGTAGAATTTAAGGGCTAAAATATTAAAAAATTGAGATCTCGAAAACTTCTAAGGTAACAGTAATTTTTTTGTGTTGTTTTTATTGATAGGTATCATCCCAAAGAATCGACGGAAACCACCTGTAACGTCTTACGTTAAACCGTTTACTCTCCCTTAAGGCAGACCTTTGGCAAAAAAGGTCAACATGAGAGCAAATCATAACTGATGGAACATACCTAGTTCAGATCGCCTTATAAACTACGAAGATCGTGTCAGGGAATCCTCTCTTCACGCAATCGAGTTTAATAGGACATTTGTCACCTAAAGATGGACTTCTGAAGCGTAGGCAGGGGATCTATTTTATCTCATTAATGCTCAGATGGTGGGTACCTAAGTAAGTGTCGATACACAGGGAAACTGAGATGGAGATGTTTTATTTAATTGCATTAATTTTCTCCTGTTAGGTACCAGCATCAACGTAAACATATTGATGGTAAAGTCAGTTTTGCCCGACCACCACGGAATTGCGAAAATCGGTTTTGAATGTGGGACCCGCGAGTCTGATTTCTTACTTAATCAACCTCCGGTACTGAAATTGGAAATGTAGCTCCGTTGGGATATATAGAATACAATTACAATGTATGGTCAGGTCTCTTAGGCTAATTTTTTTCGCAATCAGTCTCCGATGCTCAAATTTACGATGAAGCTCCTTTATGGCTCTTAGAAAACAATTTCAAGGAACGGAGTTCTCTGAGGCTCATACCTTTCCTTATCGACGTAAGATGATGAAATTTTAAATGAAACGCTTTTGGTACAATGAAGGCGTACTGTTCTGCTGAGAGACCTCATAGGCCGATTTCCTTTCTAATCGACGTTCTGAACTAAATTAATTTATTCTAATAGAGCATTTTATGTGCTAGAAACAAACATAGTCTTAAATCAATTCTCGGTCCATGCAACCCTTCTCCATAGTGGGAAGATGACTTTGTCATAAAGGGTCTTGTTTATCCTCATTTAGATAGTAAAAAACCATAAAATTGGAAGGGGGATCTTGGCATTGTGAAGGGGCCAACACTTTTGCGAGACGCAATGAGTCGAGTTTAGATTTAAATTGGGTTTAATAATGATAGGACATAGATCTGCGTTGAAGGGCTACTACTGAGGGCTATGTAACTAAGCCCAAACTAAACTTCAAAAACGTTTTGAACCCATTTTGTGAGATGGGGTGATGTTTAAGATTAATCAAAAGCTTTTACAACGACTGGCTAACGATTTTTGTACGATGAAAGATGACAAAGATACAGTTCCGAAGCATGATTTGATATCATAAAATTCGTCTTCGCTAAAAAGTAACGCTTTTGGTCTTCGCTTTTTGCGGTAGTAAGCCAAAGCAAAGACATGAAAATGTCAAATGATAGCAAAGGGTCCAATCCCTGTCGAAAGAAAATTCGGAATGACCCCCAGAGCTATGACATCCATGTCAGTAGGAATGAAGATATATTTAAAAGGAGAATTCAATAGATTCGCCTACCGAACGCCGTTTGAGTTGAGAAAAACCGTTTGTATAGGGAGAGAAGGCTAAATGGAGGCACGGAGCCGAGATGGGGAAAGAAGGGTGATGTAGATTGTGGCCAAGTGTCATTGTCTAAAAGTGAGCTGTAAATCTTGCGATAATTGTTGGCTTGGCCCGTTGGCCGCTGGAGCGCTTATCCATCCCTCCTGGGAACGCTGGCGGGCCTTCAGCCATTATTACTATGTGGCCGTAGACCGCCTGCATCTCCGCCTGTACCCGCCCTGTGTTTCACCATCCGACCCAGCTCTAGTTAGATATCGAATAGGTATAGGGTTTGAACCCTCGATAGTTGACGAAACGAATTGAGCCTTTAAGGTAGGTTCACATTCATCCGGAAATGCGGCGATCCGTTAATGCGGCCTTCTGATTGGCTAGTGCCAGTCGGAAGAGTGGGGTGAATTATACCGGACAAGCACTCATGGGTCGGACTGTCCACATCTGAAAAATTTGATATTTTACCGGATTGCTGCAATCACGTCATCCGTCAGGAGCTGTTGTTGGTTGTGTTATTTTGCTTTATGGCTGTGGTCGAGTGCGAGTCCGTATTTTTACGATCCTCGAATTTTGATTTCATTTATAGAAAATGTGTTTCTGTAGCGCATGTGTATAAGAATAACAATAATAAATAAAAAAAACACTCAAATTGCAGATGAGCCCGAGTTAGGTTAAAAATACCTAGATGTAGGTACCGATTTTGCGATCTCACCAACAACTTACCTTCCTAAAGATCCTATTCCATTTGCGTATAGAGACATTCTTTGATTATAGATTGGCAATTTTCTGCATTTCGGATAAGTAGGTATTTGAGAAGAATTAATATTTTTGCAAACGAAGAGGAAGTATAGAAATACTACTTGTCCTTACGAAATGGAAAAATTACCTTCGTTAAGTAAGTACTTCTAATGGTGCATAAATGCGCCAACCTACACAGATTTTTGGGTAGAAATATATTATTATTATTATTATTATATATTATCCTGGGATAAGCAGTTGATGAAAGGACCGAATAACTACCCAACAGTCTCATTTCAAAACGACGTCGCCTTTGCAGTTTCAATGTACCTACATACATTACAATTTCTTCTGTATGCCCTCATGATTTTTTTATGAGTTTATTATTCAACATTGTTTATGGAGCTATGATGACCATTCGGGAGGAAATAGGTCTGTTCGGGAAATGCAATGGTAATAGAAGACACCACAACGGGATGGTTATGAATGGCCTGCCGCAATTCCGCACTCCCCTCCACTTCTTCCAACCGCAGACGCATTGCCGCATTTCCGCAATTCCGGATGGATGTGAACCCACCTTTACTTTGACCCGTTCTGCGTTTGTCTGCATGGCCGTTGAAACATCAAATAGTGAGTTGAAGCTCAAAATTTCCCATTGTAGGACTGGAAATTCCCAATCCTCAATATTCCGATTTCATTTTTTAGAAGGGTAAGTGGTAAGGACAAGAGAGTGTATCCACAAATTACTAATATGATCGAAGATGGTTCCTTATCTTTCGCATCACATGATAACCTCTTACCTCAAAAATATCTTATTTTTCAGAAGATACCAAAAATAGATGAGATACCTACGTGTTCCTCATTCAGAAAGTTCAATACAAGAATAAAGAGGCAAACAATGAGCGTTACCATGGGTGGGAAGAAGATATTTTAACTCTTTTTAAATGGAAGAAGATTCCATTCTGAAAAGTTTGGCATCAACCGCACTCTCCTACGATGCGTAGTGTTCTTTCTATTATTTTTCAAAGTTCCAAAGCACCCCTCCCGCCTTGGCTGGACCCCCTGCCTGGTGTGACATCACCAGTGTAGCAAACTGAAAAATCATAGAAAGAAAACTACGCAACGTGGGAGGGTGGGGATGGTATCGAAGTTTTTAGAATGGAATCTATTTTAGTTTCAAAGTATAAAATGAATAAGTTGGTAACGCTATTTGAGGTACGAGGTCATAATGTGATGCCACCGTCATTATTTTCACATACAAAAGATTGAATCACCAGAGCTTGAATGAATAACTACTTCCTCCACACCCATCCCAACCGTAAATCGGGAATTCCCTAGGTTTGGTTGTTGGCCCAACTAGGCAAAAAATTAGGATCGATCAGAAAAAGAATCATTAAAGTGAGTTGAGAATTGTAGTCCAGGCAGCATCGACTGAATTTGTCTTTTAAAACACGTATTTTCGATTTTACTCCCTCTATTATCTCCCTTCCGACCTGAAATTCTAAGTTTCCGAGGATTTTGCTCAAGTAAATTAAAATTGGAATCAAAGAAAGAAAGAATATCGAAAATCAGGGGTTTTCACGGATTCAGACTTAAAATGGTCTGAAACGTTTATGTTTTCCCATGCTTGGGTTGTCCGCCCCCCCTTTATCAATTCCAATAAGTCGTCCCTATACGAAGCCTTGCCAGTATGACCTGGCTTCTGAGGGACACCCTGAAAAGTTGAGGAAGAAGGTGGCGCTCATTAAAGAATGTAGGTAATAATAATGTTTACAGGGAGCCTCTCTGAGAACTCGATAAATTAAGACGACTGGGTAAGAATTACATATCAAAGTGACATGCTGAATTTAGAAAACGGGTCGTGAAAATTAGTCATCGAACAGATAGTAAAATTTAGACTAAATTTAGTGAAAAAATCACCAAAAAGGCCCATGTAATTAATTGCCTTATTACAGCTCGTTTCATTTGTTTCAACTCTGCCAGTTGTACTTTTAGGCAAAATATGTCGAAATCTCATTCAACCAGTCAGAAATACTTAACCGATTTACACACACCCACAAGAGGCTCTTTTTCAGGACGACCCACGCCCACTCGTAGATACTCCTCCAATTTTACACCCTTGCAACAAGGAAGTAAAATACCAAACAGAAAAAATGCAATAGCTGAGTTTTCTTTTCTCAACTCGATAATAATATGATTAATTTACTGTGATATGTACAATAATCAGTAAGAAGGTCTTCGTGAAAACGTGTTCTAGGTTTAAAAAAGTGCCATATAGAACCAATTTAAATTATATGTATTTTTGGAGAGAAAAATGAGATAAATGTAACAGAAATATTTTATTATTTGCCCTAAATCAAACAGGAGGGTTTCAAACATCTGTCAATGTGTGTGTTACAACAATTTGAACAGCAGTTTGTTCCGAGATGTGATGAGAGTGCTGAAAAGTAGACCAATCGTAGGTTTTCATAGTACGAACTCACGCACGAACTCTTGTATATCAGGTACGAACTAAATACGACGTTTTGGTCTACTCTGTACAATCTTTAAAAAAAAAATTGTTTCTTTGCGCCTAAAGGCTAAAAGAGAGATGAGCGTAGAATACTTTTTTCACCTCCGTTTCAAATTTTAGCTTCTTAGCTTGAATAACAAAGAAACTACAAGCCATCAGGAAATTCGCTTCGGAGATCACAAGGGAACGGTAACACTATAGCCTCCTTGTATATGTCGTGTCGTTGTTATCTGATAGTGTTCGCCAAGAAGATCTCCGTAAAAATGTACCTATAATACGTTTAAAAAAAAAGTTCTTACAAAGACCTTACCCATGACGGTTTTTTAGATTTAGTTTCTTGTAAAATTGAAACGTATGAACGAGTTGTGAGGCCGTAAGACGATAGCTCAAATTTCATGTCAATATGTATGTAGGTAGGTATCAATGACTTAGAAAGTGGAGGAAAAATGTTTAAATGGGTAAATGATTTGAGCAGAATATTTTGTTAGGCGCATTATTGCAAAGAGGTTTCAGTAAGTAACATGAGTTAAAAAAATGTGGATATCAAAAATACTAATTAAGTAACTCAGTGTGGATAGGTTGATAATGAATTGTATATTGTAAAGAGGTGCCTATTGTACAGACAAGTGTATACACAAGATGCAGCGATGATTTTACACAACTTCGCTGGCATCTTTGCCATGCACTGCCTTCCCAACCGCCTGTTGAATAAATAATGGCGTGAGAAATAATGTCCCCTCGAATCCGGAATGTGAACTTGGAGACCTGAACGGGCGGAGAAGGCTGTTGTTGCTAGCTGCTAGCCGGAACACTATTGCGTGCGATTATACAATTAAGATATAAGGGAAGGCAAAAAGGAAAGGCCCTCGAGGGTCCGAAGGGAAGACAAATAAAAAAGATAGGGAAACACCAGGGGATCGGCGGGAGGAGGGGGGTAGAGCTGAGAACTGAGCTGTGGTTGGGACACTCGGACGCGGACACACGCAGGGACGCATAATCTAGATCCGGAGAATCCTCCAACTTGTTCCAATTCAAAGGAACAGGAGTTGCAGGGGAGGAGCCGTGAAGAACACCAAGGTCAGTCTGCTGCTCTCGTGGCAAAGTCGAGGTATAGGCCTGTCCCTTCATTAGACTCTCGGTGCATCTACCTACCTCATTTAGACCTTTTCTCCTGAAGGAAGTAGCATGCGTTGCTATATCGTAAAATACGTATCTATGTACCTAATCAGTTTATTTGTAAGGTTTGCAACATTGGGAATAGAGATAATTCAGAATTCAGGTCTGTTCAGAAAAACTTCAGTTCAAATTGAGGCACCATAGATCCATAAGGGTAAACAAAATAGTAGTAGACATACTAGGAAGAATTACCCTTTTTCCCCTGTTTTTTTTTTTTTTCTTTCCTTCATTTCATCATTCATCATTTTCGGCACATCAACGTGTGCTGCTGACGTTTCCTAACAGTTCTATACCCTAATTGAGTTTAATTTTCTCATTTGAATATTGAAAATGCCAAAAATATCAAAACTCATGAAAATGCACCAATAGCGGACACTTGAAATTCTTGATGTTGAAGTGACGGAGAGTGGCGGATATATCTTTGTATTCCTTTTTAAAAGTAGTCACAGATTTATCTAAGTTGAATAAGTAAGGATAATCATTATGGATTTTGATTGTCTGAATAAGGAATGAACGACCATACCTACTTGGATGTCCCATGCAAAGGCATAGACTCATACATAGCACCACGAGTATTGACAGAGTGTACACCACCCATAATTTGAAAATAATCAGCTAAATATTTAGGCCTTCAAAATCCTAAACAAAAGTGACCATATTCTGTACATTCTCCACTCTCTTATTTTTAACGAATAACAACAGACACGACTTAACAAATCGGGATCTTGACATGATCGGGAAGCGGTAAATGAAGCGCTTAATACATTCTGAGCTCTCTGCAAATCAAGAGAGGAGGGGCTAGATGGTGGAAGGGGTGGGGTGGGGGGGAGCCCATTTAATGCGCGCTTTTTTCCCGAGCGCCCGATCTTTTATCCGATGCCACATTAAAATATGATCTAGAGCACATCGTATGTCAGCGACAAAGTTACGTTTCAGGACCTACAGAATACGATAGTGCCGTCAAAATCGCTGAAAGATGCTGTCTTCCCAGAGAAATGAGCGAAAGAATGCGGAAAATTAAAGGAAAAAAAAGAAAAAAAAGCGTTCCCATCTATGGGGTTTTCCGCCTTAGACCGAGTAAATTTCGACGGATTTCTCTCGGGTTGGTCTTCCAATTCGATCCCATGCGAGTTTCGAGACATGCAATTCTTTTTTCCGATCGTAGTGAACGAAAATGTTGGTTTTTATACCTTGTTCCGTCGCTCTGAACTTTCTATTCGGAACCTCTTGAAGGAAGGAGGAACCTCTCCGTTTGAAAGACATTTCAACAGGATAATAGACAGGGAAAAAGAAGAGCCCTTCTACGCAGATAAATTAATGGCCTATCTTTATTAAATCTAATAAACTTTTTGTGGTTACACATAGTTTTATAAAATTTAAATGGGGGGCTTGCCCCCCCGGCTAGACGTTGAGTCGAGCGAAGCGAGCCGGAGCGGCTAGTAGGGAATATCAATGCCTCAACACAATGCCTAGTGTCATTCTTACATCCTGAGGTAAATGATGAGCAAACCTTCATAACTGGTACAGTCCCACATAAACTTAATTACAGACGGCAGCAAACTTGCTCCTTCCACTTCAACTGACTATCCAATATCAGGCCAAGATTCCTAAAACTATCTATATTAAACTGTAAAGGAACTGATGCAATTCTCACTGACGGCAATCCACTCAAATCTATTTCATGTAAAAAGACTGCAAAACCCAATATTATTACGTGATATTTCGATGGGTTGAAGCGTAGCAGGTGCTAACCGCCCCAAGAAACTAACCGATCTAAATCCTGATTCAGTTTTGAAATCACTAATCTCAACCTGCACATAAATTTGCAAATCATCAGCATATAGCTGATACAGTGTTCAAAATTAACAGATATCCTATTAATATAGATCAAGAAAAGCATAGCCGAGAGAACGGACCCCTGTGGCACCCCCTCATCAAATGTACACCAGGACGACTCATTTCTGTCATGGGTTCTTATTTTTTGTTGCCTATCTTTCAGAAGAGATTGAAACCAACGAACCATTCCATCAGATACATTAATTGATCTCAAAATAGACAGAAGTTATGAGAGTTGAACGCGCGAGCATAATCAATTAGACACAATACAATCATTTTCTTTTGATCCATTCCTCTTCTTATGTCATCCGATACTCTAACTAAAGCAGATTCAGTATTCATGGAACATGTAAATATATGGCCAAGAACAGGACAAACAATTTCAGATAATATCTTTTAAAAAAATCCACAGGAATTCCATCGTGTCCAAATGCACGAGATATAATGTTGATAAGCGTTTTACGAACAGATTCCGATTCAATGGTATTAATAACAAAATAATAGGCATAGGTGTTTCTCTTGCTATTATAAAAATCCAATACCTCACTACCGACAGCCAAACCAGTGGGCTCACAAAAACTATAGTTCAGTGCATCAAGCTCAAAATTCTATAAACTGAGGTTTATTATTTGCTATCCCTTTTATGCGAACTATTCTCCAGTATTTACTTTCTTGGAGCTGTTGAGAAACAAAGACCGGAAGTGCTGTCGCTTAGTATTTCGTAAAATTTGCTTATTTCTATTTCTAATCTTTTTAAAATTTGACCAACCCTCATCAGTTATTGACTTCAAGTATTTTTTGTAAGCTTTTTTCGTTGTGAAAACATATTCCTAATTTTATCGTCTATTCATGGTGTTGGTGGGGGAGTTACTTTAATTTTCCGTAAAGGCATATGCTTATTAAGTAATTCATCAATCTCATGATTGAAAAAAATCAACTTGTAAATCAACATATTCTTCATTATAAACTCTATCCCAATTAATAGAGATAGCTTCTTCAATGAGTTTTTTGGTATCAATATGTTTATTGCTACGAATATAAATTTGCTTTTTTTGACACTTTTTAATATTTGATTGCACACAAAAGTAAATCAGTATCATGCCTGGACATGCCACTAACAGGAAACTGCCCGAATATCGATACTAACAATGAATTGATGATCAGGATATGATCGATTTGGGTATGTGCTGGTGGAAAAATAGAGTGGTAAGTGGCATTTAACGGTAGAATATTTAAGTTATGAGATTTGATACAGCCAGAGAAATATGTAGAATCATAAGAATCGACAAGGAGACCAACATTCTTATCTCGAAGTATACAGACACAGTGATACTCATGTGAGACTTCAGCTAATTCATTAAAGAAAGAAATCACATTCACTGATTTATGTGGTTTATATACAACACCAGCCAGCATTCTTGAAGACCCCAACCCCATCCCCATGAATATATATTCAGGAGAGTTTGAAAACACCGACGAAGAATCATGCTTATATTGAAAAGTATTGTTTACGTACAATGCCACACCACCTTTCTCGCTCTATCTACTCTGAACATAGAATAAATCTCTCCAACATAATTCTCCCACTCAAATTTCAGCTTCCCGTGTCGAAAAGGAGACAAAATGGCTTTGAAGCTCAATCAGCTGATCGATGACCTCTCATGCGTCTTCAGCATTCTCCCTTGAGCCTCCCTCTCAAATTTCAGCTTCCTGCGCTGACCAGGAGACAAAATGGCTTAGGAGTGCACTCATCTGATGAATGACCACTCATGCGTCAGCAACCCCTGATACATCTTTATCCTCGCCAATTTACACATTAAATCCATACCAAGTTTCATCATAGTCGGGCGTGGCATTTTAAACGATTTTAAGAGGACATACATGCATACATCAACGGACAAAGTGAACACAATAGCTCATCTTTCCTTTTATAAAAAAAAAAAAAAAAAAAAAAAAAAAAAAAAAAAAAAAAAAAAAAAAAAAAAAAATGCGCTAAAAAGGCCTTTCTGTCTTTAAATTGGTTTTTCATTCATCTCCTACGCTGTCCTGTAAAGTCTTGGTATAATTTAAACTGTCCAAATAGGAAACCTTGTCAATTTACATACTCAGTCTATTTGTAAAGTTCTCAACATTAGGAATGGAGATCATTAAGGCGATTAGGGTAGTTGTCGAGAAGAGCTTCATTTGAAATTTTGTCATCATCTTGGCATATTTTTGAGATCGAATACAGATGATTTCATCTATACTTATATACATTGTAATGGGAAATTTCACCTGCCTTGTTTCATTTCTTCAGCTGATAGATCTCCTCGAGATTTTTCAAAAAGGTGCAATGTGAAGGGTATCGATACAAGGGATGAGCCGTAAAGAACACCACGATCGATCTGCTACTCTCGAGGCAAAGTCTAAGTGTTGTCCTGTCCCTTCGCAGAGGTGTTATAAAGGAATTTATCGTCTATATATGTTCTGTATTTAGTTATTTGAAGTAGGAGAGCTGTCGTTATTTATGATGGGTATCTACCGTTTTTTCGGTGATTTTTCAAGATGGCTTACATCAATAAATGAACATCACTACGCGATCCAGAGTGAAAAATATCCCAAAATCATGTATCACATGTGGCAAATGAATAACTCCAAAACTCGATATTTCACAATTCGAGTACATTTTGCGAGGAATCGCGCTTGTTTATCAGCACTCCTAAATTCGAGTGATGGAATATTTTTTCATGAAGTTTTATTTATATTCGAAATCCCATTTCTGCAAATATGGGAAAGTCGTGTATGAGATTCGGCAAGTTATTTTGAATATATTCTGACACTAATTTAGTGGTTTGTGATTTCCTTTCTCCACCATGTTACTCAATTCTAAGCGTCCTTTTACTTCCGAGGTACAAAATTTAGGATCGATCTATTTTTAAACTCATAAAACAATAATATACTACTGTAAAGGCTTATATATTAGAAATTACAAGCTAAAAACTCGGGTCTAGAGGTTTTGCTTAACCAACCAAACCCATCATCCTAAAAACACTAACAGCTGAAACGGAAAATATCTAACTGTTAAATCAGAACATTTAAGATTACTACAGTGGCGCAAGGAAAATGGTTCCATAATGTTTGGGTGCCGAAAAAGGAAATGAAGGGTTAAAATATGTAATAGAAGGCGGCCGAGTGATGGTTTGGAAGTCGAGAAACTCCAAGACGTAGGTGATTGTTAGCTCTAAATAAGTACAGAGTGGGGGCTAAGGATTTGCCCAAAGTGTAAGTATGGTCTCAGAACGTTTCTTCTCCCTCCGGTTTGTGGCCATCTTTTAATTCTCGGTGATTGTCGGTTTAAACCCGAAAAAAAGTACATTCTCCCTGCCCAAGCATTCTCGGATACCTTCCGTCTGAATTTGTAATGAGAGGGTTTTGTGAGTGAAATCATAGGATGAGGGGACGGATCGGTTGGTGCTCGTATCTAAACGGGAGATCTCTTTCTGGAGCCGGGTCGTTCGATTCCCTCTCATATTTTCGAACGGGTTCTCGTTTCTTCGACGATTTTCAAACGATATCGAGATAAAATTCATAAACCACTACCTTCGTCTATTCCAGCGTTTGGGTTCCGACTGGAGTTGAGTCGTAGGTGTTTCTCAGGAATTTGCCGAGCAAACGTTCAATTTCCAGGGGTATCGGATCAATTTCAGGACCGCGATGGTTCAAGTGAAAGACAAGTGAACAGTGTTATTATATGATTCAAATCAAATTGATTTAAACCGTGAATTAAATCACGATTAATCAGCCATTTAAAACCGTGATTTAAATCAAAAGTTTAAAAAAATATCAGAATGAATGCAAATAGCCAATCATTTTTTAAATTCGCTAAGAATGAGTAGTTATTTGGGAGTGGAGTATAGCATCCTTATATCCAACAACTGAAAACATTGCTACCCACCTTTTAAGGAGGAACATGAAAATAAAATTGAACAAAGAATCAAAGAATAGAAGAGGCTCGGCTCACGAGTATTTTTGTGAAGGTTCCACAAATTTCCTATCAGACTGAACTAATTTTCTGAAGCCCCCTTCTCTGCCGCCTTGTTAAACATCCCTGGCTTTTATTTTTCATCTTTGTGTACATTGTACATTGGGGGGAAAAATTATATTTCAATTTAAAAAAAATCCTATTTAAATTCAAAAAATCCGATTAACTTGATCTTGATTTATTATTTCCAATAATGAGCTTTTGTAATCGTATAGGAAAAAAACAAAATATTTTCTCTCAAACTTTATCATCTCATGTTTCAAAGTGCGTAGATTCCAAAATTGCAATGTCCGTCCGCCGACCGCCGTCCGCCGTCGAGGCCTTTAACTTGATGACAAAAATCCGCCCTTTCCCACATGGACTCCACTTGGGGTCTAGATGGTCCTAGGATCTAGCCAGCCCGATTGCTTCACACGCATAAATGCTATGAGCCAAAATTGGCCAAAAACAGGTTTTTCTCTTCATAGTTTTCTCATACTTAGGTTTTTCTATTTCAATTGATTTTCACGTACAACCAATGCGTTGCTAGCGAAGTGTAACCCTTAGTTTTTATAGAAGGAAAATCGTTCGCCACTTTTCGGAATGCTCTCATTTTATCACAACATCTCATGGTCCCTTAGCCATTGTAGTGTCAAGGAAATTTATTACGCTAAGTTATAAACTAGTATTGCTAATTAACCATAATGAACTAAAATGTGAAAATAAAGCAGTAGGTACGTGGTAGGTATACTATTGAGTAGTAGGTACTTGTAAGCAGTTGGTTCTAGACGATTGCAATTATTGGGTATTTCCTAATCAGCTGAATGAGCCAAAATATCTCCTGTTCAACCTAAGAAATTAAGATTTGATAGGGAGACTCTCTGTGACACTAAGAGACGATTGAATTGCTTTGGTCTTTTCTGATCAGCTGACCGAGCTAATATAATTGAGGCATTTTTAACTTGAGACACAAAACACATATTTCACAGGAGGAAAAATAAGGCATATCCATGTACCGATGTATCTGCATGGAGTGTACATTTTTCTTTTGGTAGTAGACTTCGTCGAGTTTTATTTCGATAATGCACCTTATACTCAGTTTGGTAGGTAATTTTTTTGGACCAAAGTTCTGCTGTGAAGGGCTATCTAATACAGGTTTACTATATTTGGGGTTCAATGATAATTCATCAATATCATCCCAAAGAATCGAAAGAAACCACCCAGGTAGCTTGGACTTCATAGATTTGCTCTCCTATCTAAGGGCTAAAACTTTAACAGGGAAAAAGATCAACATGGGATGAATCGCAACAGGTGAAACATAGTAATAATGACCTAATGAACAATGAAGATATCAGCTGATATAATTCCAAAGGAATTCAGATTATTATAACTTTTTTCATCTATAAATGGAAGAGTAATAATTTGCAGCGATTTTCAAATTTAAATCGGGATTTTGTTCAACCTTGAGTGGGTAACATGCGGATACAAATAAACTATAATACGAATATAATTGTAAATTTTCAGGAAGTGGAGGGGAAGCAATGGCAATCTTTCATGATTTGACGAATAAAGTGAATTTTTATTTTGACTCGAGCTGCAGTTGTCACAATGTGTGTTTATCTTTTCTATCTGTCTTCGTTCCCTAGATTGGCTTTGAGGCTTTACGAGTATATGGGGTTTTATCTTTTGGTTAAGATACTTTGGGGTGGGAGGGGGGGGGGGATTGTAAGGATCTATTCATAGTATTTGTTTTAGTTGGGTAGGTTAGGTGGGGATATAATCGAGGATACACCAAGTAGGATCGAGTGCACAATGATATCCCCTATGGGTGTTTCGAAAACTTTCGAAATAAAAAGGAATTTTTGGTTTGAACCATTGACAAAGAGATTCAATAAATGGAATGAGCCCATCTGGGTTGCTGTAGGTACATCGTTCGTTTCCCATAATAAGGGGATATATTGAGTCCAGGCCCATATAGCTCAAAGAGATCTCTTATAATTCACCCGTGGTTGCTTGGTAGAGCTCTGTACTGCTATGCGGGGATCTGGGGTTCGGCTCCCCGCAGGAACACATAATTTTTTTACTGCTTCACAGTAGGTTTCGGCTTCAATATTATTATTACTATTATTTGTATTTTGTTTTACATATTTTTTGAATTTGTTTAATTTATTCATTTATTTTCTTCCAGTTATATTTCGATATTTTTCAATAGACTCAGTTCGATAAGTAATCTACTATGGTTTCCATTTTACGTTGCGACCCAGATGAACCTCTTCTACCCGACCCGCTAGTTTGGATCCACTGGTCTAGATAACCAAATTTCTATGTCCTCCAGACGATTAGGTTGTGAGTTCAAATTCTACGGTCACCTCTCCAATAAAAACTAGCTATAGGTGGCCTCAGCACAAGACCCATCTTTTAGAAGCTCCCACTTCCCTTCACGACCGACTAGCTTTAGTATTTTTATATCAGGAGAAGTTAATTGCCCCAACTATAAAACCCGACGGCCATCGGCCTTTTAGGTGTTTGCTCCCATCAAATGAACACCGAGAGAATTCCAATCCTCGCTCTATATTTCGGTTTATATGTTTAGGACTTCACACTACAATAAAATGTATTCTTATATATTGTGGGAGCAGGTTCAAATCAATTTCGTTGGTCTTATTCACTCTTACACAAATACAGTTCAAATGTGACGAAAATAAGCAATCAACACTACCGCGATTATACCTATAGGTATCCCTAAAACAATAACACTCACCAACGATGCAGACGCAGTGGGAAAAGAAGTAAAGATAAAAGAAGAAATACAAGCCATCAGAAACGAGTAATGGAAAATAATTTCTATGGAAACTGTCTGTCCATCTGCCCATTCATCGTGTCTATGCACGGCTAAACGGCTGAGTGGGGGGGGGGGGGGGGGGGGTCTACGAGTGAGGGGATCTTGGATTTCTCCGAAAGGGGGCATAAGTGATTTTAAAATTTTCTACTTCCACCCGAACCATGGGCTGGTTGGCGGGAGGGGATGGGAGCCCCATTTAATGCGCATTTTTTCGCCGAGCGCTCGATCTTCTTTCTATTGCCACATTAAAATTTGATCGAGAGTACTTCGTATGTCAGCGACAAAGTTACGTTTCTGGACCCGTAGAACACGATGGTGCTGTCAAAATTGCCGAAAGATGCGGTCTTCCGGAAGAAATGAGCAAAAGAATGCAGAAAATGACGAAAAAATGCTGTAAAAATGACTGAAAAAAATACTCTGATCTTTGCTTTCGAACCTCTTGACCTCTGTTGGTACTGAAATGTTCTTAAAACTAAACTTTTCGTGGTTCCACATAATTGATATTGGATAGCCCGTCCACGCAGATAAATGGCCTATCTTTATAAGATCTAATAAACATTCCGCGGTCCGACATAGAAAACGCAGTAAATTATTACACAGCAATATATAATTTTCGTTGCAATGCTTCTCGTTCTGCTGCTGTTGTTGCAATGCTAGGTTCAGAAAAGTTTTGTTTTCCTCCTTTTCCAAATGCCTACAAGTTGTGGAAATCAATGTTTTTAGAACTGGCTGCATAACAGAGTTCTGGCACGGGTTTAGGAGTGACTACGCTAAATCACTCTCGTAGCAGCTCAGGGAACCGAACAGTTTAGTAGATGGAGTAAAAGCTGGTTTTCGATAGTTCCAGCGAATAGGCCCAACGTTGGATAAATTCATTTAATTTTAATAGATCACTTTTTCTTCTTAAGGACAGTGCGAACCAGCTGGCTCTATGTGATCCAAACAAACAAGCTGGCATAATTTTTTCTTTGTTCCTACTTGATTCTTGATTTATTATTTGTTTTTGAAGGTATAAACTCACTATTTTCTTTCATCTCAACCATATAATTCTAGTTGCAGGGGCATCATGTCATTCCCGAGCAGTGAAATGCAGGCCGGTTATCCAGTTGTGTTGTGGAACTATGAGCAATTAAACGCTGGGAGCGGGTAGGGAAGAGTGAGGGGAGTCTGGGGACAACTAGATGGCTGGACGGACTGGTCTCCGCTCTGCCCTCATAAAGTTTGGCCGAGCAGCATTCCAACTTCCCGAGCGTCAGACTCCACCTCGCTCCGCCTCGGCTCGCGTCTTTTCCCGCCCGCAGCAGGACCAGCCTGAAGGGATCTGGAACTTCGTTCTCAGTGCGCGTTCTGACAGTTCTTGAACTCATCAGAACTGGGACGGAAAATCCCGGGACGTTCCGGAACTTGTGGAACCGCGTTCTCGATTTCAGAAGGGTATGGTAGAGGGTGCTAGCCTGATAACGGTGGGCTAACTCCTCCGCGAGCCCACGGCTTATTCTAAAATGGTAAACAAACTCTTCGTCGTCAAACCTTGGCACAATTTCGTCGAAGAGATTCGAGTCCAATCAAATTCGATCCAACCAACTTCGATATCGTCCTCATCGTCTAAAAACCATGAAACCTCACTACCATCGTCGTAACTATTGCTTTCCGAACTTGACGAGCTACTAGTTCATTTCGATGAAGAAATTCAAATGAAGAACAGCGAACAACAGAACAAAGCGAAATTTTACAGCGAAAATAACAGGGAACACGCGGCAACCAAAGCCGAGGAGAGCGCATTGTTTACTACACGAGCTTCGAAAAATTCTGAAATGCGCATGCGTTAACGACGTCCTTGCGTTCGAATTCTGATAGTTCCGAGAAAAATCGTTCTGTCAGAACCATTCGGAACTGGGCTCGCAAAGCACTGCGAACGTCCTACTCGGCGTTCCGGAACTGGGCGTTCTGGCACTGCAAACGACAAAACTCGACTGCGCTTGGCCAGAACCTTTTTATACTGACAGAACGCACACTCAAAACTAAGCTTGTGTGAATGGGCAGCGATGAACACCCTGGATACGTCTTTGACATGTTCTGAACTTGAGCTCTAGATATTCCATGAAAGAGAACATTGCAATTAATATAACCCAATTTATCGTCGATGAAAACCATCTTTCGACCATACAAAGACACGACTACCCGTTCTTGAAAAACTTCAACAAAATTGGGGGGAAGGTTAAATTTTAATCCTCTTTCTATTGTATTTCTACATGAATTAATTTATTGTTTTGAAAAGGATTATGACATTTTTATGCAATTAGTTTGGCACACAACTCGGAAAAGCGTTACTTTTAACAGGGGCAGAGCCAGGGTTTGTCTGTAGAGGGGGCAGACATTAAACCCCCCTTCTCACCACGCACAAACACGCTCAAGCGCACACGCAAAGGACACTCATGCATGCACGCATACATGCACGCGCGCGCGCACACACACTCTCTGGTTTCACATTTTGCATGACACAGGGTGTCTCTCAAAAAGTAATCCCCCTCCCCCCTCCCTAATTTTTCCCCACAATTTTTGAGGTATCGAGGTGAAACGTTTTGTGTGTGTAAGTTTCAAGCAAATAAGAATCAGAAAAAACCCAAAAGTTTTTGGACTGGTTAGTCCAAAAGGGAGTAGACTGTGGATGGAAGGGGGGGATTGGGTAAGTACATGAACATTTTTTTTCTTCGATTTTGGAATTTTCCTGTGGGAACAAGGGTTGCGACAGAAAAGGTTTTCCAGACCACATTTCGTGGCTTCTACGAGCGTGTAATGCCTAATCTAGGAAACTTTTTGTGAAATTAGACTTCTTTGTCAAGCATCCGCTTTTTATTGAAATGGGTTTCTACAACTTCGTCACGAGTGATTTAGTTCGTAAAACCCTGGAGTTAATGAAGGGTTTGCACGACCGGAAGTACGATGACTGATAGACCGAGTCACATCCTGGACTCATCAACACGAACATTGAATAAGGAAAGTGCATTTCACCGATTATAAACAATAATTAATTTCTTCCACAGAAATTACAGAGTTTCTTCCATGAAAGAAATACCAAAGTGTGATAAATAACCGTATTTAGATTTGAAAATCGTCCATGAGACATGTTATTATAAACAAACTCAAAGAAGAACGAGAAAAAAAAAAAAAGAAAAAAAAAAAAAACAGGCGAGCTGTCATAACTAAGTGCTGCTTTGGTATAAAATTAAGTTCATAAATTTAATATAGGTAATCATCTCAGAACGAGTAATATTTTTCCCTATTGCGACTTCACATCAACATTTCTCTACATTCCCTGGCAGTTGGGTAAAGAACAATAAATAGTCCACGTTCCCCATTCTCAAAATTTGAAAATCTTCTCTGTACGTTTACATATATGGAGAGCGCATAGGCATTTTCGTGCCACTGATCGTTGCACAGAAGAATTAGGCAAAGAAAACAAGTGTATTCATAATTGAACCGAAGTAAATAATACAGTCTTAAAGACAGAAAAAGAAGTAAAGAAATAACGACAAGGCTTTTTTAAACCGTCTGTTGGGAATAGCCTTATAAAATAAACGTTAAACTTATTTGCATACTAGGGCATTACTTGTTCAGAAGTTAAATTTCCTAATCATCATAGTGCGGTACCTCCACGCCAACCAGCAGAATAACATGACTGTCTGATGCCATCTGTCACCATCCTGCGCAATAATTGCCTCATCTCGAGTTAACTTCGGTTCGTTGAAAGCAATCATTCGGAACTCTGAAAGCACCAGGCAACAACAAAAACGAGATGGTTGGTATGTGTGTCTTCATGAGCATGCGTACCGCATATTGAGCATTCCTCACAGTTGCACGTTGTTGCATCGTTGCACAGTAGTAGCCCATTACACCATATCTAAGGAATTTCTGTTCGCGTTACATTTTACTTTGCCTATCTACTTTTTGAATACGACCAATACAGAATTCATTCCTTTGTTTTGAATTATTACCTTGGGCTTACTTACTAGTATTTAATGTAATAAATTATTAAATTGTGTACCCATTTAATCACACAACTCACCGGTTTGAGATGTTGATCATCACTGAAGTGATGCTGCGTGTTGTTGTAATACAAATGAGACGTTTGCGAACAATCAAGTTGTCTAGACTCTAGACCATGACCAACTAATCTAAATTTTTACCAAGAGACTACTTCGTGCTATGTGTTTTTGAGATGCGAGCGTAGTGAGCATCCAGACCACTAATCTAAGCAAAAAACTGATCTGTGTAAAATCTCATGGCGACTGGAGCGCTGGGAATGCCACGCAGTGGGTAGTCGAACAAAATAGTATGTCAGGGATATCCAGGATTTAGGTTGCCCCCCAGAGGTGCAATGGGGCCCTAAATCCTCAAAGAAGAGGTATAGGATGATGACAGTATCCCGTCAGAGAGATAACACTCCTAATAATAGCATTAATGAGTTATGTTCGGAGTAGATTGGATTTCCAGGACCTGGATCACCCATCCAACGCCAAACTTAGCCTCTCAAGAACACGAGAAGAGGCGTGCGACGCCCGTTGTTTTTCAACGGAGCGACGGCAGCGCTTTCTCTGGGATTCTGACGGGAACTATGTCACACTCCCCCCACTTAAAGACATACTTGATTGAAGAGCAAGTATGTAAACCAGGTGGAATAGTTTACTGGCTGAGAACTGATGCTCATTAATAAATAGCTGTATTTGTGATTGAGGATGGTAAAAGAAAAATTAAAACAGGATGGATTGTCAATGAATCTTCATATAAAGTATTCATTAGGTAATTAACCCCCCATCAAAGATTGGAACAATCAGGAATAAACTGTGGCTCAACTTTGGAGACTTATACCTTTAGGAAAATGAAATAAATATAAATTAATATGCCCACATTGGGGAATTAAATTGGGAACTAAGCCCTGGAAATTGGGAACAATGCCCTTGAATAATTGGGAACAATGCCGTTGAATAATTGGGAACCATGACCGGATATAAAGAATAATAAAAATGGCAAAGGCCAGGTATACCATAGCTATGAAATTGAAAATATTAGAGGGGAATAAAAGAGAAATTATTAGTCAAAGACCAACGAAATTATTTATATACCAAAGGGTGATAATGGGAATTCCTTCTGGAACCCCGGGCCATGTTTCTTCTGAAACATTAACGCCCCAAAAATAGTGGATTGGATTACTAGGCGTTAGCCATCCATGATCCTAACCACGCTCTGCTACCATATCAAGGATTTAGGTAGCCCTCCAGAGGTGCAATGGGGCCCTAAATCCTCAAAGAAGAGGTAGAGGAGGATGACAGAATCCCGTCAGAGAGATACCACTCCTACTAATAGCATTAATGAGCTATGTTCAGAGTAGATTGGATTTCCAGGACCTGGATCACCCATCCAACGCCAAACTCAGCCACTCAAGAACACGTGAAGAGGCGTGCGATGCCCGTTGTTTTCCAACGGAGCGACGGCAGCGCTTTCTCTGGGATTCTGCCGGGAACTCTGTCACAGGGAGTCGACTTTTTTATTCTAGAACCTCACGTGCAATAACTACAATTACGGCAATCATGTTAACATTCTACAATACTACAAAGTAAATATTTTTTATCAAACGTACGTGTGAAGTAGTTGTCCTGCATTACCTGAAACAAAAATCGATAGATATTTTAGTCTATAATTCCTTAAAAAATATAAATGAATTATAATAAGTTTTGAGTATTAAGGCATTAGAGAGTTTTTGTTCTTCCCGTAATTTTCTACCCGTGTACGTGAAAAGACTGAAATACCAACTGCGCATGCGCGAATCTTCACGTCAACGTGTAGAACTACGCGTGTACGGGAAAAAGGCCTATCTACACGTGCACGGGGAAATGCATTCGTTGGAATTTCGGCCTACGGGTAGTCATCATAGCCTGACGCAAAGGTAACAACAGTTGCCGGTATTCAGTGTGACCAAGGTAACCGCAGTTATCAGCAAAGGAAACTACAGTGTGGTTGCCAACAACACGTTGGTTGGTCAACAAATCGAGTGGTTATAAATGTATTTATAATTATTGTATTTATATGTATGTATTTATATTTATAAATAATTATAAAGCAATTAATTATTTAAATAAGAATAGGTTGTACGAAAAGAATACGAAACAGCTTCTGAAACACTTATAGAGACGTTAACGTGACGTTAGCGTTTGGTTTTTCACGTATACGTGTAGAAATACGTGTAAAAATCACGTGAAGAGCTAGCATCTCCAGCTGCTTGCTCTAGACGCTGCTCTACACGTCAACGGGAGAAAATCTTACGGGAAGAACAAAAACTCTCTATTCATAACGCCAGGTGCTCAAATAGTCGAAACTCTTCAATTTAGTTTTATGTAGCGGTTTCATTTAAATAATGCCATAGAAATTCAGGATTACACACTGATCTTTTTGACGGGCTCTGAAAGCTCCCCAGTTATTTACCTATTTGGGATTGGTCATATCAGATCTGTGGGAAGGGCACTTCTTCCCGGACTAGTTAAGAGCTGGTGTTGAGAACTGGGGGGATTCTCATCTGACTAAAGTTGATGGCAGCAATGGGGCGGGAAGGGATTAGGAGTGCGAACTGCAGTACAGAACGAACAGAATGAACGAGGTCGTTTACCAGCGCTTGAATTGAAATTGACTAACACAAACCAATCAACAGCCGCCGTGCCGTTGATAACTGCGACGTTACTGTAGTTCTTAATGAAATGAACGTGAAGTGTACTTTTTAATGAAAACTTCAATTTGGCGTCGAGCTAAGCGGCTTCTGACTGTTACGAGAAGAAATGCTCCCAACAGTTGTAATCATAGGCTGCTGACTGGTTCGCAGGCTCTCGCACTTCCTCATGGCTGTTTATGATTAGACATAGGTAGGTATCGAAAGTAACGTAAGTAGATTCAGGAAAGTAGCACTTCTTGGATAAATCAGGAAATGCTGCTGAAAACTGTGTAGAGCAGTTCTCATCTGGCTGGTGTTAGAGATGGGAAAGAGGGAGGGCGAGTAATAACGCGACCTGCTAATCAGAAGCAGTTAGTGCTAGATAGTTCAAATGAAATGAATGTCCCAACACTTATAAGTCATTGCAAACGAGTGATTCTATTTGACAGTTACCTGTTTAATACTGAGTGATGATGAGCGATACTATTTGTCATTAGTAATGACAAACGAGTGAAGACAAACGTAGGTACTACACGTCGTGAATTGTCCTAAAAGAGGCAGAAACTAGGGCTTGAAATAAGGTTAAAGTTCCTATTTTCTACACTATGAAGTCATGTTTACTACTCATCACAAATTCATATCGACAGGGAGATATGAATGTCAACATTTAATTTGTTTGGGAAACAATTTAACAGAGAAAAACACAACAGAGATACAAATCACCAAATATAGGTAACCGAACGATATAACTAGATCCTGTTTGAAGTCCCTCGGGAAGTCACCTTTATTTTTTCTTCTTTTTACAATCTCGCCTCGATGGTCCTCCCAAGGAGGAGGGGAGGGGGACCCCCATAAAGAAGTGTTAGGACACCATAAGTCAGACACGGCCGACAAGGTTTTGTGGTCGCGGCGTGGAGGAAGACATGCGCCCCGCGTGTCAAACCTCGGAAAAGGATACGCCTCTCCAACATGCAAAATACTAAATAACCTCCTCCTTCCAGCAAAATAAAAAAAAATCTGCTCACTTGCAACGCCGTTTTGACGTTATCCCAAAGTTCCCTTAGGAAATGTGAAATCAGAAGATGGAGCGTTAAATTTTCATAACAGCTTCTAAACCCTTCAGCGGCGACCTGTTTTTGTCCATCTGGGGTCTAAACCCTTCTGTTTGTCCCAGGACCCCCGCTATGATCCCCCCTCCCCCCACCATCATCATTCCAGTGATCTCCCCCTCATTTTCATCTCCGGTGTCATTTCTTTCTTTTATTTCGTCTCGATATTTTTTGTTTTTATTGTTTTATTCTAATAACTGAAGTTATGACCCGAGTTTCTCGAGGTTGGAGGAGCAAAATTCCGATAGTCTTGAAACACAAGGGTGAACTCGTTAGAAGAGTTTCAAGTAATCGTAAAGCGCAAACAAGAAATGTTACGTACGAATTATGGATTGGCACCAAAAGAAGCAATCCTGAAGTCTATCGTTGTCCTTCAAAACAATATTTTATTTGAATATTGAAAGTTCCATCAAAAAGTGGTAACGATCTAAGAGGCCTCCAAACCATTTGAATGGAGAGCCAAATAGAGGTGGTGCTTTAATTAGGTACGTGTTCCTAAGAAAACCCATGTATTCCAACATTAAACACAATTTTATCCTCTATTCAGAAGTAAAATTGACTATACCGTTAGAAAGAGTTAAAAAACAAAAACAGTTTTTGTGAAGTGACGGCCTCCAATATCAAATTTGACGTTGGCTAATTTTTGCACATTTATTTACCATTGGAGCTCTATAGCATAAAGTAAATCCCCAATAAAAAAAAGTTTATCATTTAATAAATTAGTGTGAATGGTGTTCAATAAATATGAACATCATCCGTTCTCGAAGACAATCCAACGCTGATATATATATATATATATATGTATAAAAATATATATACTCGGCGCTTCGAGCCTCGCCGGGGGGCTTCGCCCCCCTGGACCCCCCAGATCTTTCCTCTTTTCTACTGTGTAGAAAACGAGGATAATTTGCTATGCAATTCTTAGCCTGAAAACGCTCAGAAAATAAAGTATTAAAAAATTTGGAAATAAAAAAATGTTCAAGCCTGGCTGGGATTCGAACCCACGATGCGAAAAAAATGGATATAAAAAAATTTGGATATAAAAAATTTTTCAAGCCTGGCTGGGATTTACGGACATTTTTCGTTACGGACGTTACAAAAAAAATTGTTGGGGGTCGGCCTAAGAATTGCATAGCAATTAATATATAGGTATATATTATTAATTGCTATGGAATTCTTAAGCCGACCCCCAATAATTTTTTTTGAAACGTCCGGGACGAAATTAAAGATGATTTTCACGTACAACCGAGTAGTTGAGTAGTTGCTATAGATTGTGTCACAATTTCAGTGGTTTTCACGTACAACCCAGCCGTTGTTAGGGGAATGAAACTTCCGCAGTTTTCATCGCACAAAAACCGTTCGCCACTCGTTGGAAAGCGCTTGATTTATGTGATAAATGTTCACATTTCAAGCTACCAATTTCCCTCTCCTTACGTACCTGGCTACATTCCAAAACTAAGTTGATTCAGGCTAAGAATTGCAAAGCAAATTATCCTCGTTTTCTACGCAGTAGAAAAGAGAAAAGATCCGGCGAGGCGCGAAGCGCCGAGTATAGATTAGGGGGGTCCAGGGGGGCGAAGCCCCCGGCGAGACGCGAAGCGCCGAGTATATATATATATGGCCACTTTTCAACACGGCGGACAAATTGAGTCACTGCGCGATAACGCTGGTACTAATACTCGAATTCACAAAATTTTTATTTTTATTTAACACCCCGAAAATTCTTTATTTCGCTCCTATATGATCTTTTTCAAAGCCCTCAAAATTTTCGAGTTATTCAGTGATGAAGGGCGGATCGTCAGTTCTGTCACGTGTCCCCAGGACACAAAGGTGAACTGTACTTTAAAATATTTACTTTGAGCACTGAACTTCTGAATGTTTCTGATATACCGATAATATATTACATATGCCCTCTCTTAATTGCAACAGAAAGTGGGCGAGGAATATTTTTTCCCCAATTTATATTAGGCTCGGAAGTGTTGTCACCCAAACGTTGAATTCAGGGGCAGCCCCTTTTTGGCGGCGCGTGTGGCGGTTCGGGAAATATCCGGAGGAGCGCCCTGATGCTATCAATATCTTCAGTTGAGTTTGAAGTTCCATCGAAAAATGCCGTAGGTAAGTCCAACAGCAGATTTTTCTCGTAATCAGGGTATAATAAATGCAAAACCGTTGCGTACCTTTATTGTTCATCATTCCTGTCACTTGTTTTTTCCATATTTAAGCATTCCAAAAATCGTTTAAGCAGGGGAGGTAGTATTTCCATGGAGCACGAATTCAACCAGTGACTCAGACAGTTGTAAAAACCAATATGGCTGCCAACTGAACAGTAATGTGCGAAAACGTCATTCCTGTCACGGTCAGTTCTGTCACGTGACAGGACCTGACAGTGTGTGACAGGAATGACGATTTTTATTCAGTTCTTTCGTTCATTCTTTTTGCTCCTTTCAACCAACATTATGAGCTTCGCAACTTTTACATCCTCTGTAGAATTCATATTCTCAATACAAAATTAATTTCAAAGTGGGGTTTCCGTTTTTTAGCCTTTTTTTTTACGGGTTATTGAAATCTGTAACGACTGTTCGGAAACGTGCTTTTAGCGAATTTTCTTAGAAAATGATGCTATTGGAATGACTCCGAAAATTTTAAAATAAAAATGTTCTTCATCAAAATCTGTTTTGAGGCATTTGAAATGATTCCTGAATTTTAACACTTTTTTATTTGTATATAAATGTACATATGTGTCATTCCAGACGATAAGTCTCGATAGGATTGAGATAAAAACCTCGTTCTTCCGCCAAAAATTAAGAATTCCAAAAGAAAGGATGAATTTGTTGGACAACACTTTTTGAAAACAGTAACTTGGTCAAATTTCAAAAAATGTACTAAAAAATCACAAAAATTACAGAACCGGCTAAAAATGGTTAAATTTATATTTTTTTTTAGCAGAATATTACTCAAAAAAAGTTTATCAACCATGACCAAGGTCATTTAAAAATTGAAGCTCAAACTTATGCTGAAAATTGTACTCAAATTTCATCATAAAGTGTGCTAAAAAGTCGATAAAAATTTTAAAAAAATCTAAAAACTCAAAATCTTTGTATAGAAGATTATTTTTTACAACAAGTTTTTTCACAATAAAATTAATTGGTAATAATGTCTTTGCGCAAAAACTTCTCAAATTACAACTTAATTTAACTGAATTTATACGATAATTATGGGAAATTCGCTCATATGATCATGCTGGAAGACTGGAACTTTTTTTTCTGTTAGTAACCCATGTTCTACTTCAGTTCTTTGATATTAGGTATGGATATATAATTGGGCATTACATATTTTCCAGGTTTTCCTTTTTCTGCGCATCTTAATTCTCGTTTTTACAATTTTCAGTCTTCAGAATGGCCCCTCAGAAGAAAGAAACAGCAAAAAAAAAAAAAAAAATAAAAATAAAAATAAAAAATAAAAAGAAGAAGCGAAAAAAGAGGTTTCCCTTTGTTTTACTGGACAATGACACATTTTTGTTGGTTCATTATACTCAGTAAAGTGTTCTATTTTTGATCTACCTATTAGGTGAGAATTTTTAAATGTTAAACAAATTTGCTATCCTGTAATTTTTCTTGTCTATTTTTGATATTTTTGCGTTTTGTTCCTTTTTATAGTTCAGTTTCCTACATATTTCTCAGTATCTCTTTATAAATCTTGTTCCTAGGTACGTTATTTATATTTCCTCAAGAGAATAGATTCAGACTGATCTCTACAGTTGGTCGCATCTACTGTCCTTCCTATATGACCGAACTTCTCTTCGTCGTCAATAGTTGAAATATTTTAAATGTTCTAAAGAATTTTGTAATAAATAAAATATTTTCTACGAACCTCCCGTGTACTTTGATCTCCTTTCAGGTCTTATTGTATGTGAATGCATACATTAAATTATGCTGGACACCCTCTTTAGTTCAGATCCGGTCATTTCTGTCACATGTTAGTCAGTTCTGTCACACTGCATAAAACACTCATAAGTATTCTATAAAATGAAATTTCAAATGATCCCCTATCACATCTTCTTCCAAAAGATCTTCTTTTGTAGCTACCGTCTTTGAATGAAATGTCATCTTCTTTAATTGTACTCTATATGTAATATAAGATATGTGAGAATGAAGTTGACCATCAAAACCGTAAAAAACTGAAAAATTCTTTAATTGAAAAATTATGCTCAGCAGACATTGCCGCAAGTAATACCAGACTTAAGCGAAAAACCAACAACGAGAACTTCAGAGTGACTTCATCATCAAATACAGGCGTGACCGGACTGACACTTCGCAACAACTTTTAGAGCTTCTACTTGGAGAAAAAAATTGAAAAACTCAAAATTCAGCTCGGCCGTTTTAGGGATGGGTTCCCAAACGTTTTCTTGACCGAAAAAAATTTTTTCCAGCGGATTTTAATTACATCGGGTTGACAAAATTTCCTTGAGTCAATTTGTCCGCCGTGTTGAAAAGTGGCCATATACTGATTTGAATGGTTTTTAAAACGGTTCCAGAGGAACAATATACTTTGGCACAGATGTGCGGAGGAAAATAGAACATATATAAAGATAAATAAAAAGGAAAAACTCACGTTATAATATTTCGGCTTTTGCCTTTGTCAAATAGTAGAGTAGAAAATAAAATAAAATATGTATATATATATATATATATATATATATATATATATATATATATATATATATATATATATATATATATATATATATAATGATGGGTAGCAACGTTGTGGATTATGATGAATAAAAATATGAAAATTATGAAAACCACTCAAGCATACCCAAACTCCAATTATATAGGTATATAATGATATGAGAATTGATAGGTTGTTTAATATTGATGATGATACAGCAAACGAATGGGAACAGCAAACATTTAAACATTAAGGGAGAGTTTAATTACACGTCATAAATTTTATCTTACGATTGTACCATTAATAGCTACTGCGCATGCGTCAATGCGAACTACTTGTAATGACCTTAATTTCCACAGTTTTCATCCGATTGTGATGAAACTGTCAGCGAATGCGCGGTAATTGACCAATTATGACATTTAACGCTACATTATTGATTTACTATTTTCCGCCATGGAATTTTTCAAGACCATTTAAAACTTTTCAATTATCTATACTCTCATGAACTTGACAGACGTTTTTCTATTGATTTTCATGTAAAACCAATGCGTTACTAGCGAAGTGTAACTCTCTTTTTGGAATGCTCTCATTTCATCACAACATCTCACGGTCCCTAAGCCATTGTAGGGTCAAGGAATGCTGATTTATTACCACCTAATATTGCTAATCACCTAAGTAACCATAATCCTAAATTGCTAATCACCTAAGTAACCATAATGAACTAATGCAAAACTGTTGTTTCAAGTGATGATGGTAGGTGGGGCCTTGCTTTTACGACAAATACGTAAATTTATTTCTCTTTGATCGAGGTTTTAGTGGCAGCAAGAATAAAATGTAATTAACGGCAATTGTTTCGCGATTTCTTCAACTCGGACGAGAATGAGACCCCATAAAACCTCTCCATCCTCAACGATTCAGTGAATACAAACAAAAATAAAATAAAAACACGAGAATATGGTGGAGGACGCGGATGCTCGGACCTGTCAAATAATTACCTTCCTGTAGTTAATTATTTGAATTGACTTTACGCCCACTTGGCTACCGGTCTTGCGACCTGCCCGACTGCCCCCTCCAACCGGCTGACCGCTGGATGCTATAATTACGAATAGCATCCACCCAATTCCTGGTAACCGTCCTTCTTACGGCTTTTGGTTTATAAATTCAATAATGAACTCTGTGTAATCGACGCGAAAAAAGCTAGTTGAATTCAGCACGAAGCTTCCTCTTATCCGTAACAAGAATCATCAAAATTCGTAACCTAGCTCTTTTAATAATCAACAAAATATTCAAATATTGAATTAAAACGGACCCCCGGACCACCCACTGTTTTCGGTAGAGTCTAACAGCTAAACGAGGAGGAACGAGCTTTGAGCTGGTGTCTGTTGCTCAATCAGCTGATCAGGATCAGCCCGTAATTTAATGGAAATGAAATGAAAATGAAAAGAAATGAATTTATTTCCACAAAAGAAAAATTAATAAATACATATTTATAATTAAGAATTAATGTTAATATGTAGGTAGTTTCTAAATCGACAAGAAATGTTTTTTTAAATAACAGTTTTTGGGATTTTCAAGTATTATAGATTCTAATGAAACACTCAGTTTGTTAAAAGATGAAATGCCTTTGTAACAGTATGTGTTTTGAGCTGCCGTAGCATTTAAGGGCACCCGTAGGCCTCTCCCTGCTACCCTGTATTCCTGATGCAAGAGAGTCATAATAATAAGGAGTTGATAATAATAAGGAAATACAATCCCCCAATAAGGGCATGCTGTCCGCCGTAGGAGGATAAGTCGGTTGAGCATACCTATTAAATGGTTCCTTTAAATTTACCACGTAATGTAACTTAAGTATTAAGAATTAATTGATGCTATGTAGTAACACTTAATTATTTTTCTTCCATTAGTTTACTACATTGCGGTCTAGTGTATTTTTACAAAATTTCATTTACAAAGTGGGTAATATGAAGAGTGTGAGAAAGAGAGAATTAATGTTAATATGTAGGTAGTTTCTAAATCGACAAGAAATGTTTTTTTAAATAACAGTTTTTGGGATTTTCAAGTATTATAGATTCTAATGAAACACTCAGTTTTCTAAAAGATGAAATGCCTTTGTAACAGTATGTGTTTTGAGCTGCCGTAGCATTTAAGGGCACCCGTAGGCCTCTCCCTGCTACCCTGTATTCCTGATGCAAGAGAGTCATTTTTCGGTAATTACCGTGCCCTTGGTTTTCAACGTATCGTCTTGAAATTTTAAGGGAAGTTTCACACTATAGTGATCTTCATTTATGTCGAGCCGTTTTTTTATAACTTAAACAGAAACGTTTTGGCAGCAGATCGAAAATTTGAAATATTTATTGCAGCTTTGTGAGGCTGTATCACTTGTTCTAATTGAAAATTTCAAAAATGGCCCAAGCAAAATCTTCCTCTACTATCCCCGAACAAATTTAAAAAAAATCAATTCAATACGATCAATACCGACTGTACAACGTGTACCGATAGGTCAGAAAACGTGGTTTTGAGAAAACGCCATTTTAGTGAAAAGATAAGGATACCACCTCCTTATCTTTTCACTAAAATGGCGTAACCTGCAAGGATCTCTTAATCTTTGAATACTGCTTGTTTTTTCCATGCTAAGCTTTCAAACTCTTCTGAATGTGAAAATAGGGTTATAACCTTCCAATCTAGATTTCACGTGATCCTAGGATTCATAATTTTGTTGTTGTTTCTACGGATACGGACGGACTCGGAAGTCGGCTAAAAATTTTGTTTTTGACTGCATTAACCCACTCAATCCCTTATTGTGATATACCAAAATCGTCAGAATTCAATGAAGTTTTTTTTGGAATAAAAAAACTCAAAATTAATTTTTTTTTTTTGAAAATTTTGCCCTACGGGTGCCCTTAAGAGGGAGAGAGAGTGATTTATTAATTTTGAATCTAGTTGCTGTTTCATGTTTAGGATGGATGAATAATTGTTCTTTTAATATTTGTTTTATAATATTAAGTTCTAATAGGTAACTTATTAAAATCCAAAATCCCAAAGATTTAAAAATAGACTCCGTCTGTGCCAAGAATGCACTTCCACTTATGATTCTGATCAAAATTTTTTGCATGGTGATCAGGGGTTTAAGAGTTGTCGAATATACCCCACCCCAAGTCAATAGAACCATACAATAGAACTGACTGAACTAAGGCATAATATAATGTCATCATTATTTTCAAATTTAATAATTTTTTCAAACGTGAAAAAACGAAAATGAGCTTTTGGAGTCGTTTAGTGACATAACTTATATTGGAGGACCATTTCATGTCACTATCCACATGTATACCTAGGTACTTAGTTTTATCAGATCTAGTAACAGATAGACATTTCGAACAGGTATATAAATCGCATTTTAGCCAGTGTAAAATTGATTTTGAGCTTAGCGGTGGACTAGATACTGCTGATAAAGCAAACGGAAGCCAAACTGTTTTTTTTTTTTTTTTTTTTCTTCAAATTTATCGCAAGTTCATTTTTAATTAACCATGAGTTAACAATTTGGAACCCCTTTCCAGCAATTTCAATGGTATTGGACCAATCATTTGACGAAAAATATATAACTGAGTCATCAGCAAACAATAGCGTCTTACCCCCAGTAGATAGGGACCCGATTTCATTTACATACCTACATAATGAAAAATATTGGTCCAAGAACAGTTCCTTGTGGGATACCAAATTCAGCCAAAGAATTGAAGGAACCGAGGATTCCATTTACTTTGACGCATTGTGATCTTTTGAACAAATAACTCCTAACCCATTCTAGAGCTGTAGGGTTAATTACCAAGCTTTACATTTTTTGTAGTAGTTTATAATGGGAAATTGTATCGAAAGCCTTCATTAAATCGATGAAAATTTCTAATGGTTTTTGACCTCTGTCCAAAATGCATTATTAAGGAGTTCAACTTACATGTCGCGTCTTGAGTGCTTCTTCCTGATCGAAAACCATATTGGTAATCATAAATCCTACCAAAGAAATTATTAAAAACGTAGGCACACATAATTGGGTTGTCCCTTGCATTTTTCTCTTCCCCACCACTAGTGATTGAAGAAATTGTATTACTGCTCCTGGGTATTTTTATTATGTCGTTCACAATTGTCCATATTTTCTTACTATTTCCCTCAACTTTTTGAATTTTATCCTTATAAAAATTTTCTTTAGAAAGTCTAATGAATGTTTTCAATTTTTTCTGATACTTATCAAAAAATTCTTTTAAATGTTTATTTAACGGTTGCCTTTTACAAATCTTGTAAAACTTTTCTTTACGGCGAATGGAAACTAATAATCCTTGTGTTACCTAAGATTTTATAGGCTTAGTTTTATTATAACCTTTACGGGCATTACAAATGGAAGCCTCCAATAAACTTGTCTGTAACGTAGAGATAAACAAGGCAGTGCAAGACATCCTTATTATAAAAGGTATCATTCCATTTCACCGCTGATGACAAATTACCTAATTTGTCATAATCAATTATATTTGACGGAGCGAATTATTCATTTACTTCAGTTTTTTCAGGACTGTTTAACCTTAACGTTATCATATAATGATAAGTTATATTAGTTCTAACGACGCTTGCGGAAATTGAATTATAATCAGCAATATTACTCAAAATATGATCTATACACGAACCCAACTCATCGTTGGTACGTGAAGGACGAAATACGGTATTCATGTGTAACAAAAACTTACACTTTGCAAGTAAAGTTAAGTATTGATGAGCTTTTGAATCCAAAGGTTCGTCTATGATATCAATATTCATATCTCCAATGGTGTAAACGTTCTGATTGCTTAGTCCATCAATTAACCTCTCAAAATCTAGGAAAAATAGATCTAAATACTTAGGACATTTTTAATGAGATTGATAAATCCCAATTATTGTTGATTGCTTATTATTTATGAAGAGGTTTATTTTTAGTGCAAAACAACCGTGAACAGAAATTTCTTCAACATTGACTTATTTAATATCTTCTTTTACGAATACGATTGTTATTATTTACTTACTGTTACTTATTGTTATTATTTCACTGTTTTTATTTACATTGTAATCGGTTTTGTAAAAAAAATGATTTTTTGAAATATATTGTTTGTCAAACGAAGTGTATTCTCCTAGCCAACTGGTTTGAAGGGGATAATTCCAAGCTTTATAGAAATAGACTTATCAGAGGTGAAATGAAATATATTGAGGAATATCCTCATTTAAACATTTACTAGATCTGTCACTTTTGATCATTTTGAATTTTTCAAGTACATTCAACATACCTTCCTTTGGACGAAAATGAAGAAATTCTACAAACTGTCTATCTGTCAAATCAAAATTGTAAGTATGATTGGATTCCTTAAGATGTTTTGCAAATATGGACCTACCTTTATTTTCCCTGAAATCCTCCTGATGCTCTTCTATTCAAACTGGTAGGAAATTCAGGGAAAGAATAGAAGAGCATCAGGAGGATTTCATGGAAAATAAGGGTAGGTCTACATTTGCAAAACATCTTAAGGAATCCAATCATACTGACAATTTTGATTTGACAGATAGTCAGTTTGTAGAATTTCTTCATTTTTGTCCTAAGAGAGGTATGTTGAATGTGCTTGAAAATGATATACAAACATTCTGTACGGATCTAAGTATTTAGATGACTACGAAAAATATCGAAATTGAAGTTCCCATCGCGCGATTTAATTTGGAAAACGGTCGATCGAGCGAGAGTTTGGGAATATAATTCTCAACACGAGCTACCGGTGTAAACACAACAGCTACACGACGTATCGGCGATAGCGCTGATAGATCGTGAGGCGAGCGGCGAGATGGCGGTGTGGGGAGGAGGGGGGGTCCTCGGACAGACACCTGTAAGTAGAGACTGCGGCCTTGAGACCCTCAACGGAGAAGATGATGAAGAAGACAGGGGGGGAGGGGTCGCTTATACTTATACGCTTATACCCCGGCGGAGATACGAGGGGGGGACCTCCTCCGTCCTCTTCTGTACTCCCTATCGGTCCCAACGCTTCTAATTATTCAATCATGCCGGAGCTGGAACCGTACCGTAAATCATCCATGGGTTGCACCCTCCCCCCCTATGGAGGAGACTCCACCCAGGGTCCCCTTATAATTCCGTACTCCCCTTAAAACTTCCAGACTGAAGAAGGGAGGATGCGCGAAAGAGTGAAGACCCCGAATAGAAGACGGCCCCCTTCTTCATTCCCCTTTTAAAACCCTTCCCGGTCGAAACTATACCTTGTCATCGGGAAGGAAAATTTACGGTACGGCCCTCATAGCGAGGGATCCTGGAAGACGCCCTCATAACAGGCAGACACAGTAACTCGACTCTTCGCAGGTACCACGTGGGAAGGAGACACACACAATGCACACAATGGGCTACGACATCCCTGGTGTGCGTGTGGTGTGCGCAGTCGGCGAAGGTGTGCAGCCTCTCTATTGTCCGGCAAATTGTTCGGCGCACATCCCGCACTCCACACCTTATTACCAACCTACGTCTCGATTGGCCATAAATTTCTTTTTTGACTACAACACCCCCCAAACAGTCAATATATCTTCTAAACCTTGAAATATAAATAATTCATACGTATGTATTACATAGAGATATAACGTCATTATACAACTCATTTGCAATTAAGTGTCCTATAATTTTGTATGCCCCATGTTTTCGACATTTTGTCATATTTAAATTTTTAGGACGTCCCACTGAAGTTCAGTAGAGGGTTGATCTGTTAGAATTAACCTAGGGGGTGAGGGACAACCCAAGTACGAGAAAAAACCGTACATAATTCCGTTTCAGATCATTATAAGGTCATTATAAGACCGAATCCGTGGAAAAAAAAAAAAAAAAAAAAAATCACCAGTGTGTGTGGTGTGACAAATATTGTCGACGCTGCCCAGGCCACAATTGTCAACCGATTTTCGAGATTCTTACTGTGTTAGACCCCACGTTTAGTCTATTTGTACAAAACAACCTTGAGAATTTTGGATTTGCTAACTAGGTCGGGGGTGGAGGGGATAATTACCGATCTTTCAAGCTAGACTGATTTTCGTGATTCACATTTCGTTCCATAAAAAATTCGATCTAGTTTTGAAAAGAATATCAGGAGTTTAAAATTTCATTATGGAATGGGGTGAATAGAGGGGGTGATAGTATTAAATCCAGATGTTAGTCCAAAATTAGTTAAGGAAAGTGGCCTAATATGATACACCTTTTTTTGGATCCGTTTTTGGACCACTCTTAGTTCCAAAACCTTCGAACCAAATTAATCGGTCGTACATGTACTCATATTCTAACAATCTTGGATCAAAGTGCCTAAAAATTGTTGTGGGATGAAAATATTAAGCATTTTGTAAAAAAAGGCCTTTTCTAGTTTCCCGGGAAGGGTTGCCTAATACGACCCACCAGGGTGTCTTAACACGGCACTAGTGCCATATGAGGTCCCGTTATTTTTCAATCCATTTTTACGTCAAGCAGGCATATTGTGATGAATTTTAAAATCGTTTAACGCTCAAAGTGTTTATTTATATAATTTGGAATTGTATTTAACAGAATAGAACCAGTATCAAATTATAATTTATAAAATGTTCATAAGTATACAAGTCATAAATATAAAAAATCCGGAAAATTTTTTTTTTTTCACTTTCGGAAAGTGAAAAGTTTGTTGTCTTCAAAATCAAAACTTCCACTCGAATTTCACGATTTATACTACTTTGAACAATTTTCGTAGGTACCATGTCTGTCTGTCTATGTATGTGTGTGTCTGTAGTGTGTCCGCAAATCATTGTAACAAGGTTAATTTCCAGAGTTTTCATCCGATTTTGATGAAAATTTCAGGAATTGCGCGGGTTAGGCTTTATATGATTCCATTTTAGTCCCAGTGTTCTCAAACCTATACTACAATCTGCGCATGCACAAACGTAAATGACGTCTTTTATGATTTCCTCACGCCGTGGTTGTCCGATCTCACTCGAATTCGGAGGTTAGTTGGGTGAAGACGATTTGATCATTCCATATCAATTTCAAGATAACTGATCATTAGTAACTGCTGCGCATGCGCAAATGCAAAATTCTTGAAACAACCTCAATTTCTACTTTTTCTTAAATTTTTTTAATTAGACTAGTAAAAATGAGTTCCCGTGTTTATTTTATTTCATCTTTAGTTGTCCTAGAAAGGCTTCCAGTAAAATTACCAATCCCAAGGGTGAACAGGAGAGTGTAGCTCACTCACTTGATCAGGATATGGAGCCTGTAATTTAATTCATCTGATGATGTCGGAATAGAGCTTCCTAATAGATTAGAAATTCCTAGAGTGGACAGTGGAGAATCACTGTAGGTAGCCTCATGAAAATGATAGCTTCGAAGTGTGAAGCAATTTCGTTAATTGCAACTTGGGTGTGGTTTACTCGGATAACTTCGTAATGCTTTTCTCCATTTATGATGTTACTGGAGGTTTGGAGGATTTTAAAACACGGCTAAAAAACCATCCCAAGAACTTGCTGATAATTTTGCAAAAATTCTCATTCACGTCGGTCCAGCCATTTGAGCGTGGTAGCGTTTATCACAAACTTACACGCACATACAAAATACTTATAAACAAGACCGATAAAGCATATAAAATACAAAAGGGAACAAAGAGAAGCTAGGAAAAACACACGGTGATGAAGAAAATGCCAAAAAACCAACTGAGCCCTAATATGGCACTAGTGCCATAATAGGAACTATTGCCATATTAAGAAATGAGGCAGTCGTTAACAATCAGAGCTGGTTGGGTGGGTAATGAATTTAGGGCAAAAATAACTTTTGTATCTTGTTCTTGATCAGAAGACAAAACCATTCTAATTATCAAAAGATAAAAAATCACTTACCTGAAACTAAAAAATGGGGATGACATTAGGGAACAAAAAATTTGGGCAGGCTGTCATTTGTAACAAGTTGTGTGGTGTTTGTACGAGGTTATATTTTGATCGTCTGACCTGCTATCTGGTGACCTGCCTTATTAAGCTTGTTGCAAGTAATCCCCACCAGGCTACTCCTCTTAGATGAGGAGATTTCGCAGAGTGGCATATTAGGAACCGTACCATATTAGGGCACTTTCCACTGATTTTCTTAACCACAATCTGTTTACTTGATTGAGTATGTACAAGATTCCAATATGAAGAGTGTCCACCAAAGTAAGAAAGCAGGCTCTTTCGAACATTTTGAAGCAACTCTTATGCATTATGCTGAGGAGCACACTGTAAGCCTGGTCTGGAGTGCAGCGAAGTTAACATGAAACGAAGGCTGGCGGGCGGGCGAGTCCAAGGAAGGCGATGCCAGTCATTCGAGCGCCCGGGTTGAACGTCCGCCGCCGGTGAAATACTCTTCACAATCGTAAATCATCTTCAGTGCAATACCCCCCCCCCCCTCCTCTTACCACTACCTTCCCCTACATTCTCTTCCTTACCACCCCTCCTTACTGCCGTAACTCTCTCGTAACTTTAGCCCCCCCACCGATCGGTACCTACCTACCTATAGCTACAGCTCGTCCCACAAAGCCCTGCTCACCTACCTACCGTACAACCTTCTCTAATGGATCTCACCCATTTCCCGAATGCCGCCGGTCCTTGGGAGTCACGCGTGAGCCCGGCTCATCCCGTCCGAGTCATCACAATCCGGCTAATGGGAGAACGAGGAGCTGGCGAGTGGGATAAAAATTGGCAAACGGGAAAGGAAATGACACCAATGCGGAAAGAATTTAGTGAATTGGAAAGTGGTAGGCTAATGGAACCGAGATGGGACATGATATGAAAGAGCAGTTCGTAGGTCTGTATAGAAAACAAGAAGACTGAAGAACGAAAGTATGAAAATACAGAAATGGGAAATACGGTGGTGTTTGTTACAGTGTAGACAGATGGGCAGGCGATGAGTGGATCCGCATTAAAATAGAAATCAAATTTTGATGGTCTGAAGTTAGTGAATGGGAAAGTGGTTGGCTGATGGGACTGACTGAGGTTGGAACAATATGAGGCGAGAGACTGGAAGTGGTAGGTGACCACAACATAGAAAATAAACCTTTCACTCAAATTCATCAATGGTTTAGCAGTTATAGTTTAGCAATGAATGTTACGAAGACCAACTTCGTCCCTTCCACTATTACTTCTGCATGTCAACCTGATTCGTCCACTTTGGGAATGCTGAATCAACATCACCTAAAGTGGCGGCACCACATAGGAATCTTAGTGAAGAGAATTAGGAGATAATTTGTCTTCTTCTCTATTCTACATAAATAGTTATCAAAAACTAACCTAAAAGTTCTAACTACATTATGCACACGTATACAGTATAATAATGTACGGATAGTTTGTCTCACTAAACGTTGCCTGCAACTCCTTTTGAGCATCATCTCTCGGTCGGACTTTCGCACCCGAATCAATGTTTTATTTGAAAATTGATGTGCTCTGCCACCTTTTTCTATCGCTCTGTGATTAGATTCCACAAGGTTAACGAATATCTATTCCATCGGACTGTGAACTGAATCACACGAGCAAACTGTGAGAACAACCAAATTTTTCGACATTCCACTGATTTTCTCACTGGGTAATTTCTTCACTAGGGTGCCACTTAAACTACAAGCCTAAATTCAACTAATTTTCGAACAGTTCAGTCAGTAAATCTACAAAAAGAAAATAGGCGCATACCTCTTACAGTGGAACACATCAGCTCAATGACATCTTGAAAACACATAACCTGCAATATTAACCACTAAGTACTATTAAGTACTATTGTATCAAGTGTTGATGAATATCATAAGGCCTCGTTGATCATTTTATGACCTAATATTATAATACTAGTATTCTTTATCAATCATTATTCTACTTGTTTTCTGATTTTCCAGTTTAATGCCAAATCATCAATTTTGAGCTCCAACCAGATAGTTGCGAGTATTATTCAGATATTATATGGTTTCTGTGTTTTCTAACTAAGGATAAATACCTAATGACATCAGTTCTGTAACAACCAGATCATGGATGGGTTATCTATTTACAAACTTGACATTTTTGTTTCAGTTTTTGCTACATAAGCATCTGCATCGCTGTACATATCTAATATATAAAATTCTCGTGTCACAGTTTTCGTTGCCATACTCCTCCGAAACGGCTTGACCGATTTTGATGAAATTTTTTGTGCTTATCCGGTATCTATGAGAATCGGCCAACATCTATTTTTCATCCCCCTAAATGTTAGGGGTAGTCCACCCCTAAATTTTTTTTTATTTTTTAGACAAAATTTTTAATTTCTATTTTTTATGATACAATTTCGGAGGAGTATGGCAACGAAAACTGTGACACGAGAATTTTTTATATTAGATACAGCCGTACCAAGCGAGCGAAGCGAGCAACATCCCCTACACACGTTAAACCTACCCTTAGGGACTTACCGTTTGCGAGCAAAGCGAGCAACATTCCCTACATGCCATACTTTGCGAGCGAAGCGAGCAAAATTCCCTACAAGTCACAGTTTGCGAGCGAAGCGAACAACTTAATGAGGGGTCCGGGGGGCTTGCCCCCCGGCTGGGCGTGGAGGCGAGCGAAGCGAGCCGGAGCGGCTAGTATCTTGTATATAATGAAATTCAGAGAAGGCTGAGGAACAAAATTAGGCAAATATTACAGTGTAATCGATCCCCAATGATATTGAAATCAATTATTGGCGTGTGAAAATAGTGGATGCGATTATCCTGAGTAGAACCCTCACATAATTTCCTCCGCCAAAATGTATGAAAATTCTTCTTATATGTCCTCATCACCTACGTTTCATACTGCATTCTTTACCAGATTTTAGCTATTCGTCAGCTTCCTGCTGGGCTTTCACAGTCAAGCATGAGCGCACTGATTGTGTCCGAGTCGTCACAATCTGGCTAATGGGAAAATGAGGACGCGTTGCTGGAGTGGAGCTGGCAAATGGGATAGAAATTAGCGAATGAGAAAGGAAATGACACGGATGGGAAAGAATTTGGTTAATAGGAAATTTTTAGGCTAATGGAAGTGGGCTGGGACGTGATATGAAGTGAGAGGATGGAAGGACAGCTCGTAGGTCTGTATATACAAAACAAGAAGACCAAGGAAAAGCAGCGAGGGCTAGCAGGAAAATACAAAAATGAGAATTACGGTGGTGTTTTTTATAGTGTAGAAATCAACTACTGGCCTGGAGTTAGTGAATGGGTTTAACTTGTTATAAACTTTCACCTTACGATTTCCTATTCACCAAACACAAAATTCACATCATTCACAGGGCGTTAGACAGTCATACGGAAAGGGCCCAACGATTCACCATTATAATTCACCTTTTAAATGTCCTTTAAATTTCACTGTAAATTCGTATTGGTTGACCTGATAGTAACCAAAATATAGGCATCCAAAGTTTCACTGAATTTCTCAAAATTTAATAGCAGTAAAACCCAGGGGTTTTGCTCATAACTTATATTTTTTTAACTTATATACGTATGATATTGATGATAAATACTTCACAAATATTTATTTACAAAATATATTAACCATACTTGACCTTTCTGACCTCTTAAGGTATGTTTCGAATTATTCATAGATATGGCGGTGGCCAAGATATTAGCTTATTAAAGGTGAGCTTGCAGCGTGTAGCATCCCACGACAAAAAACGTTTGGGAAACCGCAGTTCGGGTCATTCCACGCTATTAACCTACGGCGCTATTACGCGCAAGAGTTCCACTGAATACAGTGATAACTCGGCGCGAATGCATCATTCAATAACATCGAATAATCGGAGCCTCCGAAAACCAATCGGACGAAAACGCTGGAAACATTTCTACATCCTCAGATTCGGACCGGATGAGGTCTTTTTTTCCAAGGCAGGTCTTTATCTTCGGACGGACACCTGCAATTACCGATGGCCCGTCTATATTCTTCCCTTTCCTTTTTAATTCAGGCTCTACAGAAATTTTTCGGAGAAGGAGCGGCCTCCCCGACGCGTTTTTCCTTACCTTCCGATTCTTCAACCCCCTTGAGGTGATTTCTTTTTTCGAAAACCCGAAGAAAAAAGGAAGAAGAAGGGATCAAAAAGAGAAAAAAGTCTTAGTTATAGGAAAGGTTATAAAGTATTTATTGTGGCCCGGAGGTACCGAGTTATCATTAGTAAGTCTGGGGAATAAGGACGATTTTTCAATCGGAGGGGTCTCTCTCTCTCACCAATTACTCACGGGATTTGTGCCCTCGGGGGCCTCGCTGGAGCGGTTGGGGCTAAACGCTCGGACCGATATCGTATCCGGACCCTTGCGGAAGGTTCCATTCTATAAATCTGGTCGAGCTCGCTTGCTGCGATCTAGAATTAAAGCACAAGTCCTTACCATGGCGGACACAGTAGCAAGTAGTAGGAAGCCAGGATGGTAGCCGTGAGCTATTCTCTAAGCCAGTGGATCCGAACTGGTGGGTCGGGTAGAGGTTCCAGCTGAATTGCAATGTCCTCGAAACGGAAAATGTAAAATAAAACGTAACTGAATAAAAATAAAGCAATATATTAACTGCATTTATCTATTTAAATAAAATAAATCTGTTTGCTATTGATGTTGACTGAAACTGGTAAAGACAAAAACAGCTTCTTGTCTTGTCTAGCAGTCTACCTTCTACTCTCTCCGCTAAACTGTTCGGTTTCCTGAGCTTGAGGTACTAACACTTCGTAGAGCACGCGAGGCCATAGAATTCCCAAAATCAGGAAGTTTTCTTGTTCTTTTGCAAGAGATCAGCACAGAGGGTTATATGCCTTCCCCACTTATCCCCCTAACTGCTTAACGTTAAATCACCACCTACCGATGTAAACTAGATGTCACCCACAAGAGTTTGATGTGCTTCTTTCCTTCTTGGACAATGAGGGCCAGGTTCTATTTGTTACTCAAGCAGTTACCTACAAATTTGAAAACAATTGATAATTATTGTTTTTTGGAGATTTAAGATAATTGAAAGGGGACTTATTTCGTTGCGAGTCGATGAGTAATAACTAGTGTTGTTCTTCCTATAGGTTTATAATAATAAATAAACTGAGGAAAGTTCGATTTCTCTTAGATAGACAATGACAATTATTTTGACATGGATATGTCTTTGCTCTGGGGGGTCAACCAAAAATTTCCGTGACGCAAAATTTGTGTCACAATTTCAGTGTTTTTCACGTACAACCCAGCCGTTGCTAGGGGAATGGAACTTCCGCAGTTTTCATCGCACAGAAATCGTTCGCCACTCGTTGGAAAGCGCTTGATTTATGTGATAAATGTTCACATCTCAAGCTACCAATTTCCCCCTCCTTACGTACCTAGCTACATTTCTAAACTAAGTTGATTGGACTATAAACAATTTTAATAAGCCGGTTACAGTATTCTTAACGTAAAGCAATAGCATCATTTACTCCACTCCATAGGAAACATTTTCATCCTCTTGACAACAGTCGACTGTTAACAACAACTCATTGTAGTGGCTTCTCTCCACAGTTATTTTCAACATTTCTATACGTAAACCGTTGTTTTGTTGGAATTAGTCGGGATGCGGCCCAGGGATTTGTTTAAAGTTAAAGGATTTGTTTACAACTCTCGAGGACAACCGTTATGAAATCCCCAATCAAAGACATATCCATGTAACATGGTATCTGCTTGTAAAGCAGATAGTGGAACTCGTTTACGAGTTGTTCTTTGTTCGGTGTCAGTAACGTGTCTCGTAGTGAATTCACTCTAAGATTTTTTGTAATAGCTATTTACTAGTTCTTTGCATTCCAAGTAGTTGTCCAAAAAATTGTAGTAGTTGTTTGTCCAAAAAATGTAGACAGTTTAGGATGAAAAGTGGTTGGAGTACCTACCTGTTTTTGGTTTATCATTCGAGTTTTCATTTAATTTTCAGCAATTCCAGCTTATTTAGCTCAGACAGTTACAAGTGGACGTTTCAAAATTTATTTGAATAGGAGGAAGAGTACTTACGAAAATGTGTACTATTTACCTATTTGAGGTTTAAGTAATTTGATTTTCGTTGTAAAGTTACAATGATTTGAAAGTTCTAAGAAGTATTATTAGGAAATGAACTGATTTATAATTAATATTTTTGCTTGCCTCCAAAATAACTACATATATCACAAAAAACATGAGTGAGCGGTCTACGGAGGGTTAAATTAGTAGGCTTTATGACAGCTACGTCTCGTGCCGGAAATTGTAGCAGATATATCTGTTGGGTCACACTAAAGAGCGAGAGGGTGAGGCTTCTGCGCTCTCCACAAAGCTGGAAATATTTCTGTTCATGTGCGGCAGCCCCTATGTAAACAGTACAGACCTGAATATTTCTCTTCTGAACATTTAGTCCTGAAGAGGTCCATTGGCCAAACTACTAAACAAGAAATATATTCAGACAATTTGAGGATTGTAGCTTTTATGCCCTCACCTTCACCTACCCCATGCAACAACGGTGGCAACAACCCAACAGCACAAATGCCTTATGGAAACAACTTTCTTTAAAACGAACGAAAATGCAAACTTGTGCAAATAATATACCTACCACAAATCACATACTATGGCCCTGTTGGGCAGTTATACCGATTACCCACGTACTATCTATTCAGAATATACCTATTCATTTCACCATTTTTTGTACATATAGATTTTCTTTACATATAATAAAATTAAATTTTCTATTCTAACTTTCTCGGGAAACGGAGATTTGGGTCCCTTCCTCAAGCATCTTCTAAGTTCTAGGCATCATGGAATCAACGCAACCTGCTGTCAGCTGCCAACTCTTTAACCCTCTGCTACTCTGACTCTCCTTCCAGACTCCTCCCACCTGTCATCTGCCACATCGCATCATTTCCTCCTCCACACAGTCACACACAACCCCAACCACCACTCTACCAACCTCCACTCAACTGTCACCGGAGAGACAACCAACTTTAAAACCATCTGGCGCGAGGTTTCACGATACTTTCTCGTAGTATAATTCAATTTACACGGCGATGTTCGAATTTTCCCGAATACAATGAAAATTGTCATTTCGAGGGACAGTTTATTATTGCTTCCAGTGACTTTCTGAATTACAGGGATGAGACCCACCAAATATCATTTGTAGGTACACATCAAAACAGCAGGTGGGTAACTTTTGTTAATTCTATCAAAATCGCTGGATGTAAGCCAAAAACGTAAGCCGGTGAGGCAATTCTAAAACCACTAAAAATTTACGTTTTTCGCCTACTTGAAGTTTATCATGTTCTATCAGAACAAGAGTGGCTATTTTCCAGGGCATCGTTTTTAAATAATAAATTAGGAAATGGGTTTTTTTATTGGCATTCCATGAGGATGCATCGGTATTCCACTGTTATGCGCACGTCACATTAGATTCGGTTTTACGTCCGCCAAGCATCACTTTTCTCTTCTCAACCAGTTGACCTTAGATCAAAGTTTAGTAATTAGTTAAACTAATTGAACGGAAGGCCACTCACCAATCTTTTTAGTAAAACATAGATTAGTTGGTCAAATAGATTAAAATCAATGAGTGGCCTTCCGTTAAACCGACAAGTAAGTCCTGCTGTGCCGCGAGAAGTGTCGCTTGGCGGGCGTAAAACCGAAAAACCGAATCTGAGTTGGTGGGCATATAACAGTTAAGTACCGAAACATCTTCATGGTTGCAAATAGGAAGCCATTCTCATTATTGCTCATTATCAGTTTTCAGTCACTCATATTTTCACTGATTATTGCAGATATTTATCAAACTAGGGTCAGAGAAGTATACTAAAGTTGGAGTGCACGGAAACTACAAACTAAAATCCACCTTCCTCTGCTCCTTAAGTTATTGGGAAAGTAATAACCATATTATCGGTAATCTCGGAACCAACACCTACGTGGGGAACAGGAAAAGAGTGATAAATATTGGATGTGAAGGGATTAGAGTTGTGACTTCAGATAAGGAATACTGAAATGAGACGAGAGAGTTGTTGATTAATGTTTATTTTAGGAAGAAGGTGTCTTGTATTGATCAGAAGAGTGAGACTTGGTAAGAGCAAAAGTACGTCAGACGGAAATTTTTTATGGAGAAAATTGAAGTTTAGATGACTACGAATTGAGATGCTATGTGAAACTTCGGATAACAGCAGTGATTAGAGATGATAACGGAAACTGTTCTTTGCATGATGGGAGAAAGAGCTACTAGAGAGAAGAGTGGGGTGATTTGAGATTGGAAATAGATACTTGAGATGGAGGAAGTGTAACTTCGGTGTGGTGGACTGCAATGGAGATAACAGCAGTGATTTGAGATGATAAGGGAAACTGTTTTTTGTATGATTGGAGAAAGACCTACTTGAGAGAAGAGTGGGGTGATTTGAGATTGAAAAAATTATATCTTGAGATGATGAAAGGGTATTTCTGTGTGGTGGACCGCTGTAGATGTAAGAAGCAAAGCAGAAAATTTAGATGTTGCTTTGACATATAATGCAGGTGACTCGAGATTATGAAGTTCAACCATATTAAATTACCACGAGATGAAGCCAAATGTGGTCTTCAATCAGAATAGTGTGGATTTCCATGGTCAGTGATATAGAAAGTTAATGGTGGGTTAGTGGTTGGTTAGTGATGAGTGATGTATATATAGTTAAACAGGCCGTTTTGAGATTTAATGCAGGTGGCTTGTGATTATGAGAACAATTATTATCTTAAGCTTGACTTGAAGTTTTTTCTATGAGTGAAAGGTGAATTTCTATGGAAAGTGTATGATTGGTAAAGGAAAAAGTTGCTTTAGCGTATAATGCAGATGGCTTGGGATTATGAAAATCCTAACATTATTACATTGAGTAGAGGTCAAAAGAGGTTTTTTAAATATATTTTTATTTTTATTAGTTTATTTCATAATTTTACAAATTCAAAACACATAGAAATGAAAAATAGGTATACAGTCAGTTACAAAATTTAAATAAAAACACTTCTACATAGAAACGAAGAAACATCATGAAATTAATCTTCCATGAGGTATGCATTGTGGTGGAAGATGAGTTGAACGTTCCTTTCTATTTTCAAAAATTATTTTCGCAACTTCGCCATATTTTAAAGTAAATATTATTTAATTATTATTCTATTTTTGACATTTTATGTCTTTGCTATGGCACATAAACTAAAAAAACGTCACGGAAAATTGCTCACGAAAATATTTTGATGATTTCCGCTTACAACCGAGTCGTTGCTAGGGAAATGGTACTTCGTCGTTTTTCATCACACAAAATTCGTTGACCATTCGTTCGAAAGCTCTCGATTTATCCAACCATATTATGTTAACTACTGCGAAGTGTGTGGCCAACAAGCTGAGTTATGAGCAAGGTTATTTGAATAATTGTGTACACTCAGGTGATCATTCTTAATCATTGATATTGTGAACATAATTGCCACCGCTTCTTAATTTCTGATGATTTCATTGAGCTGGTGTTTCGATGATTTGATTCACAGCAGGACGGATGAATTGCGAGAATGGTTTGATTTTTGAAGGAGGTTAAATCATTTTAATAGGTAATTTCTATGCTTTACACTCTAAGAAGCTGTAATTTGTTATGTAGCCTCTTTAGGACATTTACTTGACGATGCCCAGGGTCCGGATCAGCTGAGTGGCTCTTAGAGCTTGCATACGAGTCTGCAACACATACTTGTCTTCAACTAAAGACATAAAATGTCCCAATGTGTTGCAGACTCGTATGCAAGCGTTTCGTTTGGGGGAGGGGTTATTAATATATGATTGCACTTAACATTACGAGAATATACACGTTTATAATGAAGTAGTTATTCTAAATATTGTAAATTTTCATGTCCCTACATTTGTCAAAAAGTAATTTTTTAAATAAAAAAGTAGAGTTCTTGTAAACTTTTCAGACATAAGGTGGTTCTTTCGTAGACTTAAGGGTAGGTTATTTATAATTTTAATAGTGTTATAACGATATGATTTTTGAGAATATGTTTGGAGTAGAGGAAGGCTTAATTTAAAAGCATTATTAAATCTAGTTTGTGATGAGAGTAAGGTGGATCGTTATGGGAAGAATTAGACATTACCTTATTATTGCCTAGAGATGAAGTCGAATTTGGTTTGTGATGAGTGTAAGGTGGATTTCTATGTGGATGAGCGGTATTGGGAGGTTGTTTGGAGATGAGATGCGGGTGGTTCGAGACGAGACGGGCCGGCGGGCCGGGGGTGGACGACGGAGCCTCTCGAGATTAATGGTCCCGTTTACGGTCGCTTGATCCGTCGGTTCGGCCGTCGCCCGGCGTCTCTTAATCCGGTCACGCCGGACCCGACAGTGATCTACAAGGGCTTAGCCGCCAAACGACATGTTTACGTCGAATCGGCTAATGTTAACCATCGTTTACATAATTTCGGTTCGTTATTATCTAATACCTTGAAGGCGGACTCGGAGGACTTCACAGTGATAAAGGTGACTTTTATAAATAGGTTATGGAAACCTACCTGGAGGCTGCGGCCCACGCAGTTGCGGATGCGGGCCACGGCCAAAGGTTGCGGGCCACACCGGACGACAAGCGGACGAATCCGCAAACCCACTTCAACAACAAACTTCACACCCCCGTCTTGTGTTTTTTTCGTATTGTCTCACACAAACCATTATCTTTTGCTTTGCATGTACCTGCCACTTAAGCTAGATATTTACAAATGCTCACTATTTTTCAATAAAAATTCTTGAAGGGTGTAAAATTCCATAGAAATTCCAATGATATTAATATTATCAACGTAGCGATTTCAAGATGAATTCAAGGCTAAATGAGAAAGATATTTACCCTTATTATACATAGTTACTGAAAAATTAAGGGTCATGGATAATCAACCACTGTTTCAGTGTCAAAGAAGTTCATAGTTTGTAGTCAAGGGAATCATTTACATCAAAAACTGGTCAGGAAACTAGTGGAGAAATCATGTTAAACGAAGTCAATTTGCACAATCCGCTACATTTTCAATAGACGATTCACTCAAAAACATGTTCAGTGCATTAAGCCATTTGCAAATTCGTTAAAAAAGATGAAATCGAGATTTAGTTTGTTTGGTAAAAGTGTTAAGATGCATCTTTGGTTTTATCAATTGAATATATGAGAAAATAAAAGGTTCATGGCTATGGCCACAGGCTGAAGCCAAGTGAAGGGGAAAAACCAGGTGGACAAGCTTTGGTCTACAAGCCAAACACACTATGGAGGGTTTTTTTTAAAGCATGGAAACATGAACAGCTAACTGGGCAAAAACGTGACGAAACCATGGAACGAAAGTAGCGCGGGATTTTGTAATGATTTTCACTTACAACCGACCCGTTTCTAGGGAAATGTATCGCCGTTAGTTTTCATCCCACAAAAATCGTTCGCCACTCGTTGAAAAGCCCTCAATTTATGCGTAAATTATATACTGCCAAAACCGCTGTAAATATGGACGAAGCTGAGATATACCCCTGATTTAAAATAAGTGTAAATAACATTCGCGGTGAAAATCAACATCGATTTTTGACATGGATATGTCTTTGCTCTGGGGGGTCAACCAAAAATTTCCGTGACGCAAAATTTGTGTCACAATTTCAGTGTTTTTCACGTACAACCCAGCCGTTGCTAGGGGAATGGAACTTCCACTGATTGTAGTGGCTTCTCTCCACAGTTATTTTCAACATTTCTATAAGTAAACCGTTGTTTTGTTGGAATTAGTCGGGATGCGGCCCAGGGATTTGTTTAAAGTTAAAGGATTTATTTACAACTCTCGAGGACAACCGTTATGAAATCCCCAATCAAAGACATATCCATGTAACATGGTATCTGCTTGTAAAGCGGATAGTGGAACTCGTTTACGAGTTTCTGATTTAGGGATTTTCTTTTGATTTTCACGTACAATCAAGCCGTTGCTGGGGAAATGAAACTTCTTTATTTTCCACCGGAAAAAAATCGTTCTCCACTCGTTGGAAAGCTTTCGATTTATTACGCATTCCTTTCGTACTTGTTCTTCTATTCATGTTGTAGTTTTATACTTATTTATGTTATAAATGGATATAGTAAACAATGCCGCTTGTTTTTTTGTCACTTGGTTGAGAAGTTAATCTTGATTATAGTAAATTGTAGACGCGCACCATAACAGAAAATTACCTAGGTACTTACTTAGGTACTCTGTTCTAATTTCGATTAGTAAAACATTTATGTCGTAGTTTTAAGTTTATTAACATTTACGAATTCGCGGGAAGAAGGGCCGAGTTTTTAATGCTTTTGTACTTTATTTCGTGCACGGCATTTGTTAAATAAATACATTTATTCATTATATGTTACAATAAGTAATGCTGTGCCACCCACGCTACTAAGCTGGCGCATAGGGTGTAACCAATATCAATCAGCGTGGTTCGAATAGTTCGAGAGCCAGGATCGTTGGCTATCAATTATTGGCGATTATTGGAATCCCAGCCGGTATGACGTACCTACGTCTCCGACCGCGAAGGAATATTCTCCCTCACTACAGGGGGAAGGTGGGTCGGACGTGACGTCACGTGAGAGCTGGATAAGATAAGGGAGCTCGGGAGTTTGACAACTGGCTAACTAATGAGCCGGTCGGAGCGTATTAATAATTGATCATTGTTCTCCGGAGACGTTATCCGGAGCCATCGACCCGGCTTCTGCGTTCCCTACCGGAACGGATGATCCTACCTGTCCGCCTCGCGGTTGTTCCTGATGATCTTTCGCCTTCGGAGCCGACGGATGATCGTGAGGATGATTTCGCTTCATCACCCGCCGCTCGCGTGGGATACGTTTCTCAAAACATTGCTACCCCAACTTAACGGTCACGTATGGATGTGGAGACAACAAACTTCAATCAAGTTTGGTAGGTAAATCAACTATCTCAAATATTATGAGTTGGACATAAAGAAATGTTTAGATAATAGAGAGTTCCTAAACCGATAGGGAGATAGAGATGAGGCGCCTCATCTCCAATAAGACAAATTTATTTCACCTAAACAAATGACGCTTTATCCCGAACCAACCTATCTCATCTCTTCCGCCCTATCGCAAAGTAACCTTACACATCGATAGCAGTGATATTCATATCTTGTTTGTATTCATGATTAATGAAAATTATATTTATTTTCTTGTTCATTAATTTTCAAAATCTGGCATTGCAAAATCTTTTCGTGATCAAGAAAAGAACTAGGAAACTTAGAAATGCTGGAAACTGAACACACGGGATAGGCGGGAAAATCCCCTTGGCGGTTCTGCGTTACTTGAAAATAAGTAGCGTCACTCTAAGATGAAATGCTAATTCGACCCTCTTGACTTTATCCTTTTACCATCCGCTGTGGCTAGCCCAAGATGATAAAATCTCCAAGACTTATCGTTTAGTAACTCTCTAATGAAATAACAGGAAGAAAACAACAGGAAGTAAGCTGAATGAAGAAATAATACTTAGTAAACGGTAAAAGTAACAGGTACAGTAAAATATTTATCAATTCCAGACCAATCGTAGGTATTGTTAAACGGAACGTTCAAAAGTACTTTCAGCGCACAACCATACTTGCCTCCATCAAGGTAAGACTTGTTGTTGTGCTTATAACAAATTACCTTTTGTCATACCCCGACTGGTTTATATCTATTACCCAATTCCCATCCTCATCTACCCTCACTCATGCAGTATCTGCATACCTCTATCTGAATATTATTCAATATACCCCAAAATAATATGATACGTCCTTTTATACTTTTCTATAGTGCGTAATTCAAAGAATTTGATATTAAATATCCAAGTGAATGAATTTCGTCTCATTTTAGAACTTTTTATCTCTAAATGTAAGTACGGTTTAAATAAGGTGCTGAAACTTGAACCGGACGTCCTTTATCACACCAAGAAAACAATTACAAAGTATGGAGGCGCACTGTTCAGTTGAAGGACCTCTGAGGATGATTTGTTTCTTACCGGTCAAAGGTACTGAAATTTGAAACGGAACGCCTTTGGGACACTTAGAATACAATACAAGATATTTGAGAGCACTTATTAGCTGATGGGACTCGAGGCTAATTTCTTGCTCAATCAACTTTAGGTGCTGACATTTGAAATGGAGCTCCTTTGGAACACTTAAATAAAACAATTACATGATGTGGAGTAGCACTAATCAGCTGAAGGACCTCTAACGCTAATTTCTTTCCTAATCAACTTGCGGTCCTGAAATTTGACACTGAGCTAATTTGGAACACTTGGAATATATTTACAAAATATGAGTAGCACTAATCAGCAGAGGGATCCCTGAGGCTAATTTATTGTGAAATGGAGCTTCTTTTGAACAATTAAGAAACAATGAGGGTGTGCAGTACAGTAATGGGTCAACAGTACAGAACGTTGAGGAACTCCGAGGTACATCTTTTCAGTAATGTTGTAGCTGAGTCGAATGTGACACACCACAGCCCGAAAGATGAATAGGTAATCGTTTTAAAACATTGCGATAGGTACACATTGAGAAAAAACATTTGTCACTTAAGTATAATTACTAACCAATAAGCTAAATTTATGTCGCTCAGGAGTGAGCGGAAACTACATAGCACGGGTACTGTAGTAACGCATGACTACATTTACAGAATCATTAGTGCCATTTTAGAGTATAGGAATTGACAACTAACCGTAAAATTCCGATATTGATTGGGAAACGGGACGAGCCAATCAAATGTAGCCTCGAGGAGGCTGAAGATCGGGAAACCTGATTCACGACGCCTTTTCCGGAGTATTAAACCACTTATCATTCTCCCTACCACAAAATAAACACGCCGACGAGGATAACAATTATTTTTATAATAGGACGAAGGAAGAAAAATGAAAAAAACAGGACTCGGGATATTCGTGTCGGATGCAATTCGTCAAGATTATAACAACATGGCGTCCGGATTTGCGGAAAAGGGGCGAGGAAGAGAGAACCCATCGCCCGAATAAACGTTCCAAAAGGAGGAGGGGAAAAAATGAAATAAACTCGCGACAACCACCGACGTCGGAATTGATTGATGACGATACATTTATAAATAAATCTGGAATATCGCGAAGGTGGCCTGGTGGGGAGATTTTCTTTCGAGTTAAGTCCTTGACGGAGAGGCGATGGGAGGTGAAGTATTTTTTATGCTAATCCGACGAATTCATCATGCATTCACTTTCGTAGCTGTAAAACCGAACAAGGGCCACGCCTGGGAGACCGGCGGTACGGGATTAATGGACAAATTCAATTTCATTCCATTCGATTTCTCGGGGGAAATGCGGCGACTGAGGAAAAGCAGAACTTGGGAAGGCGGGTCATCGACCGAACCTGACTAGGGGTTTCCGAGCAGACGGGAGTTGGAATTTCTGCAAAACGACAAAAATAAAAGATGAATCATCAGGAGGAAAGGTAAATTCACTCGAGACGGAATGTACCGAATGCGCAGGAAATGGAATTACGGGAACGTGAGAATGATGAGAATTGGGTAGCAGATTATATTATATTATCTGTTAATCCGTTTCCAGATTAAGCAAGGATTCGCGCCAGACCAGAAGTAGGCAAATTTATCTATTATATATAATACTTATAACATGTAGAGTTGTCGACCACTTCTTCATAAAACAAGGTGTTAAGATTCTCGAGGGTCGGTCAATAAATTAGTAATTCCCTTACGTCGACGTTTCGTCCAATTTATTGAACATGGGCTGAGAAATATTATTGTTCCTGCTCATTATATATTATTGTCCATGTTGTGTTAATGAAAAATGTATGAAAAAACTATAACTGTACCAAAGATAATATACTGATGGCAGGGTTCGTAGTTTTAAAACTTCCTTCAGAACGTCAGAAGATAGTAAAAAGTTCCAGTCATGCAGCACGATCGTATGAGCATTTTCGTAAAAAAAATTGTATGATGACACCTTGTTTCGATAATTGAGCATATGAGTGCAAAAAATTATTACCTACCGACTTTATGGCTAAAAGCTCATTCTGAACGATATTCTGCAATTCAAAATAGACTTTGGATTTTTCCTCTTTTTTAGCAGTTTTTATAAATTTTTCAGCGAATATTAATGAAGCCTATGTACATTTTTCAGCTTAGTATTGTGCTTAATTTGTCCAGCTTTGTGCAAAAATGGTCGAGTTTATCGTTGATAAACTTCTTTTGACTGAAGCTCAGACTAGAAAATATAAATTCAACGACTAGCCGTTTTTAGCCATATTGAGTGATTTTATGAGCATATTTTTTGGCATTTAAGGAATGTTATTTGCTAAAAAAGTGCTTGCCTACGAAATCATCCTTTCAATTGGAAAGCTTGGTTTTTTGGCACAAGTAGAGATTTTATATCTCAATCCTAAGGAGCTGGAATGACACATATATTTATGAAAAAGTGATAACATCCAGGAATCGCTTCAGAATGTCACAAAATGGATTTCGATAACAAAAATGTTCGAAAATTTTGATAAATCCTTAAAATCAAACTTTTTCTACAAACATTTATTAAAATAAAAAAAAACCAGAGTTACAATTGAGCAAACAACATAGGAAATGGCTACTGGTTCTCTCTAATTCGTTGTCCTTGAAATGGCCACCTATGACTTCTTTTTCTGTCCTAACCACTTGTCTTTTCCCGTAAGTCAAAGGGTTGAGCTTCCAAGAGGTTGCTGACTCAAAGGGCTTGGAGGAGTTCAGGGTTTTCGTGGGTATCAGCGACGGAGGAGGGCACAATGAGTTTGATTGGAAGCCCGCAAGTCATGGGACGGACCCCTTCAACTTGTTGGTTTTATTCCCGTCTGGATAAATAAAATCAGAACGGGACGCCTCCGTCTCCCTCAACAGAGTAGCTCTTTGTGCCCGTGGTGACTGGGTTCCAGAGAGCTCTAGCCTCAGGCACATCATGTTCCTCAGGTTGTTTGCTCTTCTGCCTTCGTGAAGGTTTCTTTTTGGTTCTGTTTTGGTGGAAATCTGAGTCAGCTAACAAAATACCGGACGCCTCTCCCATTTCGAAGAGAAGGGGCCGAGGATCGAGAGTTTGCCTCCATTCAAGTGATAGAGAGGAATATTTATGACCCTGATGAGGATGTATGTTGCCGAGCCTTTCTGTAGCTCTTGCTTTTTGACGTCTCTCCCAGGCACTCAAGGTCGCAGCTTTGAAAATCTACAACAATCACTCAAATGCCTACGTATAGGCCCTTAAAGATGTATCAAATGGTAATTTTTATACATGTATTTCACCATTTAGGTGTTGAATTTTCAAGAAGAAAAGGAACAATTACAGCGCATTCTGAGGTATTGGAATTTTCCTAATGAAGCCGTACAGCACGTCGATAGCTATACGTATCAGACGTGATCACACCTGACGCCGTCATAATTACCACGATTTACTTTGTGCACAAATGCCTCCGTGATTATTAAATGAATCAAGAGCACCTATAATACCTACCTAATTATATCTTCCAATATCCCGTTCGATCGTAATTGAACTATATATCATTCTGATATTTGATATGGATCCCTGTGGGTGGACTCTTTGCCTTGCATACTTGCTATTTTTAAAAATATTCCAATTTAAGCCAACAAATTCTGCAAAGAATGCAAAAGAACAGAACAGAAAGAAAACATAAAATTATTAACACTTTTATCTCTACACGATCAGTGTTTAAAAGGTTAAGTTTTTATTGGAAGTAGATATGCCGATTCTTCAATTTAGCACATGCTCGTACCACGCCACTTCTTCTATGTCAAGATTCTTGTCAAGATCTTTTTCGCTCTGTAATTGCAACAATAGTCATTGTAGCTTTTAAACTATTTTTCATATGTTTTAAACACTGAATGTTCTCCATTGAACTACTGAGTGGATTCGGATGAGTGTGAATAACGTTATTGGGCGATTAGATCGAAAATAGAGTAAAAAGTCGTTCAGCGATATTTTGTATCTTTAATCCATTTTCGAGAAATAACTTAATTGGGAAATTTGGGAAAATTTGAACGAAAAATGCCACTTTCATGCACAAATTGAAAATAACTCAAATGTTTTATAAATACTCGTACCTGGTACCCACAGTTGAGAAATCAGGATTTGATTAGGATTAGACTTCCTTCTTCCTCTTCGAATTATGGATTTTATAGCCACCTCCCAAATTTTCCCAACTTCTCCCGGTGAAAGCTGAAGAGAGAGGCCCCCCCCCCCCCCACCCCTATAGCGATGCCCCTGATGATAGTTAAAAGGTCAAACGATGGTATTTGAAGGGGTTTTAAATCGCCGTTTTGCCAGAACGATCTATTCGATAACTATCAGCCTTAAGAAAACAAAACGACTGAACGCTGGCACAGATATTAACGCATCCACGACAAAGTTGGTAGCAAAGCTTGATTTCACAACGAAAGAAGTTGAAGAAGGTCATGGAGTCAGGCGACGCCGATGGATGGAAACTGTGATTGCTGAAGGGAATGTGGGCATGTGGTGATGTGAACATAAAGTCCTATAGACGGGCAGGATCCCTATTTGTACATCTGACGATTATCGCCATTGATTGATCTAGTAGAAGAGAAAATAAGGACCTGGATAAGGCGAGATGGAACCTGATAAGATGTTGGTAGGACTGGTCGTACGAACCTTAGAAACCCTCGTGATGCGTTTGTGTGATTATAGTGCAGTAAGCTTCAGAAGTTGTATACCATAGAAAGTAGATGAGTACTGAAAATGGAGTACCCTATTCACGTATTTGACAGTTCCAAAGAAACTCTAAATCATTGGATTTATATAATGTTGGAGGAACTAAACTCTTTTCGCAGTTGTTATTGAATGGACGAAATTGAATAGAATTTATATGCATGATATATGAACAGTACAGATACAAATTGAAGGTGAGCACTATAAATATAATGCCTGTGGCATCTTCATATGACATCCAAGGTTTCAGTGAACGATATAAATAAAAGGTCCAGGTCTGGGGACAATTACATTTCCTGTTGCTAAGTATCGCGTTGGATACGCAGGCGTTCGATGAGTAACCAATATGAGTGGGTGTTTATGTTATCGCAGAAAAAGGTTCTTTATACACAGTTTTCTAATTGTGAATATCTTAGCTATATCATATAAATTAACGGAAGCTGTTCTTCGTGGTAAAATTATTGCATTTTTTGACAATAATACCTCTCCGAGCTATAATTCCAAACTGCACTACTGAGTGTAACCTGCTGTCGTAAACTGTTATTTCGTGCTGATTGCTGACGACCTAAATACCAACTGTTCCTTATAACTAAATATTGCAGGCAACCAAGCTCAAAAATTAGCGCGGGAGGGATCCCTAATATTGAGGTAATAACCCTATGTGTGATAATTAGCATTTTTTGCCTAACCGCTTTTCTTCTCGGTCTTGGTATTTTGTCTCCTATTCAAATAGCGACATTTTAACCCCGTTGAACGGTAAATTTGTTGTTATTTTTATCTCACTACTCATTGCTTCACAGATATTATCTCACAAGCCGGACATGGAATCCATTCGACAGGCTTTCCAATGAACGGTCTCTCAAGTACTAATTTTGCACATTCTCGAATATTCTTTGATTGCTGAGGATTTAATCCTTGTTCTTTGATTACACATGAGAATTCCCACATTTAGCCAGATTTCTATTCCAATCCTAGAAACAGTTACACTAGCAGACTTGAGTTCACTAAATTTGGCTTAAAAACTATTTACAGGTCGAGAAATGGCCTGTCGTCCCGTCATCACTCTCAATCAACCATATAGGGTGAAACTGTAATAAGCCAGTATCTACATACATCAGACACCTTTCCAATGAAAGGAAAGTTTTTCTGTTTGATTTCTATTCCCGGATCGCTCCGGTCTTAATTTTTGGTTCTTCACCCACAAGGGTTGAAATACAAAAACACCAGGTGTGCTAAAGACCACACGGGAGAAGTGTAATCTTCTATGACGATTTTCTGCTAAATATAATAAATATAAAATATATTATGGAAATGATTTTGGTTGCTGAAAAAATCTTGTAAAGACCAATTTCAAAGTATACAAAATTTTTATTCAAAAATTATTAAACTTTTCTTACACATAAACTAGTCACAACATTGTTTCTATATTTTCTGTTTACATTATTATTTTATTCTTTATTCATTAACCGTCAACAATAGTGTTATCATTATTACAATCATCTGACGACTCTAGAAAAGAAATTATAGGCTCATAGTAACTGAAATGAGAGATAAATGTTCTTGACTCAATTTTATGTAGGTAATTTTCTGTTATGGTGCGCGTCTACAATTACTATAAGCAAGATTAACTTCTCAACCAAGTGACAACAAAACAAGCGGCATTGTTTACTATATCCATTTATTACATAAATCAATATAAAACTACGACGTGAATAGAAGAACAAGTACGAAAGAAATGCGTGATGAATCGAGAGCTTTCCAACGAGTGAAGAACGATTTTTGTCCGGTGAAAAAAGCCGGTGAAGAGGCATTCAGCGTAGAAATTTTCTTTTCATTTTCACGTACAACCAACCGTTGCTGGGGAAACCACCGCTTCAAAAATCAAACCGTTCTCGGTATATTTGGATCACCTGCTATGAATCAAATCATCGACACACCAGCTCAATGAACTCATCAGAAATTAAAAAGCGGTGGCAATCATGTTCACAATATCAATTATTGAGAATGATCACCTGAGTGTACACAATTATTCAAATAACCTTGCTCATAACCCAGCTTGTTGGCCATGCACTTCGCAGTAGTTAACATAATATGGTTGGATAAATCGAGAGCTTTCGAACGAATGGTCATCGAATTTTGTGGGATGAAAAACGACGAAGTATCATTTCCCTAGCAACGACTCGGTTGTAAGTGAAAATCATCAAAATATTTTCGTGAGCAATTTTCCGTGACGTTTTATTAGTTTATGTGCCATAGCAAAGACATAAAATGTCAAAAACAGCGTGACGGAAAAAAAACGTGACGGTAAAATCGTATTCACACCCCGCTAAATTTTTCGACGCCTATAGAAGTTTAACTTCAAAACGTTTGATCACACGCAGTAAAAACTATCAGTTACTGAGTGATGAAGTTGATAGCGGACCTCTCTCAACCTAACCCTCACAATTCCGGAAACTGTCATCAAAATTGAATGGAACCTACAGAAGTTATGCTTGTTGCAAAGATTTCACATTCGCGCTTGCACGGCAGCTAAAATGACACACAAACATACAGACAGACGAACAAACAGACAAACAGGTCTAAAATGTAAAATGAGAGTAGAAATTTTGATTTTGTTGGGGTGGAATGGAGAGGGGGATCGTTCTTTCCCAAAAGTGAAAACAACGCTTCTGCGACTAAAGATCTCGGGAGGATAAACAATCCTCAACACTATTATGAAGTATGAAAATTTTGAAAACGGTTGATTCGGATGATCTTATATATCAGTTTATACGTTTAAGGCCGGGCTGATTTAATGAAGTTCTCACTACATTATCAAAATTAGAAATAAAATAAATAAATACACATGATTATGAATGATTAATAAATATAGTTTTCTTACGAAAGTAATGAACAAAGCGGGACAATGATGTAGGTACGCGGAAAGTTGATTTACATAGAAACATAATAACCTACTGTGTAATAATTTGCAGGAGAGGCTTCTTCAGTTGAAATGGAACAAGTTGTATAGGTGCAGATGTGCAGAAGGAACGCTAGCCGGGCTGGTCGCACCAGCGTCCAAAGAGGTATGTGGTAGTCATGAAAAAGAAAAAATTTTATAGACACAAAAAATACATCACAATTTTTTCCGCGTAAATTGGCCGGTTTTTACAAGTATTTTTATTGCGAGGCTGTTTAAAAAGGGACGACTTGTTAAAGGAATGAAGGCGTTCATAAAAATCCGGAGGTGATTCGCTTCTTGGAGCACTCGAAAAAGGAGGGACAGACCGATTGACAACTCAGATAAAGGTGGAAACGAAACCCCGAAAGACGTTTGATGTGGAAAGGCGATCTGGACATCCAGATAGGTAAACCTCACCTACCCACTGAGACTAACTATCCCTACAAACCTTTTCCCCTCGATTTTTTCGTTTTTGGACGCGGCATTTCGGTGGTATACCCCGAGACCGTTCCGTCAATTAGACGTCCCTTCGAAGGTTTCTTGAATGGTTAAAGCTACCGGAATGTCGAAAATAAAAATACTCCCAGAAAAAGACACCCTCCCCCCTCAAAAGCGGACAGTGGAAAAATAAAATGTTCTTTATTTTTCTTTTTATAAATATATACTTTTTTTGACTTCGAATACGATGATAACCATCAGAAAGGACAAGACATTTAGTCTAAGGGTTTATTGGTTCGCGTCTTCTCCCGGTTGTGTTTTTTGATCCGATGCCAAAATCCCACAAGACTTAATTGGGCGCTTGTGTTTGGGAACCACATCGTTTGGAGACGTGGTGACGACTTTTATGATTTCTTTTTGTTATCGTTCGTTTCGTATTCGAGTACCAGTTTGGTGCCATCGTCATTTTTTATGTGAAACGATGATTTCAAATCTCGAGGACATCGTGATAGGGGCGTTGGGGAAGGAATTTGGAAATATGAATCGAACGTGTAAAACTTTCATTATTACGTTGCTTGTTAGTAATTCTGGAATAGGTATGGATAGGATGAGGAATGCAACAATTCGGCAGCAGTTTGCATTGCAAAATAACAAGAGAATAATAAATTAAATGAAAAATACTGACTATTTCTAATAAAAAATCTTCCATGTCCTCCAGGAAGAAAAGGAGAATCCCCGAAATATCCCCAAATCCCAAACTCATAATTTTTATTTTACCACAATCCAAATTTTGTCATGTTGAAAAAATGGAAGGTTGTTATATTATATATTGAGAGAGAGAGAGCGAGTAGCTATTTATTCTTGTGGCAAACCTCAATATAATTTTGATGTTCTTATTGCCAACAAAATAGTTGACTAACTTTACACGAGTTAAATTTGCCTATTTCACCGAAAATCTTTGTATACAACTAAGACTACGAATAGAAAAAATGAAGAGCATGTACATTCAATTGAATGTACCTAAGCAGTTTCAATTCTTGAAATACGAAATTTCTAGGATTGTAAATATTTTTAAATAAATTTCACATAGAAAGGGAAGCATATTTATATGTATAATTACTCATTTCAAGATGTAGGTAACGGTCTGGATAAATTGTATAGTTCCAGTAGTCAATCGGAAAATCATAATACGTGTGACGTATCTATATTATTTTATAAGAATGAAACTCCGTTTGTCTGTCTGTCCATGCTATGCACGGCCAAACGACTGAGTGGGGGGAGTCTACGAGGATCTTCTTGGGTTTCTCCGAAAAGGGGAATAAGCGATACTAAAATTTTCTACTCCCACCTGAACCATGGGCTGGAGGGCGGGAAGGGGTGGGAGCCAATATTAATGAGCCGTATTTGCCACATTAAAATTTGATCGAGATCAGTTCATATCTCAGCAACAAAGTTACGTTTCTGGACACGCAGAACACGATGGTGCCGTCAAAATTGCCGAAAGATGCTGTATTCCACGAGAAATCAACAAAAATATGCGGGAAACGACAAAGAAAAAAATCGTTCCCCGCTATGTTTTTTTCCGCTTTAGACCCAACATATGTCCACAGTTTTTGCTCGGGTTGGTCTTAATATGTTCGATGGAGTACCAATTCGGTCCCGTGCAAGTTTCGAGACATGAAATAGTGTTTTCCGATTGTGGTGAATGAAAATGTAGACGAAAACGTTGGTTTTCGAGAAACCGCTCCTCCTATTCCGTCGAAACCTATGTAGGTCTGCATTTTGCCTTCGAACCTATTGATCGGGGAAGGTCTGCCATTTGAAAGTCAGGGAAAACGATAGCCCTTTTACGCAGATGTAAAAGACCTCCCAATACCTACCTTTAGAAAAATAGACGGGGAAAACATACGTACAAACATTGAACATCCGACAGTTCTGTTAGTACTGAAATGTTCTTAAAACTAAACTTTCGTGGTTCTACATAAGGCGCGTTTGATACTCATTTCCAATAGAAAAACGTCTGCCAAATTGGGTGGGCAGTATAACTTCGTCTCATAGAAAACGCAGCAAACTATTACACAGCAATTTATTATTTTCGTTTTGCCCCTTTTGTAAGATTTATTATTGCTATTATTTATTCATTTATTTTTTGCCATTCTCTTGGGGTTGCCTATAGAAAGGAATTGTAAGCAATTTTCATGTCCACCCCCACTCGAACCTTGGGCTGTAGGTCTCGATGGTATGGGGATTATATCCTGTCGCATCTAAACATCCGACACAGAGCGAGCGAGAAAGCCCACCCCTGGCGAGCAAGGCGAGCGACATCCCCTACACATGTCGGATTTCAACGGGTTTTTCCTCATTCCCATCGCGTCTATACATCCCACAGAGAGCCAGCGAGGAGAGCAACAACCATTAACATTTCAATTCACCCTTAGTGATCCACCGAAGAAAAGCAGAAGGGGGAAAAAGACGATCAGGCCTAGAGCTGATTTACCATTATCAATGTTTTCATCTACCGTAACACTAGGTAACTAAAAATTGTAAAACTTCCTACAAAATATAAGGAAAACCTCTTGGATTATTTGGGGAAAAAGAAAAAGTTATCCAAGAAGATGGACGAAACCAGTTATCATAAAATCAGGTGGAAATGCACATATTGTTCAACGTACACGATGACATTTTTAAATGTTTTTTGTACTCAAGTGCACGCCTTGAGGAGCAATTTCCTCATGAATTACTTAATTGACTACCTCGGCCGCATGACACGATGGAACCTTCTTGAATAATATGATTTGGTTCCCACTTTGGAGGCATCCTGCAGAGCGCATTCCCATCGTGAATGGGAAAGAAAAAACCCCGGCGTTCCACAGACGTAATTTTCCGGACCACGAATGACGCGTTTCCTTCTCATACTGTCGTACGGGGTGAAGAAGAGGTGTGACAAACTGTGTTAGTTGCTCCCGATCAGAAAAAACGGCTGTGGAAGGCGCGACGGATCGGGTCACGGGTTCCTGGCCATTGAACAATAGGTTAGACTAGACTAGTTCAACCCCCTGATCATGGCCACCAACCCACCTACCCCGAAAAACCTTTTAATAACCTGGAATTCCCTTCCCTTTGAGAGCCCGTCGGCCTACACGCAAACACAATTTCCTACCAGATGTTCCAGGTGATATCATTGTCCTTTCTTTTAGAAGAGTTTCCTCAGTCAAACTAGAGTTAGCGTGAATAGTTCACAGGACTTGATGGGGTGCTTTTAAAATGCTGAATGTTCCAAAGAAAGACCAATATCTTGTTTCGGGCAGTCCGGCGATTCTGTTCACAGATGCGCGCTAAGAGAAGCGTAAGAAATTAACCATTCGTGCTGACAAAGTTTCTTTGTAATTGAGAGAGGAGCGGCACCAGGCACCACGTGCACAAAAAAATTTCCGTCAAACTGTAGAAAAAAAAGGGGGGGATGCACCTAATGAAATAGTTGTTAGTTGATTCGAAGGATCACCAGTCTAATACTGGAAAAATAATTAATAGATTATACTATAAAATAATCTGGTAGTTACATAAGAGAAAAGAAGGGTCCAGGAGAAAAACCCCGTCATCGACATTATTCTCAACACAACTGGGTTTGATGTGTTCACTAAAAGTTTTTAGGGCGTAGGGAGTTCGATGGTGGTTTGGTGAAATAACTCCGCCATCCCATCGATAAGGGCAAGAGCCACGTAGTCGAAAGCATATATGGGGGGAAACCCCGTCATTGCAGTTAAAAAATAGCCCCAGGTTGATTCTACTCCACCAATGGGGCACGTTTAACTAAAAATCCATTTTTGCAAAAATGTTTATTGTGGTTTTTGTTTGCCATTTTTTAACAAATTAGCTCATGGTAATCAGCCAGGTAGTCAAACTTCCTTGTGAAAATGAAACATTTGAAAAGTGGCTTTTGGAACGAGCTTTAGAGCCTTTACATTGTTCTCCCTTACATGATCTACACCTCCAACTTCGTTGACTTTTTTTCCACATGAAACAAATACGTCGAAATACTGTGCCTCGTTACGTTCGGCAGCCGACCTAAAATATCCGGTTTCGTGTCTGTCCGTTTCTCAATTATCAAGTCGTGAATGAAAAAGCGGATGGTCCTAACTTCCACTAGACCGCGTAAATTGGCCCGTGAATGGCGATTCTTTGGCATTGGGCGACGAACATACGAAAAAGTCGAGCGTGGCCAATCTTTTTGTTATATTATCAACACGCAGTCACTGGCGGGTGAGACTTCTCAATCATCCAACGCGGCGCGTGTCAACAAAAGATCGGCAAAATAGGTGGATAAAAGGCGATTTTACGGGGAATTATCCAGCGTTTTTTGGGGAATTATCCAATCATTGAGAGGCGGAGAGGACGTGCGAATCGTTAGCACCCAATGAATTCAAATCATGCATTGCCGTCTTGTTCACACACACTTAGAAATATCGTAATGATTTCACAAGGTTTATATGAGTCCGAATCCGAGTAATAGGGAAATTCACAAGAAAATAGGGTTAATAATGAACGTAGTAGGAAATTACCCATTCAATAATTACTATTATTGTTCAATAGTGGTATAATTATACTTGTATGAAGAACAATCTCCAAATAGTACAATCTCCAATGCGGAAGCTATGAAAACTTTTTGCTCGTAAACGATTTCGAAACACCTTTCAGTTGAACTTCGAGAAACATTCATTGTTTTCTCAATTACCTAAAGGTTTCCCCTCACATACATGTCTTAAATTTCATAGGTTGGTATAGACGTGGTGTGTATTGATTGGGTTAAGCCCAATTATTTGCACACTCCTGCCTATGCTCACAATGTAAATAGTGAACCCCTACGAAATAAATTTCAAGAAACGTTAGTTGAATTACAAACTTGGCTAATTGATCGTTTATGTACTACAAATATCTGCAAACATTCTTCTAGTTCACAAATATAGCCACTATGTGGTCAGATATATGGAGCCCAATTCATATAATTTGAAATACAAGTGTTGCTGTATATAGTATGGGTTAAGCCTATTGCATTGCACAATTATTGCACTATTGCACAAATTACACACTCCTGCCAGGGACACAACGAAGGTATAGGATGATAACCCTCAAAAACACAAAAGAGTTCAGTATACATTCCTACACCCATTAAAATTCCAACAACTGAATTTGTGGATTTGGAGATGTTGGAGATTGATTGATAACGTTAGAGATATAAGTTCATACATGTCTCTAGCTCATAACAATAGCGAAAACGTGGTCAGATTATATGGAGCCCAATGTATAAGATCAAAAATACAATTTCTGCTGTATACAGTTTGGGTTAAGCCCACTGCTTGCACAATTAATTTTATTGCAATACTGCACAAATTGCAAATTCCTGCTCGTGCTCACAATGTGTAGGATGACAACCCTCAAACACCCAGATGGTGGTTATCATTCCTAGACTGAATTTTAAAGACCATTAGAAGAGTTATAAATTTTGGAGATTGACTGATTACATGCTACATCTAAGTGCAAACATGTCTCTAGCTCCTAACTATAGCTACCTACAATGTATTGTTGAGATTATAATAAGCCCAATCCATATAATCGGAAATAAAAATTCTGCAGTATATACATTGTTTTAGGTTAAACCTATTTGCACTAAACCCATTACACAAATAATTATTGCATTATTGCACAAATTGCACATTTATGCCCTTGCTCATAATGTATAGGATGACAGAAGAGGATTATTACGCATTCCCTTTGAATTTTAAAAACCATTAGAAGAGTTATAAATTTTGGAGATTGATCGCTTACGTGCTACACTAAAGTGCAAACATGTCTCTAGTTCATAATTATAGCTACAATGTGTTCAGATTATACGGAGCCCAATCTATACTTTCAGAAATGCAAGTGCTATTGTATACAGTTTGGGTTAAAGCAGCAATTGCATCGAACAAGTATTGCTTATTGGACTAACTGAATCTGAATTGAATTCTTGCCCGTGCTCACAATGTATAGGATGACAATCCTCAAGCACTCGGAAGGAGGTCAATTCCGAGACCTCTTCGTTCAATTTGGAACACCATTGTAATTTATTGAAACCCTGAATTGAAGTAACACCTAGTAATAAACAGTAAAGCGGTTAAACAACATCGACACGTTTCTTGTGAACTGAAAATCCGTACTGCAAAGCAGTTGTATGAGAATTGCAGTTCGACCTCAACGTGGCATTCCTTTGTTACGAAACTTCCAATCAACATGTGGTTTTTTTTATATTTTATTTCCTCAAGCCTTAGTTTCTCTGACTTTCATTACGTTTTATTACATTTTTCCACATCACAAGTACTTTACCGCGAGGTCCTTGGAACTAGATTGCTGCGGAGGCGTGAGATCATTCGCCTGGGTTTTATGCGGCGCTCCTTCAAATTTTGACGCCTCTGAATATGACAATTTTTGCGAACCTTTTACTTGGATTAAGAAATGCGCGAACAATCGTATTGAACGAATTGGTGTAGACACTTCATTTTTCACACCCTTCATATAACCCTTTTCAACAGACCCAGAAAGTGTTTATTTCATTTTTTTAAGGCTAACACTAACTTCTTCATTTTCATTCGAGGAGTTGGTAAAATGAAAAGTGCGCAGCTACCTACCTCCTTGTACCTTCACAGAACGACAGCACATTGGGAAGGTAGGTATGTACGTGAAACCTACCCTATTCAACCCCTCACCATTCTATAACCATTGCCTTCCTGACTATAAGTAGGTATTTTTAATTTTCTAAAACTGAACAAATAACACACCTTTCATTAAATGAAAAAGTGTAAGGAAATCCACATCGTCCACTATCTACCTACCCGATCCGGACTAGGCCTCGCTCTTACCCAAAAGAGAAAGGTCATGATTTTTTCATCTGAGAGATCAGAATCTTCTAATTCTCAGTCCGAATCAGAGTCCATAACTTTCAAATTCGAAGAACAGAAACATGAACGATATGAGATAAAAGTTTATTACAATAGACTGTCACGAATGATTCCATTAGTAGGTACTCATTTAACTGAGCAGCTAAGACGATAACTGAACCCCAGGCGCTTGAATAAAATAATCAGCGATCATCAGATAACTGAGTAGTGAAACTGAATTGATAAACAGGGATTTCGAAGATAGTCAAAGATTTGGCTTAGGCTTTCGTCGGGCTAGCAAATGCGATTGATAAACCGGCCCTCAACGTTTCGTGGTAACGCTGTAAGTGTAAATCGATTATTAATGATAACAGTGTAATCCTCGAAAGATGAAACCGTTTGTTAAAAACGATTTCGAAGGGATTCAAAATCCATGTTCAAATTTCAGGTTTGTTGAATTTGCTAAATTCCTACTTAAAAGGAGGAACTGCCGATTTAATGTAGATTATACAATCGGGATACATATTTACTCATACATATATACATACTCCTCAAACTGCCTCGTTTTAAAAGGAGATAACCAATGAATTGTCAGATTAAGTTAGTTCTTAACTTAATCTATAGCATTGTATAGATTAGTGTTTCACAAGGAATGACGAAATAAGAATTTTGGGGGGATGTCCAACGTTTTAGCGGAGCAGTTATTATTATTACAGTAGATATAATATACAGATCTTAGTTAACGCTCTTGATTAATTGAAGCTCCGTTCCAAATTTCAGCATCGTAGGACAAGTAGCATATATAGAAATTGGAGTTTTTGAATCACGAAATCAGCGCACGCTGCTCATTATCAATGACGATTTTTGCAACCACTTTATTTTGAATGATTAGCGACTCATCTCGGTTCAGCCGTTCTCGAGAAAATAAAAGCTCTTTTACGAGTATACAAACACTTACATACATATATACATAAACGGAAAAGTGAATACGAGTACAATAACGCATTTTTTAGAAGAAAAAAAATTCATTAAAAACATTAGATCTGAGATATACATATTTCTATTAAAAGTTGAGCCATAAAGAAGCTACTCAAACAATATCATGTAACGAGATTTTAATCACATAGGTAATTACGAGTAGATTTTTGATGATATATTTTTATGATAGATAAGTACAGCCACAATTTTCAGAAGTAGAATTCTTGAAAATAAGTTTAAATTTCGTCATGATTTTCAATTTACCTTTCCTTTTTCCGAACGAAATTCCGGTAATATGTGACGTTTGCCACATACCTATATACGGAATAGTGTAGCGAAGTAGGTATTTTATTTTATCATCAATTTTCAGTTTGTGGGTTCTCCTACCTCTGTTTTCAAAGCATCACATGTCAGATTTATTGAAATATGAGCTCTTTGTTACCTAACACATTTAATGCATAAAAGTCCTGACTTTTATGCTCTAATGCAAACCAATGTTTATTTTAATCACATTTTTAATGTGCTTTTTTCTTCATTTTTTGATTCATCTTAATTAAATTAAGGTACACTTTCAGCACAAATTTGTTCTAAATCTTCTGAGCGATAGTTCTCCGGTACTTTCCTATGTTCAACAGATATAAATGACATGAACGTTCAAAAAATTTGTAGATTTTTCTATTTATATATTTTTTTAAGCAAATTCTTCAAAATGTATTATGATTGGCCAACAAACTTATCTTTTTCTTTTGGATGCTCGATTTTTTTGGCGATTTTCTACGTCAACACGAATTTTATATTTCAATTCAAAGAAAATGAATCGTTCATTCAGAAGCATTCACTTCATAGTTAAAAGCCGTTGATTACATTTAGAAATGCTACATTAGGTACTAGTTAGAGAAGTAGCTTCAATGGGGATCTTTCCTTGGGGTCATGGCCTCATAATAACTCGAAAAGCGCTTCAAATTATTACACAAAAGTTTAATATTTATGTATTAGTTAGCCCATCTAAGCTGAACACTTGTCTATAGTTATATCGGCACGAAGTCTATCTTACATTATACAAATATAACTGCGGATGCATAGGTGCCTACTGAGGAGAAACTAATTAAATAAAATAAAACAACTACCTTACCAATCCTAACAAGAGCTGATATCCAAGTACGATAATATACACTGAGTATGTCGACATTGACGTACGCACTCACCGACTGAAAATTAGTGAGATAAAATAAATCATCTACCTACACTTCACTAGTCCATCTATGGATGACAAAAGTTACGATTAACTCGATTTCGTGAAGTGAGAATAGTTTGTATTAAAATTATATCAGTTGATACGATCGTCATAGTTTTCCGCCAGTTTTGATTTGGTCCCACGCTGATGATCATCTTTCCTCAACGTTCGAAGCCCTTAGGAAGAGTGAAAGTACAGCGATCCGGGAAGTTTCATTCGATTCTTGGGGATGATATCTATAAATGACAGCCAAAAAATTACTCTTACTTCGAATGGTTCCAAGATCTTGAGCTTTAAAATATTTCTGCACTTAAATGCTACCCTTAGGGTTGCTCAAAAGTGATGCTGAGATTACTGGCGCATCTCCGGCCAATGTAACCTCAATTTCATAAAGTTCCAACGGATTTTTTATAAATATTTTTCGATTTTGGGAATCTTCAAGTCTTGAAATGTAAACCAAAAAATGTTGAAGGTGAGTGGGGGTGGGGGGTATTATTGTTTTCTCAGTTGATTACTAAGGTTCATTATTGAAAATGATAAGCCAAAATCCACAATCTTTAATCAGACTTCTCGAAATCAGTGTCCACCATCTCGGGGTAGGCTTTCCCACGTCGAGCGCGCGTTCAAAAATAAATAACGAGGTCCACCGCTTGATAAAACACCCGTTTCGGGGCCGCCCTGAAATTCATAATTTGATGAATTATTCAAACTTTCAACTTTGACAGATTTATGCTCGTAATTCAAAAGCTGGTTAGTTGTAGTTCTTTTTTTCTTATTTGGTCCGAGTAGTCACCCGGAGTAGCCGGAGGGCTGAGGCAGAAGGCAGCGAAAACGGAGGTACCCACAACAGCTGGGATAGACGGTAAAATTAATTATAACGGTAAATTATCTTTGGTACTTAATATGGGTGGTTCAAAAGGAGGAATAATAGGGCATTACATCTTACTTTATGAACGGCTTTTAATTGGACGATTTTGAGGAAAGCTTTCCAAAAAGGTGCAGTATGGAGGGTATCCATCGACTACGGTGTTTTGGGAATTGCTAAAAGTGTGGTAAATTATAATAAATTGGTGCGTAATACGGTTGATTCAAAAGGAGGGGATAATGGGGTATTGTTTCATCAACGAACGAACAACATCTTGTTTCATGAACGAATTTCAATTAGACGATTTTGGGGAGAACTTTCTAAAAAGGTGGCGTATGATGGGTCTCCGTCGACCACAGTGTTTAGGGAACTGGAAAAGGGTTAAAATAATATTCTGCTACACCATCAATTTTTTCATCATTTAAATTGTTTTTCAATGTTCTCGATTTTGTAGAAAAGTTTCAATGGAGTCTGAGTAGATTTTTCATGACAAATTTCTGAATATTTTAGTTCATAGTTGATTATGTTTTTCTAAGTAATATTGAGATGGAAAACGTAACTTACGCCTCAAAACGGTTTTCAATAATCAAAATTTACGACAATTTTGATTTTAAAAACTTTGGAGCCATTGCAATAGCTACATTTTATACGAAAATTCGTCAAAAAAGAATAAATTGGTGTATTGCGTTTTTTATTTCCAAAGGGATAGAGGTCTACTAAATATTCAGCGGTTGTCTAATTTCAATATTGTGTATTATTGAAGGATTTCTTTCTTGGTTCCAAAGGCCCATTGGACAAAACGCTGGGACACGTTTCAACTTTTTTTCGAAGTAGAATCTCCAGAGAAAATTTGTTCAAGATCGGCGACCCCACAGTCTCCCCTAGTAAGTTATACGAGGGATTCATCCATTATATACAGTAGAAGTCAATATAATCTAATTCATATTTTTCGTAGTTATTCTCTTTTTCGCGAAGATCATGTAATGAAAACTGATTTCACCCTCAAATTCGGATTCTTCACGGAAAAACACAGAAAGGAATAACACCTTTTCTGGTGTCGTAAGTTAGTTCGAGTTTTCTTATGTTTCCTGTAAACTCAAAGGAATGTGCGACCTCGGGGATTTAGAATGCTGGGTCACAAAAGTTTGCTTACTTTTGGAGGAATTTAAGGGTTGCTGATATTATAGACCTCATCCCACGAAAGTATTGAACAAAGATGATTCTTGAAAGAAGATTCAGTTTCACTAAAATGAAATCTAAAAAACCCGAAATACAAGCCAAAAAATATGGTCTTTCGGGCAATATCTGCTAAATTAATTGACCGAATTAATTAATCGTATTGGAAAACTGTTCATTTGTGATCACTCGTTAGTATATGTAAAGTAGTTTGCGTAAAAATTTAAAAATCAGAAGGAATATCTTATAAAAGAGAAAATCTAACTTTTAGTGTAGTGTCTTGTGATAAAGGTGAGGTACTCATCGTTGTGTCGTGCCTACCCACGTCTGAGAACAATAAAACGAGCGTTCATCCGAGAAGTGACACAAGCTGATGAATCATTTTTTTCATTAAGTCAATTTTATTTCCCGTGACGTTCCGCTGTTTCGCTCTTTACAGCGATACTCAGCTCGATTATTCAGTACAATTTGCAGGTAATTAATTTAGCGGAAAACACGAAGAAAATATCATCTCCTGACGCTAGGAAGGCTTGGCGAAATGGCAATTGGACACGGCGCGGTACAACTGTCGTTCTACACTTCCCGGGGTAAAAGAATCGAGAATAAATTAAATGATTAAAATTCCACCGTTGAATAAGTGGAGGAGGATGATTTATTGTTTTTTTTCTTCTTCTAAGTCATGTGAAAACATTTTTTTTAAATAGCTTTGTAATTTTTTTTTTTTTTTAAACATGATTTGGTGGTACTAGGAGCTCACTCAGCTGATTATGTTAATCAGAACTGTACACAGCACTCAGCATACCTGACAGAATGTACTCTTAAAATGGGGTAGCTTAACCCAAGAAGGCAATACAAGTCATTTAGTGGATGTGATGGGCATACTTGCTAGCGATGTTTGCTCGTATATGAGGACTTATTATGCATTTAGTGTGGAATATGATGGAGATGTATACTCAATATGCCTACATCCGTATTACTAAGCTAGTGAGAGCTTCACCTGCCATGCAATGTAGGTAACAATCAAGCCGAAGACGGATGGATGCACAATACATCTGCATATATACACAACATGTTCGTATTACCTCCATATTAGGTAAAATTATGAGAGCAGAACCAATCATGCAATGAATGTAACCCATGAGCTTGAAACAGATGAATGCGCAGTACATCTGCATACGTGTGCGCAGTACTTGCCTACTATCTTTGTATTACTAAACCCAGGATGGAAAAACCTATATATAATGGATGTAACGCATTCCTACCCAAGCCTATACATCTGCATGTGTCTGCTTTCTCCGTATTACTAAATCCATGAGAGCTGAACTAATCATGCAATGGATGTAAAGTGTAAGTCTGAAACATTTGTGCACACTACATGTGCATATATGAACAAAATGCGAACAACCTCTGTACTACTACTTCTACTACCATGCCGCTAATGACCCTTCTGGTTGAGATGCCTACCTGATGCTTAAACCTTAATAAAATATAAATAAATAAATAAAATAAACCTCCGTACTACTAAACCCATATTGGTATACACATGTCTACTAATTCCGTTTAACTAAACTCATTAGAGCTAAACCAATTATGTAATAGATATAACTAATTTGCCGAGAACGGATGGATGCCTGAAATAAGATGTTTTCACAGTAAATTTAAATGTACAGGTACAAATAAGTCTACCACCCCCGTATTACAAAACCATGATAGCTAAATCAATCGTATAATGGATGTAAAGCGTACGCCTGAAATGGATATATGCCCAGTACATCTGCAAATATCGGTACAAATCTCTAGGTATGACCCCATCATGGCAAAACCTATCAAGCAATGAATGTAACAAATAAGCCTGAAACGGGTGTTTACACTGTAAATCTGGATGTATAGTACACAACATGCCCACTACACCGTATTATATTACATTTAAGAGAGTTGAACCACTCATTTAATAGATGTAAATCATAAGCCTAAAAACGATGTATGCACATTACATCTGCATTTATATATATACCATGTCGACTACGTTTTACTCTAAACCCATGATAACTAAACCAATCATGCAATGGATGGAACGCATACGTAGGCTTGAAACGGATGTATGCATAGCAGGATAAATGTAAAATATGTCTCCTAACTCCTATTACTAAACTCATGATGGCTAAACCAATTATGCAATGTGTGTAACGTTGTGTACCGTATACCGAAGCCTAAAACTGATGCATGCACTGTACATATATGCATGCACCAGTCCGTATTATTCTAAACCCATGAGATCTAAACCAATCATGCAATGGATGTAAACTGTAAGCCTGAAGCAGATGTACGCACAGTACCAACATCTGCATATATGCGTAACACGTCTATAACCTTCATTTTATACTAAATCTATGATGGCAAAACCAATCACCATATACCACCTAGAAATTACTTAAACCATGATAGATAAACCAATCACGCAATGGATGTAAAGCGTCAGCTTGAAATACATACACACAAACATCTCACATCTGCATACATATGTAAAAATGTTTACTACCGCTGTAAATCATTTATGCAATGGATGTAATGCATACCGAGTTCCGAAACTGATGAATTCACAGGTACAAAACGTCTATATTATACTAAACCCATGAGAATTAAACCAATCAAGCATTGGATGTAAAGCGTAAGCCTGAAAGAGACGTATGCACAATATCAAGATGTTAGCTACTTCAGTTTTATACCCATGATGGCAAAACCAATCATGCACGAGATGAGATGCATAAATCTTAAACAGATATTTACTCAGCAAATCTGCATGTACAGGTATAAACATGTCTACCTCCTCCGTATTAGTTAACCCATGAGAGCTAAGCCAATTGTGCAATGGATGTAAAGCGTAAGCATGCGAAACGGATGTATGCCCAGTACATCTGCATGTATAGGTACTAATTCCGCCGAATTTTTAAAACCACGTTGGCAAACCTCTTCAAGAAATGAACGTATTTATTGAATTAAATTATTTTTATTAAGTAAGTCAGAAAGGGTTGCTTAGACATTAAATCTGAATGTATAGTACACCTTGCGCGCTACCTTTGTATTATAGTAAACCTTCGAGGGCAACACCAATCATGTAATAGTTGTAAAGCATAAACACAGAGGTATGCACAGTGCATCTGCATTTATATGCAAACCATGTCTACTAGCTTCTACCCATGCAAGCTGAACCAATTACGTAATAGATGAATAGGTAACGCATACCAAAGGCTGAAACGTACGTATACACAGTGCGTCTGCATGTATATACACAACATGCTACTACCTTTATATTCTCGTATCACCCGTGAAACCAAAACCCGTCGCGCAATAAAACGGCGTATTTAAACAGTCTCTTGGAGCCTTCTGAAAAACCCGCGCCGCGTCGCTTTGAATTATGACTTCATGTTTCAGGAACGGGGCGACAGTCGCTCTGTTGTCAGATAGCCATCTGAATTTGTCTTGAGGGATCACCCTACTCATTCCACCCCTCTCTCTTTCCCCCGCCGCATACTATTTCCATCTCTCTTCCACAACAACTATCTGATCTTGAAATGCAGATTTCCTTTTGTTGTCCTTGGTTCGCCTTCGTTCCGATTTATCATATTTCAATGGGCCGCTGGGTCGTACCGCGCTTATGATGTTTCTGCTTGCTACTTCGAACGATAACAAATTCATAGCGGCACGACGCCGTAGGTATAGTGATCTAAAACACGGTTTTATCAGATAAAAACTACATACCTCAATGGCTATCATAATAGAAAAGTACCTATGCGTCAATTCCTAATATTTCTTATGTTCCTGAACATGAACACTGTCTCTCTTCCTATCTTTTTGTCTTAGCCAATTCCTTATCACGCCCAAAACTATACTAAGATGTAAAACCTACTAAAGAACTTAATTCATTGAAGTCTATAATGATGAAATTTTCAGAGATTCTGCAGGTTAGCTCTTATACAGTCCCCTATAAGTTCCATTGCCGTCGGATCAATAATGATGTGTGCCCATTTCTTGAAATTCGATTTCTTCCGATCCACTGGTACGATTCCGTTCAGACTCAAAGGGTAGTGGGTTGAAAGTGCCTTACGCATTTTATTGCGTTGGGTTAAGAACAACTGCGCACGTACAAAACAAGCTGATTGACACATGTGAAAATCCGAGACGAATATACCGATTTTGATGAAATTAACAGGGATTGAGTGGGTCCAAATCGTAACCTGTAATTTTAATCGCCATGCATTATGGTGGAACAGGCTCGCATTCATTCAAGTTGCTTATAATAAATTTCACGAGTCATGTTACGAAATTACGAAGTCCTTTTAGAATGAGATATTCGGTTTTAGGATTTAGTACAAAATGCAGATTTAGGCGAAACTCCTATATTACTTCCATAAAGCTGAAGATGACGTAAAACGATATGTGCTGTAGTTTAAGGCCCGCCGCAAATTGAACCCAGCACACGCACAGCCCACGTCCGACCCACGCGTGGGTAGGAATGTGAATCACAGTTTTGCAGTAGGTACCGCATATTGAACCCAGCCCACGGCTATCCCACTCAGTTGCTCTCCACGCGTGGGTCCGTTTGTATGTGCCGCACAGTTTTCGTGGGTCGTGGGTGCGTTGGAATGACCAAAAATGGATGAGAAGTTAATTGAACTTGTCAGGTCCTGTGCTGTACGACACATCTGATGCGAATTAAATGAGAACAAAACTAAAAGGTGAGCTTTGGGAAAAAAATTGGGACTGAATTGGAAACGGACGGTAAGCACACACTTTTTATTATATCATTATTATTATTAGTTACTTGAAAAAATGTTAAAACAATTCATTGCTCATGTTACATTACATGGTTACTCATAATACCTACATATTTCCTATTTATTTATATGTTAATTATGTATTAAAATAATTATTGACCTAGGAAAATCATAAAACTATTTTCCCCTTTTTGTCCCCATCTCAAGTCATAATTGCCCTCGTGGCACACGACTGGGTTCAATATGCGGTACCCGACCCAGCCCATGGTCGTGGGTTGGGGATGGGGTCGGCGTGGGCTGTGCGTGTGCTGGGTTCAATTTGCGGCAGGCCTAAATGCGAGAGAAACTATATTACACAAATTTTAATTGATATTCTATTGTAGTCTTACCTATTTCATGAATGGTCTGTTTTCAGAAACTAGTACTAACGACCCATACCTGAAAAATAAAACAAAGTGGTTATTATTAGGAAAATATTTGTAAACAAATAACAAAACAGGAGAGATAATATATAACTTTGAGATTTGCTTCCTATATACGTCGACTTAAGTAGTTAAGGACATTTTATGTATTTTGAAAGTTTCAAAACTCAGTAGGATAAGTATCCGTGGAACACGCTATAGCCTCAGGCCCATTTAGCTCAGGTTGGTTCCATATTTAGTCATTCTCGTCAGCCAATCGAACGGAGGTCGCATTTTTTAGTGCAGCATCGCGGGACGAATTGGATTAGAATTACAATAAGTAAATATTGTTTAAACGAACCTAAAAATGCTGATACTGTTCTTGTTGTGATTTCGGTAGTTGAATTTGAAATTGCGAGTCGGACTGTGACTCCTTAGCTAATAACAACTCTAGGTTGTCTTTAGATACTAAAAGAAGAGGAGAGGAGATTTTGCCCCAGTACGTGCAGTTCGGTTGAGTAAAATCAGAATGTCATCCCGGTACTTTGGTCCCGTGGAAGGAAATTACCCTGGAACGCACAGTGCCGTTGAGTATACAGGAAAGTTTCAACAGGGTACTGAAGTCCCGTCAGTTGAAGGTAATGAAGGTACCCCAGTACGCGAAATCCCGTTGAGTACTTGGAAAGTTTTAACCAGATACTGAGGTCCCATCGGTTACAAGGAGAAGAAGTTAAGATTTGGCGTAGAGAAACCAGAAGGCAGAAATTCGGACTAAGAATGGTGAGCCGTTCTATGAGCAATTTATACTAGAAGGGTATCCCACCCGTTTTAAGGCATGGGTCTATCACATGATAGAACCATACCGCTACAACGGTCGCTTGCAAGCGTCTTACGAGAACTATAAAACATAAACTATAAACGTATAACAATTGTCGGGTCACGAAAATTCTATTGTTGATGATTTCAGTGGGGGCTGTCCTTGATACGGGTGCACATTTCCCCTGTTTTAAAGCCTGATATACACGAGAAGGATAACAGAATAGATGTAAGCAATTCTCTTGACTCTAGTTAACGTAATTACTAGAATTGAGTTCACTTCAAATCAGTGGTTCCCAAATCAACTTCAACGGGAACCCACTTGATGAAATTTTCGTGGCCTCGCGGCCCTCGATTTTTATATACCTTATAATTCACCTTCTTTTGTTCATTTTTAGAGTCTCAGCTACGATTCAATGTTAACCTCTCATGTGTTTTTACGCAACCATGAATAAGAAATACGCGTTGAGTTTTTATTATCTACATAAAAAACTAATATGAATAATGTTACCAGGCCTCCAAAAATGGTCAACACGATAAACTCAAAGGTGCTGTTGTAATGCAAGGTAACGTACCAAAGTAATCAAGAAGGTAGTATACTCTACTCATGCGTCATGCATCCCGCGTGTTGTAATCGTGAGTTCAAAAAAGTTTCATTTTCTTACTTTTGTCAGAAGCTTACTAGCTTATATAACGGTTATACAATTTGAAAATTAAAAAAAAAAAAGAAAAAAAAAAAAAAAAAAAAAAAAAAAAAAAAAAAAAAAAAAGGCCTTCCTGTCCGTAAATTGGGTTTTCATTGTTCTCCAACGTTTCTCCTAAATAAGTAGGGCTTCTTCAGGGAGATGAAAATAAAATTCAAAATATAAAATTTTGAATTTTAAAATCTCTATTGTTTTTTCATTGCATGAAAATTAAATTTAAATTGAACAGTTTATGAAAATCAAATTTAAAAGAATCTTATACAATTTAAAATCATTTACATTCGGAAATATTTTTCTCTAGTACGGGAACAGGAACAGATTAGTAGAGAGGGCCCTACGTACGGCACCCAACATACTTGCTATTCATCGGATTTCAGGCACGGGATTCAGAAGTCAACGCCAACTTACTGTAGTAGCAACTTTGATGATCAAACAGTTTAGCAGACAGAGTAGGTAGCTGTTTTTGTGGCGAATAGGTTCAGCGTATATTAATAGCGAATAGATTTATATTTGTCATATAAGTAATAAATTACTGTTATTCTTGTCAAACACCTGAAACCTCACTGCCACCCACCAGTGGGTCGCGACACGACAGTTCTGTAAGACTGCTCTAAGTCGTTCCAAGTTCTATGTTGTGTGTCACCAGTTCATGCAACAGAAAGAATCATAAAAGACAACTACTTACAGCCGAACGGTTGGTTCTCCCATAATTCAGCTTAAAAATCCACCCAGATATAAATAGGTGGAACCTTACAGCCTCACTGTAATACTTACTCTTTATTTTAACTTTCTACGTCTGTCTATCATTGCTGGGACATTCAATGGACTGAACGAGGAATTTGCTTTCAGGATGACTTCTACCACAACGCTCATTCTCTATTCCCAAACTGCACAGGTTGCTTTAGATGGTACCAGGACCAGCTCAAGTCGTCAGTAATCCCATGGATAGATGTCTGGACTACGGATTTTTTTCTGGTTCTAACAAGTAGGAACTAGTAACAACATTTTGGAAACCAGGCTACGTAGTATAATGAAAATCTTCGTTCTTTTGTTCTTTTTTGTTCTTTTCCTTACACCGCAGTAAGATTACAATCGGGGTATCTAAACAGCAACAAACGAGAGAGGTTGACAGATACCTAACTGACTGACATTTTTTGGTTTGTGTTCTAAATACAGGGAGAAGAAGTAGGTTGTCCTATAGTTTAATTCATGATGGGATATAGGAAGGCGTGATGCTTCATATCGATGGAATGAGTGGATCTTCCTCGTCGTTGCATTCCGGCAAAGGTAGACTCGGAATACGAAGAAGTCAGTCTTGAGTCAACGACATTACATTATTAAATGGAAGTTCATTAAACCTACAAATAATCAAAATACGGCTGATAGCAGAACGATGTTGTTTTTTATCTTTCCTTCCTTTTAAACCAGCTTCAAAAACCACACAGATATATAGAGGTTCCAGCCTCACTTTACACTTTCTCTTCACTTTCCACGACTAGCTTTCATTGCTGGAACTTTCAGTGGACTGAACTCCAGAATTTTCCTTCAGGATGATTCACTGTGACTAAGCCACCACCTCTGAGTTTAGGTTCCACCTATACAAACCTCACTTTCTGGAGCTGAACTCGACCTGCTTCCCCTCCCAGCATTCGAAACACAAAAGTTTTACTAGAGAAAGACCGTTACTCATAATGTAAATGGCAGGCAATTATTTTTCAAGCGTCTCTCAACGTTTCCCTGATCGCCCCCCAGGCAGTAATCCGCGCTAACCCCCCCCCCCCCCCCCCCCCCGGCCCGTCCACAGTAAGAGCATCCTATTGAAACAGAACTGACCACTCCCCTCCTCTTCTACTCTTCGCCACACTTTTTTTTCTTCTTCTTTTCCTCTTCTCCACCTCATCTTCCATCTTTCCGTTTCTTCTTCTTCTTTCTTGAAGTCTTCTCGAAGTTGATATTAATTCCTCCTTCCCTCCCCTCTTCCGCCCTGGCGAATCTAGTAATGTATTCACGAGGGTACCGACTTCCAACCCTCTGCCCCCGATTTCAATCGTTTGCGGCCGCTGGCTGTTGAGTTTCTGCCTCTTGAAATTCGAAACCGGTTTCCCCTTCAAAGAGAATTATTCCATTTTATTCATTTTTTGCGCTCGGCGAAAATTCTTCTGCGTTCATTCCCTGGATGTTCACTCACCTTTCAGGAGCACTTGCTTCTTCTGTATTCAAAAATATCAACTAAGGGTTTTCATTTGTACCAATTAGAACTGTACCAAAACTTAGGGTTTTCATTTGTACGAATTCAATTGTACCCACACAATTGCCTAGCGGGGGTAAAAGAAGAGCGTGAATATCCACACAAAAAAATGTCAGTCACGCAACATAAGAGCGTATTTTCTTGATTATTCGTAGTACATTTATTTTTATTTGGTGTATAGAAATTTGAGCTCTCTGTGTGCACGGAGTCCTGCATTATTATAATTTTAATTATTAGACTATGCCAAAAGACGTTATTACATTAACAATCTGGTTTAAAAAAAACAGTTTTAGGACTTATTTGCAGTTTTGAACTAATTTTCGAGAAAAAAAAATCATGGAACCAATTGCAATTCCTCCAAAAATACTTAAAATAAACATTCTGAAGCAATTACGAAGCCGAACTCAAAAATGTGGTCAATTATGGGCATTTTTCACCTAAAAATAGATAATTCTTTCAACATTTTTATCAAGAAAAACTGTTAGGGGGTCCTGAAGCGATTTCTCAACATTCACACTTTTGATTTACCAATTATAGTTTAAGATTTTGACCAATTAATTTAAGTGAATCTTTCCGCATAATTTTATTCACCCCATGAGGTTAATCAAAAACGAATGCCGTGGTCACAGGCTGTTATAGGATTTTTGACCCAATTTTCATAAACTTTGGTCCAGCAGGTAGGAGCTACGAACGGCTGACGGACGGATTTTTTTTCGATTCTTTGAGTCTACGTATGTTGAAATAAATTTGAAGGGGGAGGGGTCACAATTCTATTTCTTGGTCTATTACATTGGTTCATTATTGGTAATAATAAACCAAAGACGTGGTTTAGTAGTTGTTTAATCATCGCATCATTTTGTGACTTGAATTTCGGGGTCTATATATCTTAAATCATTTCTTTATTTACAAGATTGTCCAGTCACGTAGAAAATACTGTTCTTATATATAGCAAAATACGGACACGAAAAATGACTAAAAATGGCTAAAAACGACTAAAAATCGTAAAATTAACGGTTTTTAGCAGAATTTTAGTCAAAAGCAATTTATCAACAATACTTAGAGCATTAAAAATTTTAAGCACAAAATTATGCTGAAAAGATTTTGAAAGTTTAGTTGAATTGTTGGATACTATTTAGAAGATGTTTTTTTGCTATAGAATTGATAGTCAACAATTTCTTTGCACTCTAGGTGATCAAATTTCAAAACCATGTATAATATAATGCGATAATTTACGGAAATTTGCTAATACGATCATGCTGCATCACTGGAACTTTATACTTGAATTTGAACTTGAAGGATTTATGATTGGTGTTTAATGGAAACATACTTACCCCTTTTGTATTCAATAGAATAAGTGAAAGATTTCCCGACTAGGCAGGAGATTTGAACGCTGGGGCAGAAAGGCTTAGCACTTGTAGTGCGTTCTAATCACTAACACTCAATAATACGTTGACCGATTCACAGAGAATTCAATTCGATTCAAATCGTTTATTTGTGCCCTTGGGGTATTAATGCATTTTTACTAATTTCGCAAGTGATAACAGAAAAGTGGAATTCTATGTGTGGCTTCTGGGTCATGCATTAGTTGGTAACCAATAGGGAAAAACACGCTTTTACCAGGACCTATTGCAGTGGTTCTTGATCCAGGAAGGCGAATATCTACGCTGCATGCAGATATCGTACATCGGTACATGGATATGTATGCTTGTAACTGTCACTGACACTAAACCATTTTCTTCCTACAACCTGGTGACAACATAACAACCTCATTCCTTACTAATAGCCCCAATCTGTTTATTGGTTGTTGCGTCACATTTTTGTGACATTATTTTGCTACGGAAAAATTTGATTAAGCCGAAGCCATAGGACATGTCAAAAAGTCTTTTCCCAACTTTCCACAGCGTTTCCCATTTATGTTCTATATCTCGAAAACGGATTAAGGTAGAAAATTGCGCTTGACGGCATTTTACTCCATTTTTGGTCTACTTATAGTTCCACCCAAAAACATTTTTCACGCTCATCCGATTCCACCCTGTTGTTCAATGGAGAGCATTATAGTTATTTGAAATATATGAATAATATTTTCAAGGCTTACAATGACTGATATCTATGTCCATTACTCCAAATACAATGCGAAAAAGATATTGTTAAGGACTCGACATAGAAGAAGTGGTGTGGACAAAGCATGTGCTACATTGAGAACTTGGCCTTTCGGGACTATGATACGCATAACTTTGCTTCCATTGAAGTACTGCGGCACAATATTAACTAACTAATCTTCTGTAAAATGAGAGCTTTCCAACGAATGGTGAACGATTTTTTGACGATGAAAACTGCGGAAGTTCATTTTCCTACCAACGCCTTGGTTGTATGAGAAAATCATAAGAAAGTAGTGAAGCTTATGATGACTCACTAATTCCTTAAAAGGAAGTATTTTATTTTGTTTTCTTATAGTTATGATGTCGCCAAGCTAATTCTCCTGCCACCAAGCGGCACAACTATAACCAAGATTACCAACTCAACCAAGTGACAACAAAACAAGGCTTACAAGAGGCACACTAATATTTTTTGTTTGTTTTTTGTTTTAATTATTTAGGTAACTTTATTGTTTAAAAACATTACAGTTTCGCTTGAAATTGAATATAATAGGATAGAGATCCTAATTCACGTGGCACTTGTAGTGAGGTGTAGCCTTCATCGAGTTAAGTCCATATTTGCGAACTCCATATCTCCTAACAGAGATAATATTGTTTACTAACCATTTATAACATCGCATGATTGGAATAATATATTTTAAATAAATATAAAACTACGACATAAATATCTTTCTAATCTTCAGTAAAATGAGAGCTTTCCAATGAATGGTGAACGATTTCTGTGCAAAGAACACTGCGGAAGTTCCATTTATCTACCAACGGCTTGGTTGTACGTGAAACTCATAAGACAAGTTTTTCGTGACATAAAAACGTGACACTTTTGGTCAATTAATTAGGTGATGGCTAAAGCATGTTCCATGCTAAACATCTACATATTCACTCCAATAAAAACTCAACCTTCTAATCACTGTGGAAATGAAAGTTTTAATGACTGACTTTTTCTTATTATTATTTCTTGATTGAAATAATTGCTTCAATTCAAAAAATAAAATAAATAAATAAATAAAATAAAATAAATATCTGATTAACTAATGAGAAAATGGCTTTGTATTTTAAATTAAATCCGGAAGATTTATCCAGGTATTAACACGTTCTGCAAGTTTCGAATAATAGCAATTATTACTGTCTTAATCAAAAACCAATATTGCGGTCTTACTATAAATGATATATCGAATTGTAGTATAACAACTCACATGAAAAAGGTCATTTTATAGAAGTTACGTGTATGTAACAGGAACCTTTAGGGAGGCTCTGTGGCTGAGTGGTTGAAAACGCGATCGAAAGCGGGGATTCAGGGTTCGATTCCCGGGCTGGCAACGAAATTTACCTGGTCTGGGGTCTATGCGCTGTTAAGTGCGAGATTTAGATTATGTTTAGTAGTTACAAATTGAGATACCCTGCAATGGGTTAACTCAAAGAAACAAATATTAAATAAAAAATAATTAATGGGTCGGTACCTATAGGCAATAAATGTTAATTGTAGGTAGCAGGCATTATTTATAAGTGATTCACAAATCTTCTTCTTTTTATTTTCTGTTTTGGAGTTGGGAAAACTTTTGGTTGAGTTGGAAATTTCATGATAATAGTTACCTCCTCACTATTTTCGTCTACCGGCGCCGACGCCAGTCCTCATCTCGTATAATAAAACTAGTAAACCAAAACTACATAGGTACTTAAACTGAATAAAATTAGTTACCACTACAAATAATAATCAGCGACTTTGTTTTATTCTTTCACTGGGACGGCTTCCTTTTTCTTCTCTCTTTTTTTTTAAAGATGAAACACAAATATACGAGTGGAGCTTCTTGAGGAACAGAGGTGTCACGACCGTTAGGTCATATGACGATAAAGCTCGGTCATTATTTTTACTGCTACCTCCCCTTCTAATGCGGTTCATTGAGAAATTCATTTTTACGACTCATATTCTGGGGAGAGACGTCATTCTACGCGATGGCGGTCGGGTTGCGTGTTTTTGTCAACGTCTTCGAGATTTTCGCCAAACGTTTTCGGTTCGGTGGTAAAAAAGACCGGGGAAAGATTTCACGTCTGAGAACGACTCTCTTCTTGCTTGGATGCGTGAAATGTAAATATCACCTGACAGTACCACTGTTTGTTACAAATGTTTTCAAAGCGATACCACCTGAACGAACAAACGACAGATTAATAATTTCCTGGATTTTAGATTAGTAATTTTTTCTGGATGATAATTTATAAGCTCCTTTTTAGTCAGGGATGGCAGCATGGCTCCCCTTAGAATCGTGCCACTTCCAGTGTCCCTTTGGACACCTTGTTCAATGCCGTTAATGACCCTTCTGGTTGAGGTGCGGGTTAAACCTTTAAAAAAAAAAAATAATAATAATAATTTCCCGGAAAAAAATCTTAATCTTACACACCTTAAACTGTCGTAACTCTCATTAATTATTAACGACACTCTAATTTGAGGTTTTCGATTAAAGAAGCGATAAATTTGAAATCATTCTAATACAAAATCAATTTTTAAATTTTATTCCAAGTTGAAAAATCTTCCTAAAAAGCGAAATGAGAAGAAAACTGAATACTGCGGTTGAACTATAATATTGCATTATCTTATTCCATTCTCGGATTTGAGCTGAAGAACCATGGAGAAGCGCGATTTTTCCAAATGTAACTAGGTATCTTTAGAAATAAGATGCTGTCTTCCCGGAGAAATCAGCGAAAGAATGCGGGAAATGTCAAAAATGTTGAGATGACAAAACGCCATTTACCTAGCTAATGTTACATTTATCGAGTGAGATTAGGGGAAATAATAAATTACATGCACTCCTTTATCTTGATAGTCACAGAAGGTCCTAGTAATTTGTGCTTAACTTTGCTGGTAAAATCTGTGCTCTTTACTATTAAAATTTAGTATTTTACGATCTAAGGACATTTTATTGAGACGATGGTAAAAAGAAAAGAAATTTTTAGTGCATTTTCTCTTTAAAAGAAAACGCTTGCATACGAGTCTGCAACAAATTGGGAAAATGTATGTATTGAGCCCCCCCCCCCCCCATCCCATTCCAACAAATAATTTTGATGAATAGTGTTCAAAACAATAATATTCATTACAATCGTAACAGTTTCAATGATTTCAATAAACTCTTGTAATAAAGCAATCATCTCTACCCACGGCTTCATTATGGCCGTGTTTTCTAACGAGGAAACTGATAACAACAAAACAAGCGGCATTGTTTACTTCATCCATTAATAACATTAATAAATATAAAACGGCGGCCTAAATACCAAGAACAAGTACGAAAGAAATGCGTGATAGAGCTTTCCAACGAATGGTGAACGATTTCTGTCCGTTGAAAACTTAAGAAGCTTCATTTCCCCAGAAACGCTTGGTTGTACGAGAAAATCATTAGAATTCAACTGGAACGATTTTTCATAACGAAACGCTTTTTGAGTCCATGTGCCAAAGTAAAGACATAAAATGTTAAGTGGAAAACGTCTACTAATTTCAAACGCTCACAAATCTGAATGATTATAGGTACCTGATTTTTCCATTTCACCTGATTTTTCCATCTTAAGAGTTCCAGTAACGCAGCATGATCGAGTTTTCGTAAATTATCGCGCAATATTAATATTATATTGTTTTGAAATTTGGTCATTTTGAGCGAAAGCGAATAATTTGAGTTTTATATGATTTTGGAGCTATTTTAACAGTATGGAAATTAGAGAAGAGTATTGCCTATTTTAACGAACAAATAAAGAGTTACAATGTTGAATCGATTTCGACGATTATATCATTATTAGTAACAAACAATAACTTAATAAGTTACTGTTTGTTACTGATGATGAAATAGACAACCTTCTCCAGTAACTTCCGTTTTAAAATGAGTTTGTTCAACTTCGTCTCGAGCAATTTAGTTTGCACTTCAACTGGCTAATTTCCATAAAAAATTAACTTATTTGGTATTCAACTGTTATAATTTTTTTTTCGCTTCCGCAGTTCCATAAAAAATTAGAAGTTATCGGTATTGATCGTAGAGATGCGTTGAACGAAAGGATCATCAGAAGATGGAGGGTGAGCATCCCGTCGCCTGGTCTCCCGTCCAAGGTCCTGGGAACGCCCATCTGACTCTTGGGGCACCCATCTGACTCTTGGTGCTCCCATCTGACTCTCACAAGGAAGGTATTCCGACTCAACTATTCTCCTCCCGTCCTCTCCTATTTCGTATTCCTCACGTCGCTTGGCCGAAGCGTTCACGTAGTTTTCGGCGACCTTGCCAGACGTCCTCGGACCAGCCTGTCACATCATCGCAAGTCCACGACCGTTCTGGACTGTGGGAATCCTGGATCACGTTCTGACAATGTACGGCCAAGTCGAAAATCGGGAAAATCCGGCTTGAACGATGTTTTTGGGAGGGTTTTATTTTGAAAACTATATTTTGGAAAACACGGGTATAGTACAAATTGTTCGCGGGCTCGTCACTAGCTCACAAACTTCATCGTACTCAATGCAACTTTATGGAGTACACGGTACTTTTAATTTTCGTTGAATTCAGGCACTCATATATACCTCCAGGCTTCAGTGATTGGGGATATCATCAGTAAAGGACCCACTTGGAACCCATAATACTGCACGACATCAGCAAAATATCACTCTTCAGAGCTACATATTTTAACCACCTATTTGAGAAAGATACCTGCACAATATTTGATAATTTAGAATGTATAGTTCATCCATCACTTTCTCCTGGAGAGGCGGGGGATAGAGGGAAGGAGGAAGAGAGGGAAGTAGGGAGGGAGTGAGTGTGTGAGAGAGAGGAAGAGAGAGAGAGAGTGAGAGAGAAGTTCTGTTGCATCATGCAACATTATCATAAGAGCAAATTTTTGTAATTTTTAACGAATATTAATGTTGAATTGTCTTGAAATTTAAGCTCATTGTAGGTACAGAAATGATTATCTCAGCGCCATCCACCTATGAAGTGAATAACTTTCTTTCTTTCGGCTTTTCGTTCATTTTTGGAGTTTTGTGCTGGAAATTTACAGTCGTAGGGCTATAAGGGTCCGAAATCGGATCGAAAATGGACGACAAATCTCAACTCAAAAAAGTTGCCCATATACTTATTCAAGTTATGCTCCAAAACATAAATTTATACGTTAATTAACACATTCTAAAGCCTCCTCGTTAACGTATTTTAATGACCTATGCACTCAAGTTCTGCGTACGTTGAAGTTACCCATGTGCCACGCCGGACTTACTGATGTTTTCATGAGTTTTGCACAACTTCAAGCTTCGGTGCTGACACTAGCAAAACAATAATACGGAAGGCAACTTTCGCTAGTCGGAATTTCAAATTGTCGATCCAACAATCGAATTTAGCGCCTTTGAATACTCCAACTGCTCAAAACCCACAAACTATGAATGGTTTGGGCAGAAAACGGTTAGGAAAAACTTGATATATGTAATTTTTACTTGGAGCTAAGGTTTCCTCCGAGCTGGACGTGTGGATGAAGTCCTTCCCTAATAGAAGACTTAAAGTAAATCACTAATATATTCTTTCCAGGGATTTCCTCCTCCCAATCATCTGATTGTCAACTAGATAGATTAACAGTAGTTAGATTAAAATAATCGAATTGAAATAGCATATTGCGTCTAGTATGTATTAAAAGTGAGATTGAACTGATGAAGCGCACTATCATTCGACCTCATTTACGGATTTTGCCTCATAGGTGAGTCGACTGGTATTTGCGTTGGCCGAGGGACACCTACTGTTTCACAGAGTTACCACTTGCTGAGAAAAGAATTACCTTATTTTCTCCAACCAGTGTCGCCGTTTTCCTATTATATCGTAACTCGTAACAGTGCAACTCGTCAGCATAAAAGAGAGGTTTTTTTCTCTTCTTTTTTTTCCAATTCTGAAAATGCCCGATGAATATTCAGTCGTTCCCGAGACGTTTAAAGACGGCTTGGCCAAACACTATATCGCACACAAAGGGAGGAAAGACGGGAAGGCTGAATTGAAAATTTCCATTAGAGGAGCCAAGTCGGCAGACTGTTTATTCACCGATGAAAGGACGGACGTGTTCTGACGAAGCGCAGTTCGGGCTGAGGGGTTTCAGTTGTTTGAGCAAGAGGAAAAGGAACAGGAGAGTTGGTAGTTAGACAAGCAGGTGGATCTCACCTCACTGCTGCTCTGCTCCTGGTACACAGGTCCTGGCTTGTGGGTTTCTGGTAGCCAGCGACGGACGAGATGTTCAATAGCGCGTGTTCAACACCCAGCTCGTCTGGAGCTTCAGGTTTCCGAGCGGGCGGACTAGAATGAAGCTCAACCTATACGGTGATCGATTATGAGTTAAAAAGTTTAGTGAGAAAATGGAAAACTTGTGCAATACCTCTAGTTTTTTTTCTTACTTCCGTAATACCTATTCACATTCTAAGTTCATAATATCGTAGGTCTCCACGAAAGTGTGAAAATTTAGAACTGATTTTGAGATTTTTCAGGACGTCCCCTGGAAGCTAGGCTTAACCAATGGAGAGAAGACCTATTGGATTTGATCCAGGGGGTGTGGGACAACTCAAACATGAGAAAACATATACATACATATAGAAATCCTTTCCAGACCATTCTAAGCCCGAGTCCGTGGGGAAAAAAAAGAAAAAAATATCCAGGTGTATGGCTGTGTGGGTGTGTATGAAAAATTTTGTCGACGCTGCCCGGCCCACAATTCTCAACCGATTTTCGTGACACTTTCTTTGTTCGCTTCTACTTTTAGTTTTGTTGTGAAATTCACTCCAGAAATTTTAAATTTCATGATCGAACAGAGGGAATGGAGGGGGTAAAGACAAAAACGTGGTTTTTTTGAGAAATTTTGTCGACGCTACCCAGGTTTCACTTCTCAACCGATTTTCATGATTCTTATCTTGTTCGATTCTAATATTAGTTCAGTTGTGCAAGAAATCTTGGGCGTTTCGGATTCGCTGACGTAGTGGGGGGGAGGGATGAATACCGATTCTCTTTAGCGATGCACAAGCTACAAATCTCAACCGATTCTCGTGATTCTTATTTTGTTCCATCAAGACTTCGAACTAGTTTTGGCGTATGTCAGGAATTTTAAATTTCATCACGGAAAGGGGTGAATGGAGGGGGTAATAGTAATAAAACGTGATGTTTTAACCATTCTCGTCACTCTCGAGATTCTTCAACTGTTAATCTTTTTTTTATTTAATGGTTTAAGCCGCACCTAAATCAGGAGGGCCATTAGCGGCACTTAATTAATTCGGTCTTATATTGAAATATATCTCAGGAGTTTTAAATTGTATAATGGAGGGCCAATAGTATATATCGTATTGTTGTAACTATTCTCGTCACATTTTTTTTTTTTTTTTTTTTTCTTGTTCAACCAAAAATTTGGTACCAACAGTTTTGGAACACATGTGAAGTGTTTACATTTCATTATGGAAGGGGGTGAATGAAGGGGGTAATAGCTATAAATCTTGAAATGTTTTATGTACTTCTTCATTTTTGTTCTTGTAGTTGGTCGTGGAGCTAAAGAGTGTTTGTGGCAGGTTATGTCACATACATACGAGTCTCCACGCTAGGCCAGACAGGTCCACAGCGATTATTTAATTAAAGAATTCTTGATTTTAGTCAACAGATGTAGTCAATTGTTAGCCAATTTTATTGATTATTTTACTATACGATCAATTAGTTGTTTGTTTGGAAAAAATAGAAGGAACGATTATATGAGCAATTGCATTAAATGTTACTGCATATTAGCAATGCCCGGTTAGTCAGTTCTTGTTTGTGCTCTATCCGATGCATATAGATTCGTTTGCACTCTATATCTACTTTGAGAGCATCATAATGCATGAGGGAATTGTCATGGGAAAATTTCGTTCTTTCAAACAGTTGGCCTAACGAATTCGACCAGTATCCACGGCTAAGCGAAACCAGTCGACAATTTCGGGGTTTGAGCAGTAGGCCTGCTCAAACAAGCTGCTCAGTAACGTGACGCATAGAAACACTAATGGCCTGTCAGGTCCAAAAAGCTCATGACTTAAGTGAATGATTAAGTATAGTCAATTGATAACGATACAATTAATGGAAGGAACAATTATCCGAGTGGATTCTCTAAATGTTGCTCCATGGTAGCAATGCCCAGTTGATCAGTTGATGTTTGTTTCTATCATATGAGGAGATTTATCAAGAATTCATTATGTCTAAGCTATGAAGGGTTCGTAATGAAGGAATTCAGTTGGCATCCCTTCCACAGTTGGCACCCCTTCCAACGAATTCGACGAGTTTCCACGGCTAAGCGGAAATCCATTGATAATCTCTGTGTTTGAACTGTAGATCTGTCTTCGAGTTGGCTGGTAACCCCCTCTCCTACTCCCCCGCACAATCTGGCCTGGAATCGATCCCTCAGTACAGCTAAACCAACTTGAACCCGAGGAAGGTCAGCACAGCCGAACTCCAGCGATCAGCAAACACACGACACTCTCCTAGTGAAATGTAGTGGGAATGTGTCTTCTGTTCGTGTATGTTTGTCATGGTGCTAAAGAGTGTCTGTGGCAAGTTTGGAGACATGAAATACGTGTCCCCGCGTTTGGCCTGTTAAGGCCTGTGCGCTTACTTAAATTAAAGAACTCATGATTTGAGTGAGAGGATATATTCAATAATTTTTTGTCAATTTCATTGTTTAATTTGCTTTATTTACAAATTAGTTTATTAAAAGGATTAAATGGAAGAAACAGTTATCCAAGAAGCTGCAGTAAATGTTACAGTATGTTAGCAATGGTTGGGCAGTATTCTATCCAATGCGTAGATTCGTTTGATTTCTTTACCTATTTCAAGAACTTCATGATGTATGAGGTATTTGTTGGGGAAATGAGGAACTTTCATACGCTGGAATTTCACATACTTGACCTCAGATTCAAATTTAGCACACTTGAAACCCCCCAATTACCAATTTTCAGCTCAAAATAACGTTCAGTTGGGCCAATAAATGGGTAGGAAGGTCACACACGTGACGTAGCAGGCAACGAAGCTTAGCCCCCCCCCCCCCCCCCCCCCAGGCGTGCTGGGGCCGTGGCGTCATCGTGCAAATTTTATTGCAAGAGCCCTTTCACTGATCAGATACCCACCATGTGACACCTTTTTGGAAAGCTCTCGCTCAGGTCCTTTTATTGAGCTGATAAAAAATTACCTTGGAATTTTCCCATTCCGTTCTTTTAAACATTTGGCACACGCTCTAACGAATTCGACGAGTTTCCACGGCTAAATGGAAACCCTTCGACAATATCGCGGTTTGAGCAGTAGACCTGTCTACGAGTTGCCCAGTACCTTGCTCTACCACTCCCCCGCCCCATGTGTCCCGGACTCGGTCTCTCAACTCAGCTCAACCATCTTGAACCCGAGGAAGGTCAGCACAGCGAACTCAAGCGAGCAGCAAACGCACTTCGACCACGACAACCCCCTCGTAAACTTCGGTATAAATTTGTGTCCGGCTCGAAACCCACGATATCTAAAGTCAACCACCAGCCGTCACAATCAAGTCGTAAAACGCCGCTCCGCTCCGCAGCTAACTATATTTACTCTCCTTTTATTGTTCGTTGAACTTTTTTCCTCCTGTTTCCGCTCCTTAAGTTCCCTTTCCCCTCCCTTCCCACCTCTCTGTGAGAATCTTTCAAAACAAAACACCTCAGACCCGAGAGTTCACTTTCCAACGCTACCATCCACTCGCATCTTCCAACTGATCTTCTGATCAACGACATAGTTTTCTGCTCCCAACTCCTCGATTGGTCTGAACATTTCCCTTTCACTAGGTACCTACTGACTTGGACTTGTCACCACTCTGATCTGAGAAAGTCGTAGGAATAATAAAAAGGGAAAGCTCACTGCTCCGAAAGTATAATGTTTAAAAGAACTAGGAAGGTATTTCAGTTTAAGTTTCCGTTCTCCAAGCAGCGGCGATTCAAGAACAATGGCTCCTCAATCAGATTACAGCCTCACCTTATCCCGCATTTATGATTCAGTTGTGACAGATTTGCGAATATCAAACTACATAAGTTATATAAGTCATAATAATAGCTACAGTTTGAGGAAGAGGAGATAAAATCAAGACATCAAGAGTTTCGATTATCTAAAGGCGGATTGAACTAATCAGCTATCCCCTGAAGCTTCACTTGTTAACTGACATGACAAATTTCAACTATTAATTTGAAGGATAACTCAGGTAAGGGTTACTCTACTAAGAAAAATGATGCAAATCATTACACAAAGGTTTGTTATTTCTGTGTTAGATAGCCCTCCTACGCAGAACACGAGTCTATATTATATAATTAATTAAACGTGAATTTTAACATATATATTAGATCTTTCCAAGGAATGAACTCATTTCTGTCGGATGGAAGCTGACGTAGTTATTTCCTAGTTAGTTACGTTCTAAGCGGAAATCATGCGTGACTTTTTAGCGCATTTTCGTTTAAAAAAAGAAATATGAGCTATTGTGTTCACTTTGTCCGTTGATGTGTGTATGTATGCATGTATGTATGTATGTCATCTTAAAATCTTTTCAAATCCCAATTCCCAACGTCCGATTTTGATGAAACTTAGTATGGATGTAATCTGTAATATGGCGAGGATAAAGATGTATCAAGGGCCACTGACGCATGAGAGGTCATTAATCAGCGGAGTGAACTCCAAAACCATTTTGTCTCCTATTGGACGCAGGAAACTGAAATTTGAGAGGGTAGCTCAAGGGAGAATGCTGAAGACGACGAGGTCATCGATCAGTTGAGTGAGCTCAAAAGCCATTTTGTCTACTATTCAATGCAAGAAGCTGAAATTTGAGAGGGAGGCTCAAGGGAGAATACTGAAGACGCATGAGAGGTCATCGATCAGCTGAATGAGCTTCACAGCCATTTTGTCTCTTATTCAAAGCAGGAAGCGTCTATTTCACGCGGATCTCCTATCAAGGAAATAAGCCATCATTTGACTCAATTATAATTTTAATCGGACGAAAATTTAGAATCACCATAACAAATTATACAGTTAAAGTACCAAATCCTACCAACCTTAGCTTCAGTTGTCAGTCAATGGGAAGTACAAGTTATAGTAAACTCAATTTCTTAAAAACGTAATTCCATTAGTATTATTTCAGCAATTTAATCGATCATCGTTGGTCATTGGGGGATTAATTAGCCAAGATATAAACCACCCTCCAGATAGGGTGGATTTCTTGTAACCCTTCCAGCTCTTCGGAAGCTAACAGATATCCATCAAAACCAATAGAGCTTTCGTGATTTTAATTGAAATGTAATTCAAGACAAAGTTTTATTGATGGAATGATCAACTTGGCCTTGAGAAAATGTCCAGGAAGTAAGCTAACAATACACAATGGAGAAACAGAATAGAATTGGTGCACAATGAAGACACAGAAACTCCTCCAAGCTCAAAGTCATGTGGAGGTCAAACTTTGGTGAGAGTTGGGTCAGACTGACTATAATGACTTGAGCTTGAAACCTGAGGCCCGTGCACGTTGTTAGTATCTTAAAGGTCGAGATTTCAAGTGTGCGCGGACCACACTGCCCGCTCAACGCACGATTTATTACGCGCTTCGCTTTATTTATTTTTCTTTCCCCTAGGAAATAATAAACCAAAAAAGTGTCTCTTTCGAAAAGGTATAGGGGAAAAAAAAACGGAGATTCAGGAAAGAATAAAAAAACCAAAACCTTCGGGGCAACAACAAAAAGTTGTAAGAAATAGTGGTAAAGGTCCCGGTGTTGTGTAGTGTAGGAGATGCCCATAATGCAAATGAAGGGAAGGTCGGGGGTCTGGCTTTGTTTTGATGTGTCCAGGGAGGTAAGGTAGTACAGGTAGGAAAGTAGGTATAGGGAAGGGAGGGGGTTGGTAGATAGGTAGGTATTTAGTGGAAGTGGTGATGTTGTGGAGGTGGGGAGGTTGTCAGAATGAATGGTGGAACGCCCATATAACTGCTCGGTGAACGGTTTGTCCTCTCCATCCGACACCGCATGAAAAAGGGGATTCGTCTTTCCCGTCCCCAGAGTAAACATGATCTGATGATAATGGGGTGGAGCCACGTCGAATTACCGGGTGTAATAGATCAAAAAAAGAATCCTTTAACCTTTTGACCTTCAAACTCAGGGATACAATGAACCTGGCTAGATGGGTGTAAAAAGAGTCTAGGGGGCGTGTTAGAAGTGAACAAACCAACATGAGACACCCCGCACAGCTGACTCGGAGTGACAAGCGTTCCCTGTAAAAATCTGGTAGCCCAAACAAACTTATCAACTGATGCATGAACAATCAACAAACTTTTGCCAAGTTTAATGTGGCTCATAGCTTCCTCATATCCGAAATGAATGTACAGATCAGTGGTTCCCAACTCAGCTTCCACTGGGACTCACTTCCTAAAATTCTCGAGGCTCGCGACCCACGTTTTTTTACGTTCACAATCCATCCATACACCCTTTTTAACTCATATCAACCATCATTAGTTTAGATAATGATCCCTCGTATACTGAGTCTAATAAATGCTCGATTAAGAAATAAAAGTGTTCATTATTTAAAAATAAATAAAAAAAGAATAATAACTAATGTTAAATGTTGTCACGACCAGATTACGCCACCATGTGGGGGGGACTACCTACGATACAACTGAATAAAAATTCATTTTTACGTATAACACTTTCTGATAAATAGACATCAGTAGACCCTAGGACGGACCATCGGTAGTCATCGGTGGACCTTTTGAAACGCACGCAACTTTCAAACTCTTCTGTGTAGTTTTACTGAAATCACAAAAATAAGGTTCATCATCGAGCAGTTTTGCTGAACGAAAATGAGCTTTAAATTCACATCTTCTTCGATTTGTCCTTGAAACAAAACTTTGTGATGTGAGCGATGATAATAATGAGATTGTGGATGAGATCTAAGGAATTCCTGGCGACTTTTAAAGTGTGGAATTTACTCATTTTAATGTTTTTTTTTTTTTTTTTCATGTTGGGTACGGGATCAAAAGCCAAATCCAAACGTAATTTGATGCATATTGTGCCTGTCATATTAGAAAGGTGGATGGGTTGAGGGGAGGAAATATATAGGTTATTCCTCTTATATTTTATTGCTATATTCGAGCGCTTCCGCCTTGTGGCATCGTTAGAGATATTGGACACCCTATTGAGCTATTAATATGGGTATTGGTAAAATCTATTGAATCTGCAGTACTGCTCAAAGGAGGGTAAGTTTGGAAATTATAACATTAACGAAGTTTTTGAAAAATTTATCATCATACCTCGGTAAGTAGCTGATAAACTTTATCCGAAATGGAACCACGATTATACGTCTACTAAGTTTACATTACCTACGTTCAAAACGTTCACCTACATTTCGTTCAACAGGAACTAACCAATCAATACAGAACATACCTAAAAATTTATGTAGGTATGGCCTTAGTACAACGATGAGCTCTATTTTACTGTATTCTGAAAATGGATGCATCAAAACCAATGACCTGAATTTATATTTTTGATTAAATTTCATTCAGTGAAAGGCCGTACAAGTGCTTAGTGTACGAACGTTCTGGTTCGTAAGGACCCCGAAAAGTTCGTGCAAATACGTTCGTATCTGACAGCACTGAATCAGTTGTTCCTACAAATGGTCGACTGGAGAGGCTTATAAAAAATTTTTTTACCCACCCTATTTCGTGAAGTTGTAATTGAAAAAGTGGGTCGTCGGCATTACCCCCTCGCTCTAACGTCGCGTACTGTGGGATGCTTGTCATCGACACCACGGAAAAGACTTATTCGAGCAAATACTCAAAGATAATGTTGCTTTATGGCCTCCTAAATAAAGGTAAGGAGTTTCTTTGCATTGTGAATCTATGTTTCGTAAATGTTGAAACATAAACGAAGAGAACACTTGCGTAATAATTCGCAGCGTTTTTTCATAGTCGATTACAAAAGTCCATTTTTAAAAATACACGTAAATCAAAAATCTTGAGCTGTTTCTGCGGCACATTTTGGCAACTTTTTTCATTTTTGGGTAGAGTTACTACATGTTTATAACACTTTCCATGCTGAACGAAATTTCCAAAGACCTCGCACTTTGTGCGAGAGACGTGGGAAGTCGTCAGACAAATCGAAAGTTCAACATTATAAAGTACAAGTTGTATTTTTACGACGAAAATAAAGAAACAGCTACTTGGGACATATTTATACTTTTTATACCTCATTTTTACGTACAGTAGAACCTAGAATAAATTCGTTACGCAACTTTTGTGACACCTTTATACTCGTAGTTTTAACCTCGATTACCGTAACATTTTATAACGCATTTTTGGGACATATTTATAATTTTTACACCTTATATTTATGTACAGTAGAACCTAGAATAAATTCGTAACGCAACTTTTGTGACACCTTCATACTTTTAACCTCGCTTATTGTCGTCTGTCGACTACAAAAGAAATTCAAACTCGTGAAGCATAAAACCCCACGGCTAGAGAATATAGTCAGCAGCGGTAATTTTCGATAGCCTGCAGTTATGCAAAACCTGAACGACCGCTCGGTGTTGAAGGAGGAATCCACCGCCCCGTCAACATGTTTTGTATTGTCCATCGACACGAAGTTTTGTTTTAAAAACTTGAAAAACCTGACACTTCGCCTTTTGGATGCAATGGGTAATTTGTCTTGCTCATTTTTCTCACTGCCCGTTAGTCACTTCATCAGCGAGACTTTAACAAATTCACGAAGATTTGCCAATTCGGCTCGGAGATTGTGTGACCGTCAGATTTCCCCCCTCGCGGTTTGAAAAATATCTGACTCCAGATTTGTTTTCCCCACCCTCAACAGCCTTTTAGAGAGTCTTCACACGTTAAATAAGAAGTTCTTTGTGTATTTTTAGCGCATTTTCTATTTAAAAAATGATTTATTGCATTCACTTTTTCCGTTTATGTATGTATAATATGTGTATCCTCGTAAAAGCGCTCGAGAACGGCTGGCACGAATTTGACGGGGTGGATTGCAAGATGATCAGCTAGACATTCAACATAAAGTGGTTGCTAAAATCGCAAGCGTAATTGATAATCGCAATCGATAATCGATTTCGCAATTTAAAAATTCGAATATCAAGCTATTCATCCTACGAAGTAGAAATATGGAACGGAGCCTCTGTGAGCCAAGTAGGATAGGATTTTAACTTGCCGAACCACCCAATTCAGCTTAGTGAGATCTCAACGCTAATTCCTGTGCTATTTATCCTACGATTCTGAAATTCGGAGAAGAAGCCTCTGTGAGATATATAAGATTGGATTTTAGCTAGCCGAACCACCTCAATCAGCTGAGTGAACTCTTGAGGCAAATTTCTATGCAAGTTGTCCTACAACGTTGAAATTTGGAGAGGAAGTCTCTGTGAGACATGTAGAATAGGATTTTAACTTACCTAACCACCCCAATCAGCTTAGAAAGCTCTTAACGCTAATCTCTATGCTATTTATTCTACGCTGTTGAAATATGGATCGGAGCCTCCGTAAGGCTCTGTAATATGATTTTCACTTGCTGAACCACCCCAATCAGCTGAGTGAGCTTTTAACGCTAATTTCGATAACATTTATTCTACGGTCTGAAATTTTGGAAATTTAAGACTTTTCAGTTGGTCAGGATATCTAGGGCTCCAATTTGAGTACCAATATATTAGGGTTCTGTTGAGCCAAAACGGGCGATCTTTTTGATCCTCATCATCATTCTCGCTGTGCAGTTTTATTATATAGAATTATTGGGCCGTAACAGAATAGGTTTTCCGCGCATAAATTCTTTCAAAACTGAAACTCTAAACTGAAACTCAACCAAATGAATGGGCATGATTCACTGAGTGTTCTTAAACCAAAACAAACCATGTGTCTGAATCAGGACCTGAGATATCAAAGGAAAAATCTATACGAATTTGAGTTATCTGATTTTCAATGCTTGATGACAAATCTATGCATAAATACCTTTCATTGAAAAAAAAAAAAAAAAAAAAAAGGAAATCGGCTGGACAGAACGGCCGTACTAACTGCCATAAAATTTCGTAAATGTTTTTAATATATAAGATAGGTGTACCACCTATTATATATTATAACCAAGTATAAAAGTTGGATGTTGGGAGATTAAAATAATGTAGACCATCAACTTCTGTTTTTTAGATTTCTCCGGCATGAAAGATACTATAGAATCTACAAGAACATGAATGAGTGGTTCGCTCACAAATAATTCTTTTGAACAAGATAAACACTTCAATAATAAATTCATTTGATTGGTGAATCAAAATTATGGGTACGCGGAATAATATGATAAAAAGAGAACGTTAAGGGGGCGAAAATGTGGTTTAGAAACGATGAATAAAAAAGGGAAACGTTTCTCACAAGACTTTGAAAATTCTTCCATAATAATTATACCGCGTTTAGACTGATAATTATGAAAAACGATGAAGGATGTCAGAATGAGGTAAGAGGGGAGGGGTGGTGGTTGTGTTGGTGAGTGGCGGGGGGGAGGTATGGCAAATGAGGCCTAGGTTCACAATAAGTTGTGAAGAGAGAATAAAGAGGAATAGGGAAGGAGGGGAGGAGATTGGGAAGGAAGAGAAGAGGAAGGGGGAGAAGAGGGTGGAGCGGTGAGGTGAGGTGGTGGGGGGAGGAGCAAGGAATGCGCCTGAGGGGAAGCATGATCCGACAGCAGACACTAGTCCTTCTCTCTCGCTCGGGGTCTCCCCTCTTCGTCATCCTCCTCCTCCTCCTCGCACGGTCCTTCTCCCGTGAATGTTGGGAGGGGTGAGGGGGGGGGAACCTCCTTCAACGAAACTGGGAAGAGGAGACTCCGGAGAAAAGGGCGAAAAGAGACAAGAGAAGGTGAGGAGGGGGGGAGGGTTAGTGGCAAAAAATACCTCACTTGTCAAAAGTCAAGTATACTATTACCGCGGGTATATGGTCGACAAGTGGCGGCGGCGGAGGAGGAGGAGGGGGTTATATGGGAGGTAGACCGCGGCCCATACGGCGGACCGGGGGAGCCGCCGGGGTCTTCGTCATCCGCGGTCCGTCTCCTCCGCGGCCTTTTCAGGGGGCACAATGGTGAAGAGGGCGGGAACGGACCTTCCGCTTGCACCTTTGCAAAAATCCTGACGTGCCTTACGTCCTCGTTCTCATCCTGCGCTGCAACGAACTGACTTGAACTTTACAATTTGAGAACCTTACAAAAATATTCAATTTGTCGATCATTGGAAATTATTCCAGATGGAAGTTAAAATGAGCATACAAAGAGGCTACCGTCAGAAAAAGATGGGAGCTGTACATCTCAATAATGGGCTCAAATAAAAACCAGCTTCCCTCTCGTTCTAATGACTTAACTATTCACATTTTCGCAATAACTCAGAAACACCTTAAATAATTGGCCCGCTGACCAGGTTCCTCACATACCAATCAACAACAGGTTTGAAAGACTGGTAGTGTACTCGACTTCGCTTTTTATTCACGATTCTATGTGACGGAAACTATTAAAAACGATACTAAACTCGATTTTCGGTTGATTTGACAACTACTGACATCAGTGACGACAACGTCGTATTGTCGTCAAGAACGACTTTCAAAGCTTTCAATGTGGTTTCAGTCGATTCTGCTTGTCTAAAAGTATATAAAATGATACGAAGTTTAATTTGTGGTTAATCTGACGTCGATCATCGACGCCCACGACAATTTTAGCGAATTTTCGTAGAAAATTAACCATTGCAAAGGCTCGGAAAATTTTATAATCAAAATGTTTGAAAATTTTCTTCATTGAAATCCGTTTTGAGGCATTCTGAAACGAATCCTAGAGTTCAAGGCTTGTTCATATAGGTATATATATTGTTTGGATTGAGATAAAAATTTCGTTCTTGCGCCAAAAATCAAGCTTTCTAAACGAAACACTTTTTAAAAATTTCTGGTTTTTTGTAACGTGCGTTAAGTATTTTGAAAGAGTTGTAAAAAATCATACGCCTTAGAGGAAAAACTTGCCCCAAATCTCAGCTTTTTAACAGTATAATAGGATTTTATTTTATATTGTTAATTTTTTATTTATTTATTTTTTAATTAATTTTATTCAACTTTATTGCTTCATTAGCTTTACAGTTGCGCTTATTAGTGTACATATAGTAGGTAGGCTACAAGCCTAATTTACACGGTACTTGTGTAATGGTACACCCCTGTGGATGTCCAACAACCAGCTATTATATTGTTAATTGAGGGAGAAAAGTATGTTTGTATGTTTAAAAACGTAGATTTTTCTACGAAATCGAGGGTTTTCGTGAAAAATGGCCCTCTATAAAAATACAAGTTTGGGTCGGTTTCTACGTTTTTTTTTTCACGCTGAATCCAATATTAACACTCGCAGATCTCGCCAACTCTGTTACAACCGAGTTTTACATTAACAAGTTTTACCCTTAAAAAAACATAAAATTTAGCATTACAAATTAACTAAAAACTGGTTTGTTTACGTGTAAAATTCGGTTGTAACGTAGTTGGAGAGATATGCGAGTGTTACCATTCGATTCAGCGTGAAAAAATACGTAGAAACCGAACCTAAACTTGTATTTTCTTGGAGGGTCATTTTTCACGAAAACCCTCGATTTCATGGGAGAAACCACATTTTTAAAAATACAAATATACTTTTCTCCCCCAATTAACAAAGTAAAATCAAAATCGATTATACCGTTGGAAAGCGAAATTCGGGGCAAGTTTTTCCTGCAACGCGTACGATTTTTTTTACAATTTTTTAAAAATACGTAACGCACCTTAAAAAAACATAAATTTTCAAAGTTAGAAATTCTCGTGTTCAGTTCATTTTTTCGTTTACGAGACCTGTAGTAAAAAGCCTTCAAATACCTTAGAGAGATAGGACATTTTCAGTTCTTTCCATCTATGTCTATTTTTAAGATTACATTGTAAATTACAGGAGATATGACCATTATAGTGATGTAAGATCGGAAACACGAAAAAAATCTTAAATTATGAATAACTCGGAAACAAAGCCTTTAAAAAAAGTCTAGGGGGCACTTTCCTCAAAAATGAGCTCTAGAATTGACTCTATCCGTTTGTGCCACCTTAGGTGTGTTCACCCTGTATATTTAGATTATGCATAATTTCTCCCATAATGAGAGAAACAAAGGATCATGTATATGTTTTTCGCGGATATTTTACTTATCCGATTATCTCTGGAATGATGAAAGATCCAATAGGCAGTGATGTAATCCCATACTACTCGGTGACCTTCCCATATTCAAAGAAATTAAAGGACGTAACTAGACCTTCCAAAGCCTACAATCCTGCTGATAGCGGTAGAGCTGTCATTTCATTTTTCTCATCTTGTACATGAGAGGCTCCCTACCAAATATCTACATCCTAGGGTGAATAGGAGAGAAAACAGCCATAATTAGCCAAACACGATGGAGAACGTCAATTCATTTGTCCCTTGATGTCCTGGAGAGGCTCCCTTTCAAATTTCAACGTCCCAGAGCGAACAGTAGAGAATTCATTTCTGTCAGCTGATCAGGATGAATCACGATAGCATTGTCAAAAATAACTTAATTGGTAGGTACCAGCTTCATCTTGCGGTTGAATACCTAGTAATTCCTAGTCTGAGGAAAAATAAATACGTCTCTCCGTGAGAAATACGTCCCCCCGTAGACGTCTTCTTACCATAATTTAAAACGTATGATTGTTGTTTACATGCCAAATTGATTACGATTCTATGGAATAGGAAGTAAAGGGAGGGGATGGGGTCAGAAAATTAGATATCAAGGGTATGAGGTTAACCACCTTCAAAATTTATTTCAGTAACGAAGATTATTGAGAATGATGGATTCCAAACGGGTGCAATATTTCATCAAGAGGAGACAATTATACAGCCCTCAGAGCCAATTTATTATTCAGGGGTAGCTCTCCGATAGTGTCGATTTTTATCGACTATTCAGGTATAAAGAGGGGCAGTCATTAAGGTATCTTCTTTTTTCAAGTTGGAGACAGCGGTGGACAAGGTCTTCGAATCTACAGATGACTATCTGTAAAAGTCGGTAAGAAAACTCCTGTTTCTGATGCCGGTTGGCAGCTGAGTAGCTGAGGAGGAGCGAGCGGCTCATTCTACGGTTCACAAAAAAAAAAGTCTGCCAAGTTGGGTGTGGCACATAGCTTCCTCGTTTACCTATCATGAATGTACAGATCACTGAAAAGTTTTAAATGATCTTGAAAAATTCCATAGCGGAAAAGAGTAAATCAATAAGTAGCGTGAAATGTCATAATTGGTCAATTAAGAAACGAAAAATTGATTCTCAATGTAATTTAAGTTTGCGCAAGCGCAGAATGAACTGATAAGTTGAAAACAATGAAATAAGCGGGGCCATCTACAACCTAAACCACGAATTAGCTGACGATTTCATCAAAATCGGATGAAAACTGTTGAAATTAAGGCCATTACTACTATTTCAAATTGGCGCATGCGCAGTAGCTATTAATGATACAATCATGTTGAAATTGATATGAGGTAATCAAGCCATCTTCTACCAACTATCATCCAAATTTGTGCGAGATCGGACGAATATGGCGTGAAAAAATAGAGCATAATGGAATTTACGTTTGCACATGCACAGAGTGAAGTATTGATTTGGCAACAGTGAAACGGATAGGGGACCGTCTACCCCCTACCCGCATATTCCCTAAAAATTGCATCCAGATTGGATGAAAACTGTGAAAAATAAGCTCGTTACAAAGATTTCATATGGGCACATGCGCAGTAGCTATTAATGATACAACCATATTGAAATTGATATAAGATGATCAAATTGCCATCCTCCAACTATCATCCAAATTTGAGCGAGATCTGACGACTACGGCGTGAGAAAATTATGCTTGGTAGAAATTACGTTTGCGCATGCGCGGAGTGAGGCAATAGGGTCCTGACATTCGCAAATCATGCCTGTGGTTTTAACGAGTTCAGAACACGAGGTCCGTTCATGTTCATTGTTTGATTTTCGAGGGTTCAAAGTAAAAAACAAGCCCTAATTTATGAGTTTTTTTACAACCAATATATGCACAGAATCCATTGCATTCAGCGATTCATTCCGATGTCAGCGTTTCACAGATTTTTTCAATGCATTGCATCCACTTGAAAACTGATCTACTGGCGAAGAAAACGAAACCAACCAAAAGCGGAATGGCGTACCTACGGACACTGGGGGTGTTGTTGGACAGCAGTAGAAGTCGTAGGTATTATTATTAGGTCACCAAAGGCCACAAAAAAGGGTTTGTTATTTGGGGGCCATCATTACGTGAATGTTGGTATTACATTCCCTAGAAAAATACGTAGTAGTGGTGAAATGTTAAACTTAATGAAAAGGCAAAAAGAGTTCTAAAGAAATCCCCAACCAAAAGTCACGGAAAAACTAAACTCGAATTTTGACCGTAGGTAGGTACAACAGCCTCCCTTACTCGCCAACACATCCCTGGATGACACATTTTAAACGATATACCTCTTCGAATAGTGGGATCGTCCTTCTTTCTGTGCTTGGGGCTGGCGACTGATCTCCCTATTTTATGGATGGTATGTATATGGAACGGACATGGTCGAACTGGGCCCACGGTCAAAACATTCCCAGGCCGATTGCCGTCAACCCTCGAAGGGTAGGGGATGAATTGGGCCGATGGTCAGTCGGGCAACAATTATCATTAGTTATACGATCGGGCAACATTAGTTTTATTAAGTGATCAGACAATCGTTTTTATTTTAATGTATGATAGAATTAAGAATATAAAACCTACTGTAAGCAAATAACTGCAATAAAACTTCACTAAAACATAATAAAAACTTTTGCTGTTCTGGATGATGTGTATAGTTTGGTGGTCTGGATGCTCGCAAACTCAAGTAGTCACTCCCTAAGTAAAAATTCAGATAAGTTGGTCATATAGGTCAGAATGATCAGTGTGAATGTATTTAAAACTATGGGCGAGCATTGCATTTTGTAGGTCATGATTGTAGAGGTATGGACCGTATTCCACACTGTCATCGAACCGACCATGGGCCCAATTCAATCGTCGTTTTTACGACTCTACCAGACCGTGGGCCCAATTCGACATCACCCTATGGAACAGGTGCAATTCCCGCTTTTTTCAGCCTCACTCGTCATTCTGTCTGGAAAACTACCAACGTAAACCACCTTCCTGTACATTTAAGGTTCATTTCTATAGGAAAATGAACATTTCAGAAAAGTATTAACAGAATATTGAATCATTAAGGCTCACTGGCGGGTCAGTTGAAAATCTTTCAGGGAAGGATGATTGATAAAATTTATCGCGAAACCCGTAGCGGTGTGACAAGCATTTTCTCAACGTTGTACAGGTTCCAACTCCCCCATAATTCAAGCTCTACCTATTCATTAGAGAGGAGGATAAGAAGCATTTTCCCAGCTGTGCCCCTTATTCATCTGCTTTACAATATTATTATCGAAGCGTTCCTGGAAGACTCAAGACCAACTTAATGTTTTTCCAGGACATAGTGTAATTTCTCAGGTAGCGGCCCTGACACTTTGATTTTTTACAGGCTGATTCCTGACATGCCTCGATATGAAAAAGCTGAGAATTATTACACAAAAGTTTATCCAACAAATCCTCAAATCCGGAAATACTCAATGTCCTTCCAAGATTAATCATTAAAGTCATGTAAGAAAACCTCGTCAATAGTCAACCTCCAAACTTTATGAAGAGACGAAAGGGTTGGAAAATACTTAATGAGAAGTTACGTGAAGTCTCGCGACGCCCAACCAACTCCTCATCACGGTATGAACAAAATAGCTTGACAAGTAGGTAAGACAGTTTTTGCTTCCACACACCGAAGGAAGCTTTGTGTTCGTGATTGAAGTCGAAAAAATTTTTGTGCTCCAAAATCAAAATTTCCTCTTGCTTTTTGCGTTTTAGAGCTTGCTGATCAATTTTGGTTCCGTGTTGGTCGGTCTGTATAATGTAGTCTGTCTGTGGTAGATCCTTGTCTCGCCCAAAACTATACCAAGTTTCAGTCAGATTCCAATGCAATTTTCAGGAATTGTGCGGATTAGCTACTAGACGGCCTCCTATAATTTTCAATACCTCGAATCAACTGTAGCCAGTGCCTCATAACGTCGATTTCTCTTCATCTGTTGGTCCGATTTCGTTCAAACTCGGTAGGGAATAGGCTATATGTTCTAGAAGAATGCCCAATAAATTATATCACGTTTGGTAGAGTAATAACCATTGCGCATGCGCAGCACTAATATCGACTGACACAGGCAAAACGCTGAGTCTAATGGAACAATTTTAAGAGAAATATCAGGGATTTTGCGGGACGGCTTCTGGACGGTTCCCTATAACTTTCATTGCCGTCTCATAAATAGTCTATGCGCATGTGTAAACGTTAATTTATTATAACGTCGATTTCTTAACATCTACCTATTGGTCCGACATCGTTCATACTCAGGGTGTAGAGAGGTATATGTTCCAGGAAAATTCCCTACGAATTATATTGCGATTGGTGGATTAATAACTATAGCGCATGCACGCAAAGCTGAAATTGATCGACATAGACCAAACTCCGAGACTAATGGACCGATTTGCATGGAATTTTCAAGGATTCTGTGGTTTATCTTTTAGACGTCAACCCTATAAATTGCGTTGCAGTTGGATTAATAGTAGTCTATGCGCACGCGCGAACACTTGTTCATCTATATCTAGAAATTAGAGAATTAGTATTACATCACCCTTGGAGCAATTGAGCTTTTGAAGTGCGGTAGATTGTTATATTATTAATAGTAGTATGCATCGTAGGATTTAGTTTGTTTTACAGTTGGATTCCTATTATTACTGAAAATACTAACCGAATTCGTTTTATAGCTAATATGCGAGTATTAGTGATAAATGAGATTTATATGGAGAAATTCTTACCAACAAGGTCTAAGACTGATTTCTACCCACCTGGAATCAGAAAAAAGTAATTAGATAAGTGAAACTTCTGCAAAGTAACATATTTGAAACATTACATGAAAGCAGTATGCGATATTCATCGTATTTCATTATTCATATCATACATTATTATGAAGTATTATAACAACCATATTGAGATTTCAAGGAAAAGTATGTAAATCGTCTGGATCTCATTGGCTAAATGATACCTAATCGTAAATTGAGATCATGAAAACGATGCCGAGATTACATGCATATCTCCAGCCGATATACGATATTTGAGCCAAATGTTGTGAAATTAAAGTTTGTCTTCCATTCTATTACTTAACTAAGGTAAATTTGAAAGTCGAAAATGTTGGCGCGCAAAAATGGAATGAAAATTCAAGAAAACAGCCCTTTGGGCCTCGAAAAGGGCGCTTCTCCTTAGTTTTAGTGCCATTGCATTAGCTTCATTTTTTATAAAAATTGGCTAAAAGATAAATAGCTGAACGGAAAATTAAACCAGAACATTTAAGAATATTGAGGGGCAGCCCAGGAAATGGGAAAGAAAGGTCTATATTCACATGAGCAAAACATCAAAATTGCTTGTTACCTACTAGTTCTCTTGGCAGCCCTTTGCATGAGGGAAGTTGTTTGGTTATTCAAATATATTATTATTATTTTAGAGCCATTCACGTGGAAAAATACAAATTTCATGCAAATTAAGGAAATGAATTATCGACTAAGATTCGTGAAAAACTAACAAAAACAGATCAAATAAAGGTCTCTGCATTTTTCAGGTATTAATTGATTTATTTTTATTTTATTTTATTTTTCACTTTAGCAGTTCAAAAACTATTAAGTAAATTAAGTGTAAAAGAGTTATACCATCTTTTGAGGATATCTACCCCCTTCAGCAGCGTGTGGCGGACAGACAGATTTTTTTCAATTTTTGGAATGTACGTGTCTTAATTTAAACTACTTAACAAATTTTGAGGGAGGGTTGAACTTTTTTTTCGATACTAGGTTTAGTATCAACCAAACCCAAACGTACGATATCACTCTTATTTTCCACCGTTTTTGCACTTTCTGGTGAATAATCCCCGTAAAATTTATTAAAACCTTGTATTATACTTAAAGTAAAACTAGAAAAAATTAATCACTCGTGACGAAGTTGTGGAAACCAATTACAAGGAAGTAAACGGAATAACGGAATACCTATAGGGAAAAACGTATTCAATTGCCATGATATAATAAAGAGTTACAATGTTGAATCGATTGAACAAAAAATAACTATCAACATATTATAACGATAAATGAAGGGGTGTCTAGAAGAAGAGCGTATGTGAAAATTGACGAACGAGAAGAAAGCGATTTTGGTACCGTAAACTACCGGTAGATTGCAGTAAAATCCAGTCAAAGAGAAAAGACTTGTGCTGGAAATGAGACGTTAAAGTACGTATGTAATCAACCAACTGAAAAAAATTTGAAAAAGTGAGTTTTGAAAGTTTTTTTGTCCTAGTGAAAAGCTGCGAAAAATAACATACGCCCTTCTTCTAGACACCCATTCAAATATTCTAATCGTTTGTTACTGATGATGACCTAACCGTGGAAATCGATTTAACATTGTAACTCTATATTTGTCGTGGTAATAGACAATGTTCTTCAGTAAGTTCCGTTTTCTTCACCGTTATTAACGCAGAATCTCATGAAAATATCACCACTGAACACTAAAATGCACGTGCATGTGTGGCCATGAAAAATTTCTATAGTCTTACACTTTTAACCGCATTTTGCCATTTCCAGTGATCAGTCGATATAAAATTTTAGTGACAATGAGAACCCAAGTTCGACATACTCGTCTTCCTGAATGTTCCACAGCTCTCTCACTAATTCTGTCCCCTCCCTGCCCCTCCCGACAGAAGAAATATTTTAATCCGACAATTAAATTTGGAACAGTAATCCGTTTGACGGCACCATGACGTGCTCGCTCCCTTCCCCCATCCACTCAATTGAACCCATTTGTTTGTTTTTCAACTTCACTCCCATATTTTAGGTTTAAAAAATAAAAAAATGAAAAATAAAATAAAAAACACTCGAAAACATCTTAATCCTAGCGGCATTATAATTTTTTGTACCAATCCCCCCTCTTCCGCGCAATCCCTTGTACCTCCATCAAAGTCCTTTTTCATAAAACGCCTCCCCTTCCCTGAAAAGTCCCCGATTAACATATTTTATTAAGCGATTTGACGGGCGGGTTGGGAAAACGGCGGCGTTGACATCCGCTCGCCTACTATTGAGAAGAGCTGAAGATGACAGGAGCTGGGGCCTTCTGGGGCAGATTAGACCTGTCTCGTTATACGATGAAATGATCTTCACATCCACCTCCGCTCTTACGTCTTGTTGGCCTTCCGAATAATTTGTATCTCATTCCCGATCCCATTTATTCCGCTTTATTTATATTTTCCAATTTCGTTTTATTATATTAATTTATTAGTAGCTTCGTTAAGCTGTTGAGTCATTTTATTATCCTATCAATCGAAAGTGATACTAGAAAACGCTGTATATTATTACAGAAAATATTGGGTTTTTAACATTTCAGTATTAGATAGCCCTTGTGAGCAGATAAATTTACTATATATTTCATAGTGGGACAACACACTTGCACATACACAGTTATTACTAGAAAACAGTGCAAATTATTGCACAAAGGTATATTGTTTCTGTATTATAGCATTTCCAAATTGAATTCGACCTTTCACAAAATGAATTCGTCCATTAAAAAGAGGGACCAAATCTTGAAGACAACAAAATAATGATATGCAGACATATTTTCCTTTCTCGATGAATACATTTATTGCTGCATTGGTTTGCATAGTTAATAAAGATGTAATAGAAGAAATTTATAACGTTTACTAGGAATTGATGAAAGAAATTTGCATAAAGTTTGCAAGAAATTCATACAAAGCCGTGAATTTTAGTTTTGGTTTATTATTTTCAATCATGAACCTTGGTAATCGACCTTGGGGGGAAAAAAAGTTCCAGTCATGCAGCAAGATCGTATGAGCGAATTTTCTTAAATTACACCGGTTGTATTATAATGTGTTAAATAGTATTAAAATTTGAGCAATTTTAGATGTGTTGTAAAAAACACATACTAAATAAAATTCGGCGATTCAAAAATGATTAGGATTTTTAGATTTTTTAGCAATTTGTATATATATTTTTCAGCATCTATTAATGCAATTTAAGTACGTTTTTCAGCATAATATTGTGCTGCTTGACGAAAGAACGGGATTTCTATCTCAACCTAAGGGAAGTTACCGTTGTATATATTATACGAAAAAGTGTAAACTTCAGGAATCGTTTCAGATTGTCTCAAAACGGATTTCAACTAGGAAAACTTTCAGGACTTTTGATTTTAAAAATTTCCGAGCCATTACAATAACTTCGTTTTTTACGAAAATTTGCTAAAAATAAAACACATTTATTCGGCTTTACCCCCTCCATTCTCTTTTCCATCATGATTTCCGTGGGTTTCCCACTAAACTAAAAATTCGTCGCGCTCACACAATTCCCCCACTTTAACCAACCAGAATCTTGGAATTGTCGGAGTCGTTCGCTCGATAAACGCGCATTGTTGCCCGCCCAAGTGAACGTCATCTCTTTGAATGAAAGCACTTTGGCCGTCCGGAGTGCCGACGTCACTTTTGCTATCACGAGAGCAATTAGCCTACGCCAAATACGTAAGTGCGGGGTCGGGTGATTGTGATAGGGCGGGAATGAGAGTCTGAGATGGCACCAAGCAACGGGTCAGCACCAAAGATTCCTCCTACAATATCCGCAGAATGCATCCGCCATCTGATAGGTCCTCCCCAGACAGACAAACAGAATCCCTCCCTAATGTACCTTCGTATTCCTTTTGATATCAGCTCTCAACTTTGTTCTTTCATTGTGTGTACATTCTCCCGACATTTTATCAAAATTTTAAAACAAAATGATTAGATGAGTGTTACCTAGTTCAATAATGAACCTTTGTAGTCGACCAAGAAACAAAGATTTATTATTTCTGTATTAGATTTCTGCACAGATCAATGGTCCGACATTATTAAACCCAGTCTACATAAATAGCAAATTATCTAAACTCGAAGTACTGCGCCTCGCAGAATGTTTCTCCCCTCACCACGCCAGGACCTCCTAAATTCACGCTTCTTAGTAAATGGTAACAAAAAACCCATTACGACAAAATCATTTTCCCACCAGGTACCAGGGGGGTGGTTGTATTCTATGCATGTCCTATATGTGCGCCAATTTAGATTTCATCACCTTAAGTAGATGAGAAAGAAACGCCTCAGTAGTCTCTCATACAATCAGAGCCCCGTAAATGTATAAGTACTCATATACTTTTCATTGAAAAAACTACCCTTTTATTCCAAAGGTTTTCAAGATCTAGATTTTTTATTTCAACCCTTAAATATCACCCCTAGGGGTTTATTGAAAGCAATGCCGTGATTACTGGCACATCTCCAGCCAAATCATCATGAACATTCATTGAACCGAACCCGCCAAAAAAGGCAAAAGCCGCCATTTGAGCCAAATTTCATAAACTTCGGCCCTGCAGTTTCCCAAAAAATCTTGGAACGGCGGACGGAGGGATTTTTATTTTATTTTTTCGATACTTGGAATCTGCGTATCTAGAAGCTTAAACCAATAAATTTTGAGAGGGGGGGGGGGGGGGATTTTCTCGGCCAATTACAACGGTTCATTACTGAAAATTATAAACCAGTAAGGGGAGGTAGAAGTTTGGTAGGTATTTATATGTGTAAGGGTGAGGAATAACGACAGGGTAAGAATTATCTATCAAACTGACAGCACTGGTTCACCTAAATCTAACCGAGTCTTGAACATGAGCGATCGAACGGAATATAAATAAAATGCAGATTGAATTTAGCAAAAAAATTCAATAAGAGGGCCCAAAAATCTATCCATCAACTCATCGCATTCGTTTCAACTCCGCAAGTTATACTTTTATGCAATAGCCGACAGAATCACATTGAATGAGAAGCATATTAGGTAGTTTTATTGGGAAATTGTAGGTATAATTATTTCTCTCTTAATCCAAAAATTTCAACATTTAAATATTCACACCGTTTATTAATCAATAATTTGTAGAGCCGGCCCGAGCCATTTTCGTTACCCATGCGGAATTTCTGGTGACCCCCCCCCCCCCTCCCCGCCCTACCCCTCCCCCTTTTAATATTGGATTGTAAACCAAAAAAGAGCAAATTTGAAAATAAAAGCGAAGTATTAAATTTGGAAATTTCCTGTATTTCTTTTCAAATGACCTTGAGTTTCCTATGAGTTGAGCAGATTGTGAAAACACGATAAGACCGATGAGTGGTCAGTTGAAATGAGCTTGCTGTTTTCTTACAGAAGTATATATACAGAAAAATACCAGGTAACATATTTGTAAATAAATTATATTCATTCAATAATTAACACAAAAAATGAACCAATGTTTCAATTTAATATGCCGGGGGCGCCCCTACTGTCCAGCGCCCCAAGCGGCCGCATGGTTTGCATGCGCCTCGGACCGGCTCTGATAATTTGTAAAATTGTATTTCAGTATATGTTTTCCAATTGTCACGAACGGTGTGAGTTGGAAACTATGCGACTAAAGTTGTAGAAATAGGTGCCTTCGTATATTGATGAAGATGCCACCAAAAACACCGAAAAATCGCCAGATAATCAGTGTGCAGTCGAAATTGCACGTGGGAAAATTAGGGGGTTGGAAAGTGGGGATTTGAAAATTGGCGAGTCGGAATTCGTCCATGTTGGAAAACTGAAAAGGCCGATTGAGAAATAGGAAGAAGGAGGGAAGCAGAAAAATTGGTGAACGGAAAAGTAGAAGTTGACGAATTGGCAAGTTGGGAATTGAGACGTCTGATTAGTCATACAAAAAACATTGACCGATTGACAATTTCCATAGTTGGAAAAATAGGATGTTAGAAAATACAGAAGTGGAAATTGTAGAATTTGGTGGACAAAAAGTTAGAAGGTGAAAAATTAGCAAGTTATGAATTAAGTGAGTTTGGATATCTTCCAAAATAATAGGTATCTAAGTTCTATAAAAGTTGGCAAGTTGGTTTTTCTTTTTCTTTTGCAATTTTTCCAACTGGCGGAAAAAGTGCCACCCCCTTCTCCCCACCCGCCAACCCCCCAGTGCGACGGCCCTGGCTGTGTGTGAAAAAGAATCTCCGTTAATCGGCTTTAGACCTCCCAGTGTGCGAAACGGTAGTCAGCGACTTGAGTCACCTATGTTTCAAAATAAATTTATTTCGGTTCCGAATGGTTCGGAGAAAACGTTCGGTGTTTAGTGAGTCGGGATGAGTGGCTTCGGACAATGGGCTTGAAAAGGGTTATTGTGGCGGAGTTTTGATTTCCAAGCGGGGTGTTTTGAGCCCGGAAACAGACTGCGCCTACAAATGGGGGAAGAAAAAGGTTGAGCCCATATTTTTCAGGGAGAATTCATAATGGAAAAAAGAAGAATAAACCGAAGGAGAGAATATAAAAAAGGTCTCTGGAAAAGCAACACAAACACACATTCACACACGGACGAGCTGTATATTACTCCACGTCCGCCTAGTTGACCTAACGTAACCAGCTTGGTAATAAATTTCTTCAGGGACAACTAGGAAACGAGGTGGGGAGGGGACTGGATAGGGGTCTAGGGGACCAAGGGGATGCAGGTGGGTCGAAATTCTTCACAGAAGTTCTGGTCCTCCGAAGAACCTACCGCCGGTTTTTCGGGCGGGGGCCCCTCAGGGATACAAGCTCCCAGAGGTTGAAACCTGCAGGTAGGAGAGGCCGGACGAGGGGAAGATTCTCCGTTGTTGCATAGGTAAAAAGTCCAATGAGAACTATCATCGTCCCCTTACAGAATGGAAATAAGACGAGATACCCATCTTGGGAGTTTTGTCTTCTCACGAGGGCCTCTGACGTACCCCCCCTACCACCTCGGGTTTCCTACCTACACCACCCAAAACTCACTGAATCCTTTCCCAGGTTTTGATATCTTGTTGCACCTAAATCTTTGTAATCCGTAGCTCCCTCGTCTGCCCAACAGCCCGTGATATATACATAGTGAAACAAAAAGATGAGCGAGGCCCTGATAAATTGCCCCTTCAATTTACTGATAGTGTTATCGGATACATCTCTGAAGGTAATGGGCCACAAATTAACGCGACTGTCGTTGGAACTTTTCTTCCTGAACTCGGCTACTCAAATTTGACAATGTTAATTCTCGTGTCCGTACACTGCAGTACAAAAGAATGTCAGACATCTACACATAATGCACACCAAACTTTCAAACGGCATATGAATGAGGTTTTGATATATTGTTGCACCTAAATCATTGTAATTCGGAGATCCTTCGTCCTCCCAACAGCCAGTGATATTTACAATATGCATCGTGAAACCAAAGATGAACAAAACCCTTCTATTTACTCTATAAGTGTTCATACAATTGGTAAATCTCTAAAGGTAAAGGACCACACTATAATGCGAAGTACAACGAGGAGTATGTACCAATACAACACAGCGAACGAATAAAGAGGTTTACCAATATATGAATATTGTATAGGGTGAATTATTTGACTGTGCAAAATACTTCGGATTAAGTTTTTCCAACATTTCCATTTGAAACCAACCCATATGTATATCAATTATTGAGTCATATCTCTCTATTGTCTCTTGTGGCATATCGGAGTGAAATATTCTATCAGATCAAGGCTCCAACATGAATTTTTTAATGACAATCAGCAAGCAAATAATTGAATTAAAACAAAACCATCTAATATTTAAAAATTTAATTTTTTCATGTCAAAAGAGAACAAAATTAACACCATACAACATCAACCGCAAAATCAGTCGAAACACCAAAAGCTGCCCCAGACTCAAGGCTTTCCAACGGCATAGTCAATTCAACTTTTGATTTGATGATTAAGGGAGAAAATTATTCAAAGAAATATTAGGGTTTCTTGAAAAATTACCCTGTAACCCTGGTAATTGTTTTCTCGCGGAGTCGAATGGTAATACTTGCACATACTAGCATGTGTGCACATGCGTCTAAAAATCCGTATATTAAGTTTATTTGATGGAATTTTCAGGGAATAAGCGAGTTAGGATGTAGACAGTCTTATATATATTTCACTACTCACAAATCAACACATCACTCTGCAAAGGTACGCAAAATGAATTTTGCAATGTGCGGAGGATTGATAGGAAAAGACGATTTAATCATTCCATATAAATTTCATCACGATCGTAGAATTAGTAGCTAATGCGCATGCGCAAATGAGTAGTCGTTGTAACAAGCGTTTTACAGTTTTTAGTCGATTTCATATACATTTTTTAAGAACGCTCAAGATCACCTCTCTTTGAATAGCAATGAGGACTAGTAATGAATATATAAACTTCGTTACGTAGTAATTGCAAGTTAAATAATTGTTAAATAATATTAACTATTATTATAATTCATCTTATATCTATTATTGTATAAATTACAATTAATATAATAAAACTCGAAGAAATATTTTTGTAGTTTGTTCCGTGAATGTGCCTCATTAACCGCCGAATCACGAAATGTTAATGAATGAAAATGCCTCTACATTTCAGGTTTTCCACTCACCATAAAAGCTTAGCTCTAAGTTACCTGTCATGTTACAGCCAAATTACGGTACCTGTGCTGTTACTGAGTCATGAGCCTTGGATACACCACATTCTCTTACGTCTAAGAGGGTTTTGAGTGTTTTAGTGGTCTTTAGAGAGCTGCAAATTTTATCCCCGCTGAGCGGATGCCGAGTGCCTATAATAGGCAGACGATTCTCTTTAGTCAACGCTAATACTATCAAGTTTGAAGCTTCACACTAATATCCCAACTTCTACACCAGATTGATTCCTTATTGCTGTTATCTAAGGCTTACCACCTGATTCGTCCACCAACCTAATCAGATTTATTTCCCAACTACTCTCCTAATTGGAGCGAGGTCGGACGACTAATCCATGAGAAAATTACGCTTGATGAATTTTAAGTTTACCTATGCACAGAGTGAAGGCAAACGGGGACCATTCTCAGCCTTACCCCCACATTCCCGGGAGAGTTCATCAAAATTGATTAAAAACTGTAGATGTAATACTTGGTTCAAGGATTCCACATTCGCAGCAGTAACTTCCGTCTTTCTAACTCCCTCCTAATTGTGCCATTTCAGAGGACTACTGGGTGAGAAAATGAAACTGAAAATGAAAACGCTCATCAAAATAGGACCAAAACTGCGAATATTGCGTTTGTTGCAAGTATTTAACATTTGCGCACGTGCAGCAGAAATGAATGATACAATCATGTTGAAATGGATATGGACGATCAAAAATCATGTTTCCAGTAGCAACCTTCAAATTTGAGCGAGATCTTACTACTAGGGCACGGGAAAATGCAAGCGCTGACTAAGTACGATTTAGGAAAATGATAGGGGATAGAGGGGACGACTATAGCCTGTATTGCACATTCATCCAAAATTCATCAAAATCGGATGAAAACTGTGGAAATTAAGCTTGTGAACCAACGAGAGACAAACAGACAGATACGGAACGAAAGTTGTTCAGAACGGTTGAAAACGCAAAAAGAGAGTTGAAAAGTTTGAATTTGGAGGCAATCATTTTTTCATCACCCGAATGCGAGTAAAATGTTTCCGCTACCTATAGAACTTGAAAGCAGTATATTAATTCGTACAAGATAAAATATTCCAACACCTGAAATACTTCTTGATCTTCAACAAATCATGATCAAAAATAAGGACAACCAACAGAAATATGACATAATGACGACATGACGGCTCCCAATTAACGGTTTTCACGGTGTACGCAGAAAGCAGGCGATGTTGGGCACCATCACAACCAGCAATAAACATAAAATGAGTAATAACGACCTTTCAAATGGATTTTACAACAATAATTACGGAGGAATTAATCGATTTACAGAGTTTATTCGCATAAAAAAACCGTTATTCATCGGAATTGCCTCAATTTCGCCGCTAGTTTCAGGATTATGTTGTAAGGTGTGACCCATATTCCAAAAAGAATGGCGCAAATAGTTACAACAAATTCATCCGAGAGCACATCGAGATTTGAGAACATTAAGAACGCATTTTACGATCATTTCATTGGTTGATTTCATTTCTTGTGGGATTTACCTAATACTTTCGGTTACAGGCTTCTTTGGGGTTTTGAAATGTCTACCTTCATTTTCTCAATTATTATGTGAAATAAGGTCTAATCGAATTTTGACAATTTGTTAAGCAATATATTTTGGTTAACCCATACAACATTAAAATCACGTCAGAAGGTGGAAGGCTGCAAAACCAACAGAGGCGTCACTATAGGAAATTCGGGAGGTGGCAATAAAACGCTTAATTCGAAGAGACCTATTTGGAAGTCTAATCCTGATTTTCCCTTCTGTATGTATTAGGTATTTATAAAAGGCTAGTTATTTTCATTTTGTGCATGAAACTGGCATTTTTCGTTCAAATTTTCCAAAATTTTCTCAGGATTTCCAAATTATGGTATAGCTAGAAATGGATTAATATAGAAAATAGCGCTTGACGGCATTTTATTTTCGGTCTACTCACCCAAAAACATTTTTCACACTCATCCGAGTCCAATCCGTTTGAAACATAGGAAAAATAGTTTAAAGGCTTCAATGACTGATGAGTGACTAAGTCCGACCCTAGTCCGTTAAAGAAAAATGTTCAGTAATTATTCAAAATTATGTTACGAGGTTAAAAGACAACGATTACAAACCCATACTGTGTTCTTCTTATTGTGACTATTATAAACAGTTGACTATGAACATATTAAAACCAATACACTACTTAGAATTCGATGTATGTGTTACACGAAAAGAGTGCTGGCCCAATTAAGAATGGGTAATAAAACACGGTTGTCTATATATTTAAGCAAATAACTCTCTGTAAAAGTTGAACAAAATGTCCCCTGTATATTATGCAACATGGGAGCGCAGGAGACTGTACGCCATGTGGTATGTGAGTGTTCTCAATTAGCGGTGTTCAGAATAAAATATCTAGGAAATAGAAGGTTATAAGAAGAGCATGTGCTTAATGTAGTTTTAAAAGGTGGAAGTAGAGAAAACTTCCTCATGGTTTTCCAGTATATTAGAGCATATTATAATTAGAAAGTTTATTAACTAATTATTGATAGATGTTGATTTTGTGTAAAATAATGTAAATGATGTGACAACTTGTGAATTTACATTATATGGGTCAAGGACCAGAAACAATAAAGATTGAATTGAATTGAACTGAATTGAGTGCTCAAGTCCATTGCTCCAATTACGATGCGCAAAAGGTCTTGTTGAGAATCCTGACATATGTGGTGTGGTACAAGGATGGATTAAATTGAAAAATCGGAATATCCACTTCCAATAAAAACTCAACCTTTTGAACACTAATCGTGAAGAGATAAAAGCTTTAATAATTGTATTTTTTCTTATTATTATTTCTTAATTGTAATTATTGTTTCAATTGAAAAAATATAAATAAATAAATATATATATTTATTTATATTTTGATATATATATATCAAATATATATATATATATATACTTATGGTTGGTTAGAAACAGTTCTATAAGAACAGTATATATTTTGGCACAGATGTGCAGTGAAAGTTTAAACACAAATAAAGATAAAGATGAAACTCACAATTATTGTTGTTAATATTTCGGCGATTGCCTTTTTCAAAACGAAGAGTAGACTGTTCTCTTCGTTTTGAAAAAGGCAATCGCCGAAATATTAACAACAATAATTGTGAGTTTCATCTTTATCTTTATTTGTGTTTAAACTTTCACTGCACATCTGTGCCAAAATATATATATATATATATATATATATATATATATATATATATATCTCAATTACTAATGAGACACTACCTATTTCGCATTTCTTTGTGGACAAAGTCAAACCAAACTTCATCTTCTCTGAACAATGTGTAACATCGATGTGTAAACATCCTTGTGTTTACACTACCTATTTCACATTTCTTTGTGGACAGAGTCAAACCAAACTTTTTCATTTTCTCTGAACAATGTGTAACATCGATGTGTAAACATCCTTGTGTTTACACTACCTATTTCGCATTTCTTTGTGGACAAAGTCAAACCAAACTTCATCTTCTTTGAAAATCCATGCAAGCGTTTTTCAATTCAGCCCATGTTGTTCCCCCTATTAAAATGTCATCCAAAAAAGCCACAACTCCTTCCATCCCATTAGTGAGTGAATCAACAATTTTTTGAAATTTGCTTGGGGCACATGCTATACCAAACGAAGTCTGGTATAATTGAACAAACCCTTGTTAGTCGTAATAGTTAGGAGCTCTCGTGAAGCTTCATCCAATTCACACTGCTGAAAAGCGTTGGAGAAGTCCAACTTCGCGAAGTATTTACATCCTTGCATGTGTTCGAACTGGTCCTCAGGTCTGGGAAGAGTATGCTGATCAATCTTTAATTGTGGGTTGATGGTGAGCTTATAATCTCAACATAAATGGACTGAGCCATCTTTCTTAACGACTGGCACGAATGGCGAGCCCCAAGGGCTGTAATCGACGGGTACTAGAATGCCCTCAGCCACGAGCCGGTATATTTCTCTGTTAACTAGCTTGTAGAGCAAATGGAACTCGTTGGGCTTTCAAAAATATAGCTTCGGCATTTTCAACCAAATCCATCTTAACCTTACCATGGTTAAACTTTCTAACCTCGTCATAGAAAACTTCTGGAAATTTCACAATTGCCTCCTGCAACTTGTCACAATTGCCTCCTGCAACTTGTCACAATTGCCTCCTGTAGATGTACCACAAAAATATACAGGTTGCTCAGCATAATTGACAATCTTGAAACCCAATCTGTCAAACCAGCATCGTCTAATCAAAGGAGGTCCAGTGGAATCTACCACATAGAACTGAAGGTTGTCGTACCTCAACCCATTGTATTCGATGTTAACTACTACTGCACCAACTGGTTTTGACTGCTCATCGAAATAGGACACAAAGGACTTGTTAGTTGGCTGTATAACCAATTTAGGAATCGATGTGTCAAAGATACGCAACGGTACGATGGTGCTGAAACAACCAGTGTCAATTTGGAATTTTACATCAGAGCCGTTCATAATTCTCAAGTTAACGTATAACCTGCCTCCATATCTTCAGATCTTTCTATACGGACAAACTATAGCCAGATGACCCCTACGCATACAAATTTCACAATTGTAAAACTGCATTTTGCATTTGTCAGAATTATGATCCCAACCAAAAACGGAACAGCTTCTACCATCTTGAGTGGGCTTACTATGTAGGTACGTGCTTAGAACGTATATGTTCCACCGGTTCTTGCTTGACCGCAATGTCAGGGTTTATAAGGTAATGCTTTCTGCTAGCAGTCGCCACCGATTTCATTGCTTTATCCATTGGCTTCCTCTTCAAACAGCCTGTCTCGAACTGAGCCTCTCCCAATACCTTAAACGAATTTATTTACCAACATCCATTCCAAATAGTCATCAAACTTACAATCTTGAGCCGAATCCCGCACCCGAGATGCCCATTCGTTGAGGCCTTCATTCAGACCTCTTTCCGCTGTATAGAATTTGAATCTGCAGGCAAAAATAGATTTACTAGGAAAATTTGACCAAATTATCATACGACAAGGCATCAGGAGCTACAGGAACAGCTAAACTCGTGATAAGCTTGTATGCTTTCCCATCCAAGGCATTCGAGAAAGCGTCTCGTTTAACTTTACCATCAGTGAAAAAATGTTTATTAATTTTAAAAAACTTTCCATACCTACGTGGTTTAAAAACCAACCAACTATTATCTAAAGAAAACTCACGTACTTAATCTGCCGACAATAACACCAACGTTGTCTTCACACATGTTGAAGGTATTAGAGACAAGTTAAGGTAAGTACGAAATCTGTTTCACGCCTATAAATCACAAAACAATCCCATCCTCGTCACCATTGCAATGTCCGTAGGTATTGATTATTGATAGATGAATCAGAAAACACTGAAGGTTTTTTTTATACGAGACCCTCTCGAACGATCAAGTTTGTCCCCCACCCTGGCAACTACTTGGAACCGTTCCCTACAAGAAGAACTGTGAGTTCTTCAATTCCGTTCAACTCGGAGCAGCTCATGAGTCACCAATGAAAAGTCACATTTACGTTTCTAAACTGTTATGTGATCGTGTTATGAGACCACGAAACTATACACTTCATTCTGATCTACATATCCAACTAATCTGCATTTTTACTAAGGGATTGACTACTTGATGTTATGTATTTTTGAGATGCGAGCTTGCGAGCATCCAGACCACCAAACTATACACTTCATTCTGACCTACATGTCCACTAAACAGGTTGAACGGAATTGAAGAACTCACAGTTCTTCTTGTAGGGAACGGTTCCAAGTAGTTGCCGGGGTGGGGGACAAACTTGATCGTTCGAGAGAGTCTCGTTTTTTTTATCAATCATAATTATATAGGTATCCTTCAATATTTAAAACCCAAACGTTTACATCTCGATCGATGCTTCTCTTGGAAACACACAAATACACTATAAACACATGTAGAAACCACATCCTACATGAGCGGTTCACGTTTTTAATAATATTAGGAAGATTCATCATGTCATTTACACATTCTTTAATTTTCGAATATTGAATATAATTATTGTCTTAATCTATAACTAGTATTGCGGTTTTAGTACAGAAGATCAAATTCTCAATTATCAAATTCTCGTATAACAACTCACATGAAAATGGTCATTTTAAAGAGGTGTTGAGCGTATTAAATAGGTACCTACTTTTAGACAATAGATATCAACTGTAGGTAGCAGGTTTCATTTATGTGGTACAACACTTTTTCCTCTTCTTATTTCCCTGTTTTAGAGTTGGGAAAACTTTTGATTCATTTGTGAATTTCATGATACTTCCCCACTTACTACTTTCGTCTAGCGAAGCTTCTGAAAACCATGTATAGCCGCAAAGTTCAAATTGGTAAGTGAAGGACGTCCCTACATCTGAATATTGTACTCATATTTGTATCTAAATTATCCTCTCCTTACAGTTTCACTCTCCTTAACTAATATTGATGGTATTTCATTAACTCCTTTAACTAATTTAAAGAATGGAAGTAATAAAACACCCCCACTCCCATCTCCTACAATGTATTTCTAAAGTCAGTTGAGAATAGTGTGAACGGTACAGTTCATTTCCCCCTCCGTCACTCCTCCTCATCACCAATACGGAATGCGGCCGACCATTATTGACAAGGCTGAGTTTATAAAATAATTTTTTACACAGTCACTCTCACTCAATCTCTCTCTCACATCAAACACAAACCATTCCATTCATTCGAAGTGAACTGATTTTTATTCGGTTATTTTTCCTGTCATGCATGGGTTGACCCCCCCCCCCCCCCCTCACCACTTCAATGCTGTTAGAGCAGGGGTTCCAAAGGGTGCACCGCGGCGACCGGAGGCGCCGTGACAGCCTCGCAAAAAATAAAATAAACAAATAAATAAAATAAAATCAATAAATACATTAATTTAAAAAAATATATAATTATAATAATGATTTAATAAAATTAATTTTATTAAAAAGGTTTTTATACACTATATTGTGAGTATAATTAATTAACAATGATTTACTCAAAATAAGTATTATCAGGTTGTAAATTAAAGTTTACATTTAATGTATCATATTTATTTAATTTTTTTGCATTAAAATTTTATGTTTTTATAACCAATAATATCTCCATAGAAATATAAATAAGTCATGATTCTTCTACGCTTCCTCCACATTCAATCAATTCTGTAATTCTTATCATTTAAATTTATTAGATTTTAAATCAGTAGGTAAAACATTTAATGTCAAAATAGCTCATAGAAGTTGCAGCGGTATCAATATCACTTGCTGCTATTTCAAAAATAAGTCCAAGATTCCAAACATTTTTGAAACCCCAATTTCTTGGGGTATATACATATATAAGCGCGCGCGCGCGCGCGCGTGTGTGTGTGTGTGCAAGAAATTGGGGTTTCAAAAATGTGTTTGAAAAAGCGTTAAATTAAGTAATTTCACTTAAGAAAATGTTCAAAAATTTTTGATTTTAAAACTTTTGAAGCCATTGCAATAGCTTCATTTTCTAAAAAAGTTCGCTAACAATAATTTATAGATCGTAGCATAGGATTGATTTTAATTTACGATTTTACACTTAACATTAATAGGTATCCAGTTTTATTCAAATTTAGGTACGCCACCAGAAATAATCTATGCGTTAAGGGCGCCTTGGCTTGAAAACGTTTTGGAATCCCTGGAATGTCCCCCTTATAAATGAAGTCTTGCTGTATTACGTAGCGTCAGCGGGACGTCCTTAAAAAATGATAGTATTCACTCTGTTCTACAATACGAGACTTTTATGGTGGAATTCGATAGCCAGTTTATCAAGAAGCTTTCCAGACTGTTAAATAATAAAATTCTGTCAACATTTGAAGCCAAATAAATGATTGATAGCTTAAGGTTTCATTCAACACAAAAGACGCTCCTTGAAAACATCATTTTGAGCTACAGAAAAGCAGTAAACTTACTACGAACATCACCACCGACCTTTCACAAATTTATTAGCTAGCTATAATTGTTCGAAGAAAAAGACAATAATGCCACCACATCCGGTTTGCCTCACAATGGTACGTTACTGAATAAATACGCCACCAAAAAGGTTTCCAATATTATTCGATCAGAAATTGACTACCTCGACATTTACTGTCAAAGGCAATAAGAGACGACACTCCCTAATAAATATTATTGTTTCTGTTTTCTCTGTATACATTTCATCCTCCCAGAAAAACTCTTTGAAAAGTCGTAATTACCGAAATAATTATTATTCCCATTAGTTTTCAAAGGATCTTAAAAAACGAGTTTTGCATCACTGATTATTTAACGGGCCGTAACCATCGTATTTATTCACAACTTGACGCATAAATGTAACGAATGGTGCATACAAATCGGCTGAGAATTCTAAAATTGGTTTTAGCCAAAAGTTCCTCTAATACAATAATTTGCCTTGCAGTTTGTAATACTTTTTTTTTTTTTTTTTTTTTTTTTGAGTTTCCGGTGATTTTAAATGCAGGTAATTATTTTACTTCCTGGCCTGATGCCGTTGAAGCTACATTAAGTAACCAACAATAGACCATGAAAAGTAACGCACAATGGACTTTACATTTACGTATGCTCAGTAAAAGCTATCGATTTCGGAGCGATAAAATTGATAGGGAATCCATCCTTAGCCTACTCTGCAAATTCCCAGAAAATGAAATAAAAATCGAATGAAAACACAATAAATAATGCATGTTGCGAGGATTTCACATTCGCGCGAACGCAGCAGCTATTAATGATAGGATCGTCTTGAAACTCTATATAGTTGTAATCAAACCGTCATTTCCCAACTGCCCACTGACTTTGAGCAAGATTGGACGAGTGGGCTGCGAGAAAATGGTGCTTGATGGTTTTTACGTTTACGCACGCGCAGGGTGGAGTATTGATTACTGAGTAATGAAACCGATAAGAGACCATCTAAGGGAACCAAAAATTCCCTGAAATTTATATCAAGCTCTGATGAAAATGGCAGTAATTAAGCTTGTTGGGGAATAGCCAACATTACCTGAACATTCCATCAAAATCGAATCAAAACTGTTGAATTTATGCTCATTTGAAGGATTCGCGGACAAACACACTACGCACATTTAGACACGCAACCAAAGCTGTTCAGAATGGTCCAAAACGAAAAATGCGACAGGAACTTTTGTTTTTGGAGACTATAGGTTACAAGCAAGACTATGAGTGCCTAACGGTTTGTCAAGTCTTGAAATCAGAAGCTTCTTTGTGAATTTGAATTTTCAATCCGTTAATATCACAAATCTATTGCTCTTTGTTCAGTAACTTGCACAATATTTGGTTTTTGTTTCTAATTCGAAAATATCCTCAAGGGTGAATACTCTAAATAGTGAATACTCCCAAAATAGTACCTCTGAATAAAGTTGGATCTATGACAGACCGAGGCAACGTCGACCAATCTCTATACTGTACTCTGTACTGCACCTGCGAAAATGTCGGGTGAAAGTGCTAATATTCATCTAACGGGTTATCTGAGGAAAACAGATTTAATAACTACATAATAAACAATTTGGATTCCTAATGAATAAATGCATTGACAATCCGATAACGAAATTTTCGAATGACATATACTAGAACATGGATGATGGTAAGAAAGTACTGTTATCTTGATGTGAAACAAGCCTTTTACTGCATATTTAATGATTTATTATTGGAGGATTTGTTTAGACTGGGAGTGAGAGGAGTTGTTCATGAGTGATATAAAAGTTACCTATGCTTAAAAAAAAGTGGGTTGTGGTAATTGACATTACACGAGAAGTTGGACTGATCGGGGAGTATGGTATCTCTCAGGTTCGGGGTACCGAAATTCGATCACTATCACTGATTTCTTGGGTAACTCCGAAATATGGTGGGGCAGATGTTTTTTACATGTTGTGAGTGCATATCAGGGAACGATAGATGAAAAATCATTCCAGCGGGAATCTTTTCTAATTTTTATAGAGATCCTAGATTTGTGTACTTCAATGCGACCGAATGATGATTCGTAGAAGAGAGTTGAATACAACGTCAGAGAGTGCAAGGTTGCTGAATAAGTTCCACCCTAAAACTCTATACCATATATAAGGATATTATATGCACAAGCAGAGTGGACCATTTTCAAGGTACTTTTTGAAAGCCATTAAAGTGTAAGTGTTTCATTTAATTTAATTAATGTCTCCTCGGTAGACGTCACCGCCTACATAGTTATACATATAGATAATGTATAATAGATTAATTTCGCTTAATGACTATATACAAGATAGTTTTCTACGAGGAAGAGATATCTAATACAGAAATATTAATCCAATTTCGGTACCCCGACCGTTCCTTGATAGTAATAATTATTATTTATTGATATTAAATAATTACTATATATTATTAATATTGAACGATCAGTTTAATTAGTATTAGAAGGTTGATGAAGTCGACACATGCATGCCGGTACAAGCTATGCTTTACAGGCATGCATTATCCTTTGTGTACAATTCCACTCTCTACGCAATTTAGCCAAATTTATTATCATTTTTACGTATTCTTCTTTTCCATCATTTTATAAAATTGAGTGCATATAAGTGTACAAGGTAAATATTCATTGGTTTTTTGGAGAATCGTAGATTATTTAGTGGTTGACTGTTTCATTTATGTAAATCAGAGAAGAAGTACATTTCATTTCTCCTCTGCAAATAATAGTTTTACTATGCGATAGGCGTAATTTAAATAGTGACTCTTTCATAGAGTGAAATAGAGTCATTTATACTTTCCTAGTCCTTGAATATAACTTCGCATTACTATTTCAGGGATTTTTTTATACCTACGAAACATAAGTTACTGAAATTATTTACGCAAAATTACCTCGTTATCATTTCTAGCTACCAATTGATCGATAATAAAGACTACGATTACGCCTCAAGAACTTTGCTATCGTATTCTAATTTCCTTGATGCATCTTGGCTCTCAATGCCTAAGCGGATAAAACATAATCTCACGTCACAAAGAAAATAATAAGAAAAGTCTCTCCCAATCAGAAACGTAAATTGGTTAGAAATAAACAAACGTAGGTACTATGTTTCATCAGTCTCATGATGTCCCATAGCGTATCAAATTTCAACTTCCTAGGGTGAACAAGCGAGAACTTAGCTCACTCAGCTGATCAGGATGGTACCCGAAATCTCATTCGTCATTTGATGTTTCAGAGGGTTTCCCTATTAATTTCAAATTCCTAGAATGATAAGGAGAAAATTACCTCCTGGGAAACAAACCAGATGATGAAAGAGAATAAAATTTTAATAGCTTTTGATTGAATCGCTACGCCGTAGAATCTCATAATTTTCCCACCAAATGTCCACTCACTCCAATTATTATGTGGGCGTTGTGATTCCCTAAAAGTTAATTTTAATTTATTTCAGAGCGAATGCCTAAACATTTGCGAGGAGCTTCACCAGATATTTCAGTTAGATAAACTCGATTGGGACGAACGCGTATATCCGATTTCGCTCAAATTTCAAAGGTCGATGAACTTAGTCCCGAGGTTCTCTTTATAGAAATTGTCCTACATGAAAATGATTTCGAATATTATTCTTAAACACTGAAAATTATTACAAAGAGGCTCACTATGTCTGTTTTAGATAGCTCTCTGAGCAGATCACTGGTAATTATATTAACTCAGGCAGCACACAAATAAATACAGTTTCGACTTCACTAGAAAATAGAATGAGATCGAGCTGAATTAGCAGAAGTTCTGTATAACGTTGCGTGCCAAAGTTGCTTTGCGTTTCACGTTCGTGTTTACAATTTTATCACTTTCAACTTTTATACTCTTCTGGAGCGCTTATTGTTGGTCGTACAATACTCCGGGTGACCTCTTTCGATTCATTGAAATGGGATTTACCCAAATCAAACGGAAACTACTCTTATATTTTACTCAGCAGATAAGATAGAGCTGTCGTTTAGAGAAGCTCCCAACCAAACTTCAACGTCCTAGGCTAAAGAGGAGGTTGTTTAGTCACTCAGCTGATCAGGATGAAGTCTGCAATTTCATTTCATCAGTCTCGTAATGTCCCACAGCGTATCAAATTTCAACTTCCTAGGGTGAACAGCAGAGAATTCAGCACGCTCTGTTGATCAGGATGGAACCCGTAATTTCATTCGCCATTTGACGTTTCAGAAGGATTCCCCATTCATTTCAAACTCCTAGACTTATAAGTAGATAATTACTTCACCTTCTTGAGGTTTGCAATATTTTCTTTATAATGCAGTGTGAATGAAGCAATTTTGCTAATATTACGGTTGATGAGTAGCAACAACTCGGTGCTGTTTACTCGGATAACGTTGTTGAGCTTTTCCCAATGTAGGAGGCCATTGAAGGTAGATAGAATTCTGATACTCCTGAAAACGATGTCGAGAACCTGCTGATCATTTTGCAGACATTCTCATTCAAATCGGTCCAGCCGTTTGAGCGTAATTGCGTTTTCCACATCCATTCTTACAAACTATATACCTGCATACCAACACCGATCAATATTAGTTATAATAAATAAGGAATTACCTTGTTAAGTAATCGATAACAACTTTGTTTACCTTAAATTAGTTAAGCATACGGTACTAGAAGTATTATTTTATTTTTATTTTCCTTTCAGTACGAGACCACGTCTATGTACAAACCTAGTGACACTTGTATAATAATGTAGGTAAGTACCATTGTCTCCATATAGTAAAATAAATTATCACTATTTTCATTTGATTCAAGATCCTTCTAGTTTTTGACATGAATATTTCGTACCGCTGGGGGTCAGCCAAATTTTCTGTCATACAATTCATGACACCAAACACTATCAGTTAGCGAACTTCACGTACAACCGCTCCGTTGAGAGGGAAGTGTAACTCCGTTAGTTTTTGTCCATATCAATTTGGCAAGTACCTACACTCTATTATCTAGTAAATTATGGCGAGAACACGTCAATGGGGTTGAGAAGCGTATTTTTCATTCCTCGGACTAGGTATTCGACGGCAAGACGAAGCAAGAGAGAAAAAACTACCGACTAAGTAATGAAGTTATTAATTACATGGTCACCGCGATCCATCCTGACCAGCTGAATGAGCCAAATTCTCTCCTGTTTACCCCAGGAAGTTTGAATTTAAAGGGAGTCTCTCTGGAACATCAAGATACGAATGAAACGATGAACTCCATCCTGATCGGCTGAATGATCCCAAACCTCTCCTCTTCACCCCAGAAAGTTGAAATTTACAATTAAATCTCTATGGAGCATCAAGAGACGAATAAAATGACAGGCTACAGACTAATCAGCTGAGTGAGCTATAGATACTGTGTTGTTCACCCTTGAAAGTTAAAATTTAATATGCAGCCTCCTTGGGATATCTAGAGACGAATGAAATGACGGACTCCGTCCTGATCAGCAAAATGAGCTAAATTCTCTCCTTTTCACCCCAAAAAGTTAGGATTTAATAGTGAGTCTCTCTGGAGCATCAACAGACGAGTAAAATGCGGGCTCCAGCCTAATCAGCTGAATGAGCGCGGTCCTGTCCTGTTCACCCTAGATAGTTTGAATTTAATATGGAGCGTCTCTGAAATATCTAGAGACGAATGAAATGAAGGACTCCGCACTGATCAGCTGAATGAGCTAAATTCTTTCTGTTCACCCTAGAAAATATGTCATTTACGATTGCATTAGACATATCCATGTCACAATGTATCAGCGTGTAACGTTGATACTCCACAATGAAATGATTCCAGAAAATCTATTTTTCATAGAGATTGAAAATGATCTTTAATCTCTAGATAGGGACTTCAGGAAACTTTACCATGCTTATATCAAGGTTGGCAAGTTGTGACTCCACTTGTTGATATTTCTCCATACCTAGATGTTCCTTTAATCATATGTTATGGATGAAATATATTATTCTGTTCTTGGTTAATGAACCTAAATGTTCTTATTTTAAATATAATTTATAAGCACATCAAATTTTAATAGCTTATACTTCAAATATGTACTCAATTCAGTACTTATACATAAAACACTTAATTTCTAGTTATTTTATGTGTTTCATTTTCATTTTTTTCAAATAATGATCTCGTTTACAAAGTCTAATGATTGAATTTGATTGAGATTTCATTGTTATTGAATTCCATTGTAGCGGTCACAAGACTATATTTGTAGATGAACTCGATCGAAGAGCTCGGTAGGTTAGTTTTTTGGCTTTTCACAACAGTTTTACTTTACAGGTCACTAATCGACTTACCCCAGTTTACGTTGTAGAGTTTTCAGCAATAGAGCGCGTTAGTTTACTCAGATCCTGAAACACCTATGGATTTATTTACTTATAAATGGATTAGATGTGGCATCTGCGTGTGCGCAAACATTAAATTTTCGACACATGCCCCTTCATTTTATCTCGGAAATAGACAAAAAACTGACTTGATGAAGTCCCCCCTGCGCCCGAGTTATTAAAGTGATCCTTCCAATTATTCACCCATTCTTCACCTGATTTTGATGAAGTACTCAAATATGAAGATGAGGGATGCGAACCAATCAATCAAGGTAGCAGAGATATGCTTAGAAACGTTATCTAGTAGAGGTATAATAAAACTTTGTGTAATAATTTACAACGTTTTTTTTTTAATCCCACAGTTAGTACTGCACCAACCACTGAGGATGTGTACTAGGTAGGCATACGGCGCATAACTCCGAGGCCAATCATGACGTCTACCCAGCTAGGTAAATTATAGAATAACACCAACAACGGAAGGCGCGGAGCGAGGAATGGTGGGACAGGGATTTTGTTTTGTTTCTTCCATTTTTTTACGATCCACCATAAAAATCGAGTTTATCAATTGAGATGCCTTGTTAAATGTAACACCTTTCACAGCGGCCCCGCGGTGATAAGAAGGCAGAAGGTTGCAGGGAAATAAAAATCCGTCGAGAGGACGAGGCGAGGGGTTATTTGCCTTACGGTAGCTTCCCCCAGCCTCAGTCCGGATAGTCACAACACTGTTAAACTGGTGAACTCCGATAAAACCCATCTTTGCCGTTAAAAAGAAAAATAGGAGAAGAAATCTGAAAAAGGGTCGGAAGGCAAACAATCTTCCAAGAGCTAAGGCGGCTTGTGTTAGTACTCGGCTGTGATAGTTACGGCGAATCCGAGTGACTACTTCGTTAAAACATGGCGTGAGGCTTCACACGGCTTGCTCAACTCAACTTGCGCGGCTGCTACTCGCGTTTCTCTGTTAACCCGCGAGGGGTGACACGAGCGATTTGTTCGCACACCAAAACCATTTTTCGGTGTAAAAACTCAGGTTAGATGCCTATGGCGTTGATATCCATGTTATGTGTCTATTTCTGGGGTTCTATAATGTTGGTATTATCCGTAGCTTACAACGTTTACCTGGGAGGGGGGGAATAAAGTTCAGGTGAGAGAAAATCTCTCGTGACAGGTGCCACCATTACACTCAGTCCTGGTCCGTGCTTCTTGTCATTTCAACTTCTCTAGTCAATATAGTTATGGATTTTTCGTGGTTTCTAATGTTCTGTTCTTTGATAAGAGATGGTTTATTGGTGAGTATAGGTTTTAAAACAGTTTGACAATGGACGAGAAAATGGTTGAGCAAATAAAGAAATTAAGCCGGGAGTTGGAAGAACAGGGACAGCATGGAGAACCCTTACCAAAAATATTATCAAGGTACAGGCGATTCCTGCTCTGACGACGAACCTATCGACGAGGAACAGGTTCTCAGTGAACAGGAGGTTTGAGATGGTGAAGACAACAACGTAAGTGAGCATATGGTGACAGATGTACAATCAGTTATGTCTTCAGGGCTAAGGTTCATTCTACAATCTGTGTGACGAATAAAATGCAACGTATTTTGGAACTTTTTACCGGGGTGCAGAGTCTTGAAATCGTGTATGAAGGCTCCGTTTGGAATCTAGTTAGATGAAGATCCAAATCCGTCAAGATAGGACCACTATTAAGAGTAGTTTAGAGGGTGGGTGAAACACGAAAAAATTTATAACTTTGTTGTTATTCGATGCATTGACTTGAAATTTGCACCACAACTTCCTTATAATGATGAATCGGGTATGTCTACGCTATTGAGACAAATGTAAATGGAGAGCGAACAATATTTGTGTCTGTGTATGTTACACCAGGATCGAAACAATCAAATATCAAGTCTTCTTTGAATTAAAATTAATGACCTACCGGGTGATTTACGAGATAGACTCGCCTCTTTATATTCTCTAATTGTCGGAGTAAGAATTTGGACAAACGCTGTACTTCACAATGTTTTTCGTAGATTTCCGAATGACGAACTTGCGCATTGATATCAACTTCATTTTTTTTAATGGGAACCCCAATTTTTTATTGCAGGTTTGAATTTTGCATAAAATTTTATGAAGGAATAATAATTCATCGCCCTATTTTTTTCATTGTGCACACAAACGGGCGCAGTTCCAAAGCGCAAAAATTGCGAAATACTGTGATGTTTAAGATATTTATTTGCCAAATTTAATACGTACAGTAAGTTTATACTGTTTTAATAACTGTAGTTATTGCTGTTTTAGTAACTTACGGTCGGAAACAAAAAAATCTAACAAATTGAATTACTCGAAAACTAAGCCTTAAAAAAAATCTCTAAGAGGAACTTTCGATCAGAAATGAGATCTAGGATCACCCCCCGGAGCCACCACCCTATGCGGGACACCCTGTATATAAAATATATTATAGGCATATTTCCTAATCTTCTGCATCACGGTGGCAATTGTGGTGTAAAATAACTGATTAAATTTTGACTTGGGCCCCCTTTGCCCAATTTTTCGTACTTTACTACAAAATTTTTTAGTACAGTCATAATCTGTATTGATCTCCGATATATACGAGTGTATTCTAGGGATAATATCTCCATATTGGTACCTACCTTCAGTAAAGCCAGATAAAAAGTTGCTTCACTTCACGAGTTCTGTTAGATCCAGTTACCGAGGAACATATCTAAGATTAATACGATAGAACTATGAAGAACACGCTCAATTTGAACGTAATTTTTAAAGGCAATAGTCAAAACGGGAAGGGACGAAGACAAGCGGGGCTGCCCGAGACGAAAAACCCACCTGTAGAGAAGGACCGGTGGCGAAGACCACTCAAGAGAATGATAACTACATGATGTAGGTACACGGAGAAGGGTTAGGTCGGAGCAGAGCCCATACAGGAGATATTCACCTCTCGACTCTCCTTCCACCCACCGACCTAGGGCTATTGAGTTACCACTTCTTGTTTTACACTGGGCTATTTGTACCTTTGGCCGTTTAAGGTTGAGCATATCGGGTTACTTGTTTTACCCCCTTCGCCTTCCCCCAAATGTGGTAACGATACATGTCATGTGGCGCTGATCGTTGCGAAAGGATGGGCTCCATGGCGTCCTCATAAAAAATGAAAATAAAAACCTTCCCCTAGCCCAAAAAGGGGGAACCGATATGTAAAGACTTGGAGCGCTTTGTGACCTACGAATCGCCGTCTGTCAAAACGCATTATGGCCGCAGGCCTCAAAACTTCATTGAAAATAGCAACCACAATGTTTTTTTCTTCTTTTTATCGGTAGAAGCCGACAGATAGAAGAAATGTGTGTACCGCACACCCCATCTACTCTATATTTGGGAAAAGCTATCGCCCTTCATCTTTTTGGCCACATTGATGAAGTGGAAATATCTGACCAAATTGTACTAAGATGGTTTGTAACGCTTTCGAGGCGTAGGAACTTGAAGATAAGAACTGACGCCATTTAACGAGTGAACATACAAGTGACCACCCACCCTTCAGGAGTGCTTCAAGAAATACCTTTGGATTTTTTCAGCGATGACTAGCGCCTATTTCATAAAGCTACAAGTGATAAGTTACAAGCCAATTGTATGTACAAGTTGTAAAAAATGAGTGTGCAAGCGTTTCATACGAGTACAAGTGTAGACTTGTGATGCACTGTGAAATTAACTAGTGAACAGGCGAATTTGGACAAGTTACAAGTGTTTCCACATCATTTTGTACAAGTCATTGTTTTACAGTTGTAAATGTGATTGTGATTTGTGATTTTTAACCTACGACCATTCACCTGTAAACTTGTTATTTTCCAGCATTGTGAGTTGACAATTTTTCGGTGTTTAATATGTGGGAATCATCTTCTGCTGAAGAATACAGACAAAAAGCATTCAGCGTAGAAGATGCCGACGATTTTTTTCGGCCACGAATAAACGCTCATTTCGTGGGTATTTTTGAGTTTAACGAGAGATTTAGGATGTCTTAGGAGACCCTTGAAAGATTCAAATGGTGCGTGACCCTGTGCCATTTTTCCTGATCGAATATTGAGGATCTCCCCATCATTGAAGAACAAAGTGAAGTGTGAAGATCATCTCAAAGTTACAGATGACATTCCTAATCCAACAGCATTGACTTGATAAACTGATTAATCATTTCCGCTGAATGAAGGAGAAAAATCCGATTATGCCAGCCATCAGAATAAGTTGAAATCAAATACACATTTTTTCCACTTTTCATTCTATAATTTGTCTATCTTCCAATCATTACAACTTATCATGTACGATAAACATCCTAGCGTGTACACCGTTATTATATCGCGATTCGCTGACAAAACTTCAATTTCGGCATCCCGCTTATCGATGTTCATTTCGCTTGTTCCCACACGCCATTTTCCTCTTCTGCTACACTTGTAAACTTAGCTTCTACAAGTGTACCTAACTTTTCTAGACTTGTACTCTTTGTTTTGGTGAAACACTTGTTTTCGTTTAACAGTCCGTTTAACAAGTACCTGTACTTGTTAACTTGTACACTTGTAACTTGTTGTTTTATAAAATAGGCCCCTGGTCGTTTTGTACTCAACTTGTGGTGAGCACTGCATTTTTTCTACACGCTACTGCGATTAAGTGGTGTAGGAATAAATACCATTCAATGTAAATATTCCTACGTCTGTCAGTTGTACAGATATCATTAAGTTTCCAAGATGTAGTGGCACCAATAATGGTTCGATACCCTAAGTCTATCAACAAACCAAAGCTTTTTATTGCGTCGACCATATTTCCTATAAGAGTTACAGATCGTTTAATGATCTAAAATTAAAAAAAGTCAACAGAAATTAAAAAAAGTTCCAGTTGAGCAGCATGACCGTAAGGGCGAATTTTCGTAACTTTATCATCGTATAATGTTGAATCGTTTTGAAATTTAAGCTTTTTATGTGCAAGAAAATTGTTAATTATTATAATTTTTATGGCAAAAAAGTATTCTAAAAAAACAATCTCCTATTTGAATAGAGGTTTTGAATTTTTAGCTGTTTTTGCAGTTTAATTAAACTTAAATGCAGTTAAATTAAGCAAATTTTAATGCATTTTAAGTACATTTTTCAGCATAATTTTGTACATAATTTTTTGAATGATCTATTTATAGTTAATAAACTTTATTTGAGCAACATTCTGCTGAAAAATATAAAATTAACAATTTGAGCCGTTTTTAGCCATTTATGTTTTGAGTACATTTTTTGAAATTTGACCGAATTAATGTGCTCAAAAAGTGCTGGCCATCGAACTCATCTTTTCGTTTGGAAAACTTGATTTTTCGGCGCAAGAACGGAATTTGTATCTCAATCCTAAGGGAGTTATCTTCTGGAATGACACATAAATAGATAAATGAATATATATATATATATATATATATATATATATATATATATATATATATATATATATATATATATATGAAAAGCGTTAAACTCTAGGATTCGTTTCGGAATTTTGATTTTAAAATTTTCCAAGCCATTGCAATAGCTTCATTTTCTACGAAAATTCGCTAAAATGGACACGATATTGGCAAAATATGCTCGTCGAAGAATCCGATTGCAACGAATATGAATGCAGCACATAGTTGAGTCTGGCTCTGATGATTCTTATGAGGACCCTGATTACAGATAAAATTCCGACGATGGAGTCATTGAAAACGGTTCCCTGATTGGAGAAACTATCGGAAAATAAGTACTAAATCTTGAAAGAACATGGAACATGTTCCTTGGGATAACCGGAGATAATTTATGTCACACAGCTGATTAGAAAACAGCCCATCATTTCAATCGTCTCTTAATAACCCAGAGAGTTCTCTATCAAATTCAACTTCCAAGTTTCTTTCCAGTCTAATAATAGTGGTTGAATCATGTTTATAAAATTAACTGAGAAGGATCATCCGTATGTAAACAATTATTCAAATAACCACGCTCATACCACAGATTGTTGGCCACGCACTGCGCAGTTGTTAACATAATACGGAAATGTATATCGAGAGCTTTCCAACGACTGGCGAACGATTTTCGTACGATGATAAATGCCTAAGATAGTTCCGTAGCAACGATTTGGTTGTAAGCGATAATCATCAGAATATAGGAGTGTAACGCACTAAATCTCTCGTAACGGTATTTTTGTCTCATTTTTGGTTGGGTTATGGTGGCAAAAACATGTCCACGTTAATAAAAACCATTTTGGATATGGATACCAGCCGTGGAATTGTGTTTGTGCCCACAACGGGTTCAGGAAGTTCTCCATTCTCAAATACTTGCAAAAATGGCTAATTTTGCAAAAACTTGATTTCTTATACATATCTTTATATATAATTCCGAACGATTCAACGGTCTTTGAAATTGTGAAGAACTTCGCGGTCCGATTTCAGAGTTAGACGGCTCATTCGAATCAGCACGGCCCCAAGTTTGTTGCAAAAGTGTCGCCGTTCGTCTCTATACCCGCCTTAATCATTTTCTAGGCGGTCCTTATCAACGAGAGTTGTTTATCAGGCTGTGGCGGTAACAACAGTTGCCATCAATTCACGGTAAGTAAGAAACGTAGTGTAGGCACTAACATCTAGGAGAATTATTTCTGAACGAAGAAATTGAAACTGAAGAACTTAGCGGACTTTATATATAATTCCGAACGGTCTTTATACATAATTCCGAATCAGCACGGCCCCAGGTGTCGGTAAGTAAGAAACGTAGTGATGGGGTCTTTTTTGATCAGCTGAGTGAGCTAAATCCTTTCCTGTTCACTGTAGGAAGTTGAAATTTGATAGGGAGACTCTCTGTTTATTAGGCTGTGGCAGTAAAAACAGTTGCCACGGTAAGTAAGAAACGTAGTGTAGTTACTAACATCTAGGAGAGTTGTTTCTGAACGAAGAAATTGAAACTGAAGATCTTAGCGGACTTTATATATATTCCCCGATTCAACTTTTTGTTTAGTCTCATAGTGGCGAGGACCACCTTAACTGGTGATATTTATTTTATTACATTACTTACATTTTGATCGCTATGTCCTCATTTTAATCATTTAATAACATCGCCTTAGCTTTGCACCAGGTCACATAACGCCGCAAATAGGTAGGACTTATATCGTTACTATAATGTGCTAAGTTCCTGTTAGGTACTAGATTAGGGCTTTCCAAGCCCTAACAGGCCTCTAGTTTCATAATAATTTCCTACGGATCAAATTCACCTATTCAAGATCCTAGATACCACCATACACTTACAGATATATTATGAAACCATGAGAAGCGGTTTGTGATTTTTTTAAATCCTCCACTCCCATAAAGGAAACTAGTGTATTCCTGTGGTAAAGGCTACTACCAAGCGCTGCTATAAGAAGTAAATCAATTTCCTTTCAACAGAGACTTGAAATTATAGTATACTTTTGGAGAAAATATACGTTATTTTTCTACTGACGTTAGATTTTGTAAAATATTTAAACTCGAGTTTTTGAAAAATAAATTGGCTATTTGCTATATTATTGTTGATATATTCATTAAACTGTCAATCGTGTAGCGCAAAGGGAACAATAAAATAAGATGTAAAGTAATAATATTGTGTTGAATAATTCATGTAAGGAGTTCACGCCTGGAAGGCGTTTGGATACCAATAACACACTGAATTGCATGATATTATTCTGGGTCAATTGATACCATCACAAAATGTGCAGAATATGGAGTAATGCCAAAACCGAATCGAATTGCAATATGAACCCTTGCGAAAACTTCATTTCAACGCTCCTTGTAACTTCACCGCCGGTCGCATTCCGCCCAGCAGCTTCGTCGGAACCACACTAGAAAGACCTTGAAGTGCGGATAAGGAAACGATGTGTTCTTACCATATACAAAAAATATGTTTGTTCGAGTCATTTGAAAGCTGTTCACTCTTGTATATCTTGCTTTGACAATAAAAATGTCTTCTAATGATTCATCAGTGATCACCGCGTTTAAACACGTTTTCGAACATTTTTCATTTGCTTGGAGTTTAAATTATCTTACTGATGAGTAAGACATATATATACTAAATAAAGCCCTTCTAACCTTCAGAAAAAAATGTATATACGTCTTACCCTCCTGGCTTACCGAACCTTTAGAGAATTATCACATGTTTTAAGACTAATATTAGGAAAACCAACAACCGAATTCGCAGCATAGTTTGGACCGAAATTTGGATATTGAATAGATTTGGGGTGGATTCCAAACAAATCGTCCGAATCGGATGAGCGTTGCATTGCCCGGATCGGGGCTTTAAAAAAAATTTTAATTTCTCCCTTGATGGGAAAAACAATAGATCATGGATATATCTAGTACCTACTGTTCACAAGTACCTGGTTAATCAGCAATACCGAATAATTTACATCTTAGCGTAATAAATCAGTTTTCCTTGACACTACAATGGCTTAGGGATCTTGAGATGTTGTGATAAAATGAGAGCATTCCAAAAAGTGGCGAACGATTTTCCTGCTATGAAAACTAAAAGGGTTACACTTCGCTAGTAATGCATTGGTTGCACGTGAACAGCAATAGAAAATAAAGCTTCCTATACACTTTTTTGGGCTAAAAAAACGTTGAACAATTTTTTCAAATACCCCAGCTAAAAAAAAACAGCCATGTGGAAAAAAAAAAAAAAAAAAACCAAGTTGGGTGGGCAGTATAGTTTCCTCACTTATTATAACAAGACTTTACAAGAAAGGCCTTTCTGTCCTTGAATTGGTTTTTTGTTTATATATTGGTTCATTATAATTGTTATGTTACCCCATGGAGACTTTTCGACTTATGATTACGGCACCGAAAACTATCTTGCGAGCACGGTTTCATGAGAATTCTATAGAACCCAAATCTCATAAGGAGTCAAAAGGGACACTGCAAAGGGATCCATTCTAAGGGGATCCGTGTTCACTGCGATGAATTGGATCACGTTCTATAATTTAACCGGATTTCAACACCAACTAATTCTATAACTCATGCTACGATAAAAGACGAAGGTCTAATACTGACCATCCAGCATAGCAGCATTACTTCATTTGACCCTTCGGGTGGATGGAAAGTAGGTGCATATTAATTTCACCTAATATGGAAAAAACGGGTATTTCGTGACAGTCATCTTCCCATTTTGTACATCATCACTTCGAACAGCAGGTAGATAAATATTTAAAATATAAAGATAAAAAATGAAAAAATTAATTAAAAAAACTACGTCCCCAATGAGTGTGATAAGAAGATTTTCCATCAAAACGGTCGAACAACTTTGAACAAATATCTACTTGAAAAACTGTTGCCCATCCAAACTTAGCTTTAATGAGCTTCGCCAGTAAATTCATTTTGAGCTTTCAAAGGATTTTATTAGTAGGTAGTACATTTTTGTTTTCCATATAAACAGGAAGGGTTATTCCAAAAGGTCGCGTTTCATTATTCCTGCAAGTACTTTTTTCCCTTCATTTATAACAACTTGATGTAAGTAACTATAAAACTTTTTTATGCCAACATCAATCCTTTAATTAATTAATCTTAGTCGAACGAATGCATTATACATAATTGTAATTAGTTTTCTTCAAATATTTTCTGTAGTTGACGAGTTTCCTTATGTTAATGAGATAGGTAGGGATTTTGCGAGCAAGGATAGTTCATTGAGTTTTATTTAATTTAAAATAATTCTAGTCACTTCGCATGTAAAATTTCAAGCAATACGCCTGTCTTCCTAATTTTCCTCGTGTCAAATAATAGTTTCAAGGATTGAGCAGAATTTTTATATAGGTATTAACAATCTTATTGCTATTGAATTCAAAGTAACCAAACCATGAAGGAAGCGACTTCCGCAATTTTCAATCAATGTCTATAGCCTACAATTTCAATTTTATCAAAATTGGCTGAAGAGAAGTGGGTGGATGAAGAATCAGGTGAGACAAAAAAAAAGCCAAGTTGGGTGTGTCCACACAGCTTCCTCGTTTACGTATCATGAATGTATAGCTCATTGAAAAGTTTTAAATGATCTTGAAAAATTCAATAGCGGAAAAGAGTAAATAAAGAAGTAGCGTGAAACGTCATAATTGGTCAGAAACGAAAAAATGATACTCAATGTAATTTACTTTGGTCCATGCGCACAATGAACTGACGAGTTGAAAACAATGAACTAGGTATGGGACCATCTACAACCTAATCCGCGCATTCACTGACAATTTCATTAAAATCAGATGAAAACTGTGAAAATTAAGGTCGTTACAAAGATTTCACATTGGCGCGTGCGCAGTAGCTATTACTGATACAATCATGTTGAAATTGATATGGGATAATCAAATCGTTTTCTCTCAACTATCATCCAAATTTAAGCGAAATCAATCGACAAGGGTGTGTGAAATAATGGAGCATAATGGAATTAACGTTTACGCATAAGCAGAGTGAAGAACTGATTTGGCAACAATAAAACTGATAGGGGACTATTATGACTACCATAGATACTCCGGTTACCAACAAAAACCACAACTTCTGAATTCCCAAATTAAATATTATTCGATGTTTGACAAGTGAATATAACTTGCATTTTCAATCAAATTGGGTTAATCTGTTCGATTTAATTACCGAGCCAGAGCAAATTGGCGACGAGGAACAACTTTTGTCAAATCGTGAGAGTACTGGAAGAATACGTGAGTGTATATCATGGACGCGGGTATAGATCTACAACCTAACTCGCGCATTTCCTGACAATTTCATCAAATAGGATGAAAACTGTGGAAATTAAGGTCGTTACAAGGATTTCATAATGGCTCATGCGTACCCAGTTGCTACAATCATGTCGAAATTGGTATGAGATAATCAAATCGTCATCCCCCGCAACTATCATCCAAATTTGAGCGAGATCGGACGACTAGGGTGTGAAAAAATGCTTGATTGAATTTACGTTTACGCATGCGCAGAGTGAAGTATTCAGTCATGAACGATGAAACTGATAGTAGACCGTTTACACCCTAGCCCACATAATTAATGAAAATTTCATCCGAATCAAATGAAAACTGGGGAAAATAAGCTTGTTACAAGGATTTGAGGACACACGACAGACACACACGGAACCAAAGTTGTTCTGAGTGGTCTAAAACGTAGAATGCAAGTGGAAATATTGATTTCGGAGACCAAACTTTTTGAAAAGCAATGCTTCCGCTACCTATAGTTAGACTTGGAAGCAAAAAGAAAAAAAAAAACGAAGAAAGTCCTAATGTTTGCATTTTGAGACCTCTTTTTAGCTTTTATATAATAGATCAACCGTTAAACATTTTGCATCAGACGACTAAGGGAGAATGCCCTTCCAGGATTTGCAAAGAAAATTAAGTTTGAGTCCAAGATTTACTTTGCTACTTATCTCGGTAGGTAGGTACGTCCAGTATATATTAGTAGCTGGGGTGGCTCGTCAGTTTTTTGAAGGCTCGGTAATGCGACAATAGCGTCTCGCTTGAGAGAAGAGAAAGAAATAAACTCTTAACTAGGCTTTCACAATGTTTTATAGCCTACGTTTCGAGTCAATAATGGAACCTTCTTCAGAAAAATCAGTTAGTTAAGAAATATCAGGTAAAAAAAGTCTCTGAATTCTGATTTTAAAACCATAAATAACCAAACAAGAAGCCGTGTATTTTGTGCAGATTAAGATGTTTTCAGTGATCATCCGAGTTAAGCTCTAAGCAGTGCTCCAAGATTTCCATTGCAACGATATAAAATTGCCACGCAATATGATTTAACGCGAAGTGAAACTTTCTTTTGACCACTTGGACCTCAGAGAACAAAAGCAATCTTTAACACAGCTAATCCTGCTGTACCATTATTGGTTTTGAGGGTTAACTCCCGACTTTAGGATAACCCTCATTCAGCTTCTCGTTGTGCAACGGAAGCTTAGTACACTCATAATAAGCTTAGTACCTCATAATTCAGACAATTTAGATTAAATAACTATGTTGAGGAGTGCGGCTATTAGTAGCGTCCAATCATTTACCTTTCATTACCAACTATGGTGGATACTGCCCAAATGCAAACTTTCCTCCTTTATACCGTGCATTACTTTGAAAACTCCCATTGGAAAATGAATTCGGAAAACAGTTGGGGACAGAAATCTGGGTGGACCCCTGAGAATTGAATTGTCTTTTTGTTGCTTCGCCTCGCAGATTTTTGCATTTTTATCACCGTAATTATCATTGTTAATAAAGAATAATAACTAAAACATAAATTTCAAACTTCGATGCTCCTTGTACCATTTATCACTACATTAGTAATTTATTAATCGCTCTTAGGAACTGATGAGTTTGGAGCCTATTTTTTCAAGTCATTTTCACGCTGAATCAAAGGTTAACACCCGCAGGGCTTCCAAACTCTGTAATGAGTGAGTTTTACAGAAAAATAATAATAATAATAAAAAATAAATAAATAAAATAATAATAATAATAAAATAAATAAAATAACAAACAAATAAAAATGACCCTCAAAACTCGAGCTAGAACGTCCACGCTCATTTACTTCTGGAGAATTCAGTGATGCGAAGTTGATGGAGGTTTTACGTTTATGCTCGTTGGCCAACAAGAGAAAAATTTTTGTAAAGAAAAATGTAGTTTTAGTTTATTAATTAGTCAAGTAATGGAGTTTACGATTCACCGTCATTAGTTTCGTCGTTAAATTTTTAGAGTCCCATCTTACCACACTACGTGTGAGTATATATGTTTTTGTTATAGAATTTATGCGTACCAACTATGGAATTAACAGTCCTATGGTACGAATCCAGAGGGTGGTAAAAGATGTGGGTGAAGAAATTGATTTGTTTTTTAATAAGTTTGATGACTTGAGACTAAAATTATTTTCGTATTTTCCCATTTCTCGCAATTTTAATTTAAGTTTGATTGAGCAATTTCAACTTGTGATTTTCATTTTATTATAGTTAATTACTTAATTGTACCTTGTGTTGAAATTCGTATTACCTATTTTGTATTCGGATAATTTTTATCTCATTATTTTGTAATTAGGATTTTATTCCCCGTATTCTTCAATAAATAAATAAATCAAAACATACGAAAACTACTTAGGATTGATCGACATTGCTGCAGGGCGTTGGGACCAACTACACCCCCTAATTTCTTTTACATGTGCATGTTTTTTAGGCTTCAAATACATGATACTTCGTTATTTTGAAAATATAAAGTAAAGAGAATGGCATGTCGTCAGAAAGCTGAAAATTTGAATCGAACCAATCTTTTTGGGATCGAACCAATTTCTAAAATTTTATTTTAGGTTTTCTAAGGTTTTTACATTTTATATTTAGGTGTCAAAAAGTTGTATATTTCCCCTCCAATTTGTTGTTCCAACGTTGATTCTATAAAAAATTGTCTTCAGCTTTTCATCATCATTCTTTTAATTGGATTACTTACTTCCGAAAGATGTAGGAGAATCATTATTACATTTAAAGAATAACAGCAAAAAAAGTGCAATCCTAAAACTAAAATGTCTTAGAAACGATGACGTTTTCGGAAGGCTTAAGTGAGTTTTCGAAGGAACTGAAGCTATTTCAATAGATCCAACATTTTTAAAACACAAAATGTTTCAAAAATTTATTGGTGGAAATCTGTTTTGAGGCATCCTGATAAGATTCCTAGCTTTTTCATAGAGAATATACCTACTGTATGTACTTAAATGTGTCATTCCAGAATTTATAACTCTGCACAGAATTAAGATGAAAAATCCATTCTTCTGCCTAAAAATCCTAAACTTTGAAATAACTAATGAGTTCATTGGACTTTTTTTGCGACTATAAAATGCTCAATTGCAAAGAAATTACGTAAAATCGTTAAATTTACAATTTTCACAGACTATTGCTTGGAATCAACGATGAACTAGGATATTCAGAAAAGTTTGCACGAAATTATGTTGAAAATAATATTTCAATTGAAAGTGCTGAAATCAGTTTGCTCTGCCGAAAATCAGAAAATCGTTTTGAGTAGGTACTTTTTCATAATTTTACAGTTAACAATTCGTCAGCACAAGAAGAGCTCAAATTTCGAAACAGTATGATGTTAATACCAGGCGAAAAATTGAAAAAATTTGCTCATTCTGCATGATTGAAACTGTTAGGAGGCTTTCAGTGCAGCAAATGATTTGCAGATTCGATCTATCTCTGAATTCCTAACACACAAACCCAGTATATTCAATAAAATACAGTTGCCATGTTAAGGTTGGACGTAGAAAATAAGACTATAGGTTATTTATACCTCTTGAGTATAAATAATTGGTTTCTTGTATAATTTCAATGGGATGTACCTGAGGAGGCTGAAACTGTAACAGAGCTGTGTATTGTATACTAGCCGCTCCGGCTCGCTACGCTCGCCTCCACATCCAGCCGGGGGGCAAGCCCCCCGGGCCCCCCATTAAATTGCTCGCTTTGCTCGCAAAATTTGGCATGTAGGGAATTTTGCTCGCTTCGCTCGCAAAGTGTGGCATGTAGGGAATGTTGCTCGCTTCGCTCGCAAACGGTCGATCTCTAAGGGTAGGTTCAACTTCTGTAGGGGATGCTGCTCGCTTCGCTCGCTTGAGGAAGTTATACTGCCCACCCAACTTGGCAGACGTTTTTTTCTGTTGGAAATTCTTACAAACAAATTAAATCTTATAAAACTACGTGGAACCACAAAAAAGTTTATTTGGGGATGATGCTCGCTTCGCTCGCAAGGTATACCTGTATACCTATGTGTACCTGCTCGCCTTGCAACGTTGTGAAACACCTGTGTCATCGAACCCCAAACACGTCTTCCTAGGGCCTTCTCGCGTCCACGGCACAATTAATTTCTCATTTCCATCGCTCCCCTCGCTTCCCTCTCGCATTTTGACCGAGTTCTCGTCACTTTTTTCGATATCCGATTTCGGATTCAGATTCGTCGGGATCAAACCTTTATTTCGCCCGCAAAAACCGTTCCGAAAAAAGTACCTTTACGGGGTATATTTTAATGGGAAAAAACCTAGTTTTTCGTCGGACTTTTCGAGAAAACGGGTCCGTACTCTCGCATTTTTTGACGCATTTCCCGATACTTTTTTCGCGATCCGATCGCGCCGTCGTCTTCCTCGTAGGAAAACCTACGAAACCGGTATTTTTCCGGAATTTTTGACGGCCGTTTAGAGGGGTAGAGGAAGCGGGGAAGTCCAAAAAGCTCACATTAACCGGAACTTCGACCCCCCTCCCGCCCTACGGCCCATGGTTCGGGTGGGATTAGACAATTTTAAATTCGCTCGTTCCCACTTTTGGAAAATCCCAAGAAGATCCCCCCACTCGTAGATCCGGCCCACTCAGCCGTTTGGCCGTGCATAGACACGACAGACAAACAGACAGACAAACGGAGTTTCATTCCTATAAATAGTATAGATGTATATTAGGCAGTATTTTCTGTTTTTTGTTGTCAGTTTTTTGGTGTTTAAAATTTTTAACATGTATTATTCTTTAAGATGACTATATTATTTTATTATACAGACTAAACACCCTCAAGGTTTTATAAACCTCAAGGATCGACTCTAAAACATATTTCCTACAAAAAGTGTTTCTTATCCTTTTTTCCCATAGTTTCCGAGTACTTAATTTATTTCTTAAGATTTTTCCCTTGTTTTCCAGATTTCAAAGTCTGAAGCATGTGATTGGTTGTTGGTGGAGTCTTGAAACCCACCCAATCTGATGCTACTGATTCGTCTGTGTAGATTTTAGTAAGCCCTTTGTATTCGAGAAATTGAATTTTTAAAAATTTTTTCGAGGCTTCTACCTTATGACATAAAAAACAGTCATAACTCCCCTTTGAATCCCCTTAAAATCAAAAATAAGGACGTCGTTGGAAAGAGCAGTAAATTTCCTATCTCCCCGATGCCAAACTAATCACTTCTGAAACTACTTGATACCTACGCAAAAAGTACATTCAAACAAAGATTTTTAAAAATTTTCCGAAATTCAAGTCATGTATTTATTTGTTAAATTAGTTTTCCTGCTCTTAATACATATCGCGTTATACTTTTAACTTTTATTCCACTAATTACGGGAGAAAATGATGGTTAAATGTTGAAAAAATTGGTAATTTCTTACAAATCGGAGGTTTAGGAAAAAACCAATTTGAACCAATTTGTTTGGGTTCGATCTTTACTTGATTTCCCACGCTGAATCGTATTAAATTGAAACACTTGCAGGTTTCTCCATCTCCGTAATAACCGAGTTTTACACTTCGACCAACCAGTTTCACGTACCTTAGAAAAAATAATAATAAATAAATAAAATAAAATAAATAAATAGAAAAAATAAATAAATAAATTAGTGTAAAAATAAACTAGAATCTTGCAAACTCTCTGGAAAAAATCACTGAAATAATTTCTAAGAAGTGCTTGTTTTTTTGAAAATTAGTTTTTAATTTAATGTTTGCGAAACAGTACATGTTCATCCTGTACATGTCGTATTTCCTATTTGTTTTGGTTGATTTTTTGAGTTTATGATGTTGTATATGTGCTGTATTTTACAAATGTATTGTATTGCTTTATTGTAGAATGTGTAATAATTTGTTATGTAGTCTGTACAATCCTTAAGAGCGGTTCAGGCATGCTTCATTTGACAACGCGATGTTATATATATTCCGGAATATATAATTTGACTAACAATCTAATTTCAAGTAATTCTCGAACTGGTTATACAAAACGTTGCCCATGTCGCGTACATCCCACTTCTAATTTTAGAAGTGAGATTAATTATGAATAAAATCAGTTAATTTGATAATCACTTTTATGCACTGATTTATTATTTTACAGAATGTAAGAGAATTTTTAAATTAAGAATGACAAATCATTCCCGAACATGCCAGAACTCCCAAAAATAAAAGAACACCGGAGCATCTAATTGACTATAATAATGACAGCAGAATTCATCCAAGAGTGTCTTGCTTGGTAGGTAGTTGTAATAATTGTTGATTTCCTTCAATTGATATGGGATGTACGCGACATGGGCATCGTTTTGTACAACCAGTTCGAAAATTACTTGAAATTAGAATGTTAGTCAAATTATATATTCCCAATAAATATATAAAAGTATCTATATAGCGGCTATGAGTATATATAAAAGTGTCTCCAAATAAAATGTAGATTGAATAAGTTGAATAAATAATAATTATAATAATAAATTGAAGATCTATGTGCATACCTGAGTGAATGATGTTCTAGGCGTAGGCGAGTTGGAGATGATGGCGTAGACGGTGACTGTGTACCACTCCTGACCCGACTCGCGATCTAAAACTACCGCCGTCGACAAAACACCCGATTTCATCCCGACGTCGAACAACCGCTCAGACATCCGACCGTTGGCCCCAGTGACGTTGGTGACGTAGTACTCGACGTCGTCTGCCTGTCCGGCAGCCGCCTGAACGGTGACGACGACTGTGCCGGGCGGCTCGTTCTCGGATATCGTCCCTGATAACGAGTCGTTGAGGAAGGACGGACCTCCGCCTCCGGTCGATATTATCGTCAAGTACGTGTCCATGGATTTTCTTTCAGGCTGCACGGCTTCGTCCGACGCTTTGATAGCGAGCTGGTACTTGTTCTCCGGGCGATTCAGAGGTTTTTTCAACGTTATCGCTCCGGTGTTGCGGTTGACGTCGAAAAACTCCATGTTCCCGCCTATAAGGTCGTACGTCACCATTCCGTTCGTGCTCGAGTCCAAATCCGTTGCCAAGACGTTCATGACGTGCTGACGGAAGCTTCTCGGAGGGTGGAGCAGAGCTGACGTCATCGACACGAACGTCGGCGCATTATCGTTCAGATCGACGACGATAACAGTCACAAGTTTCTCTGCAGAGAGTCGACTCGAAGGTGGCTCTGCTTTATCCGTAGCTACGACAGTCAACCTAAACGTGTCCACCTCCTCCCGATCAATCGGCAACTTCGTACGGATAACCCCCGATCTTGGATCAATTTGAAAATGCAATTTCCCTGGAAAATTCGGGTCCTCAGGCTCCTGTTTCAACAATGAATAAGTTATCTGCCCATTTATGCCAGAATCCGGATCTTCAGCAGTCACAGTCAATATAGGCGAATTTTCAGCAATTCTCTCTTCAATCTGCCTGACTATTGCAGTATTCGTGAAAACAGGAGGATTGTCATTGCAGTCTTCTACGTTCACTGTAAATAACAAAGTTGAAGTTATTCTTGGGTTTCCACCATCAGAAGCTGTGATGTTCAATAAATAAACGTTCAAATCCTCGTAATCTAAAGGTTTGTGCAAATATAAAATCCCTGTGTTGGGATCAACATGAAACGTGTCTCTTCGGTTGCCTGAACCAATAGAAAATATGACTTCACTATTGACGTCCAAATCGGCATCGATAGCTCGAAACCGGACAAGTTCCGTATCCACGCTCGTGTTTTCATACACGGACATCCGGGTTTCCGTTTGAATGAACTCAGGGGCGTTGTCATTTTCGTCCAAAACGTCGACCAGGACTGACGTCGTAGCACTGAGTCTGGTAGACATGGACGTGTCATGAGCCACCACGCTCAGGACGTATTTTGACGTAGTTTCTCTGTCCAAAACCTTCGCTACTGTTATCTGTCCCGTTGTTTCATCAATGGAAAACCTGCCTTCTTCATTACCTTCCGTTAAAGTGTAAAAAACGTCTCCATTCAGCCCTTCATCAGCATCCATCGTAAAGACACGAAGAACCTGCGTTCCGACACTCGATCCCTCAGAAATTTGCACTTTATACGGAGTCCTTAAAAACTCCGGAGGGTTATCGTTGATGTCCGTGATGTAAATATTTATGATCGTCTTGTCTTTCAACCGAGTTACCCCATTATCCGTGACGGTCGCTTCCAAACTGATAAAATCCTGACCAGTCCGATCTATGAGTTCCTCACGATCGAAGACGTGTAGAGTTTTGATAAAACCGTTTTTCGGGTCGATCACAAAATCGCTTTTGGCGTTGCCGATGGAAAACGTGAGCTCGGCGTTTCGCCCGATGTCGTTATCAGTCGCTGTGAGTTTGCCCACAAACGAGTCCGGGGGCTCATTTTCCCGAATGTAGAATTTGAATGTTGAATTCGTGAATTCGGGCTTGTTATCGTTTTCATCGATCACGTGTATAACGACGGGAACGGTCGAACTCCTGGGTGGGCTACCATGATCGTTGACTCTGATAGTTAAGGAATAATAATCTTTGTCTTCTCTGTCTAAAGGGCTTTTGACGTACATGAAACCGTCTGGGAACACACCGAATTTCCCTTCTCCGTTGCCTTCGATGATGGAGTAAGACACGAGGCCGTTCAGCCCCATATCCGCGTCAGACGCCGCCAAAGCGAAAAACCTGTCGTTGACTGACGTGGATTCAAGCAATGACGTTTCGTACGACGTATGATCGAACACAGGAGTGTGATCGTTAACATCCTCAATGACAACAGTGATCTGTCTTTTAGACGATAAGGAAGGAGACCCACCATCTGCAACAGTGATTTCCAAAGAAATCGCAGTACCCGGCTCACTCCTGATCGGTTTATTCAAATACAACGCCCCGCTCCTCTCGTTGATTTTGAAATGATTTTCCGGATTCGAACTCAAACTAAAAGAAATACTCGAATTTTCTCCGGAATCGCTGTCTCTCGCAGTCACCAAAAACACTTCTTGCCCAACAGCCGCATTTTCCGGCAAATAAATTTTGTCTTTATCCCTCACAAATTCTGGTTGATTATCATTTTCGTCTAAAATCGTCACATTCACCACAGTTTTTCCAAATGAGAGTCCAGACCTTGCAGCCACAGTCAAACTATAAAAAGCTTGTATTTCCCTATCAATTGGATTCAAAGTCGATATTTCTCCAGTTTTCTCATCAATTTTGAAACTTTTTAATTCGTCTCCGTAAATTATAGAATATTTCACTTGAGATTGGTTGGGTACACTAACTCGAACTTTACCAACTCTACGGCCAGTAATGGATTCTTTTTTGCTGTGATTTTCCGATATGCTGAACGAATATGATTCATACGGGTCAAATTCCAACATTTCTGCGTGAGTAGCTTTTATAATTTCCACGTATGCGTCTTCCACAGCTTTCCGTTCACCCCTGTCTCTAGCTGAAATCTTCAATTTGAACAAAGCTTGCTGCGAAGTGCTCAATGAGTGTTGCAAAGATATTATTCCAGTATTTTGGTCTACGTGGAACAAACCGTTGCCTCCTTCTTCAATGTTGAATTTGACTATAGCATTTTCCCCTTCGTCAATATCATGGGCCGTGACTTGAACCAAACTTGAGCCTACGGGGTGATTTTCACTTGCAAGCACAAAATACGTTTGAGGATAAAATTCCGGACTGTTATCGTTCACATCTTGAACTGTCAAGAAAACTGTTGCGGTAGATGACTGCTGGGGTATCCCCTGATCTTTGGCTATTACCCTTATGTGGTAATGAGGTATAACTTCACGGTCCAATTTTGTGTTTATTACCAGCTGCCCAGTGAGAGCATTCAGAGTAAATACTCCAGGATATTGCCTTTTTACGTCTTGGTGCAGTGAATATGTCACTGTACCGTTTGTACCTTGATCATGATCAATAGCTGTTAACATAGCCACTAATGTATTAGGTGGTTTACTTTCTAACAATGTAACATTGATGTATTCCGGAGAAAAACTGGGTTTTTCATCGTTTTCGTCCAAAATTGTAACTTTTAAATGCGTGTGAGCCCATTTTGGGTTAGGACCCCCGTCACGGGCTGATATTTTCAATTCTACAGTGCCCTGGACCTCTCGATCTAAATTAGATTTTGTAGTGATCAGCCCAGAATTTATATCAATATCAAACCATTGATTTTCGTTCCCAGATACAAAAGCGTAGTAAATTTGAGCGTTCACGCCAGAATCTTCGTCTGTAGCTGTAATTCCAGCAACATACGTCCCTGGGGGTGCCAATTCACTCAGTATAGCGGAATATTCAGTCTTTTCGAAGACAGGTTCGTGATCATTGACGTCATTGACGTGTATGATCAAAAACGCCGTGTCACTCCTAGGTGGGGTGCCTTTATCTGTAGCCATTATCGTCAGGTTGTATTTATTAATTTGTTCACGATCTAAAATTCCGTTGACACGGACTATATGGAACGTTTCCGAATATTCTAAGCTGAAATGGTTTAATTCGTTACCGGCTTTGATTTCCACGTGAGTCTCGCCGTTCAAACCTTCGTCCAAGTCCTGCACTGACACTGCGGCCACTACAGAGCCATTTTGTGCGTTTTCATCCACAGTGGCGTAATCAACTTTGGCTGGGAAAAAGTACCTAAAACTGATGGTAGGGTCGTGGTCGTTGGCGTCGACGAGGTTCACCGTGACGTAGGTACGCCCGTCTTGACGTGGGCTGCCGTGGTCGCGAGCAAACACAGTGAAAACACAGGATTTGGGACACCCGCCGCGACCGGCGTTTTGAGCCGGACAGTTTTGCTGCGGACAGTCTAAAGGCTCAGCCGTTGAAATCACTCCGGTTTCCGGGTCGACAGTGAATTTCCGTTCTTCTTCAGACAGGAAATACGTGATTTTGGCGTTGTCCCCGACGTCATTGTCGCTCGCCATGACTTGGAGGACTCGAGTCCCGGCTGGAACGCTCTCGTTCAACGACACGTTGTAGTCTGAATGGTCGAAAATGGGCGGATTGTCGTTGACGTCTAAAATAGTAACGTTGACTAGAAGGTACCCGAATCGCGGGGGTTGTCCGCCGTCTCTCGCCGAGATATTCAGCTGATATGAAGCTCTTTCTTCTCTGTCTAAATTCCCTGTTGTTTGTAGGTGTAAATACGAAGTTTCACCGCTGGGGTTGGCTGTAACTTCTAACCGAAATTTGTCCTTAACGTTTCCCCCGACTATCCGATAATCGTCCGACACACCGTTCACACCCGAATCTCGATCGGACGCAGCGTCCAACAACACGCGCGTACCGGCTGCGGCACTTTCCGAAAAAGTCACGGCGATCGAGGACTCCGGGAACTCGGGAGAATTGTCGTTGACGTCAATGACGAGGATCCGGACTTCAATGGGGTAGGTGGGTTGGGACGAGAGGACGACGAGGTCGAACCTGTCCGTCGTCAGGGACTCCCGGTCGAGGACCGTCGTCGTCCGGATTTCCCCCGTCGACGCGTTCATCGTGAACTCGACCGGCGACTCGTTGAACCTGTATGTGAACCCGGGTTTGGTGGGTATCGTCGCGACGACGGTCCCCTTAGGACGGCCTTCCTGCACCTCGTACTGGACCCGGGTCTCAACGGCTCGGCTCTGCATCTGCCCCGAGAAGGACAGATCGTCGTCGACGACGGACGACGACGCCTTGACGACGGCGGCCGCCCCATAGAGAAGCAACACCGCTAGAAATCTCCTCATGGTACCTCAGCCGGCCATAGCTCTTCTTCTTGCACACATCCTACATGAACCGATCGTCCACATCAACTGAGCTCCCCCACTACCCCGTTCTCCTCCCTTCCACCTTCCTCCTTCCTTCTCCACCACCTCCTTTTCTCCTCTCACGCTCCTCCTCACACTATCTTCCTCCTTTTATTCTTCCTTCTTCTTCTATCATCCACAGATATTCAACATGGCTGACCCCTCCGGTCTTCTGAAACCAAAACAACAAAACCTCTTACTACGATTAAAAGATTAAGGCCGTGATTAACATTTCTTGAGACATCTTTCAGCATTCCACGGCCTCAAAAATGGAAGCAGATGAAAGCAATAAAACGTTTCATTAATGAAAGGGCATTAAATCAACTCAAATAGCTCGTTGCACACTGCACATGCATTAATCATAATTAACTCATTAAAATGCTACTTAGATCGAAGACCTTCAACCTGGGCAGAACTTTTAAAAATAGGAGCAGATGACAACCATAAACTATTACAACCCAGGCCATAAAAAACTCGAATGCAGTTTCACATAAAATACACCAGTTCTTGATAATTGACCATTGATTATCAAAATGCGAGTTCTCATGATATAAAACTTTCTTGAAGTATGGCTAACATCACATTCGATTGGTTGATGTTTAGTGCAAGGTACAAATAAAAGTAAGGGTTAAAACAAATGAAAATAATATTGCAATAAAACAATAAGTTTACTCATTCCTGGGAGATCTTTCCAGATTTCAACTTGTGACTCGAATGGAATCTAAATCACTGATTGCATTTTATTTTATTCTTATTTATTTATTTATTTATTTTTTTTTTTTTTTTTTTTCATTTCATCATGAAATATCTAAAAATTAAAACTCAAGAAGACGAGAAGAGAATTGTCAAGTTATATCATACTAGGTGTTCAAGAATGCGACGGTTTAAAAGAATGTCTACCATTCCGAGCTATTTCAAATGGTATTGACTTTGTGCAGTTATCAAACGAACGATTAAGCTCACTAGTGTTCTTCAGTTTCATTGATTATGCGGGTTAGGCTTTATATGGTTATATTTATACTAATAATCAATACAAAAATTAAGATGAAATTATTTTTTCGGCAAGCTCTTAATGACCTTTTGATTTCAACGAAGGACTCAAGTATCAAAACATTTACCCAAGACGTGTGACTTTAACAAAGCTTGGCACTTTACTTGGGGGTCATATTTAATTAGATCTAATTTCATGAACTGAATGAATCCACCAACCCGCTGTGAGTTCATTCATGTGATTGAAATGAAAAACTAAATGACGTTTATTGTTTCATAATATGATATAAACAAAACAAATGAATTATAATCAGTTGTCTGCATAGGCACATAAGTTCGAGGTAGGAAATCTTCTAGGCTTCCCCGCCCAGACCTTTAATGTGAATTTTTATCTTACCCATAAACGCACAGTGGACGGAAACGGCCTTTTTGGAGCAAAAACCTTCTAGTTGACCAAATTAGTCGAACTTGATATGGATTCCTACATATTTTGGGGCGCTGAAACGATTGTCACCAGTCAAAAACTCCATTTTACAGGATTATCGTGGATGAGAGGAAAATTGTACTTAATGATCGCGAAGAGAGCAAACAAATTAATTAAAATTGCCAAAATTTGTAGGGACACATTAAAAAAGCTTGAATATTTTTAAAAAACGCTAAAAATGTCGGCGCATACATTAGTACTTGCTCAAAAAAAAAAAAAAAAAAATTACTACTGGTACGTTCTTACTTAAACCGAAAAAATAACAAAAAACGTAATATTCTGTCTGAATATTAACTCAAATTAATTAAGTTAAAGTGTCAACGTCGCATCCTGTATTTGAACTTCAAATATATTAGGCTTTAAAACTTGTTCAAATTTGAACTTTTACCGTTATTTTTACATTTATTGTATATAATTAATATATTTAGTTGGTGGGTCAGCTTGTGCTTAAACTAGAAAAATGCAGGTGTGTTATTAATTTAATTAATTTTCTTCACTAGGCGTCTACAGCTATGCAGTATTAGAAGTTGTTGGAATCAGCTTGCAAAAATTTTGATTCACTATTGGGAACAACTCTTATGTAGGCCTCCAGAATTTGGAAAGTTTAGGTTGAAATTTATTGTAAATACTTTACAGCTGCCCTAATATAAGATCCAGGTCGAGACTGGACGCCCTCACCCAAGTGTGGTAATTTCGATAGGGTAATAGGGTGGTGGGAGAAGGTACTTGAAATGAACAAGGAGAGATACCCTATAATTTGCTTTAAGCAGTCGGTAAATACAATAGAACTGGGGTTGAGCGTAGAAAAGTATAACTGGGTTGCTCAGCTGGGCAGTTCAGGAAAACATTGGAGCGTTTAGGTTTTGAAGAAATGTGGAAGAGTTAGGATCCCGTAGAAATAAATCAGCAACGAAATTTGATGGAGCACTGCTATAGGATGAAGAAACAATAATGAAGATTGTGAGGTGCGTCGTGAGGACAACCTACACTAATGTGTAAGAGTGAACCCTCATCACCATGGCCACAGAAAGGTCTCTAATGCTTTACACGCCAATGTTTTCAAGCGATTGATCACCCAGTTCAGATTGTCAAACCACAGTATCCTTCAGTGCACCTACAATAATAACCATTTGCAAATTGAGCAAACCGAAAAATGTATTTTGGGCAATAACAAAAATGAAACGCTGCAACATGTTATAGGGGAATGTAACTAGATGTTAGAATATCGGCTCCAATACTTGGGAAATAGATCCTTTTGTTCCTACGAGATTTTAAATATTGGGTATAATTTCGGGGAGCAGATGAGGCCGTCATGCTGGGAAATGAGACATTCTTTGGCCATTTAATTTGTAAAGCGGGAATATAAGGTAGGTAATAGCGTACTAATATAGATTTTAAATAGTAATAGTGAGTGGTTATTAACACGGTGCAGTAAGTAGGTACGTTCCGTGAAAGAATAACATTATGTAAAGAAGTGCAAAGGAACATTATAATGATTGTACAATAATAATGCTAATATAATAAATAGTATTAATATTTTAAAATATTAATATTAAATGTGTATAATTTATTATTATTGTATAAGCAATGATAAAACAACTTGAACTCAAAGTGAAGATTACATTTTTGTTTAGTTTACTAAATTTTTGTATCTATAGAAGTGATTTTTTTTTAAAGCATGGAACATGCTTTAGCCTTGAGCTAACTGCCTGAAAACGTTACGCGGAAGTATCACGAAACTTGGACTAACTAGCGAAAAACGTTACGCGGATGTGTCACGAAATTTTTGACATTTTCATGTCTTTCATATGGCACATAACAAAAAAATCGTCACGAAAAAAATTGTCCCAAGTGGCCACAACGATGATTATGACCATCAGAAATGACGTTGACCATTCATAGGTAAACACATGAAAATGTCCCAATGCGTTGCAGACTCGTATGCAAGCGTTAGTTTGCGAGCGCTTTCGGGAGATACGATGCCCCCTTCCTCAGGCTCACAGTCCTTATTTCACCACAGTATGGGATACATTATTATAGAACATGACTTCTGAAAAATTTAGCATGGAGCATGCTTTAGCCTTGGACTAACTGCCCGAAAACGTTACGTCGAAGTGTCACGGAACTTGGACTAACTAGCGAAAAACGTTACGCGGATGTGTCACGAAATTTTCGATACTTTTTCTTGTACACTCCTACACATCGCACTCACGACCAGCGCTTTCGACCAACTATGATAATCAAGTTCTACCAAAGTTCTACCAAGTTCTACCAGATCTACCAAGTGGATCTGAGCCGAACCAAAATGGGAGTTTCAGGGACCCATTGAGTTCCAGAACACCAGTGCGGTCAGATAATTAGAAGACCCTGATCAGCTTACCATAATCTCTGACTAGGGTTATTATTCCGTTACTCGAGGTCGGTCGGAATGAATTCTCCTATCATTAACAGAAAAGGTCCAATATAGATTAGTTTATGTGTATAGTTTGATGGTCTGGATGTTCACAAGCTCGCATCTCAAAAATGCATAATATGAAGTAGTCAATTCCTAGGTAAAAATTCAGATTACCTACTTAGTTGGACATATAGACTAGTATCATATATGTTGAAAATTAAATAAATTAAACATGTTTCCGTCATTCATATACTATCTCAATTTATTTCTATACCTTTCTACTATATCATATGTTTGTATGGAAACGATTGCAGGTGGCGCCATATACAGGGTGTCTCAACATAAGTAGGCAAGACTTCAGGGATCAATTTTACAAGTAATTTGCAACAAAAATTTCCTTTTGTTTTCACGTGCAACTAAGCTGTTGTTGGGAAAATGAAACTTCTTTAGTTTTCACCGGACAAAAATCGTTCTCCACTCGTTGGAAAGCTCTCGATTTATCCCGCATTTCTTTCGTATCTGTTTTTTATTCACGTCGTAGTTTTATATTTAATTATGTCATTAATGGATATAGTAAACAATTCCACTTGTTTTGCTGTCACTTGGTTTAGAAGTTAATCATGATTATAGTAATTGTAGACTCGCACCATAATAGAAAATTACATACCTACTTAGGTACTCTGTTCTAATTTTGATTAGTAAAACATTTAAATCGTAGTTTTAAATTTATTTAAATTTACGAATTAGCGGGAAGAAAGCATGTTCTATGTTTTAGCATGTTAGCCGAAGGCTCAAAGCGGAAAGCAGATTTTTATTTTTATTTTTTTCTTGCTTCATCTTGTGGAGTTACATATTAGAAAGATCTTTCACCTATTGTACAAGGAAACTTTGAATAATAAAAACCTTCAATATGAATTATACCCGACTTTTCGTAGAAAAGGGGGTTTTACAGCCGTCACGTCGGCACGGCGACACTTAGGGGTGGGGATGCATTTTCTTTGCGTTCCAGAGGTTTACAATAGTCATTCATTTTGATGTATATGAACAAAATTTTGTGCTCACTCCTCCGAAACCGCTGGTCCGATTTGGACCCCAAATTTTGATACGATGTATTACCTACTATGTCGGGACTTGTGACTGGCTGACTTTGGTGAGAATCAGTTGACCATGAGCCGTAATATCAATAATTATGTGGAAAAATCGTGCTCAAATCACTCCTATTCACCGTAGCACGTCGAAATTTGATAAGGAGCTTCTTTGAGACAAGTAAAGTCCTGATCAGCTGAGTGAGCTAAAATCTCTCCTGTTCACCGTAGGACTGAAAATTCATAGGGAGTCATTCTGGGATAACCAGAGACGAATGAACTTACAGGGTCCATCCTGATCAGCTGAGTGTGATTACAGCATCATCCTGTCGTCAATCTGATTACAACAAAATTTGATTGGGAGCCTCTCTAGGACATCAAGGGACAATGAAATGATGGGCTCCATCCAGAGCTCCAGCTGACCGATTCGAAAAGTTAGTTCTGGTTACGCAAACTGCGTGTGTTTAAAAAAAATTAAATGCAAGTGCCAGAGAGCAGCTAGGTAGTGAGTGTAACAACTAATGAACTACATCCCAAGGTCTCCCTTTCAAAAACCAAAAAGAAAATTATATGATTGCCACATTTGACGTTATGATATTGCAGAACTATATATATGACTTTTTAACCTGTGATGATTATGCTCATAACTAGGGTAATTACTTGTTATTACAGTAAGTGGATACATCGAATGGAGCTAATAGTAGTTATCTAATTAAATAATAATCGCATCGCAGTTAAAAGACTAGACGCCATATTACGTGCAGTTGATTTATATTTATGGATCAAACCTAAGAGTGTAAAAAGCAGATTGCTCTATCGTGGTTCAATAGGTATACACGATTTCTTGGAAACTATGAAATGATTACAAATCCATAGTTAAGGGCATTTCAGCAAATCCCTGAAAAAAAGAACAAAAAAAAAAAGAATGCTGCAATATCTCTAAAAACAATTTAAAACATAATTGTCAAAAAGTTCCTCCTGGGGTAATCATTCTTGAGGTATTCTGAAATGTTTCCTGGATTTTAATGATTTTTCATGTATCTGTTTATATATTGTACGAGGCAACTCACGAGACAACTCAAACAGGATTGAGATATATTTAAAAAAAAGTCTGCCAAGTTAGGTGTGGCACATAGCTTCCTCGTTTACCTATCATGAATGTATAGATGATTGAAAAGTTTTAAAAGATCTTGCGAAATTCCATAGCGGAAAAGAGTAAATCAAGAAGTAGGGTGTGATACTCAATGTAATTTTGCAAGCGCAGAATGAACTGATGAGTTGAAAACAATGATATAGGTACGGGACCATCCTACAACCGAAGGATTGAAAATTCAAAGGGAGCCTCTCTGGGGTAACCAGATCGAATGAACTTATTGGCTCCATCCTGATCAGCTGAGTGTGCTACAAGGTATGACGTCTGTCTGATTACAACAAAATTTGATTGGGAGCCTCTCTAGGACATCAAGGGACAATGAAACGATGGGCTCCATCCAGAGCTCCAGCAGACTGATTCGAAAAGCTAGTTCTGGTTACGCAAACTGCGTGAGTTGTTTTAAGAAACGGCGCCGAGAAGTAAATATTTAATTATGACTATTTGACTTCTGCGTTAGTAGCATTTAAGTGAAATCTCAAGGTGTAATATGAGTAGGAACTAGCGAAATTGGACGTCAGTGCACCCAACCCTCTGCGGTAAATCATTGGACTGTTTTCAAGGTCAATTTATGAACTTGAAGAAAACCAAGCTTGGGCCTAGTAGGATTTGCAAGGAAATTGGAAATGCGAAGGCATTTAGTAGTCTTATAACTTGAAATGTCTTATTCCTGTGTTATTAATTGAAAATGTTCACTACTTAATAAAAATACTCGTAGTAAATAATTATCTATGTCATCAGTGACATTTACAAAATTCAAGTGGTCCAGGAAATTGCTAGTCCGCCACTTCCAAGAACCCCTGGTCTAGAGCTACAAGAGTCAGAGATGCATCGTTCTTAGTGCGAATGATGTTTATACCTAAGCAAATGGTTCGCATACATGAGTCTGCTATTTTTGAAGGACAAACATACCTGAAGGGAGACAAAGCAAGAGCACATTGGAGGCGTCGTGTTCACTTGTAAAATAATTACTTTGTTTTCAGCGAATTTCGAAAGAAGTGAATGTATTCAAATCGCTCTGAAATTGTAAAGAACCAGTCATGCGCGAATTTTCAGAAATTATTGTATTATATTCATGTTATTAATTTATGCCAAATTGTTTTGAAAATTGAGATTATTTTATCGATTTTTAGCACTTATTGAAATTAAAGCACATCTTCAGCATAATTTTGTGCATAAATTGTGGAATGTTCTAGTTCATAGTTGATAAATTTTGTGAGTAATCAATTTAATGATTTTAGCGAATTTTCGTAAAAAATGAAGCTATTGCAATGGCTCTACATTCAAAATTTTTGAAACTTTTCTTCATTTAAATCTGTTTTGAGACATTCTGAAACGAATCCTAGAGTTTAACATTTTTTATATAAGTGTGTGTGTGTGTGTGTGTGTGTGTGTGTGTGTGTGTGTGCATGCGTGCGTGTGTGCGTGCGTGCGTGCGTGTGTGTGTGTGTGTGTGTGTCCTTCCAGACGATAACTCTCCTTAGGATTGAGATAAAAATTCCGTTCTTGCGCCGAAAAATCAAGCTTTCCAAACGAAATGACGAGTTCGTTGGCCAGCAGTGTTTGAGCACATTGAAATGGTCGAATTTTGAAAATGTGCTGGAAAAAAATCACTAAAAATAGCAACAAAAAAACGGCTAAAAATTGATAAATTTATATTTTTTAGCAGAATATTGCTCAAATAAAGTTTATTAACTATAAAATAGAATATTAAAAATTTATGTGCAAAATTACGCGGAAAAGTGTACATAAATTTCATTAAAATTTGCAAAAAAAATCGATAAAAACCCCAAAAAAGTTTAATATTTGAAACATCTTTTTGAATCGTAGAATATTATTTAGAATGAGTTTTTTTTACCATAAAATTGGTAGTTAACATTTTCTTTTCCCTCAAAGTCCTTAATTTTCAAAACAACAGAACATAATACAGTACGATATTTTACGAAAAATCGCTCATCCGATCATGCTGCATGACTGGAACTTTTTAGTATTTTTTTTAAATTTAGCTAATTTAATGTGCCCAAAGAATGCATCCTTTCTCATGAAATAGTAATAAATTATAGAGGCAAAAGCTGCAACCACATCATCTTTAACAACGAATTTAAATCAACTGAATAATTGAGGAACTCGATTTTCCACTTTAGTTGCGAACGAAAAAATTGTAAGAATTCATCGTTTCCACAGAAAATACGATCGTAGACGATCATTCGGCGAAATTTACGTTCGTTTGATCGCGAGCAGAGATGGACCGAACATTCACTCAGCTGATGGAAACAACCCAAAAAATAGTTTCTCCTGCTGAGTGAACGAAGGGACATTCGTTCATAAGTGGAAATCCAGCTTTCCTGGTTCCGGCTTCCCTGCCCCCCGCACAGTGGTTCAGAAACCCCTTTTTCCTGGCCAAAAATCTAGAAGTCGAAAGCTGTTTAAAGGTTGTTGGAGAGTCACTAACACAGGTTCCAACTGATGTAAAATGTTTTCTCGTTCAGCTACGCACAGTGAATCTTGCGATTGTGCAGTAATGGGATAATTAGTTAGATTATAAAAGTGGTCATTAGTGCATGTTTAATATTCGTGATTTTCAAAAAAAAGTGGTTATTGGTTTGCAGGATTCATCCTCCTTTACATTATGCTGATACCTTATAATTGATTCTAAAGCTTCGTGGTCCTTTCACTCCGATTACGTTCGAGGGTATGTGGGTACAAGTCTCAGGATGGCATCCTACTAATTTCGTTGAAATAGGTAACCATTGCAGATGCCAAACCTGAAATCGATTTTGATGAAATGGATAGGCATTGTGTTACTTTACAGAGAAGATAGACACAGACAGAAACTGCTGGCTTCGCCCTTCGTCGTGTATTAGCAGGAATCCACATCATCAATAATGATTCATTATTATCATTTAATAATTATTAACAGGTGGTTTCCATTTTTTGGTCAAGAGAAAAAAGTTTAAAATAACGTAAGCATGTAGATAATAGATACAGGTAGGTACATATTTATTATATAGGTACATCTTGAGCGTTGATCGTGTTGGAGTTCCCTAATGAGATTCTCCTAAACCAAGGCGAATTTCGATGTTGCCTTAACAACTACCCTTCCAAGTTCCCTTCCTTCTTCTGCCACATCTATTTCTAGTGAAAAAAATTAAACCACATAGATAACGTTGTTGACCATTCAAAACCTCTTCCATTATGAAACAATACATTAAACGTTAGGTAATCTATGCTCGGGCTTAATTACGAAGATTTAGAGTAGTGTAGTCACTTTAACGTGACTTTTGAATCGTTCCATTCAACCGTACGATTCCCTATCCGTACAGTACGACTCACTGGTTAGTTTCTGGTTTGCTTGCCTTTTCGTACAGCGAGTCAGCTGAACGACTTAGATGGAAAACTGCAAAAACTCCCTATTTACACGACCCGTTCTACTGATCAATTCGTTGTGTATTACTTTGCTGTTCATTTCAGAAACATTTTTTGCTGTTTAAAAAAATCTAATTGAATTTAATTGAATAATTAAAAGAAATTTTGCTTGGTTTCTTCCATGTTTCTTAAAATAAAAATCTTTGGAAGTGTGTTATTGTTAGTTACTGATGATGGATGGGTGGAAATCGATTTAACATTGTTGCACTGTCCTACTGAAATAGTAAGTTTGAGGTATCAATGTTTCGCAGATACTGCCATTAATACGCAGTAATCATGTGACACAAAAATAGGGGCCGATTATCCCTCCAGCCCAAAAGGTTACTCGCTGCCGATGCATAGGGGTTTCTTGCATCATTTGTGGGTTTTCCGACCCCCAAATTCGGCATTTTTGTTTGCTTGCGACTAATCGTCGAACCGTTGACTCATGCCTCCCGAACAATGTGCGAAGTCTACGAATAGTTTCTGCATAGCATTCATCGTGTTTATAATGAATTTTAACCATAGAAACTCGTTGCTCGATTGTATACTGTTCCATGGTGATAAGAAAATAAACAACGCAGGAATCTCTTATCGCAAGATACCTAGTTGATAGGAAAAATTACTTTAGGTCTACGAACAAACTAAACAAAAAATGGCGCACAATCCAATCGGCGCTACTTTTGAATCATCCTTTATATACTGCCGTACTAAGAATAGATCCCATATTGAGTTAATGGTATACCCCCGTATTGGGGGGTGGTTTCTTTCGATTTTGCTAGTCTTAAAGTCGGATCTCAACAGGAAATGCCTCAAAAACGGCTTACAATTATCTTATTAACTACGTTTTGGTTCGATTTACTAATGAGAATCCCGTAACTGGCCTTTTCTAGAGGAAAAACCCGCATCTGGGTTTCAGATATGACTATTATATTACTACTAGAGGCCTGTTAGGGCTTGGAAAGCCCTAATCTAGTCCGTATAACAGTAGTACCTAACAGGAACCCAGCACGTTATAGTAACGATATAAGTCCTACCTATTTGCGGCGTTATGTGACCTGGTGCAAAGCTAAGGCGATGTTAATAAATTATTAAAAAAGAGGAAATACCGATCAAAATTTAAGTAATGTAATAAAATGAATACCACCAGTTGAGGTGGTTCTCGACTCTCAGCTGATCAGAAAAGACCCCATCACTTCACTCGTCTCTTACCTAATGTCCCGGAGATTTCAACTTCCTACAGTGAACAGGAAAGAATTTAGCTCACTCAGCTGATCAGAAAAGACCCCGTCACTACGTTTCTTACTTACCGACACTTTTGCAACAAATTTGTTGCCATGCTGATTCGGAATTATATATAAATACCGTTCGGAATTATATAATTATAAAGTCTCAAAAATAACTCTCCTAGATGTTAGTAACTACACTACGATTCTTACTGACCGTGAATTGATAGCAACTGTTGTTACCGCCACAGCCTAATAAACAACTCTCGTTGATAAGGACCGCCTAGAACACGATCAAGGCGGGTATAGAGACGAACGGCGACACTTTTGCAACAAACTTGGGGCCGTGCTGATTCTAATGAGCAGTCTAACACTAAAATCGGTCCGCGAAGTTCTTCACAATTTTGAAGACCGTTCGGAATTATATATAAAGATTCAGGTACCTACGAATTGTGACACTCTTGAAAGTCCAGATAAGAATTCATTTCTTAGTATTTTAGGACTCTGAGCGTCTGATACGATTTCGGAATCAGTGGCATATACGATTTTTCTTCCCAGTATTTTGATTATACGAATGTATTTCGATTTCACAAAGTAGAAGCAGTCCATTTTTTTGCACTAATATGACAGTAAACAGTCAGTTAGACATTAAACATTTAGACACATAGACATTAAAAAGTTCACACTTTACTATGGATTTGAGGGAGGAAGGGTTGCTTGCTGCATATTTATGTTATGTTATAACGGAGAGGGTACACATCCAGTAAAACATCAACTACTTACCAACTTACCAAAACCATATACAACACGTACATATAAATTGAGACGTCTCTGTAATGCATGCATTACTAACCAGAATGTTTTGCTTAAAACTTGGAATCAGGCACCTCAAAAACGCTCTCCAAGTTTCACTCTGGTATTTTAAAATTTGTGGAAAAAAGTCCCAAAGATTGGAGGGACTGGATGTGGATTGGTATTGGTGGGGGGTACTTTTGGGACACCCTGTATATGCGCTCCCCTGCCGCGCAGCAGCTTATTGTGCGCGGTGCATCTGACGCGAACCACTTGCAGTCGTCGTGTGCGGCCGAACGACACGTTGAGGTGTGAGAAACGGAATCCGCGCCCCCCTTTTGTGTACCTGCGGCGATTTTTCAACCCCCTAAAAAAAAGCCCTCGGAGATACCCCCTCCCCACTCATCCACTTCCCCTCCAATACGCCGCTCATTCGAGTTATTATGTTGTATAGAATCGGCGGTGCCTCGGGTTTCCACCTTCACAACAGTTTTGGGAACATGTAGACTGTACCATTGTGCCAAAGTCCTTTTCATCTGTCAGTCACGTCGGATGTGTTGGCCGGGCAAAAAAAAGACGATCGGTCGGCCGGTCAGACGTATTTGCTTCCCTGCCGAAATGAACCGCATCTTCCACCCTCTCTCGAGCATACTCCCTTTATACCGGCATTTCGGCTGTAGCTCTTATTGTCGTCGTCACTTCAGTTGAACCGATCGTTCGGAACTAAACTCTTTGAACCACACATGAGGACCTTCTAACCAACCATAATATCCGGTCGGTTCAAAATTATTTCCGCCTCTAATGGGAACACGATACGGCTCCATAGAAATTTGCCTATGGCGCAACGGGTTGAAGGGACAAATTTAGTTATTCATCAATTCCCATATCAGCGAATTTTCGAAGAAAACTAAGTTGTAACAGTGGCTCCAGTGTTTAAAATTGGATTTTTCAAAATTGACTCGACGGATATCAGAAATGAGGCATTCAGAAACGGTTACTAGATTTTAACACTTTTTCAAATACATACCTATACAGGGTGTTGACACATTTGGTTGAGAACTTTTTAGGGATCGATTCTACAACTAATTTCCAACAAAAAGTTACTCCTAGAGACGGCCATAACCCCCCCCCCCCCCCCCCCCTTAGTTTTACAGTAAAAGCAATAATATGCACACCGTTGAAAATAGCGGTTAAATTTATCTTCAAAATATTACTTTTTTTTAATGAAGTTTCAATCTTATTCAATGGGAGAAATCTAGGTTTTTTAGAAAACGACACAAGTTTTGGGTTGTAAAAACCGTTGGAAATGAATAAATAACCATTTTAATTAATTTTGTGGAAAATTCAAGGGATTTTTTTTTCTAAGACAGAAAAGCTTCTTTTAGCGAATTTTTGAAGAAAAATTAAGCTATTGCTCTCGCCTCAAAATTTGTACTCGTAGAATGTGAATTTTTGAAAAAATTTTATGCAGAAATCCGTTTCAGGCTATTCTGAATCATATTCTGAAGTTTAACGAATTTTTTAATGTATGTATGTATGTATGTATGTATGTATGTATGTGTCATTCCAGACGATAACTGTCCGTAGAATTGTTCTAAAAACTTCAAACAAATTTTAAAATGTTAAGGACACAAAACGAAAGTTCAAGTTCGTTGGCCAGCATGATCGGATTACATCTTCGGGTTGAAATTTTCAAAAATGTAGCCAAAAATGTCAAAATAGCCTGTTTTTTGCGATTTGTTGTGCGAAATAATTTTTTCAGCATTCCAACGTGTGGTGTATTCGGAATCAGCGTAAAATTTCCTATAAGAATATGTATCAAGTTTTCAAAAATTTCAAAGTTGAAAAATCAGTCAAAAATCGAAATAATGCCGTTCGCTAGTTGTAAAAATCGGTAATATTTGCATGAAACATTTTTTAAATTGCAGAATAAAATAATTTTGTTTATCTTTTTTGGCCATAAATAGGTAGTTAAAAAATTTTTTATACTTGAAGTGCTCAAATTTCAAAACAATGTAAAGTTATAATGTACGATAATTTTTCAAAAATTCGCTCATATGATCGTGCTGCACGACTGGAATTTTTTTTTTTTTTTTTTTTTAAAGTATTTTTATGTGTGCGTGCGTGTTCCTCGCTACAGGCCGACGTTGTCGAGTTATCAACTTGATATTTGGTTGGTAAACATTTTAGACATACGGAATAAGCTGTATAGTTTTTGGTAACAATCCGACGACAGGAACTTGTCAATGGCGACGAAAATCGATGTCAAATCAATCTAAAATCGAGTTTGGTATTGTTTTTAATAGTCTTCGTCACACAAAATCGACTGAAACCACTAAAAAAGCTTTAAAAGTTGTCCTTAATGACAATACGATATCGTCGTCGTCACTGACTTCAATCATCGTCAATTCATCAAAAATCGAGTTTAGTATCGTTTTTAATAGTTTTCGCCACCTAGAATCGGCCAAAACCATTTTGAAAGCTTTAAAAGTTGTCCTTGATGATAATACGACGTCGTTATCGTCATCAATAACGCCAGTCATTGTCAAATCATCAAAAATCGAGTTTGGTTAGTGAAAATTTCTACATTACCTCAAATGTGAGGCACCTGGTCAGCGGACCCACTAGTTTCTTTATGTATACGATCAGATAATCGTTGTCCGAAATGTGAAACGGTCAACAAGTGTAGTTGAACATAGAGGTAGAGAAGGAGGTTGTAGAAGATCAACTCTGAGATGCTGAGGAGTAGCGGGAGGAAGCCGCCTAATTAACTGCATTGCGACGAGGGGGCGGGAGGCCGCGCTCTACGGTTATGGAATTGACAAAGCTTTGTTACCAAGTATGATTGGCCTCCCTTGAAGAATCTCATTGTTTCTCCGCTGTCCTTGGCAGAGTTACAAATAGATCGCTCCACCTTCCACCTCCTACGTCTTCTGTCTCTATCGCCACATGCTGTCCCTACGTTGCGGACCCCTCCATCTCGGTCCGCGAACCCCGATTCAAGAGTTTTCCTTCGCCTTTTAGATTTGATCAATGGGGCTCTGTGGAGTCTCCTCAACTAAAAAATCATTTTCAATTCTCGCAATGCACGTACTTACATGATCGCAAATATATAGATGGAAGATTTATTGACAAAAAGAATTAATAAACAATGCAAATGGTTTGACAGCCATACAATATATTTTTTGAACCAGATAGCATTTGTATGCAGTACTTAACAATAATAATTTGCCTGATCCGTAACAATATGTATCTATTAATGATAACAAAAAACATGATTCCATTCGAATCAAATCAAATCAAATAGGTATCATTTTATTGGATACAAAAAATATAAAGTAATAAATCAAAAAAATTGCAATGAATTAAAGAATTAAATATAATACATTATATACATAAACAAATTAAATAAGCACCGTTGCCCACCGAAGAATAAGTTGAAAAACTTGTGCTCCTCAGTGGAGTTCAATAATAAATAATATCAAAGAATCGTTGTCAAAGTAACGATAAAACGTCTGCCAAGTTGGGTGAGGCACATAGCTTCCTCGTTTACCTATCATGAATGTATAGATCACTGAAAAGTTTTAGATGATGGCCGTCGTCGGGTAAACCTAGGCGTCATCCCCACTTCTTTTATTTATTTTCTCAAATTAATGGTGTGCTCCCTCCGACTTTGAGAGGAGTTAAAAAAAAACTGTGTGTACAGTTACATAATATGTACATATGAAAAAGCTTTAAATCCACGAATTGTTACTGAATGCCACAAAACGGGTTTATATAGCGAAATTTTTTGAAAATGTTCATTTTAAATTGTGGAGCCATTGCAAGACGAGACCCTCTCGAACGAGCAAGTTTGTCCCCCACCCCGGCAACTAGTTGGAACCGTTCCCTACAAGAAGAACTGTGAGTTCTTCAATTCCGTTCAACCTGTTTAGTGGACATGTAGGTTAGAATGAAGTGTATAGTTTGGTGGTCTGGATGCTCGCAAGCTCGCATCTCAAAAATACATAACATCAAGTAGTCAATCCCTTAGTAAAAATGCAGATCAGTTGGATATGTAGATCAGAATGAAGTGTATAGTTTCGTGGTCTCATAACACGATCACATAACAGTTTAGAAACGTAAATGTGACTTTTCATTTGTGACTCATGAGCTGCTCCGCGTTGAACGGAATTGAAGAACTCATAGTTCTTCTTGTAGGGAACGGTTCCAAGTAGTTGCCGGGGTGGGGAACAAACTTGCTCGTTCGAGAGGGTCTCGTCATTGCTATAGCTTCATTTTTGCTAATCAAGAGCTTTTTCTCTGATTGAGTAGAATCATATTTCTCCCTCAGTTGTCTAATCCCCTGATAACATAGATTCAAGTTTTCTTTACCTATCTTTACGGTAATGCATTTCCATTCGACGGAGGGTGTCGAACCTGGCCCAACAGGTAGCGAAGTACTATGATTGTTCATAATCTGATGACGTCCACCATGGTCAAGTGGGTACCATTAGAGGCTATTTAATTGAGCAGAGGGTCTCTGGGGTTCGATTCCAGCGCGGCTCCAAAATCTTTGCTTCGTGTTTCAACCTCCGATTCACATTTAACGAATTTTCTTAGAAAATAAAGCTATTGCAATGGCTCCAAAAATTTTAAAATAAAAATTTTCAAAAATTTTCTTCATCGAAATCTGTTTTGAGGCATTCTGAAATGATTCCTGGATTTTAACGCTTTTATATATATATATATATATATATATATATATATATATGTATATATATGTCATTCCAGACGATAACTCTCGATGGAATTGAGATAAAAACTTCGTTCTTTCGCCAAAAAATCAAGCATTTCAAAAGAAAGGATGAGTTCGTTGGACAACACTTTTTGAGCACATTAAATTGGTCAAATTTTAAAAAATGTACTAAAACAAATCACAAAAAATGACAAAAAAAAAGGCTAAACATCGGTGTTTTTATTTTATTTATTTATTTATTTATTTTATTTATTTTTTTTTTTTAGCAGAATATTACTCAAATAAAGTTTATCAACTATGAAGTTGGTAATTTAAAAATTAAAGCTCAAACCTGTGCTCAAAATTGTAATTAAATTTCATTAAAATGGAATTTCGATAAAATTGGAAAAAATTCTAGAAATCCAATATCTTTGTTTAAATAATAGAATGTTATTTAGAACAAAATTTTCAGCAATAAAATTGATAGTTAACAATTTTTTGCAGACAATATGACGAATTTGAGCAATAAAATTAATAGTTAAAATTTATTTTGCAGACAGTAAATTTCAACTTGAGCGTTGCTAAGTGATGGGAGGCCGAAAATCATAATGTGAAAATCGTAAAACGTTAGCGTCTAAGACGTCCAGAATAGTTAAAATTGATTTAGCGATGAAAAGTAGTCAATTTTTACCGAGTTGTGTCTCAACAATCACATGTGAACTCTGACATGTCTTGAATAGTGGTGGCAGGAAATCATAAAATGGATGATAACAAAAAACATATTATGTACAGTGACTAACTCCTGTAACCCATTGCCATCCATTATAAAACTAAAGGAGCTATGTATTTGAATATCAGATTACTATTTAGGTCATGTTTTTTGCCATAAAAATAATGGATAACATTTTCTTAGCACTCAAAAAGCTCAAATTTTCAATCAATTTATCATAATATAATAAATATGATAACTTAAGAAAATTCGCTCATACGGTCATGCTGCATGACTGAAGCTTTTTACACTAATTTTGATCCATTTGTCCAACTAATCTGTATTTTACTAAAAGATTTGATGTAGGACTTTTTTATTTTTTGAGATGCGAGTTTTCGAGCATCCAGACCACCAAACTATACACAGCATTCTGATCTATGGACGGGAACGGATAATAGCGTCACTAGCGGAGGCCAAAGGAGGTTCGACACCCAACGTCCTGTTGCATTTCCTTTCCAGAGTCTTACTCAATTTTCATTTGAACGGTTTTGATTTGTATTACACCGTATAATCAAGCGACAACCGTCCTGGTAAGTGTAGTGGTGGATTTATACATCTCACCAAGACTGAAAATATATTCGTAATGTTCAATAATGATATATTTCATTTAAAAATTAAATGGGGATGTTAACCCTTTAATGTTACTGTGATTAGTACCTACAGCGCTCTTTACAGCCCAGTTTAGCTCTGCAATTGTAAGAAGAGTACGTAACGCAAATGTCATTATGTATGATATAATTTCAAGAGAACGACATTCACTCGAATGGAACTTGGGATTAGAAAGGTATGAAATATTTCGTACTGCTCTCTTGTTGAAAGTTACAATGCTGAGGTCATGGTTCTGGTCCTAATAGATGTAGAAATGAAATGAAAATCAGGGAAGTCCGTTTGAAGGAGATATTCCCCCACCACATTTGGAGAACGGCAATGGTGTTTATTGTGTAATTGGCGAAAATCGGCCGAGCCGTTAAAGAAGCGTCTCTCTCCCTAACGCAGTGGAAAATGAGAGAATCCAACTATTGGCTTGACCCGAATCGGAGGGTATAAGTGCATTTTGTGGCTTAACCTAACTATGCGCTCTGTCGTTATTGAAATGTATATATGTCCCTTTGTTGTTTGAAGAGAAGTGGGTGAAGGATACAATACCAACAGATGGACTGTAATGTACCTAGTAATATTTTTAATATGTAATACGTTTCTGTTATCACATGGGGAATTAGTACGAATGCATTGATTCATTATTGTAATACACAAAGGGCATAAATAAACTATTCGAATTGAATTGAGTTCTTTTAGAAAAGGCCGACGTCTTTTTGAGTGTTGGTGACTAGAAATATATATATAGAATGCATTAAAAGACCTAATCTTTTCTGCCCAGCGATCAAATCTCCTGTCTATCTGTTAAAAACCAAAAATAAATTCGCTAAGTTCACTCAATTTTTTTAGCGCGCACGAACGGGCGCAATAGCGTTGTAAAAATATGTTCTACTTAAAAGAGAAAATATTGTGAAATACCTACTGAGTTGTTGAAGATATTCAATTGCAACTCGTTCTGCATGATTTTGGGGTATTGCTTCCGAGTCTACCTAAAGGTAGCGGAAGCACTGTTTTCACTTTTGACAGAAAGAAAATTTTTGGTCTCCAAAATCAAAAATTTCACTCGCATTTTACGTTTTAGACCATTTTGAACAAGTTTGGTTCCGTATCTGTGTGTGTCTGTGTGTGTGTCTGTCTGTCTGTCGTGTTCAAAAATCCTTGCAACAAGCTTATTTTCCACAGTTTTCATCCGATTTGGATGAAATTTTCAGGCGAAGAGCGGGCTAGGGGGTATACGGTCCCCGATCGCTTTCATCGATCTTGACTCAATACCTCACTCTGTGCATGCGCAAAAGTAAATTTCACCGAGCATCATTTTCTTACGCTCTATTCCTCCGAAAACAACACTATGTCCCCCAATGAAATCGAGGGTTTTCTTGAAAAATGACCATTATGAAAATACGAGTTTGGGGTCGGTTTCTACGCAAATTTTGACGTTGAATCGAATGGTAACTCTAGCTTATCTCCCCGAACCCGTTGTAACCTAGTTTTACACTTTAAATAAAAAATTTGAGTTCATTTGGTATGGCAAATTTTACATGATTTCAGGGGTGAAACTAGTAAGCTAAAGTGTAAAATTTTGTTATAATAGGGTTGGGGGAGATATGCGAAAGTTAACATTCGATTCAGCGTGAAAAAATACGGAGAAACCAACCCCAATCTCGTATTTTCATCGTAGGACATTTTTCAAAAAAAAAAAAAAAAAAATTGATTTCATTGGAAAAACAATGTTTTTAACATTAAAACGTTGTTTTTTCCCCCTAATTAGCAGAGTAAAAGTAAACTTGACAACACTGTAGGAAAACTGAGATTCTGGCAAAAATTTTAGGACCACTGGCTGCATTTTACATGTCCTTGTAGAATTTTATTGGATCTACAGAGCCTGAAAAAAGTGGACACTCTGAAGATTTGACAAAATTCACTTTTCAGATTGATGTTTCATCAATTGAACCATCTTAAAAAACTTTTATGGTACATCAGGGAGACGGGTAATTTAACATTCTTTCAAAAGGTTTAATCGAATTTGAATTTCCTCAGGTAATTAAGGAAGTTTTAATAAGTTAAGGACAAAATCACCAAAAAATTCTTAAGAATTTAATAACTCGAAAACAAAGCGAAAAATTCTCAAGAATTTAATAACTCGAAAACAAAGCGTTAAAAAAATTTTAAAAAATCTCTAGGAGGAACTTTTGATTAGAAAGTAGTTGCAGAATACGTGGGTGAAGTTTTTTGGATATAACGTGAGACATCCTGTATATCTGAAAGGATACCTAAACATATTTGTGGTAATCCCCTTGCTACCGCACCGGATATTGCTCAAAAAAGGGGTTTTGCAATCAGGCGGAGAAGTTATAAAAGAAATGGAAGTAAGGCGATCTGTATGTATCGTGTATCTGACGCTACAGGCAGCCCCCCTCCGCAAGATGGATCCACCAAAACGTCCTGCCAGTTATGTGAAAAATGGGCGCGTGGAAAATTAAGGCTGCTTTGCATGATTTGCCATTCATTCAACCCGAAACCTTCATCTTTCGGCGGAAATTAACATAAATTACCGGAGCCCCCCGAAAACGCGAAGTAAGGGCGGGGGCATGAGGGAAGGTTGATGGCCGTTACTGCGAGAAACATGTCCGTCCGGGGGGGGGGGGGGGGGGGGTCAGGACATGTCAAATTCCAAAGATAGTTATATAGTTGCGCCTACCTGTTTTATATATACATGTAGCCCCAGGCTGGCATTCGTGAGAGACGAAGGCAGGTGCGTAAGAAGAATTCGGAAAAAACCATTCGTGCAGCATGAGCAAATTTTCATGACATTGCGCAACATGGTAACGTAAGACGTAATTGTTACGAAATTTGAGCACGTATTGTGCACACAAATATTTACATTTTAACTTATGACGATTACAAATAGTAAGGCTTTTTCTAATTATACTCGTACTATTCAGCTTTAGAAAACAATCTGTATTAATGTAAATTTTTTGCGGATTTCCTAAGATAATGAAGGTATTGGAGTGCCTACTGAAATCTGATGAATTAAATCGACGAAAATTTACTTAATGAAAATCTACGTCAGTGTATTCTAAAAAAATTCCAAGAACTCAAAGCTTTCTCATTTTCATGAATGAAAAACGTACAAATCAACAATCTTTCTTACACCTGGCCTGTAATCTTGGCATAGTTTTCAATCAACCCTAAAAAGTAAAATTCAAGGGAGAAATTTTAGAGGTATATATATATAATATCGAAAACGTGCTGAACAAAAGGTTGATTTTTTTAAAGTCCGGAATTCAGAGCCTTTATTTCTATGAATTGAATGATACGTCCAACGGCCATTATGTCTATAGATTGCCCGTTCGCTCTCATACGGGGATCTCGTATGGAAAGACCTATTCAAAAGTCTACAACTCACACTGGCCATGCTATCATAATACTTGCCTGCCACGCGGGAGACCTGAGTTCGAACCCCCGCTAGGTAGGGAAGAAATTTAGCACACTAGAAGCCACCATAATTTTGTTCAATTTTCCTGTAATTGTCATTTCATTTATTCATTTATTTGTTATTATTTTATTTTTTTATTTTTTTATTTTTTTTATTTTATTTTTTATTTATTTTTTTTTTTTTATTTTTTTTTTTTTTTTTTGCGTGTATGTACTCACTTTTCAACATTGAACATGCTTTAGTAATGAACGGTATCGGGGAACAAAATCTTGTTACGCAAAATTGTCTAATGCTTTTCAAGTACAACCAATCGTTGCTAGGAAGATGTAACATGCTCATTTTCCACCCCTCAAATATCTTTCACCGCCTGTTGGAAAGCTCTACATTTTTCACACGACACACTGCTAACATCCCGCACTCCCTTCAACCTCCTTCTGAGAACTACTCGTATGTATACAAACCAAGTTCTATCTAGAGTGACGAATGAGCTTATTCTCAACTATTCACTCCAGGAAACTGAAATTTGATTCTGTGACACATCGAGAGGCAAATGATGTGATGGGCTCCAAGCTGATCGGCTGAGTGTGATAAATTCTATCCTGTTAGCCCTAAAAAGTTTGAATTCATAAAGAAAATTCTCTGGAACATCACGAGACAAATGATATGACGGGCTCCAGCCTAATTAGCTGAATGACCTAAATTCTATCCTTTGCAAACGTTTGGATTACCCTATAACTCATCCCGATATTTCGACTGCTCACGGTTTCTCGCATCGACGTCGCAAAAAAAAAAATTTTTTTTGTTTTGTATAAAAAATTCCCTGGGTTATTTTTTTTTTTTTTTTTTTTTTTTTTTTTTTTTTTTTTTTTTGGTTATAAAATTTGGTTTCTTCATTTTTTAATGGGCCAATGTCTACGTAGTTATTGCTGAGACTACCACCATATGATGGCATTCATAGGACTGAATTTCGTAGGAGTGCCAGAAAAGTGTTGAAATTAATTGGAGATACTAAGTAAAATAATGGAAAAAGCATACGTGATGGCTCAAGAACGTAGTGTACCAGGTCTTGAGCAATTTTCTAGAGAAGTTGTGTGACTAGTTTTTGCTAAATAGTTCTATGTTCATAGAACAAATGTTCAACAAACCAGTTGAGAAGGTATCGTATCAAGTGTGAGAGGTATTGTTAATCCTTGAAGCACTAACTGGACACTGATGGTCAAAGCACGGCGAGCAACTCGCAGTAACTGATAGTGATAAGATAAGGAAACAATACGTTCTTCCATCAATAACAAACAATACCTTCTCAAACTGGAAACAATACCTTCTCAACTTCGAACAACACTTTCTCAATGGTCTATTGGACATATATTTGATGAACAAAGCAATAAATAGCAAAAACTAGTCACACAACTTCTATAGAAAATTGTTGTGTAATGCGGTCGCATAATAGAAAAGGCCCGTACTAACTCGGAAGAATGTTCATCAAGAGTGGTACTTCGCTTGCAGATCTCACAAGGAACGAAAACATAAAACTAGTATATAAAAATACTATATTATTTGATCTTATAACTGTACTACATGAAAAACTATGCAAAAAGTCAGTGATTTCCTTGTTAGATTAATGTACAAGGACGAGGGAGCCACTGACGATACAATCATTGAATATAGTGGAAAATATGAGTATTACTATTTTTACATAAAATAAAGTGTAGTTGAACTGAATTCCATGCTCAAAGAACGAGAGAAGGCGGGGATCGGTGAAGTTTGAGTTTCATCAAATAGTACCTTCAACCTGCTCGTATAGCAAGAAAAAAACCCTGAGGGTGATCTGAGAAAAACAATTGACCATATAACGTTATGTCAACTTGTGAAAATGAATACAAGAAATAAAAAAAGAAACGTCTGCTAAGTTGGGTGTGGCACATAGCTTCCTTGTTGTCCATGCTTCATAGCTATCTTTTTCCAACAATCATCCAAATTTAAGCGAACTCGAACAGATGAACGAACATGATGAAATTTGCGTTTGCGCATGAGCAGAATGAAGTATTGATTTGGCAACAATGAAACTAATAGGGGCCTGTTTACCACGTAACCCGCGAATTCTCTGACAATTTCAACGAAATCTCATGAAACCAATGGAAATTAAGGTCGTTACAAGGGTTTCACATAGGCGCATGCGCAGTAGCTATTAATGATACAATCATATTGAAATCGGTATAAGATGATCAAATTGTCTTCCCCCAACTATCATCCAAATTTGAGCGAGATCGGACGTTACTATTGCGCATGCGCAGAGTGAGGTATAGAGTCAAGAACGATGAAACTGATAGAGGAACGTTTACCCCCTAGCCCGCTCATCCCCTGAAAATTTCATCCTAATCGGATGAATACTGAGGAAAATATGCTTGTTACAAGGATTTTTGGACTCACGACAGACACACACACACACACACACACACACACACACACACACACACACACACACACACACACACACACACACACACACACACACACACACACACACACACACACACACACACACACACACACACACACACACACACACACACACACACACACACACACACACACACACACACACACACACACACACACACACACACACACACACACACACACACACACACACACACACACACACACACACACACACACACACACACACACACACACACACACACACACACACACACACACACACACACACACACACACACACACACACACACACACACACACACACACACACACACACACACACACACACACACACACACACACACACACACACACACACACACACACACACACACACACACACACACACACACACACACACACACACACACACACACACACACACACACACACACACACACACACACACACACACACACACACACACACACACACACACACACACACACACACACACACACACACACACACACACACACACACACACACACACACACACACACACACACACACACACACACACACACACACACACACACACACACACACACACACACACACACACACACACACACACACACACACACACACACACACACACACACACACACACACACACACACACACACACACACACACACACACACACACACACACACACACACACACACACACACACACACACACACACACACACACACACACACACACACACACACACACACACACACACACACACACACACACACACACACACACACACACACACACACACACACACACACACACACACACACACACACACACACACACACACACACACACACACACACACACACACACACACACACACACACACACACACACACACACACACACACACACACACACACACACACACACACACACACACACACACACACACACACACACACACACACACACACACACACACACACACACACACACACACACACACACACACACACACACACACACACACACACACACACACACACACACACACACACACACACACACACACACACACACACACACACACACACACACACACACACACACACACACACACACACACACACACACACACACACACACACACACACACACACACACACACACACACACACACACACACACACACACACACACACACACACACACACACACACACACACACACACACACACACACACACACACACACACACACACACACACACACACACACACACACACACACACACACACACACACACACACACCACACACACACACACACACACACACACACACACACACACACACACACACACACACACACACACACACACACACACACACACACACACACACACACACACACACACACACACACACACACACACACACACACACACACACACACACACACACACACACACACACACACACACACACACACACACACACACACACACACACACACACACACACACACACACACACACACACACACACACACACACACACACACACACACACACACACACACACACACACACACACACACACACACACACACACACACACACACACACACACACACACACACACACACACACACACACACACACACACACACACACACACACACACACACACACACACACACACACACACACACACACACACACACACACACACACACACACACACACACACACACACACACACACACACACACACACACACACACACACACACACACACACACACACACACACACACACACACACACACACACACACACACACACACACACACACACACACACACACACACACACACACACACACACACACACACACACACACACACACACACACACACACACACACACACACACACACACACACACACACACACACACACACACACACACACACACACACACACACACACACACACACACACACACACACACACACACACACACACACACACACACACACACACACACACACACACACACACACACACACACACACACACACACACACACACACACACACACACACACACACACACACACACACACACACACACACACACACACACACACACACACACACACACACACACACACACACACACACACACACACACACACACACACACACACACACACACACACACACACACACACACACACACACACACACACACACACACACACACACACACACACACACACACACACACACACACACACACACACACACACACACACACACACACACACACACACACACACACACACACACACACACACACACACACACACACACACACACACACACACACACACACACACACACACACACACACACACACACACACACACACACACACACACACACACACACACACACACACACACACACACACACACACACACACACACACACACACACACACACACACACACACACACACACACACACACACACACACTCACACGCACACACGCACACACACACACACACACACAGACAGACAGTCACGGAACCAATGTTGTTCAGAATGGTCAAAAACGTAAAATTTTGATTTTAGAGACCACACATTTTTGTTCTCCCGTAAGTGAAAACAATGCTCCCGCTACCTTTAAGTAGTCTTGGAAGCAATACCCCAAAATCGTGTAGAACAAGTCGCTAATGAATATCTTCAACAACTCAGTAGGTATTTCACAATGTTTTCTCTATTAAAGCGGAATATATTTTTACAACGGAATTGCGCCCGTTTGTACGCACTAAAAAAATTTGAGTGAACTTAGAGAATTTATTTTTGGTTTTTAACGGAAATATACCGCTTTCGAATTTAATCTAATAGGTATAAGGTTGCCCGAATGGACAGGAGATTTGAACTCTGGGCAGAAAAGATTAGCTCTTGTAATGCATTCTATATACCTAGTCACCAACACTCAATGAGACGTCGACCTTTTCCCAAAGAATTCAGTTCAATACGAATAGAACTAGAAGCGATAGCGAAGGCGCGATAGTCGGGGCGATAGTTTATTTTTGTGCCCTTTGTGTATTACAATAATGAATCATTGCATTTTTACTAATTCAGCATGTGATAACCGAAACGTAGAATAAAAAATATTACTAGGTTATTACAGTCCATCTGTTGGTATAGTATCCTTCACCCACTTCTCTTCAAACAAAAATGGGACATATATACGTTTCAATAACGACAGAGCGCATAGTTAGGTTAAGCCACAAAATGCATTATACTTATATCTTCTATAATATATGGGAGCTCCCAGCTTTTTTATTTTCTTTTTTTTTCAAGTTTTTTTTTCAATAATACTACGTAGAATACGCTGCTGTTGTCGGTTTTAAGAAACAAAATCCACCTCATTCGCGTCCCTTATCGATCTAATCGAGGCAGCCGACTGTGGGAATAGATTGATTACTATGTAGAAAGAAATCAGTCACATTCATCAGCCGATTCATGCTAAATTATCAATCAAAGTTCCTCTAAACCCAACTTGAGAGCAAGGGAGCTCGAAAGCGTTTTCTCTCACTGTTCTTCTTTGCAGTCACTAAAAAACAGAAAGAGCGCTTCCCAGATAGCGAGGATTAGGGCTCTACGACTAAGGCTGGAGTTATCCACTATCAGCCCGCGCTCCTCCGGGCTATAGTTGAAGGCAATTCGTTTATTCCTCTGGCAGCTCCAAGTCAAAAGGAAGAGGAGCTTGGATTCTAAATCTAGATTTAATCTAAATAGCAGCCCCCTAGGTATCAGATTTCACATTAAAGAACCCGTTGTTCTTTTTACTTTTTTTTCACATGAGGTTCCTTTTCATTATTGTTTTATTTGGCTGTTTCCTTTCGAGTGAAGGGAAGACGGAACGTGGCAAAAAAACGCGATTAAACGCAGCCGAGATGTGTTCAAAGTGAATTGAGAATCAACAGGGGCTACTGCAGGGCTTCTGTACTGCTAGGAGGCGGGAGATTCTAAAACAATGTGTTAAGGATTTAGTTGTGATGCTTTGGGTGAGTGATTTTTACCCCCGGGACTGACAGCGCTGCTTGACAAAACATGTAATCGTTTCTCTCATTATAGATATATAAATAACATTTAGCAGGGTAATTTAGCTAGGTAAGCGGCGTTTATCCAGCGATTTTAATAGCAAGAGAACTGAGCATCTCGAACTACCAGATCAACAAAGAGGAAAGGATCCCGCAATTTTCTTTTGGGGTTTGGGTTTAATAGAATTCTTATGAAACTATGCTAATAAGATAGTGACCTCCATGAGTTCAGAAAAATAAGGACAGGAATCTGACTATACTCGATTTAAGCGCTATTTCCTGAGACAACGAGGAATGATCAAGTTTTTATAAAGGTTTCTCTCTTTGCGCTTCTGAAGACCAAATGCACATTCAGCTTGAAAAAATGCATGTTGAAGCTTTCTTACTTTGATCATACTTACCAACATCAATTTGTTTGAAAATGTGGACCTTCTCCACTTTACCCATTCGGTAATAGAAATGATATCAATTTATAATTATGCTAAATTCTACATACAATATTCAAAGGATTGGTGGATGTAGAGGATGTAAACCACAACAACAATCATATTGGTAAGTAATTGCATGCATTACAGGGACGTCCCTATGAAGGGATAGTATATAATTTTGGTGAGGGTTAAATTAAGATGAAATACAAAAATACCGTGACTTCTCGGAATTCCCCCCCATTAACCCTCTCCACCGACAGCAAATTTCAGCGATAAAACTTCTGATATTTGATCCAAAACTAGACCGAGTTCATAGATGAACGAAAGAAGAATCACGAAAATTGTTAAAACATCATGATTCATTACTATTACCCCCTCCATTCACTCCCTTCCATAATTAAATTTGAAACTCCTGATAAACGATCCAAAACTAGACCGAATTCACAATTGAACGAAAAAGGAATCACGAAACTCGGACGAGAATTGTTAAAACATCATGATTCATCAGTATTATCCCCTCCATTTACCCACTGCCATGATAAGATTTGAAACTCCTGACACATGTTCCAAAACTAAATCGATTTTTAATGAAACAAAAAAAGAATCACGAAAATCGGTTGAGATTTGTAGCTAGGGCAGTGCTTGACAGAATCGGTAACTATCCTCTCCACCCCCCCACCACGACAGCAAAACCGGAATTCCCAAGGTTTGTTGCACAACTAGAGTAAAATTGGAATTGAACAAAGAAATAATCTCTAAAATCGGTTGAGAATTGTGGCCTGGGCAGCGTCGACAAAATGTGTCACACACAAACACATACACAGACGCACACACTCTCACACACAGACATACACCTATGGTTTTTTTCACGGATTCGGTCTCAGAATAGTCTGAAATTGAATTGTATGAGGTTATTTTTTTCCTCATACTTGGGTTGTCCCCCACCCCCTGGATCAATTCCAATAGGCGTCCCTCTTTTTAACGAAGCCTTGTCTTTAAGACGTAGCTTCAGAGGGACGTCCTAAAAAAGTACTCAGTCGTGCAGTATGGGTAATAGAGTGAATTTTTGAAAAACATTTAAGGATAAAATTAAATTAGCCACTTAAAATTTTGATAAGGGGCCAACCATGTCCTGAATAAAACTGAAGGGACAGCGGTGTGACTTGATCGCAATGAAAATTTTAAGACGCTCAGCCGAACTCGGAAATTTGGTCAATTTTGGAATTTTCATTTTAAAAAATCAATTTTTCTTACTTATATATCAAGCATGAAGATCTGGGTGTGGTCGCAATCCATCCAACGCTAAAAAATACTTTGAAAGAGAGACCTCACAAGCCCTGTTGTCTAAAAATCGATTTTTTAGCGTTTTTTGGGACACTAAATTGTGAATTTGAAACTGGAATTGTAGAGCGATGGGGACCCAACGAACTCGAGCTGTCTTTTGCCAAGACGGATTTTTCTGCGTTGGAACCAAATTTTTACGCAACTGTGTTCTTTGATGTATGAAACGGATTTGTAGGGATTCCCCCCCTCCCCTCCTGCCAAAAATTAAATTTTGAAGCCATCCAAATAGCCCATTTTTTATTCGATTCGCTAATATTAGGACTGGAAATGTACAATCGGTGTCAATTACAGTCCAGCAAAACCTTTCGTTGACCTCCTATCTCTCTATACCCTACTAATTCCTCATCATAATCCTTCATGATCTGAAATCGTTACACTTGGTTCTTCTGCAATCGGTTGGACCCCACCCAATGTTCGTCATGGAGATGTATTAAAGACGATCTGAATTTTGTTTCAAGCTTGCGTATCAGCAGATTAGGCAAAAAGGATTTTAGTTGTAGGTCACCCAAACACGATTTATCTTTTTATTATTATTATTTATATATATATTTTTCTTTTCCTAGAAAATTTGGGCTCCCCTCGCGAAGGCTGGACCTTGGAGTGATTTTCCCAATGCCCACATCCTGTCTACTGGACTCAATGTATCTATTCACCAAGGAGCATAAGTTCCCCAGCAGTAAAACTTTTTGAGTTGCCTTTACGAAAGAGGCCGGTTCTGTTGGCTTCTTGGTCATAAAGTTGCTGGTTTGTTTGGCTGGAATTTTCGAATTGCGGCACATCCTGGGTTAGAGCCTATACTACAACCAACCGAGGTCTAACATACTTCCTTCCCTAGATACGGATGGTTCCAGTCTCAACCGGGAAAGTGCATCTACCTGCGACCTATAGTGAAGTTGAACCCGATCCACTGATTTGCGCAACTGGGGACACCTCAACCGCGAACAACCATCAAACGGATCTCCTAGTAGCTGCATATTATGCACAATTGATGTTCTAACTTAGTTGTCACATTCCTCTACCTTTATTGATATCGGATTTGGTGGTGAGGGCCCTTCCCTAAGTTCAAATTCTTCGTGATTGGTAAGCCCTATCATTTCAATTGAATTGAAAGAAATCAGCTTTGCAATGATGAACTCACTCAAGACCAACCAGGTAGGCACTATTTCACTAGGCACTATCTCCTGTAACACGAAAAGACATGTTTTGGTAGCCTTACGTGCAATGGACGTGTTGATGACAAAAGGAAAAATTACGTTTATCCAATACATCCTCGAAAAAAAAGGAACAAGAGATTCGTTGGGGCGGAGATTAGTTGAATGCGAATGCGGAGGGTTCCGGAATTGGTTTTATACGCCGTAGAAAGGGCGTAGGAGGACGGGAGGGTTTCGCTGTTGAATAATTTAAGATCCGGCAAAAAGAGAGAAAGAGAGGTTGATACGGAGGCCGGAGAGAGCGAGCGAGACGGTAGACGTCTGCTGGACTCGGAAACCCGGTCTTAGGATTTTATCAAGGGCGCACACGTCATAAATAAGATCATAACGCTGAGCCGAACAACGCGTGTGACTGTGCACAAGTCACCGAGGACGTATATCCTGAGGTGTCCCCTCCTAACAGATCCCCTTATGCGACTACACCGTACACAAACCATTATGAAGGAACAGGTTTATTATTTCTGTTCATATCCATAAATAATATGGTACTGTTTTTCGCGGGAATTTATCTTCTACATTAATCACGACCATGACTATTCTAGTGGGGTTGTCAGACTGCTGCAATATTGTTGTACCTACTGAGGCTCAATGAGAAAACTAATAAAATACGGGTAGTTATGGCAATGAAACAAAAGCGTTATTATCCCGCCTACATTGTGATGTTGGATACAACTTACATAGAATGTCCCGGACTTTTAATTCAGGTGAATATGTTTCGAGACAGTACGAGTGTTTCTAACCTTCTACTCCATTTAAAAGCAGATTTTATCTTATATAGCAACATCCGTCATGGGTTGTCTATCCATCTCACACTCCCTTCATGGTTCGACCGGACACGAACACCTTTGCCTCAATACTTCAAAGACTGAAATGTTTAGAAAATGTTTAGGAAAATAGATTTATTCTTCTAAAATAATAACATGAAAAGGGTATAACCATGCACCGAAAACGGATGGTTTTGCGTGCTCCATCACTAGGTGCGACACTCTCTACTGTGTTGTTGATATTGCAACCGAACTCTACGTTGACTGAGCCGGCATATTGGTCCACCTGCATCAACGGGCACAATTCTAGTTGTCGATCGTTCTGTAGATTCATACCCTCCACGTCAGCGTCGGTGATGAAACTATCGAGTTGATTCCTCTTCCGTGATCGATTACAACGCCCATGGTTCCCTTTGTACCCAAATATCCCTTAGATACCTAAATATTCTCTTTACCAAAACTTTGTCTTTTTGTGTTGGTTATGTACTCCAAGCTTCTTGAAGCTACTGCGTACGCTATGTCTGGTCGCGTACCAACCATCGGGTACCTAGGTACATGAAAGATCCAACCGCTTACCCATAGGAAAACTCTTTTCCTACCCGTTAATTTTGATCAAGCCGGTCATTCCCCTCTTTCACGACAGGCTTTGGTGCAGCTTTACACTCACTGATACCAAATATATCATTTTTTTTTTTTTTTTTTTTTTTTTTTTTTTTTTTTTTTTTCAATGGTACGCGGTTTGAAACACCTTGATACCTCGATTTCACTTTCAGTTTCCTCTATCTCCAATCCAAGAAAATAAGAAAGTGATTTGGAGGTTATTTTAAATTCCGCTCAAAGTTCTTCCAAAAATTTTGATAATAATTCTAGACTTGTACATGCAATGAGTCCATCATCTACGTACAGTGCAACTGCAAGTATGTCCCCTCCCGACTTCCTAACAAATAGACATGGATCAGCTTCACTTACCACGAATTGTAAATTTTTCAAATGCTATATACGAATCTGAAATTTTATGATCGTGGAGCTTGTTTTGGAACAGAACAACTCCTTTTCAATCGGCATAGTATATCGTTGTGTCCCTCTGGCTGTTACATGAAAATTTCATCATCAACGAATCCATACAAAAAAGCTGTCTGAACATCGAACTGTGACAAATGCGTGTTCTTTTCGGCAAAAAAACTAAGTAAAGCACGGATCGTTCCTAGCTTTGCAACTGTACTGAACGTTTGGCCATAGTTTTCACTTTTACGCCGTGAAAATCCTTTTGCGACCAACCTCGCCTTGCAGCAATCAATTGAGCAGCCTGGATAATTTTTTTGTCCACTGCTCTACATAGGTAGGTACAGACTACCAAGACTCATTTTCCTCAAGACTAGTCAGTTCCTTCCTTATTGCCTTCCCTACCAACTTTTCACAGCTTCCCCATAGCTTATTGGGTTAATAGCAATTGCTGATAGTGCATATTGACTGTAACTGACAATTCAATCGAAGTCCTTGGGGTATTACAGGTGTTTTCCTTATTCGTTTTTCTATCAGAGGATTTTGAGCTGTCGAGAAAGGCGTTTTGGCGATGGTGGTGTGTTCTGCTTGGGTTTCGCTGACGGAGTCTTCGTAGGTGGAACGGTGAGAAGTTTTCTGATTCGGGAATATTCTTTTCCATCTGCTCTTCGAAATTCAACTGTTTGAAAGATTACTTTTCGGATTTCAACTTATCGAATAAAACGTGTTGATACAACTCTTTAGTTTTCCAGGTGGATTCCGCACGATTTATCAGAACATCAATTGGCCGTTCACCCTGATTCGATTCATTGATGATTTTTTCATGTATTATCCCCATTTCTAACTCACGTATCTAAGGGTGGTGGGAGAGGAGGTTGTTAATTATTATGAAATGCGTGGTAAATGAAGAATGTTCTTGGCTATGTAGCGTGTGCGGTACAATGTGGCAGTTAACCTGGTTGATGAAAAAGTATTTGATCGGTTAAAAAACAGTCTGAGGCTGCTCAGTAAACAGTAGAAGTAAAACTGAGGTCTGGTGGCGAAGCCGTCCAGCTGGGATCGCCTCGCCCGCGCACCATCGCCACGTACAAAACGGCCCATTTGCCTAATTAATTTCAACCCCGCGCCCATTAGCTCCATTACAACCGCAACGATTTTCTGCGCCCAAATCGATACGCTCCCGAGTTTATAAATACGCACGCTCGTACTTTCACTATAATTGTGCTTCATTAATTTCTCCTTGTTATCCGCCACGAAACGGTCGGAAACGAATAGCTATACGCGTAGTCGCATCATAATAAATATCAACTGAAAAACTAATCGCACTTTTGGTGCATGGGTATGCCCGGATAAACACGATATGATAAATCGTACGATTTCTGGACAAATTCGGTGTTGAGCACTACACTACATCAGCAGTGTTGATGCCACCTTGGCATTGTCTAAAATTGTCTGAAATGCTTGATTTCTTCCTTTTCGGCATTTGAAATGGGCCCTCTCCTTTTGTTTTAAGCTCCCACATTATTCCCAAGTCTCATATTGTGGTTTTGTGGGATTCGTCGAATCCCAATACTTCACCACCCATGGGGATACCTGAGAACAGCCTTTGGGGAAATAAATAACCCCCCTCCCCCATCCTATGTAGGGAGTCCTACTTTGATACCAGTGGAGGGTATCCTGAAGTCCTCTCTTTCCAAAAAGCTATACCAATCTTTTATCTACGATTTTACTTAATGGGTAGGGATAGTGAAATATACCCTAAATTGTCCCAACTCTCCCACGGTGGCGGTTCACTGTTCAAGTTGGTTAGTTGTCTTTTCGTAAAATGGATAACGCTGAAGAAGTGTCACTTAAAAGTGCTGGCAGTAAAGAAATTAGTTATTACCATTAATCCGCCATACTGATTCGCTTAAGATGGTGATCTGGATGCTAATTTCCCATAAGGATAAACTATTCAGCATAATATACTTAGTTATGAAAATTGATAGTTTCTATTGGGCCGTAACGAACCTACTCGAATAATAAGTAACTATTTTTTGATTAGGTAATTCGCTATTTTCAAAGAAATATGATTTTAGCGAATTTTCTAAGAAAATAAAGCTATTGCAATGGCTCCAAAAATTTTAAAATAAAAATTTTCAAAAATTTTCTTCATCGAAATCTGTTTTAAGGCATTCTGAAATGATTCCTGGATTTTAACGCTTTTTTATATGTATATATATATATATATATATATATATATATACATATGTATGTGTCATTCCAGACGATAACTCTCGATAGAATTGAGATAAAAACTTCGTTCTTTCGCCAAAAAATCAAGCATTTCAAAAGAGAGGATGAGTTCGTTGGACAACACTTTTTGAGCACATTAAATTGGTCAAATTTCAAAAAATGTACTTAAAAAATCACTAAAAAAGGCAAAAAAACTGCTAAAAATTAACAAATTTCTATTTTTTAGCAGAATGCTACTCGAAAAAAATTAATCGAACATGAACTGGGACATTTAAAAATTTAAGCACAAAATTGTACTGAAAAATGTACTTGAATTTCATTAAAATAAGCTATAAATCGATAGGAACATTTGAAAAAATCGTAAAAATCCACAAAATAGTTTGTTCATTGGAATATTACTGACCAAAAGTTAATTTGCTATAAAATGTATAATGAAATTCTTATTTGTCCCCAAAGTGCTAAAATTTCAACAGAATTTAACCTAAATGTAATACGACCGTTTATGAAAATTCGCTCATACAATCATGCTGCATGACTGGAACTTTTTATTTATATGATATATAAATTGAAAGGAATGATTGGTAAGATCAATCCGTAGTTATATAAGAATAGAGAGTGTTATTCAATTATTTACCCTAATTTAAATATATTTTATAACCATTAAAATAGCAGTTCATTCCAAAACGAAAAATGGAAACTGTAAAATTGGAGAAGTTTCACGTTTTCATAAATACCAACTTACGTAAGGACTATTGTATATCAGGTACGAATCAAATACGATTTTTTTTTGCCTACCCGGTACACACTTTTAATTTTTGGGTCTGGTATCGCAAGTTAACTCAGAGAAACCCATTGAATCATGAATTCGTATTCCAGTTGCCCGAAAACGTACCTATGCACGATTAAATGTTTCGCCTTGGTAGCGGCCACAATTTTCATTACTGAACGACAGCTTTATGGAGGCATGAAAATCTCTCACTGTATTTACGAGTATTTACGAGTAGTAGTTTACAACTTTACTTTCTAAACGGTCGGAATCCAGAAATTAGGTAGCCGTGTGGTCATAACGAACTGCGTTCCACGATGCCGGCCGTTCAATAGCTATAGGCAGTACCTACAATAGTGTCTGGGTAGCAATCCTAAATCCATGACCCACACTTTCCTGCTGGATTTTTGACATTTCCTTCACGCGGTATGTGATCAGAAGTGCTCATACCAGTATCGGTGAACTTAACATTTTTCACTGCGATCCAACTTCCGAGTTCTCTGAAATTGACTTATCTTTTTATTATTATGTTTACCCTCTCTATGTGTCAACAATTGTTAAGTTTCGTGCGTGTTTGCTTTATGTTCAGCCTCTATCGAAATAGTCTGTTTACATGTATTGTAATAATGTCTGTATGCTTTTCTTTTATATTCCTCTTCTTGTATTTGATTTGTTGAAATAAATGAGTAGTTAAGATGCCATGTATCCAACTAAATTGTAATAATTAGTTTATTTGATAAATTTATGCTTGTTCGGTTTAGGTGATCTCAATACTGAGAAACTCGGTTCTGAGGGCTCGACTGGTGGAAGGGGAAAGGATCTAGGAGATGACCGCAATGAAGGTGAATTATCCAGTTTAAAAGCGAAATAAGGGGAAGCGGCGGCACGTCAAGAGAACATCCTGGTAGCCGCAAAAAATAATAAGGACGAAGAGAGCTTGGCCGGCGGGAGCTACTTTTTATCGATATCGACCCTTAGAGAAACAAGGTCCAGTGAAACGCTAAACTCTTCTCCTTAGAAGTTAGATCTCAACCCCACAAACTCCGCGTCCCTGCAGCGATGGGTTGCAGTTGCAGCTGGATCGATAGTTGTGGTAACCTGATTTAAAAACCCTTAAAACAGGGCGTTTTGGTTGTGTGTCCTTATATTATACATATATACCTATCTATATGTATAAAAGTGTTATGTGTCATTGTGTGAGCTTCAAAACTCTAAACGTCCTGCATCGATTGAACTCAAATTTTTACACCATATTCAAACCGCTTCAAGGATGGTTTTTAAATATTTTTCGCGTCAGTAACATACCTATCCGCAACGAAGAGAAAACAGTTTTTTTCTCTGAAAATACGCCTAACACCCAGCCAAAAAAAAAAAAAAAAAACGTACCACTACTACAATACAGTGAACTTAACATTATTTCTAAGTAGTCCGAGTGAACAATACCCAGGTCGCTGCTGGTGCTGCTACTCCACAAGTTGCTCTACACTGTGAAGCCATAATTATAAAAGAATCTACCCACGACTAGGTAAAGTAATATTATCTCCAGTTCAAAATTGGAAGTTGAAATTTAATAGCGAGACTCTCTGAAACATTAAGAGACAAATAAAATTATGGATCATTTCCTGATCGGCTGAGTTTGCTCAATTCTTTTCGGTTCACACCTAAAAGTTGATATTCAATCTTCATTTAAAAAAAAAATAAAAAAGGCCTTCTGTCCTTAAATTGTTTATTTTATTTTTTTATTGAACTCCAACGTTTCTCCCCAGGAACTGGGGCATCTTCAGGGAAATTAATATTCAAAAGTGTAAAATATCTACTTACAATTTTCTTTTTTTGTTAAAAATCGAATTTAAAGTTATGAGTTTTTTGAATATCACATTTGATTTTCATATAAGTAAGTAGATATTTTACACTTTTGAATATTAATCTCCCTGAAAAAGCCCCAGTTCCTGGGGAGAAACATTGGGGTTTAACAAAAAAAAAAACCGATTTAAGGACAGAAGGCATTTTTTTATTAAGCTTGTTTTTATCTGAACTGTCCGAATAAAGAAACTTTGATATGCAATAGCGGGACTCTCTGAGAATTAAGAGACGAATAAAATTATGGGCTCTTTCCTGATCAACAGAGAAAGCTAAATCCTCTCCTGTTCACCCTAGAACATTTAAATGCGTTAGAGAGACTCTCTGGGACAACAAGGGTCGAATGAATTGAAGGACTCCATCCTGATCAGTAGAGTAAGCTCAATTTAATAACATACCAGCTACTGCGAGAAAACAGATTTTTCTTATATATTCTATAAAAGTATAAATAACCAATTTTGGTCTTATACGACTTGAGATGCTGATTATTGGAAAGAGGTCCTGCTACGAATGGTAAAGTACAATAGCAGCTTGAGGAGCCACTCTAATCATAGTGACCGTTATAGCTAATATGGTCCATATTCAACTTAAAATGCTAATATTTGGAGCCTTTGATATTTTCCCGTATTCCAACCTTGGCAAAGTGGTGAACTACAGTGGCTCTCACGTTAAGTGAAACTTGCAGAAACAGCTCTGAACTCACACGTCGCTGACAACCATTAGCTTTCTCATCAACAAATGACCTGAATATCACTAGGAAACGTCTCAGATGATCTTCATTATAAGAGCAGGTAGTCCTAATGGCATCCTCTGCGGGTACAACTCGTTTTGCTTGGAACAGTGAACTATTTAAGCACATCTTTTGACCTCTGTTTGTAATGCAAGCAGAGAATAACTATTAGTTTCATCAGAAGTTTATACAATAACAGCAAAGGTGATTCTCGTAATTTTAGCGTGGAACACGCTTTTACAGGGACCTAAAAGTGAAAAATATCACAAAATATTGTCACGAGAAAACGAGACTAAAGTAGCGGGGGATCCAATTTCTTTGCCATTTAACCTATGAACCTGAAATTGGAAATGGAGAGGCCTTGGGACATATCGAAACGGATTATGAAGTCTAGAGCCTCCCAGGTCAGCTGAGTCAGATCCGGAGCTAATTTCTTTGCTAGTAAACCGATGAAGCTACAATTTCAAAAGGAGGCCTCTTGGGACATCCGCAGAAACGGATCGTAAAGTCTGGAGCCTCTAGGTCAGCTGAGTGAGCTCAGTAATTAATTTTTTTGCTATTCAACCATTGTAGCTTAATTTTGAAATGGAGCTAGTTCCACGTTTCTCTTATATTCGGCCGAGGCTCATGGTGTAGTTGAAGGAGGTCTGATGTCTCCCTAGCGAGATGCAGCGCCGTTTTTCTTCTTCTTCTTGCTGTAGTATAGTTGAACGAGGTATTGGTTAGCAAATCAGCCGAGATATCTAACTAGCATCGTAGAATTGACACATTTTAACTGAGCAAATGAATGCGATGTACTATTTCTTCTGTATAGCATCAAGAGAGACATAATATACCCCACATTTGTAAAATATGGAAGAAGAGTAGGTATATCGAAACAATCAGTGAGAAGATGGCTGAAACAATTTTTTAGTATGATGAGTTGTTGGACTATTGGATTGCAGATTAGCAAAGATATTTACAATGCATCGGAGAATGGAATGTGTAAGTGCTTGTAACGGACGATAAAAAACTGACGATTACCTTGAGATAAACAAAAATCTTCCTACGTGGCTATCTGAGAGACATCGAGGACACGCTTTACCTAAGCACAACATTTCCCCATATTGCAACCTTGGCAAGTAGTGAGCTACAGTTGTTCACACAATAAGTAGCACTTGCAGGAACAGCCCTGAACTCACACGTTGCTGACACCTGTTAGCTTTCCCGTCAACAAACCATCTGAATATTGTTGGTAAACGCCTCAGATGATCGTCATTATACGGGCGGATAGCCCTAATGGCACCTCTTTGCGGGATCAACTCGTTTTACTAGAAACAGTGAACTATGGAAGCACATCTGTCCGCAACAGACCGGAAAAACGGCGGTCACGCTCCGGCCGGGATCTAAGCGCCTACCCCCTTTCTGCCTTAAACCACCAGATAGGACGTAGGAGGGAAAAAATCACGTTAACGTTAATTGAATCGTTTTTACACGCGTTTAGGCGCCTCCGAATCCGAGTTCTGCGATCTGGTGGAACGTTACGGTAGCGTGGGCACTTAACGGATCGTGATATACCAGTCATGTACGCCGATCCGTGAGTCGAGATAATTTCAAAGCGTTGAATTGTTTCTTCCGGCAGTTCAGTCATTCCAGAGGCTCATACTCGTAAAGTTCAATGTAAATAAGACACATTTTTTATCAACACCCTCAATAATATACATGTTCTCAGCCGCATAGCCTAATCCAACAAACTTTTTTCTTGTATTGGTTTACTATTTTCAATAATAAACCTTTGTAATCGACCAAGAAAAAAAAAAAAGTAACACCCCCTGAAAATTTCTTTGTTTACGTTTCAAGATGCGTCCAATCCAGATGTATCCAAAAATCGAATTGAAAAAAAAATCTGTCCGTCCACGGCTTTTCTCCAAAATTAAAAGACCAAACTTCATGACACTTTTGTTAAAAATCGCATTTGGGGTCTAGATGGTCTTATGAGCTTGGCAACAATTTTTGTCAACCCTAAAGGGGTAGTACCTACTGCTTACAAGTACCTACAACTCAATAGTATACATACCATGTACCAAGTGCCTTCTTTTCACTTTATTAGTTCATTATGGTTAATTAGCAATATTAGTAATAAATCAGCTTTCCTGGACACTACAATGGCTTAGGGATCATGGGATGTTGAAATGAGAGCATTCCAAAAAGTGGCGAACGATTATCCTGCTATGAAAACTAAGGGGGTTACACTTCGCCACTAACGCAATGGTTGTACGTGAAAACCAAGAGAAAATGTGATAAGATCGCTAGTCTCACGCAAAACAAGGAGTGCTAGTGTCACGTACTTCCTTGTTTTAACAGCGTCATTCGTCGTGTTGGAAATCGCCTATAGAAACCTATGCATTCATGTTTCTACCATACGAAAATTTTGTTTATAGATGAAATTAGTTTAGGAATGTAGTCAGGTGCGTAAGGAGGGCGCAATTTGTAGCTTAAGATGAGTACATTTTTCACATAAATCAAGATCTTTCCAACGAGTAGCGAACGATTTCAGTGCGATGAACATTGCTGACGTTGCATTTCCCTACCATCGGGTTGTTTGTACGTGAAAATCGACCGAAATTGAAACGTTGCATTCTTTTCGTGTTACATTTTCACCTATAGACCCCCATGTCAAAAAAATTGTAACCCCAATTTTTATTTTAAAATTTTTGGAGCCATTAGCTTAATTTTCTACAAAAATTTGCTAAAAGGAGCGAATTGGTCTTACTCAGCTAATGACGATGGGTTCCGCATTTCATTCAACTTTTGCAGTTCCAGTGAGGTCCCTTCTCAAATTTAAATTTATTAGGGTGAATAGAACCGAACCGAATTTAGCTCACTTGGCCAATCAGGAAACATCTCTTCAGTTTATTCGTTTCTTGATGTCCCGGAGAGGTACCCTACAAAATGCTTTTATAGACGAAGAGGTTTCTGCAGGGTCTGTTTTTTTTTCTATTAACGTGTCACAATTTGGTCTCGTGATTTAGTCTCACGAAAAAATCTTGTTTTTTAGCAATAGGTTCCGGTAAAATCGTGTCTCACGCTAAAACCTCATAATAGTAAACTTTCACATATTTAAATTAAATTAGCTAATTGCAACTGCAATACTGGGACGCCGCCTTGGGGTAGATAATTGAGATATTAAGGTTTCTAGTTCAAAATAATAATCCGCTCCTTATCCTATGAAAGCAAATTGTTATTCCAATAGCAATCACGATCGAGCCATAACGAGTGATTGGCTCGTGCTCTGAGGTTAAAAATAGCGATACCACCAATGAAGCCACCACCTTTCACTAGATCTCAAGAGCCGTAGGTAGCTTTTACCTCCCATCGCTGCTTATCAGCATTAATCTTGGATCATCAGGCATGTATTTATATTTGAACGGAAAAGGTTAACAAATGTGGATGATTAAAGTGAGTGGTTAATACAGTTATAATATTCAGAAAAAAGAGAGAAAGCCGTCAGAGGCCAGTTTTTCATTCTCGATTTCGCCGCGGCCTTATAAAGCCGCGTATTTCTTAATTATTGGAAATGAAGGGAGGATGAAAAAAAGGAGAGTAAAAAACGACCTCCTTCGACGACCTGAGGTCACCTGATTGCGGTGATATTGAAATTAAATTCCGAACGAGGGTCACTTTCGCGTAAAACGGAAATTGAGTGTGTGCGCGTGAGGGAGAAAGAGAGAGGATGGGATCAGAAGGTAGAAAGAGAGAGATGGTTGAGTGGGGAAGAGGGAGAGAGTAAGTGATGGGAGTGAGAGAGAAGAGAGGAATGATTGTGGGGCTGATAAGCGCTACGTGCTCGGGACTGAGCCACCAGAAGACGTTCTACCCACATCCGCGTAGCGCCTCGATCCTCATCAGCTCGAGTCTGATGCTGCCCGACCAAATATCACATTTCCGAATCGATTTAGACTTTTCCCACATAAATTTAGAACTTTCTCAGTTGGGTTTAGTTCTACCCAAATTTAGACCTTTCCAGTTAGACTAGTTGGTCCGCTCACCAGGTTCCTCACGAAGTTTGAAAAACTGGTTGCCTAGTAGTATAATGTACCTACCTACTCGACTTCACTTTCACGATTCAATTTGACCGAAACTATTAAAAATGTTTACAAACTTGATTTTCGGTTAATCTGACGACAATCATCGTCACCGACGACTATCGTCGTCAAAGCTTTTCTAGTTGTTTCAGTCGATAATGCGTGGCGAAAACTATTACAAACTATAGCAAACTCGATTTTTCGTTATTTGACAACGACCGTTGTCAGTAACGACGACAAGTCAAGTCCCCAATCAATAAGAAATGGTTGTGGGAGTATTTCGAGAGATGTTCTTCAAAACTTTCGGAAAATTTGTCAACGATCTGTTGATTGTTTAGAGGGCTTCGATAAAGTCCCAAGATTCGAATAGGGTCTTCAGTGTACTTTTTATTTAACCGAGATAACGTTTGTTTTAGGAACATTAAGTTCTGTTTTTATGTCCGTTATATTAAAGTTGGTTTTTGCGTAAACAATACTACCATCATTTTTATTTGTTATACCAATCACGTTATGAACTGCATAATTGTTTAAAGCACAAATATTAGTATGATCACTAACAAAGGCTAGCATCAAAACAATTATGTTTATTAATTTAATTTACCAGCATAAATTAATTAAGCAGGTAGCAAACAAATTGGTCAAAGTTTTTGTGATAACTTCTACTATTCAAACTTCGTAAAAGGTAGCGATTTCAGTTTGGTTGGGTCTTCTAACTTTATTGCTTCAGATATGTGTAAGAAGGTATTCTTTCGGCTGTAGTAATGCCTTCAATATTCATAACTAGGGTTTAAACTGGTACCATTGGTTGATCATGCTGTATTATATATTTATGTTGTTTATTTATTCTGTTCAATTTGAAGTTTTCCCAGATCCGATTCAGTTTTAATAGTACGACGATTGGTTTTTTCCTCTTTTTTAATGTAAATGTTAGAGTTTCTTATCCAGACGAACTTATAGTGGTTTTCCTTTGCAAATACCCTCATTTTATACCATAGTTGCTGTCGATACTTATCAATCGATCATTGTTCCAAGTGTTAACCAGCATATTGGTTGTAAGTTCATGTTTTTTGGCCGACTGCACTATGTTGTCTCGTTCGTCTTGAGATATTTTCACAAGAATTTTACGCGGAAGGTTATTCTTTTTTTATTCCGATTCGGTATGCAATTTTTATTGGTGTCTCAATCTTTATGAGACTATGGACGACTTTTACAATCTCAACACAATTTTCGTTCATCATTCCAGGGATTCCCGTAATTCGTAATCATATTTATTATTAATTTTTTTTTCTTGTTCCAAGAATTCCACTTTTTCTGAAAGGATTTTGACTGAAACCATCAAATCCGAGTTCTGTTTTTCCAAATGAACTATTTTTGTTTCATCGTTGTTCATATATATTTGAAAATTATCGATTTCATTACTGACATATTCAACTGATTTTTTTAGTTCTATCATGTGATCGTTGTTTTCTTTAATACCCAATTCAAGTTTGTTTGAATCATCTTTCTTTTTTATGGTTATCATATTTATCTTTAGGGAACACAAAAGTTCCCTTATTTCTTTGTTGCGGATTCGGGATTAGTATTACAGGTAAGGTTTCATTTTAATGAAATGGCAGGCTCTATTGTATTCAGCTGTTGGTAATTATCTTCTGTTCATCTTAGGAAACTGAAATTCGATAGGGAGACATTAAAGAGGCGATAGAAATGACGCGCTCCGTCCTGATCAGCTGAGTTAGGTAATTTCGATCCTGTTCACCTCAAGAATTTTAAATTTGGCGGGGAGCCAGTATGGCAGTATGGCGACTGAAATTATGGGTTCTTTCCTGATCAGCTGATGAAGCTCAATTCTGACCTTTTTACCCTGGGACGTTGAAATTTGGTAGGGACCCTCAACTACAGAAACTAGAGGTATCAGAAGGGTGATCCACGTTTTTCAATGTTAGTCGTTTGGCTCTAGGCGGGAACAAAAGGGGTTCCGGAGAGCCGGGTTTTGCTGGATTGACTGGACCAGATACCTGCATTACTCGTCTCCGGGAAAAATTAACGAAGAATCAAAACCATCGATCAGTTCAGAGGTCTTTCTCCCGGATCCGGGAGCCGTGGTCGGAGCGGATCGTCGGATTCCGCGTAATTTACGATATCGCGGTCACGCAGTAATCAATTCCCTTCACCCCATCAATTCCGCGCGCGCCCGTTTACCTTTAATTCATTTAACTGCCCCACGCATCGCTCTCACTCCTGATCGACTCCGACTATGTCTGCTTCTTTTAAAATTTCCCCCCTCCACTCCTCTCTTGAATCTCATTATTCGTAACAAGCGTAAACGGCGGTCCCGTTCAAAAAGTGAAATTCGCTGCCCCCTTCTCCTCCCCCGCGCGAGCGAGTAGGAGTTGCGAATGGTTTCTCCGCCGGTTATCCGGTTTTATTCAGGTAATTACGCTACGGCGAGGGTTAAACGAGGAGATAGCGAACCTAAGGGAAATCGGAATAGGAAAAAAACCTCGTAGTATTACAACTCAATCAAGGACCGCATCAAACGAGCTGTTCTAAGCCGATTCGTGTCAGGGGCTTGTGATGGAAAGTGATTGAGGAAATGATTATCTACGACGCTAACTCTATTAATCATCAATCAGAAATCATGTCGCTCATTATATTTAGCGAAACGTAAAATTTCATGGTCTATCAACATTATTTCATGAATTATATTCATGTTCATAAATCAATGCTAAATTGTTGTTTTTACTTCTCAAGAAATTTACAGCAGATCGTAAATATGTCGAAGAATTGTACATTCTAGGTGCTTTAATATGTAAACTGGTCGTAAACCTCGAGTTATGTTTCGTCATTCTTTGAAGTTATAGGGTTATTTCAATAGTGGTATGTGAGATAAATCGAGAGCTGACCAAATTGCGTTGAAAATCATTAGTAATAATTTTGAAACTAACATAAAATGGTGGGTTTGGATTTTGAGGGATGTCGGGTCATGAATCGTTAGAAATATGGAATGTGTCTCGCAAAAGCAATGCTTGTTCACGTGCTTCTTTACGTTTGTAAAATTAATCGCTATGAAAGTTAGGAAAACTGGCTGATTACCCGAAAAAAAAATCTTGATTTTCCAAGTTCAATAGTTCACGTATACAACCACTACTTGGGAGACTTCCGAATTACCGATCCCACAAAAATCATTCACCACTCAGTGGAAAGCTGTGAATTTACTACACATGTTTTCACATTTCAATGGGTCAATCTCCCCCTCGTTGACCCTCCTAAGAAATCCTCGGTACACACTCCGTTACGAGTACAAACTAAGTAATTTGTAATCATCTTGAAAGCCAACGCCTAAAAGCGCTGATGGTGAAGTGGCGGGATGCTCGGGTACAACTATTGTGTGTTTGTTGCTTTGTTCACTATATCGATCAGAACATTCACTCCAGCCCCCAGCAACGTGATCATATTAGGGTAACGGGCCCAATAGTTTTACACAGCCTTATAGTTGGACCGTTGGTTACTTTCTCCTTAATAACAAAGGATACCGTCTTTTTACCGACTAAGGATACTTCCCTCTGCCAAATACATCATCTCCACCCTACATAGAAAACCTTAAAAAAGTTCAACATGAAACTTCTTCAAGGCCACAAGCTGTTTCGAGCTGTTCCAGCAGTTGGACGGTCTCATTGTTGGCCTTTTAGCGGACTTGACGCCAATATTGTAATACTGTAATACTTGTTGTAATTGTGTGTTGTCTTGTAAGCGAAGTTTCGTTGAAAATGAAGGTATTAAAATGGCTCAAGAAATTTTAAAATAAAAATTTTTGAAAAATTTCTTCATTGAAATCCGGTTTAAGGCAATCTGAAACGAATCCTAGAGTTTAACGCTTTTTCATATATGTATAATATGAATATGTAATACGATGAACGCTTTTTCATATATATATATAATGTATGTGTCATTCCAGACAATAACTCCTCTTAGAATCGAGATAAAAATTTCATTCTTGCTCCAAAAAATCAAGCTTTTTGAGCTTTTCAAAAGAAAGGATGAGTTCATTGGCCAGCACTTTTTGAGCTAAATTGGTCAAATTTTGAAAAATGTGCTAACAAAAATCACTAAAAATGGCTAAAATTTGTTGGCTTAAAAATGTAAAATTTCATTAAAATTTGCTAAAAAATAGACAAAAACTGCAAAAAAGCTAAAAATCCAAAACCTCTTTTTTGAATAGCAGTTTATTATTTAAAATACGTTATTCGCCATAAAAATAATAGTTAAGAATTTCATTGCACTTGAAAAGATCTAATTTGAAAACAATTTAACATTATACAATACGATCATTTACGAAAATTCGCTCATACGATCATGCTGCATGACTGGAACTTTTTTTGCATTCATTGTTTTTGGTTTTTGTTTTGTTTTTTTTTAAAGATGGTTTTTGTGTTTTTCAATCTAATATTTATTCTTTAACATAAGTATGTTGGACTCAGAAAAATATAATGAATCGGTTATGCGTGAATTGAGATGATCAAGTCTTATCCAGCAAGACGCGAGTGACGCATTACCAAGCCTTCAAAAAACCATCATAACGAGACGCCCTGAGATAAGTAACAAAGTAGAACTTCGGGACAATATTGGCCCCCTCCTGACCTCACCCTGTCGGCTCAAACTTTGTTTTTCTGAAACTCCTGGGAGGGGCCCCCTGAGTCACCTGATGCCAAATATGTAACGGTAGATTGTTGCTTTATAAGCTAAGACAAGGCGTCAAAATGCCTGTTTTTTTTTTTTTTTTTTTTTTTTTTATTCTTTTAGCGAATTTTTGTAGAAAGTAAAGCTATTGCAATTACTCGAAAAATTTTTAAATCAAAATTTTTAAAAGATTTCTTCAGTGAAATCCGTTTTGAGGCATTCCGAAACGATCTACCGTTCCTGAAGTTTGCGCTTTTTCACACACACACACACACACACATTATTCGACGATAACTCTCCTTAGGATTGAGATACAAATTCCGTTCTTGTTTTCTCGTCTCATCAGATTTTACGCCCACCGACTTCTACCTGAGAAGTCGGTCTACCTGATCTCTTCTGTCGATTTTGACTAAATCTGAAACATAGGCAACATTCGACCGGATGAAGTGGGTTTTGGAGTTTAGGAGCCGCAAAAACTAAGTATTTGGGGTTGTAAATATGAAATTCTATTTCACCTCCGTTTTCTCTCCAGTTTACACTAGGAAGTTAAAATTCGATAGCGAGACTCTGTGGGGCATCAAGATACGAATAAACTCAAAGCTTCCTCACTAATCAGCTGAGTGAGCTAAATTTTCTCCTGTTCACTCAACGAAGTTGACATTAGACAAGAGGACTCTCCGGGAAACTAGATACGAATCAAATGACGTGCTCTTCCGTCATCAGCAGAATTTACTAAATTCTATCCTTTTCACCCTAGGAATGTGACATTTGAAAAGAAACCTCTCTGGCAAACCAAGAAACGATGGGCTCGTTCCTGATGAGCTAAGTGAATTAAATTCTCCCCTGTTCATTCTCCCCGGACATTTTAATTTGACAGGAAACGTCTCTGAGACAACGAAAATCGAATCCTTCCTGATCAGCCCGTACATTTCAACCTGTCCCTCCTAGACCTCCGAAAATGTGTGATATTCCGCCTCCCCTCACCAAAAAAAAAAAAAGACGCTCCGGATACAAAAGATCTCATGCCACCGAATGCCTAATGCAATTGAAATAATTTAATGTGGGCCAAGCCTAATAGGTGGACCACCGTCTCCTAGTACAGTGCATTCATTCTCTCATTCTTTCTTACTCCATTAATTTGGGAGTGAGATACTTCTTTAACGGCTTGGCCGATTTTTGCAAATCACACAATAAATATTAGTGCCGATCTCCAAATGTTATGGGGGATGTCTACTCGAACGGAATTCTCCGATTTTCATTTCATTTCTATATAAGGACCAGAACCCACGACTTCTGCATTGCCTACTATTACAGAGTTTTACAGCTTTGAAAACGAGACCAGTACGAAGTATGTAACACTGTTTCACCCCTTTCTAATCCCATTTTGTGAAACTACTTCTATTCCACTGTGAGTGTCATTCTCTAGATATTAGGTACATCATTCGACGACATATGCGTTACGCATCTTTTGTATGCGGAGCATCATTTTGGGAGGATATCACACATTTTTGGTATATAGCCAGCTCAGGATGAAGTTAGTCATTTCATTCGACTTTTGTTGTCCAAGAGACGCTTCCTGTCAAATAAATTCCCCAGAGTGAAAAGAGATAATTTAATCAACCCAGCTGATTAGGATAGAGCGCCAGTATACTCAGCCCCTTGCAACTCCTCAAATTTAATACGAGAAGTACGAAGTATGTAACACTGTTTCATCCCGTTCTTATCCCATTTTGTGAAACTACTTCTATTCAAATTGGAGTGTTGTTCAGTTGAAATTAGATCATACAATGACATTTCCACCACGTATACTTCCTCCTAGTGCAAAGCTAAAGTGGAGGAGCACTGTACTAATCCACAGTTACATTAAAGGTTTTACATCTCCATTTAGTACACAAGTGAAATATATTATTATTCAACGTTAGGGAGGGCCGAGTTTGCTTGGTTATCTTTTTTTTTTCTAGCTGGACATGAACTGTGAAAAAAATGCCTTTCCTCCTTCGAAATTACTATTGGAGTCTCTTCATAGACAGTTAGTTTACAAGGTGAGAAACGAGAGATAAAGAGCTCGGATGTCGCAGAATCGTGTCACATCGTGGCATTGTTAAGTGAATATAAAACCCCACTCATCGTCAGGCCAAAGCCGATCGTGTTAACATGTTCACTCAACTGCAAGTGATTCATTAAATTATTTTTCAAGCTGAGTGATATATTATGAGAGTACTCAGCAACAGCTGGATTTTGGTTCTTTGGGATTTTTAAAATTTGCGATATTTATAACTGATTAAGTTTTTTAGAGCTATAGTTGTTGTATTGGACTGTAACTTTTGACCACCTCCTCCCACCCTGATCTTTTCACCATATTAAATTTGAGTTATTTCTGGGTGGAATTGGACAAGGAATAGCTGCAGAAAGTTGCAGTTTAAGGAGATATAGCGTTTTGAAATCGAATTATGCAACATCATTTTCGAATTTTGGCGAGTTTTGAAGTGGTAGAAAGTGCTGAAGCACGGGGATAAAATATGGGCATGTTGCAATGATACTGCTACGAAAAGTAGAACATAACACTATAATGTAGCATTATGTGGTATTAAATGAAAAAATAGGAATCTGAAGTTACTAATTTTACTACTTGAAGTTCCTACTCATTTTGTAACATAGGTAACTGTTACATTGAAGTTACTAGTTATTTTCCCGAAATTTTCTAATTATTTTCAAAAGATAGGGACAACCTTTATTGTAAAAAAGGCGAAAGCATAATTTTTAGTGGGCAGGTAAATGTTATTTATCTACTATTGTGAATTAAACGAGAAAAAACTCATCGTTCTGTTTTTGAAGAACTCAATTCAATTACCAACCAAACCATCCAGGAATTCTTTCAATTATATTTAGACTTACAAGCTGTAATACCCAAGAAAAAGCCGTAAATAATATCAATGTTTAAGGAATTTTTACGGAAAAATCGTCATTTTGCCCCTTTCAGAAGTATCTTTGAGATCTGAGAACGGTTTCAATCGACTTAGCATGAAAAGATATAGGGAAACCGAACATCCCCTCCCCTTTCAGCCTCTAACGTTGTAACTTCAATTTCTATCATTTTATAGACAAGTAAACAGTACATTAGGGCACCCTCATATACGGGCAATCAGGCTGTGCAACCTAGTAATCATATTTATAACCAAAACACACATTTTTAGCGTTGGAACGAACTTTTTATAATGTAATATGAGTTTTGTTTAGCTAGATTGGCGGAAAAAAAACACTGTGCGGCGCGCCGTGGCGCAAGGCCGTTTGGAGCGATCATGAATAGGAAGCTATTTGATCTCTCAAGAACCTTAAAAAGCGGCTGTTTTAAATCAAAAACATGAAGATCAGACAGAAAATTGAAGTCATATTTTCACCTTAATTCATCACCTGCTGATGTTCGTTTATATTACAATAAATCAGGCAAATTCGGCAAATGGATTTCTCTTGTTGACCTGATTTCGATTATTTACTAATATGTTGATTTCAACGTGACGTATTTAAAGATGACCTGCGAAGTATTTCAGATGAACTGCAAGAGGCACGTAGGTTTTAGGAAGCTATTTGATCTCTTAATAACAGTATAAAGAGGCTATTTCAACTCAGAAACATAAGGATCAGACTGGTAAAGAGAAAAGACTACAAACGATTTCACGGGAGTTGAGATAAAACAGAGTCGGGCGCGGAGTTTATTTATAAGAACTACTCTGCTCAAGAGTTCGATGGCCAGTAGAGTTATTGGTCATTTCAGATGTTGCAGACACTGAAGAAGACTTTATCCCAGCGGAGTCCAGGGAAAAGAAGAGGAGAGAGAGGTGGACCATAAAAATGTGACGGCAAGAGTGGGGAAACGCTTCAATCGGTGGAGGAATGTTATGGGGATATTCAGAAGGAAGAATCCCTTCTGGGTGAGAGCGAGAGAGGGAGACATGCGAAGATGAAGAGGAAGAAGGATGAAGAAGTCTGTGGTGATGAAGGGGGGGGGGGGGGGGGGGCTCCCCCGGGACCGCCTCGCGCGGTGCAGTCTGCAGCTGGGTCGTTGTTACTCACACTGAAACATGGTCTGCAGCGTGACCCAGTGTGCACTGAACAACGTGGAATATCCGTCCATGTGATGAATACCACCGTACATCAATGTGATGACCACCACATTCAATCTATGATAACCACCATAGTCCGTCCATTATGACCACCATATAGTCCATCTATGCTGATCCATCTGTGATGAATACCATAATAGTTCACCTATGATTGTCAGTCTAACTGATGACCGCCTTAGTGTCTTTGTGATGACCAACATAGTCCATCTATGAGAGGACCAACATAGTCCATATATATAATTAACAACATAGTCAGTCTATGTGATGACCGCCATAGTTCACCGATGTGAGGGCCACCCTAGTCCATCTATGATGACCGCCATAGTCCTTCTATGTGAGGACCACAATAGCCCATCTATGATTATCACCATAGTCAGTCTATGTGATGAGCACCATAGTCCATATATCATTAGCACCATATCCAGTCTATGTGACGACCGCCATAGTTCATCTATTACGACCATCACAGTTCACTTATGTATGGGCCACCCTAGGTCATCTATGATGACCACCATAGTCTATCTGAGGGCCACTGTAGCCCATCTGTGATTAGCACCATAGTCAGTCTATGTGATGACCGTCATAGCCCGTCTATGTGATGACCAACATAGTCAGTCTATATGATGAGCACCTTAATAATATTATATGTGATGAGTATCTTAGTCGGTCTATGTATTAACCACCATAGTCCAACTATGATGAGCCCACTCACCCCATAAGAGAAATTTGACCCTATAAAAAGGGTGGAAAAGTACCTAGCTAAATGAGCTAACATTCTCTCCTGTTCACCTTAGGAAGTTGAAATTCGACAGGGAGCCTTTGTGGAGCAACAAATGACGTATAAAACGACAGGCTCTATTCTAATCAGATATCTAAAGCAGGGAGATGACTATACTAGTATGTTCCATGTTTTTAAATTTTAGCTATTAGACTCTACATAGCATCAAGAGCTGTATCGTGAGCCATCCCCGGCTATGTGAAACTAGTATTATAAAATTAAGCAAACCACGAGTACTTAGTTTAACAAAATATAAATCCATACACCCCGACCCGGGCAACGGCTGGGTAATGCGCTATTAATTAATAATAGGTCGCTAAATGAAGTTAGTAAATGAATTGTCAATTACAACAAAGTTTATACGCAGGTTCATGTCTTACTCCGTCAGTTGGTCAGGCCACTGAAATTCATAAATAATATTGTTAGGCGTTACAATCGTTATCCTCGAGTTCTCGGCGTTAATGGTATTAGGTCATAGGAGATACCCTCTCATTATAGAGCCAGGTGTTTGTTTAAAACGTCTAAGGCAAAGAAAAAGGTGTTGGGAAAAGGAAGGACGGGCAATATCACGAAGGCGATGAGGACTCCTGACACGAGGCGGTTCGGCGCGGGTCGCACGAGGTAGCAGGAGGTCATTATCGATACTTAATCCATTTAACGGGAATCGGTTAGGGTTTTTCGGGGAAGGCTTCTTACGTAAGTTTAACGGCGTGAGGGAGTTTGAACTCCCAAACTACTCAACCGTCCGGGGCAGTCGTTAGTTTACCTTGATGCGAGGTGAGTCAATCTAGTAGCTAGGAGTTGGAAGAGTCATTAGTAATTTTATCTGGTGGGTCTAATCTTTTACTTATAACTAATGCTGATATCGGTGGAGTGCTGGGTTTTGGATGACGGAGACAGCGTAAAACATGTGACGTGTAGCGTAAGATGTTAAAGGATAACTAGCATTTCTCGCTACCTGAGCATAGGAGAGAGCTTCAACATTTTGTTGGGTTCCGAAAATGATAGGCTCTGGGGCCTCCCAGTTATTTCTGCGCGAGTTCTGGTTGTCAAGCTTCCGGACACGTCTGTTTTCGTTGGTTTAGGCTCGGAAGCATGAATTACATGTTTACCCTTTCAACACTTAAGGATTAAATACAAAGTATAAGTATAAGGATTAAGTGTTTGTTCACGACTTAGCCCCGATATCAGCAATACAAATCAAGTGCAGGATGAATAAAGAAGAATCATGGCAGAAAATTGAGCATACTTCGCAAATATCATGATATTTCAATTGTATCTGCTGTCAAGAACCACCAATATATAATGTGGGACTAGAAGTACGAGGCGACACGGACACTAGTGTCACTACGTATGCAACGCATGTCAGCTGACATGATGCTCTACAGATTGTCCCATGACAGTCACTAGCATGAGTACAAAAAGACCTGGAAAGTCAAGGACGTGATGGATCCAGGATGAGAAGTGTCTCCGAACTCCTGGAATCGGAGGCTGAAGGCTCTTTTAACTGAAAGGAATGGCGAAAGGTTGATAGGTCCATCCAGATCTTTAGAGCTACGCACCAGGTAAGGATGTAAGTAGAAACCAATCGTTTGCTCTCCTAAAGGGTAGGAGCGCGTTCATCAGCTAGAAAAATCCCGATAACTTTAGCTGAATTAAGAGTGTGCAATCTACTAAAGCAGGCTAATCATTAAGATGTCTTTCGTATTTGAGAACAGAGCTTCGTTATTCCTTTAGAATAATTTGCTAGAATTTATAGAAGTGAGGGTGGGGTTTCTAGCATGTGGATCACAAAGAGATACGTGGAATTCGTAGGGGATTTTCTAATACATATCCAGTATATCTGAAGTTGTTCACTGACCTGAATAGCTAGGTTGTCATAAACGAACTTATATAATTTGAAGTTTTTGCCAATAATCAAAAGCGACGGACACAGCTTGCTACACCTTTAGAAATTACGTGAAGGTCGTAAATATGGACCCACCTTGGAGCCAAGTCCCCAAGGGAGAGGCAATCCCGTAGTGAGGACATAACTTTATAGGTATCCAGCAAACTGGGTCAGATCTATCACTAAAGCTTGAATCTTCGACTAGTCCAACATCCAATCTTTCTGGGCGGCGGTACCTTTCAGGCTCCGGCTCTACCTCAACTTCGGGTTCTGGCCTATCCTTCCTAAGAATATCTTGCATATATTTCGGATCCATAGTCGGCCGGTACCCTTCAGGTTCGGCGACATATTATTAATTGGACGGTACCCTTTAGGTTCTCCGACATCTACTCATTCCTCTCCATGTTCAAGTTAGTAAAATGTTGGAAAAATTCCTGGATTTATAGGCCAAAGATTAACACGATCAGCTTCTCATTTCACATAATATTAGCAGGCAACCACTACATAGATCAATGAGTATGCCTCCACAGGTATTTGACAGAACTCTTCAATTCTGTCGTGATACTATTTTACAGCTACGTTACTTTGCATCGAGCTCACTTTCTCAGCAATGTAAAACTGGTTTTAATGTTAATTAATGTTGATTTTAATTTTGCCTAGTACTCCATCCGACTGGTAAGCATGGATTTAACACCACAGGGTGGTACGAGAGTTCACACAAATTTTACATTTATCAGCGTTTTTCAAGTTGAATCAAGACTGTTTTCAATGATGAAGTGCTATCTAAGCCTCTTTGTTCAAAGGAAAGAAGTTAAAGTCTTACGTTTCACGATACGTGGGTTCTAAAAATCAGTACCTACGCCAGCCGTTCGCCGAGTACTGTAAGCCAATGCAATGTCAACAATTGAGAAACTGACTTTAGTTGAAAAGTATGTTAGACTTCCTAATTATAACTATCAAATACCCAGATGAATGTGGGAGACCATGGACAAAACAGAACAACCGGGAGCAGGATAAGTTAACCCATATTTTAGTTACAATTAACATTCTAGTTACACAATTTATTAAATTTAATCAACTAAAAACTAACGGAATTACACGAATTGAACCCTATAAAATAGTCGTATATTGATTTAAAAGGTATAGATTTCCATATGTTTGAAATCAAGTTAAATATACTCATCAACGAAGAATAAAAGCTATACAATTCTACTCACCCATAATTGTATATACACATATAGTATTAAGAATTACATTTGGTACTTGAAATGTGCACTAGAAATGTAATGTCCAATTCATGTTAGCTGTAAATACTAAACATTCTGCCATGTTTCTTTCTTCCATAATGTGAATATATCTTTCAATCAAAGATCTCGATATCATATTGTTGTAATATTGCATCAATCCAATATTGCTCAATTCGTTTTCCAGATGTTTTTATCCAACACCTATCGTACGAAACCATTACAACGTTACAAGAGATTTTGTAAGAACAATGACTTCAAAGCGGCTGTAGATCTGGAGCAATGCAATAGTAGGATGTATGCGTGGGAAGGAAAGTTGTTCATATCTTGCGTAAGATATTCCTCATAGAAATCGTGCAGACAGTATCCAGCTCAACTTCATGACCTTCCATCGTTTGAAATTTCGTCATACTATATTTATAATACTAAAGTAAAATACGATAAATTATCTTGAGGATTGGTTCCGAAGGGTAACTGATGTCATTCTGAAATCTCTCCATTGCCGATCAAAATCAACTATTGAGATTTGTCGCATATGAGAGGAGGCAGCTTTTAATAGGACTGTACTGGCTTTAAGACTATTAGTATATGTCCGTCCATTTATTTAGCAGTCATGTTGTTGTTTCCCGTAATGATGCCGTATTTCCCGGTCACTACACGCATCGCCGTAACTACTAACTGCCATTTCAGTGTTTAGACCAATCAATCATACTTCGACCTTGCGTTTCTATAAATTTTTACATCTTCACGGGTAATTTCTTCCAGAGGTTGACGACCCCTTTCAGCATTGTATTGTAGGTATTGAATTTCCGACGTCCTGCAAATTGGGCATCATAATTAGAAGCATAAGTACCTACCTATTCTACCTATTCTTCACTTATTATTCAATAGTTATTATTCAATTGCTTGTAGGCAATAGGTGTATAGGGTCGCTTGGTTGCTGATTGACGAATTCCGATCCGGTGACGACATCAATTACAACCCAGGGGGTCATCGATACCTTTGGGACCCTAATCACTAACTTGGCTTTGTTGTTTCAGAGTTTGCTACATAAGTATTTACATGGTTGTACGAATATCTTGTGAATAAAAAATGTGTACTTATTTTTAGCAAGTAGGTAATCATCTTTGACGATTGACCACAGTAGGTGAGTTGCCAGCATCCAACTTTTAGAGACGAATTACTGAGTGAAGTATGTTTGTTCCCGGATAATGGTGAGGCTTCTAATCACAAATACCTATCTAATTTGTTATTACGATCTCTTGAATCTGTCTTATTTGTATAGCGTTCTAATAATAGCTGACTGGTTTCTCTTGTTTCTCTCCCTATATCCTTTTTCAATTTGCATCGAGCTAAGGACTATTAGCATTCCAAAACTAAGTGTCTCTCAGAGCATAATGACAAGCTCAGGCAGATTACTTGCGTCACCGTCCCCTAACTCACTGTATCCACTAGAGGCAAACAATATTGGTGACCTTGTGCTGTGCGATTATTCAAGTTCAATCACACAGCACTTTCTCGCTTATGTGATAGAAGTCAAGATATTGTCATAAATATGTAGATACTAGATACGTAAATATGCACATGCACACAATACATTCGGAAACATGTCTGCTGTATGGATGGAGTAGATTCCTTATGGCACTAACAAGCAGGCTGACCAATATGGTTTGCCATCAGGCAGTAGTCAAACAATTTTGACGTTTGTCGTCGCCCCCACGCGTTCAAGCTAACCGTCAAGTTCACGTAAAGCTTCAGTAAGTATTCCGTGTTCCTGACGTTTACATCGTTTATTTTATTTATTTTTTTTTTTTTAAATATGGATATTAACAATCTAAACTAACGGTATTGACTGATGTAGAAAAGATCCATGAGAATCAAACTATGGCTTAATAAATTATCTACATTTGGCCACGTGAATCTCCTTAATGAGCTGCCCCTAAAGTCTGGCGAAACTATATAAAGATTGACAAGGAAACCTAATTACATTAATTTATCTGGTTGCTCCAATAATAAAAATAAAGACACAGTCATGAGGAGTTATATTTATTGACGTCAAGTCAGGAACGTGGGCCCCCACTGTTTCTGTGAATCACAGCACGCTAATTTAGATCCTTGATTCTCGCTTAAATTGCCCCACTCTCCCTTTTGCTTGATGTTTCGATGCTCCGGTGCACGGTCAAAACTGATGTTTGTGGACAAATTTGCTGACGCCGACCGAAAGCCTTCAACCTTCAAATATGAACCCACACACAATCATATTTGTTCGTCAGCCACGCATGTCAAACATGTTTGTCAGCATGCTTGATCGTGTATGGGTTCCTTTAGGCACTCATTCGTACATCTTTGGTTCCCTTCGACTAAGTGCATCCCTATTCATATAAATGGCTGTACCTCTCTGCTTGAGGTAGGGAAACTTTGTCATTGAAACTTCAGTCACACATCCTTTTCAAATTTGCATTGATTTGATCATTCGCGTTCCGCAACTTATCATCTCCCTGAGCTTAATGACAGCCTCGGAGATCACCTGCGTCATCGACCCCCCAAATCACTGTATACACTACAGGCAAACAATTTCGACAACCAGATAAGATGGAGTCTGTGATTTTAACAAGCCTCGTTGAAATATCTAGAAGGCTTCCTTACTTAAATAGGACGGTTATCCATGTTATGTATCAGTTGAGATAGTGCAACTCTGAGCATATTTAGACATCAGCCTCTTGAACTGACCTGCGAACAAAACATGTCATTGTTGGTTCAATCATATATCCTTTTATCAATTTGCGCCGCGCCAATGTTTATTCGCATTCCAAGTTTCCTGCAGAGCTTAATGACATCCTCGAGCAGATCACCTTCGTCGTCGTCCCCAAAATCACTATATTCACTACAGGCAAACACTGTCGACATCCAGATAAGATGAATTCCGTGATTTTAACCAGTCGCGTTGAAAGGCTCAGGAAACCGCCTTAATAAGCTGTTAGACGGTTTCCGAGCCGCGCGACGCTGCTCATTATACGCAGGTAACTAAACTACTCATCGGTTACCTGGCGTTGTACCTGGGACACTCAACTCATCGAGTTGCCGTCGTGAAGATGAGTTGGGAGGCTACCTGATCCTCCGACACGATTTTATCACGACGATCTGAACAACGTCCGGCCCCCCGCCGAACTCCAGCCGTCGGGAGACTTTGGGATGGAGATTTTTCAAATATTTTCACTCCGTTACTCTTTCTTTTCTTTTTGGTTTATTATTTTTCTTTCGGAGAGTAAAAACTATTTATTAGCTCGGAGTACCAGGGTTGTTTTCTGGGTGAAGTCACAAAACTACATCAAGGCTGGCTACACAAAACTATTATAAACATGTCGACCGGGGATCTTGAAGTGTGATAGGATGAGCTCTGAGTGGACGTCCTCACACAATAAACTTGACGTACTAAGAATACCTGAGAGACACTTCTTCGACAGATGTTCTCTAAGAATGTAACATAACCTACTACTAGTGGCTCGCCAGTAAAACAGTCTGCCAATTTGAGTGTGGCGAATAGCTTCCTCATATCCCAAACGAGAATGTACAGGTGATTGGAATGTTCTAACTAATCTTAAAAGATAATATGAGAGAATATGGAGAAGGTCTTTATATATTCTGCAGAAATGTATGCAATATTCCTAGGCCTAAGGAATTTCATGAATACAGAAGAACGACCGGAAGAATACATCTTCCTTACTACTCGTATAGTGCACTATTCATGCTGAGAGAAGAGTAAGCTACAATTGAAACAGAAATTCTGAAAACCATAGGTACCATTTCATACCGAACAACATGACACTGATATTCATATAGATGCCGGGACACAGCGGCATATCAGGAAATGAGAAGGCAGACTGTAAAGCTAAAATGCACATACAAAACCACTGGAAAAGCTTGACCCACTGTTTCTACCATCATACACTCCGGACTACATCCAAAAAAAAAGCAAAAGCTCGCTGAGGAAGAACACCACTGCAAGAATGTTTTCCCTGAATACGTAAAAACATTCAACATCTGACTGTTCTGTTAGTACTGAAACGTTCTTAAAACTATACTTTTCGTGTTTCCACATAAGGTGCCGCGTTTGATAGTAATTTACAACAGAAAAAACGTCAGTACAAACGGCAGTATAACTTCATCACATAAAAAGCCATACCGAGCGAGCGAAGCGGGCAACGATCCCTACACACGTCGGATTTCAACGAGGTTTTTCCTACACATATATAGCCATACCGAGCGAAGCGACCTACATCTTCTACACACATTAAACCTACCCTTGGTGATCTACCGTTTCCAAGCATTCTATAAGCTAGTCGTATCTACTGGAGAATTTTGTAGTGATCCTATGGAAATAGAATATGGGGTAATTCAGGGGGGTACTCTTAGCTCAATTTTATTTTTAATTTACATAAATAATTTACCTCTTAACCTGCAAAATGTAAAGACATATCTCTTTGCAGATGACACATCGATATTGGTTTCAGGCGAGACATGGAGTGAGGTTTTTCAGAAAGCGCAGGATGCAATCAATTTGTTGAGTGATTGGTTTTCTGATAGCTTCCTCACCCTGAACTCTAAGAAAACAAATATCTAGCGATTGGGAGTAAAAATGTAATAGACGAAAATCAATGGAGTGATTTATGTTTAGCTGTTCATAGTTGTCAATTGGGTAGTGGTTGTATCTGTACACCTCTGGACAGAGTGAGCACTTATCGTTATCTAGGTGTGTACATCGATGATAAGTTATCCTGGAAGCATCATATCAAATTTGTTCATAGCAAACTAAGGCGATACGTTCTGCCACGTGAGGAAAGTACTGAAGAGTGATAAGCTGAGGCTTCTATACTATTCTCTCGTACAGTCGGTCATGCAGTATGGAATCTCAGTGTGGGGGGGCTCATATCCTACAAATTTAGAACCTATTAATATAATACAGAGAGCGATTATTAGAGTAATTATGAGGAGACCGTACCGATACCCTTCTGACAAGCTATATAATGAATTTAAAGTTTTTACTCCACGGCAGTTATTCATCAAATCACTGCTTTTGGTGTTCCACAGGAATCCCCAGATAGTTGAGAGTGGGGGGCATGACCATGAATATGATACGAGATTCAGGATGGTGGGAAATGTGGTTAATCCTAAGCCATCATTGACTAACTACTAGGAGCCCGATGTATATTATGTTTATTTTGCACCGGGCAATTAATGCCACATTGAAATCACCTCACCAATTTTCGAGGAATGTTTACAAGTCTCGAATATGTCAGTGGCTGGCAGAACTTGGGTGGAGGGAATGTGATAGGGTTATGCGTAGTATATATGTTCATTAGTTAAGTGGTTTGATTGTTGGCTTTTTTCGAATAGGGGTTTTTAGCGATTTTTTATTTATTTTCTTTCAATCATATCTTTTTTTTCGTAAATAGTGAGTAATTTATGTATGAGTTATTTATGTTATAGTTAAGTACTAAGAGATTTTTGGACTAAATGTTAGCCTAGATAGCGGCGCTTGCTAGGTACCTACGGGCTTAGCCTATCACCTAGCAATACATTGAAAATATGAAGATGCAGGCATATTGTTATGTTTAAGAGGTAGCCAATTTCATTTGTATCATAATTTGTGTATATATTATAAAATGTTTCAATGAACCAAATAAATAAAATAAATAAATAAATAAGTCCCACCCGACAGTAAAATACCATCGCATCTATTGAAGCCACACCGAGCGAGCGCAGCAAGCAACATCCCTAGTTTTACGTAAATAATACAAGACTTTAATGTTCAAAATAACTTGAGTAGGCGGTTGGGTTCTAGCAAAGCCCCTGCCGCTCTCTCCGTCGTCGTTCCTTTTCCCAGTTCCCCAGTTCCCATTATAAAAAAAGACCTCTTACTTCGCCCTTTCATTATATTATTATTACCACTAATCGCATCGCTCCACAACTTCGTACTTCTACCGACATTTCACGTACGAAGCGGTCATTTTCACAAGCGGTTTCTCATTTTGCTGTGTTCCAGCGCATCCAACAGACGTACGAGCGGTTACACGCAGCTTCGGGATCAGCGCTAATTAGCGCGGAGGTCGTACGTTAACGAGGTGATACCAGACCAATTATTATAACCACGAGTAAACAGCGATCCGAAGTTGATTGGTCCTCAGCTACGAACTTTCTTCTGTCTGAATTTGATAAGGAGAATGCGGATTCGTTTTTTCTCAGAGTTAATAAATAAAATTATAGGGTTACAGATAACTCAACTTTCAAAAGATCTTCACTTTTTACGTGGGGCAGTGGAAAATAGTAGTAAGTCTTATTGGTAAGTGATATTAGGAGTAAATAATAGTTGATTAATTATTTGAGCCATATTTTGTTGAACGTTTATTTTGGGGATACCATTATCTAAATACCCAGGGATAGAAATGTGTTTGATTTCCTCCAACCACTAGTATCACCGTCTTATTATTTTCCATAAGGACGTTCGTAATCGACAAAGAAGGAAAGAAATCTTTGACCCCCTCCCCATAAATTATGGTGGTAGTGAGGAAATGACGATCTGATTACCCATTATGAGTTTCAACACGATCGAATCATTAATAGGTAACTATCAACAACAAACAGCCAATGCAATAAAAGGGGCCAATCCTCCAGGCGAAACCAATATTGTGTTCAAACTACTAAGAAGTCATTAGAACTTTGACTGCAGGGGAATTCTTTATAGGGACCAATCCTACAAGGGAACACTGAAAGAAATTGAGATCAGATCGCCTGTACTATGCAGTTTTCGGTTGAGTTTCAATCCCTTCAAGTTGCATCCAAAAAAAATTAGTCTGATTCTTCAAACTACTCATTCCTTTACAAATATGATTTTTCTGGTAATAGCTGAAGTTTTGGAGCAGATTTTTCATTGATTTCACAAATTGATCCACGGCTTTCTGGAACCTAGCATATATCTTGGACAAATTGATAAAGGAAGATAGCAATCAAATCAGTTTACTAATGAACGACTTGTTTCTGCACTTCGTGTAATGGGGAAACAAGCCAGTCTCAGATAAAACGCTATTTACAGCTAGACTGACTTGAATGAGCTTTTGGTGACTTTAACGCGTGATCGAGGCAGTAACAATCTCAACAACCTATTAACATTTTTTTCACATTCTACAAATCCTGTTATTATTTATCATATTTACCATATAGTATTATTATCCTGATATTATTTTGTGAATTCACTAACTATTCACTCAAGATAAGCTGCAATCTTAGTCTATTGGGCTCAGCGAACATTGGTGCACCCAATATTTAGTTTGATGAATACTTACAATACGTAGGTAACAGTGAATTCTAGAATACCGTTTTAAATTTTTAAAAAGTACCATTCAGATGTAATTTCAGGTCTCACCTTTGTGTCCTAACTCACTACCGACATAAACGTTGTAATTATTGATTAGACTAAAAATCTATTAGAGTATTTTTAGTCTATACGCGAAAAACGACGTTATTGTTCAAACAAATTTTACTGGTTTGGAGCCTTTTACTGAATATGATGGAGCCTTCAATGTGCATGAATGTGGGAAGATTACCTTGTCCTTAAGAGTTTTGTTTATTAACATTTACCTACTAAAAAGCTTGAAATTGGGGGGTTCTGGCGCTGTGAAGAGGCGAAACCTTTAGCTAGGAGAAATGCGTCGAGTTAAGATAATCTACTGTAGATTGGGTTTAAAAATGATAGACCATTGATCTGCGTAGTATATACGGCTAGCTGATACAAATAATAGGTAAAACTTCGTGTAACAATTTGCACTGTTTTATCATTTGAGACGAAGAAGAAAGTTTGCCGCTGCGTATGTATGGTTAGAGTTTGATCCTGAACCTGGTGTTTTTGTATTAAAATTAATAGGTACTCTACACATGAATAGAGAAATTTCAAAGTCTTGGAGGTCTTGATGCAAGACTCGAATAATCTGTCGTGTTCACTGTGGTAAATTTTGATCCCTTTCATTGAGCTCTGGTTATATGTGTATGATACGGTATTGAGTATAGAATATTAACATAATGAATGGCTTTTACAGGAACAGCCTGTTATAACATGTTACAATAGTTAAGTACGCAGGTGAGAAAAAACGTAGTTAATATAGCAATCATTTCGCAATCGCGACAACGTGGCTGCTAGGTTGTTAGTTTTAGCTTCAACTGATTCTTGGACGACAGAAACCAGCAACAGGAGCGAAATTACAAATACTCGTGCCTAGTAAATACCTTCATGATTACGTAAATACGTCAACAGGAGCTGGGTTAGAGCACACTAAGTTTTAGAATTCCAGTGGAGCCGATGGAGAATTTCCATATTAATTGAAAACGATTGCACGGACTTCGCCAAAAAACCAAACATTTTGAGGCGCGGGAGCAGGAGGTAAGTCGATATATGAACACGGGAAACAATGATTAACCGCCGCTCGTCGCCGGCCGGTCCCACGTTTTTATGGGAAAGTTCTTCGCGAAACTTTTTTCCGCTATTTGTTTCCGTTGGAAGGTAGGTACTAACTAACATAACATAACACCATCATACCAGATACTAAACTTTCCGAATCAGCAACGGTTTTTTTAATCTAAAGCAGGTCAAGCATATTTAATCTGCCAATATACATCTATTCAAAGAAAAGAATTTAATGTAATGGAAACTTGCAAATTGATTTCCTAGTTAGTTGTTGAATTGGTGAGGCTCAGGGTGTAACCCATATCACCCTTTCGCCAAGTGGGTATCGGTCACCAATATAGGGATATTTCAGAGTTTCGTGTTAACCGTGTACGTCCATTCTCCAGATGGCACTCGCATATTTTCACTTGTAGAAATAGGCGAGTGCCATCTGAATGATCTTGAAGGGTTGCCAACACAAAACTATGAAATAGGTACCCCCAGAGTACCCGAAACCCGCGTTTGACCCAAGTATTCCTAATTCGTTCGTTCCCAACCCATACAATCTCTGAACATTTTGTCAAAATTGGATTAAAACTTGGTATAGTTTTGAGCGTGAGAAGGATTTACCTCAGACGCACAGGCACCGAACAAAAATAATCAGGAAGATCTGAAACTCAAAAAGGAAGTGGGAATTTTAATTTTGGTAGACACAATTTTTTTTTAGACCTCTCGCACGAACACAAAGCTTCCCTTTTCCTTAAGCATTGAGGAAGCAAAAATCTATACCTAAATCGTCCTAAGGGGTTGTATGAACCTAAGCCATTAGATTCTACGTGCCACACAAATTCTCCATGATTTCTGAAATATTGATATAATCTGTACTTTTCCGAATAAAAATTGGGTTCCTTCCCAGCAGTCTCCCTAATCCAAAAGCCCTGAATAGACTGAACACAGTTGAATATGATGTAAGCCACCTGGTCTGTAGACATACGTATGTAAGTAATAATAAGCAGCAGGATCCCTAGCTCCATTTACACCATTCACTCCAACAATCGGGATCAATGGAAAACGAAAACAACTCCAGAATACATTAAAATACTCGATGGAGGAAGGCGAAGCAAATGCCGAGAGGCGCCTACAACAAACAATAAGAGTCCGAACGAGGGGGGTCGGGTCGGGTCGGGGAATATTACAAAAGACCTTCGGAGTTCGGAAGCAGAGCGACCACTTTCTCTGAGGGGCAGAGGCCGCGGTCTGGGGCGCGATGGCCGGGGGTGCAGTATGATCCCGCGCAGGCTTGCAAAACCTGCGTCCTGCCGTGGTTGCGTCTACCATCAAATATATTGCATTATATTATAGTAAGCTAGATTCTATGATGACCAAATTGATGGACATTTTCCTGGCTTCTGGAACGGTATCGGTTTTTTCCGGGCAGCCGGGTTTTCACACCGACCAAATAGTAGGTTTTTACTCCAATATCAGAATTGATATGGAAAGTCGGTTCTCACATTTCACTCCTCTGCCACGCTGGAATTGGAGCATGCTGACTAGGCACTCTATAGGGAGCAGATGGTGCAGTCAACCTCAATGGAAACATTGAGGAAGACGTTACAAACTTCACCTCTGCCATCCTTGAAGCAGTATCCCCTGCCATTCCAAAAACAGACCCCACTAAGGGCCGCAACCATGTCCCTTGGTGGAAAGAGATGTTCGAGAAGCCAATAAAGCAAATCGTCAGGCAAGCAAAGCACTTGAAATTGGTTTTTCGCTCCTGACTGCGGTTCAGCGTTTGGCTCCACAGTCCCAGAAAAACCTGTGGTTCACTCCTATTGGTGTCTACAATGCTACTGTCTACATTTTCGTGGTTCCACGTACTCATTATTGGATAACCCTTCTACGCAGATAAATGGCTTATCTTTATTAAACCTAACGAATTTTTCGAGGCTCCACATAGTTTCATGAGATTTAATTTGTTTTAAAGTAATTTCCAACAGAAAAAAAAAGTCTGCCAAGATAGGTGAGCAGTATAACTTCCTCACATATTGTAACATGGACGTATAGGATTACTTGAAAAATTGAAATGTTCTTAAAACTAAAATTTTCATGGTTCCATATCATTTATAAGATTTATTTTTTATTTATTTTTTTTTTTTTTAAATTAATTAATTATTATTATTATTTTTTTTTTTTCTTTTTTTTTTTTTTTTTTTGCCGTTCTCTTAGGATTATAATTGAAAGGGATTGCAAGCAATTTTCAAAATTTCCCCGAACCATTGACTGTAGGTAATCTTTATTTTATCTTTTTTTGCCATTCCTTTGGGATTGTCAATAGAAAGGGATTGTAAGCAATGCTATAATTGTCTACCCCAACCCGAACCATGGGCTGTAGGTCCCGATGGTATGGGGACTACATCTCATCGCATCTATACATCACTCACCGAGTGAGCGAGATAACCCACCCCTACACGTTTCAAATCACCCTTAGTAATTTACCATTTCCAATCATTCTACATGTCCCACTCAAAAGACCATCGCATCTATACAGTCATGCGAAGCGAGCGAGAAAACTAGGCTAGTATACCATAAATCATTCGTAATGTGCTTCTAAAAGATGCACAGTGGGCTAGAATATTTAACACCACAAAAGTAGAATTTTGAAGTTTAGTGAAATGAGGATTTATAAGTGGATTTAAAAGAGGTTTTGTTGTGGAACTTGACGCGGAAATGGTGAGCTTCGTGTTTACTCTACAACGCATGTAGGAGACAAAAATCAGCCAATCCGATTGTTTTTCTTAATTTTTCTCTTCGTTTTTCTTAGTGTCATCAATTGTGGAAGCTCTTCCCCAACTTTCGCTATAAATTCGTCCTCCTAAGATAAGTGGAAAAGCAGTGAAGACTATTGTTATTTGGAATCCCAAGAAAACAAGTTCGGCGTTTTTTCTGAAACATAAGTCAAGTTACTAAATGTTTCATAAAAACGGCATTAAAAACAATCCAGGTCTTATAAAGTTTTCTGCCTCTTATAAACGTATTTTAGATTTATTTTGCAAGTGAATTATGAACAGAAATCTTAACCGTTGTGACAATTCCCAAATGATTGTGTTGGTTTTATCGCAATAAGTTACGGCATCGTTAAGTACGACTGGTCGTTCAACCACAAAGGCAACAACGGTAAATCAAATTGGTGGGGTCAATCAACGTAGAATTGGATTTTCTACGATATTCTTTCAATAAGAACCTGGATTAATTATCAACTTTTACCTCATACATTGTAATACAAAATTATTCTCTCATGAATCAATCAATTTAAAAATTTCTGGAGGCCAGTCAACGCAGGATTGTATCTTCTACCACTTCTTCAAAGAGCGGAAATAGTTTTGAATTTTATACGTAGGACGAAAGTTGAAAAACATTTCAAAGAGCAATTTTAGGTAATGGAAGAAGAGGTTTATTCCGAATCAGCATGACATTTGCTACAAGATAGAGGGAAAAATAATTTTGTCCCACCACAATGACATTTTGACCCACACTGTGGTATGGAGGCCACCTGTATGTAGTTTGAAACTTAGCGAATGTTCGTAGAAATGAATGGAACTGCTTCAAAAAATTTGTGAGAACTGTCTCCATTGTAATCCGTTTTGAGACATTCCGAAACGAATCCTTGAGTTCAACGCTTTTTCATCATATATTTTTGTGTACATATGTGTGTGTATGTCATTCCCGACGAGATAACTCTCCTTAGGATTGAGATTAAAAATACCTTTCTTGCGCAAAAAAAAAGAAAAAAAAAGTTTGTTTTCGTGGGCCAGAATCTTTTGAGCAAATTAAATTGGTCAATTTTCAAAAAATATGCTCAAGAAATCACTAAAATTGGCTAAAAATGGATAAATTAATATTTATCAGAATTCTATTCAAAAGAAGTTTATTAACAATAAACTAGAACATTAAAAAATTTAGACATAATATTATGCAGAAAAATGTACTTAATTTCCATTAATACTTGCTAAAAAAAATCAATAGAAAAAGGTGAAAATCAAAAATCTGTCTTGGATTGCAGAATATCATTTCAAACGAGTTTTTTTGCCATATAAAAAGTAAACGACATCATTGCACTCAAATTTCAAAACAATACAACATAATAGAATACGATAATTTACGAAAATTCGCTCATATGATCATGCTGCATGACTGTGAATTTTAATTTGTGGTGTGAGGATTAACTTTGTTCCACCCCGGTAGATTACGAATTAATCGAGAGTTTATCCAGTAAACTCACGGATGTTTTGAGGCATAACTCCAGACTCTGGATTAACATCGCGTCAACCCTTTGAGGTTAAACGGTCCCTAAAAGTACCAAGTAGGGATTTCAACTTCAGCATAAAATTACTACGAGTACCTATGTAGGTCAATCTCTTCACTTTTCTAACGGTCAACATCACATTCCTACCTTATAATGAAGATTCTTAAGTGATAGGTACATAATTCTCCCTTCACAAAATTATATTTCTCGGGCTCCTCCTCTCTCTCACCATCGGGTTCACTTAATTAATTTCCACGACAAATTTTTGATAGCTCGTGCTGGCCGAGTGAAGGGGGTGAGAAGAGCTATTGCTATAAACCGTATTTTACAAGGGGGAGGTTACCGCCAATACAATTAGCCGCAGTGGCTCGAAGATAGGGAAATCGTGAGGGAACAAGTCGTGTACAATTATAGAGAAAACCCCCATTCTCAAATCTCATCGAGAGCGGTGCACCGGAGACCCGTTCTGCTCCGCGGGCCACGTACACGTACAGGACTAAGGACAACGATCCACACTGGTCCTGTGGTGCGCAGGTTAAAATTCTATAAATTTTACAAGTGAAAAGTAAAACCATTTTGGTATGTAATTTATAAGTAGCACCCAATTCAAGAAAACGTCTATTGGCCAAAAATACGCCCAAGACTAGGGCTGGGCATTAGTACTTGCTCAATCGCCCAAATGCCGTCAGGAAAGAGGTGGAAAGTAATCATGTTGGTACACCTTGTTCGGGTAGTGAGCACTTTAAACATCTTCACCCCCTCGTCTTAACCCTAGTACTGCACAGCAGTTTTTATACTTACATCCTGCACAGTGGGTCTGTATTCTCCTGAGTCCTGCATTTTTTTGTCTGTATCAAAATTGCAACTGATTTACCAGTACTCTATTATTAGACAAAATTATAAATCAGCTCGCGCACAAGTCCACAACACAGGGTGACATATGCATGCCTCCATACAAATGTCGTTCAGGAATGAAAATTTCCGTCGCTATCAGCGCGTTTTCGTGTGTTGTAACCGATTGTGCTTCTAATGCCCAATAGCTAACTAACCTCGAACGAAACATCAAACAATTTTTGACATCACCAATCCAGTGCTTATCAGGAATGTATGGAGGGAAAAACTGACAGCGTGAGATATGGTGATGTTTCAGAGCTTTCCAACGACTAGCGAACGATTTTCGTACGATGAAAAATGGCAAAGATACAGGTCGGTAGCAACAATTTGGTTGTAAGTGAGAGTCATCAGAAACTACCCTTAAAAACTCTTCCTCCTTAAAATAATGCTTTTCGCGGTTGTAAGCCAAAACATACAAAAATATGAAAATGTCAACTTCAAGCAAAAAATGATTATAAAAAAAGCTCTATGGTTCAAATGTAAGTGAACAAAAGTTGACCAAGAGATATGGACTTTAAAAATTCTGAATTGCACTTTTTTCGATATGCTTTGTATAATTCAGAAATGTAGGGTTCATTGAATACTTTACAAAAAGAATTAAAGAATAAAGTTGAAATGTTCATTGCAAGCAAACGCTCGAAAATATTCGTTGCGTCTGTCGCTGCACTGCATGTTTGTTTCCATCTTGTTGTGTGCATGTTGACAGCATTCAACATAACAGGCATTCATCCGGTGGTTATTGCACATATGCTGCATGAACGTAAACGTCTTTCTATCTTTAGCACAAAATGAATTGTTGGGTGTCAAATGTCAGATTCCTGGCATAGGAATGAGTAATGACGTAGCCTACTCACTCTAGCATTAGTTTGGAGAACTAAGTAGTTACATGGAACTAAACTGTCCAATCTACCCAAAAATCACGCAGAAATAGCAATCTGTTGTCTCTACTGTTGTCACTGTCAGATGTCGAATGTCAGATTTCTGAACAACAATTTAATTATGACACCAACTCAATCAAGCATCAGTTTGGGGAACTAGATAGTTCTCTTTACACACCAACTGCTCAGAAACAGCTATCTTTCGTCACTGTCAAATGTAAAAAGTTAGCTTTCTGGCACAGGAATGCGTAATGATGACGCCAACTCACTCTAGCATAATTTTGGGGAACCAAATAGTTCTCTTTACCCACCATTCGCTATCTGGGTCATTTCCAAAGGAAGGGTCTCACCCCTAATCGGAGCATCGAATTTTGCTGCCAAACGAATTTCGTTTTTTCGAGTTGTCCGTTGCTCTGGGGAGTTGCTTAGAATATCATCTATCAGATTCCAATCGATTTCTGCGAGTTTCTCTACCTTGGTTGAGTCAGTAGGCTATTTTAAGAAAAATCCCAAAAATTTTGTGTCCTATCTGTGACTATACTTTTTCAAGGTATCACGGCCAAATAAGTTGAAATGCGGCTCATTCAGCAGAGCTGAATCTTGAACTCTTACTTTTAGCGCACCAGCGAGAATTTAGAAAAATTTCCTTCCGTTATAAAATTTAACATCTAATTACTTTAGTCCTCATTGTTACTTTTTGTTGTCTTTGGTTTGATCTCCCTCCAAGTTTCAGCAAATGAGAGTATTTTTCCGTGAAAACTTGATCAACGTACTCCCTACCCTATGGGCAGTATCTCCAAATACTGTCCTACCCAACTGTTGTCATTGTCAGATGTCAAATGTCAGATTTCTAGATAAGAATGAGTAATGATGACGCCAACTCACTCTATCATCTGTTTTGGGAGCTAAATAATTCAGTGGGAAGGTAGATTAACTGGATCTGTGAGCTTTTATGTGGCTTTTACGGTTGCTCATTTATGACTGACATGTATAATAAAGCCCACGTCAGTCATAAATGAGCAACTGTAAGTCGTCGTAAAAGACGATGAAGATGAGCTTAGGTATTAAATGGAATGGCGGGGAAACGGCATCAACATAATTTGCCCTAACATGACTAACAATGGGTAGGTAAGCGTAATATACAGAATCTTTTTTATGATTAACATTCGTTAGAAATAAACCCTTGACCTCATTAATTACTTACATAAAACTGCAAACTTAAAATTTCGTGTTGGCTGTTTCTTTTTACAGTTTTATCAGTATCGTTAACATTAAACTTGTGAGCAAAACACAAGACGTTGAGGCTCTCTAAAAAAGTGTCTGTCTTGGTTTATTATTTGCAATAAAAATATCTGATGAACCTTAGTAATTGAACAAGAAACAAAATAAACCACTCTACTCCAAAATTGGAAGTTAATTACATATCAGACAGTAAGCTGATTGAGAACTGATCGGGCATGATGGCTAGATTTATTCATCCAGAAAAACAATTGACCTGCGTGTACCTAAACTATCTATTGTGCCTATTGTACCTATTGCGCTATTGTACCTAAACATAATCTAGCTTTAGTTGAAGTTCATTTTTATTTTTATTTTATTTTTATTTATTTATTTATTTATTTTTTTCATTTTTGGCGCTTTATCTCCGCTGTAGGGGTTTAACAGCGTCCACCGATGTACCCCTTGTGACAGAGTGCGGTGATGCCTGTCAGTACTGATTTATTCCTCCTCCAATCTGCCAGTGGAGTCCATGATGGCGTCCTCCAATCTCATTAGTGATATTCGCAATACCAACGTCGATAAACATTGAAAAAACGGTCATAATTGCATATTCTGGTTCTCTCACACAGCGCCAAGAGTACCTAACTACTAAAATGTCATGGTTTTGTTTCATTATTTTAAATAATAAACTTTTGCAAAAAAGTTTAACCCCCCCCCCCCCCCCCCCCCCCCGCGAAAATGTGTTGTCTTACGTTTCAAGATGCATAGAATCCAAAAAATGAATTAAATTATAAATTTCTCCCTTGAGAGGGAAAAACATTAAATCATGTTTAATGTTTTTCCCTCGATAAACATTCACAATCATGTTCACAATATCAATAATTGAGAATGATCACCTGTGTGTAAACAATTATTCAAATAACCATGCTCATAACTCAGCTTGTTGGCCACGCACTTCGCAGTAGTTAACATAATATGGTTGGATAAATCGAGAGCTTTCGAACGAATGGTCAACGAATTTTGTGGGATGAAAAACGACGAAGTACCATTTCCCTAGCAACGACTCGGTTGTAAGCGGAAATCATCAGAAAAAAACGTTGCACATTTGCGTGTCGTGTCGGAATTCACAGAATGACCCCCAGCCCTAAAACATTAAACATGTTAAAAAGATCCGTCCGTCTACTATTCAAAGTTTTCTCAAAAATTACTAGAACAAACTTAATGAAACGTTAAAAATCACATTTTGGGTCGAGATGATCCTAGAAGCTCGGCATCAACTTTTATCGACTCTAAGGGGTAGCGTTAAAGGGCAAAACATTCAGAAATCGAGATCTCGAAAACTTTAAAGGTAGCAATCATGATTTTCTGTTCACCAATGATAGCTTTAATCAAAAAGAATCGATTAAAACCATCCGCAACGCTGTGCGTTGAACGGCTTTCTTTCCCTGACGGTTAGAACATCGAAAAATCACCTTCAGATTTCTAAGCGCGAGACGATGAAGAAATCATGCGCTGCTAGCGAATCTAAATTCCTATAATGATAGCCAGATATTGGGACCGGAAGTCATAGAAATTGTTTTGTAAGTATCAGTTGGTATAATGTCAAAAATGGAATTATCAGGTGATATAGTTCCAATGGAATTTATTTTAACTTTGCGAAATCGACTTTATTAAACTATTGTCCGGGCGGATGCCCCAACTAGTGAAGCATTGGTACTTAGATGCCCACTTTCATCTCATAAATTGCTATAAAGTCTATCTATAGGTAGCAGAAGCATTGTTTTTGTTTTTGAGCGATGGAAAAGTTTTAGTCTCCAAAAACTCAAAGGGTTATTGTTTTTTTACAATGGTAAAACTTCTACTCGCATTGGTCTTACAACTAGGTTTCTACTTACATATGAATCACGCTCAGCGTGCTATTAGATTGTATGTTCACACAATGAGAGTGCTTAGCACAATGTTGTTTCTTAATAAACGTCATAAAATAAATAAATAAATACCATTCTGAACAACTTTTGTTTCGTGTATTTCTGTGTGTGTGTTTGTGTGTGTATGTGAGCGTGTCTTTTATGAAATGTTCTTGGACTGTGCTGATTAGCGCGTACATAGTCCCCTATCAGTTTAGGTGTTCTCAAACCAATACTTCACTCAGCGCATCCGCAAATTTTTTCACGTCCCCATCGTCCGATCTTGCGAAAATTTGGAGGATAGGTAGAAGAAATTAATTTTAGCATTCCCTATCAATTTCAACTTAATTTTGTCATTAGTTGCTTCTGCGCCTGCGCGAATGTGTATTCTTTTTAACTAATCTAATTTCAACAGTTTTCATCCGATTTTTTAATGAAATTTTCAGGAATGTGCGGGTTAGGCAGTAAAACGGTCCCCTATTAATGTCATACTTCTCAAATCATTACTTCATTCTGTAATTGTGGACTTGAACATAATTTGGGGACGATGGTTTGTTTATTCTATATTAATTTCAACGATTGCATCATTAGTAGCGAAGGTGTAATCCCAGTATTCATCAGATTTTGAATACATTTTCTGGGAATGCGTGGGTTAGGCTGTAGATTGTCCTCTACCAATTTCATTTTTCTCAAATCATTTCTCCATTCTGCGCATGCGCTAACTTCAAGCATCATTTTCCCGTTTCCTAAATGACTGATGTCGAACTACTTACATTTTGATTGACTATATTCCGCTATGGAGTTTTTAATTATTATTATATTTTCATATGCTAGGTAGGTACCTACTTACTTAAATATCATTGTATTAAGATCAGGGGGACTAGTAAAATGTAGATGTTTTAGTAAATTAATTGTATTAATTTTCCCTCTGCAGGTACCTATAGCTACGCAGCCATATTGGTGTCAACCTCCAGATCTGCAATTTGAAATGGACCTAATTGGTGTTATCAAGAATTCAATATCAGATGTGGGGTCTGGGATTTAATTTGTTTTTTAATCGACCTATGATGCTGAAACCTTAAATGTAGCTTCTTTTTGGAGCTCTGGAATAAAACTACAACGTATGGAGGGACTCAGATCAGCTTCGGAACCACTGAGGCTAATTTCTTTCCTAATCGGCTCACGGTGCTGTTATTTAGATGGGGCTCCTTTGGGACTCCATGGAAACATATACGAGGCATGGAAGCGCACTGGCCAACAGAGCGGCCTCTGAACCTATATTCTTTCTTTACCTATCGACCTTTTTTTTTAACATTTACTGTGAAGCGTAAAATTGCGAGGTCTTGGAACTGTAAAGGTGTGAACCCTTTTGGAAGGCACGATGCACCATGTTCTTATCATGTATTACATGTGGGGTTTAATAATAAATTATGGACCGATGATCTGCAAAGAAGGGCTATCTAACACAGAATTCATAAATTTTTTGAAATAATTTGCAGCGTTTTTCAAGTCGGTAAATTGCAAATATCAATAAAAGTTCAACTCATGCAGCATGATCGTATTCGTGATCGAATTGTCGTAAATTATCATATTGTATAATGTCAAATTGTGTTCAAATACGAGCCTCTTGAGTGCAAAGAAATCGTTATCTATTAATTTTATAGCAAAAAAGTATTTTAAATAACATTCTGCTATCAGCACATTTTTTGAAATGTGAAAAATTTAATGTGTTCAAAAAGTGCTGGCCAACGAACTCATCCTCTCATTTGGAAAGCTTGACTTTTTGGCGCAAGAATGGAATTTTCATTTCATACCTAAGGAGAGTTAACGTCTGGAATGAACATATATTAAAAAAACACACACACACACACACATTTATATATATGAAAAAGCGTGAATCTCTAGGATTTAGTTCAGAACGCCTCAAAACGGATTTGAATTAAAGAAATTTTCAAAAATTTTGATTTTACCATTTTTGGAGCCATTGCAAAAGCTTAATTTATTAACGAAATTTTGCTAAAAGAAAATCTCCACATGATTCAGCCTGCCAAAATACCCCAAAATCATACTATCATATATGTGGCACTTGAATATCTTCAGAAACTCGAAATTTCAGCGCGTAATTGCGCCAGTTTTCACGGTTTTGAAAATGCGTCAAGGATGGTGATTTTTAACACTCGCATAAGAAGTCGTGGCGCCACTGTGGTAAGTGATTATTGAAACTCGATTTCACCATTGAACAGCGTTTTAGTTATTACTTAAAGTTTTTTGATCTTCAAAATTAAATTTAAAATAAATAAATGGACGGTCCATTACATCTTAGACACCCCGTTGATATGGAAAATCGGTGGGAAAATGCCAATATGATTGTTCATCGGGAATTATCCCCTCATTCTCCCTTCCTTCGGCGAATTCGACATTCCTGAGGCATCTGAAAATTTTAGACCAATAACTAAAAAATAATTAGGCAGACACGAGAAAAGCCTGGGCAGAGTCGACAAAACTATTTGTCTTGAACACACATAACACACACACACAATAAATAAACGTACCTACGCCTATGGGTTGGTTTATGGGTTCGATCTTAGAATGGTCAAGTTGCTGATTTCTATTGGGTTATTTTGTCTCCCGCACTTGGCGTCTCCCACTGGTTCAAGTCTAATTAGGCGTCACTCTTGCAGTCTCCATATGACCTTCCTAGCATTAGAGGGACGCCCTAAACAGAAGTGACTCCCTAACCTGCTTCTCGATCCTAATTACTATGGATACTTATTTGATATAAGTAATCCAACTGAGTTTTTATTTATTTTTTTTATTTTTTTTTTTTTTTTAAGATTTTAATCCGTGTTATTCAACAGGCCTGACTTTACTAACCGAATAGTTACAGATCTTCAACATCATACATCACTTTAAGAACCTCATAAATATTAGGCATGTTTTCCAAGGGTTAAAAGTTGGAAACATTCAAAACTATGACATTTAGGAAAGGAAATCTTAATTGATAGTTCCCCTAAAAAATACCAACCTACGATGTTCCAATCACTATGTAATATAATATGGCGCAAAAGGTGACGAGAGTCATAGTCTAGTTATGATTATGTACTTTGAAATAAAATTATGAAGCCATTAGGTTTTTCAGCCCCACCCAAACAACTTATCGATTTCAATATGTTTCAAAAATCACATAAATAAAGCATATCGCCAAACGGAACGACTTAGAAAATAACACGATTTTCTTACGAACTTTTACAACAAATCACATCAATCTCTGTAACGACAGAATAACGAGCGCAAGGCACATAAACAAGGATCATGCAAATAAATCGGCTCTGAACAGAAATAGGTAGTAGATAAACAGACTTCAGCTGAAAGTTTTGATTCCTACATAATAGTTCAATAAAATTGGCTACACGATAACCTCCCTACTCCCCCATCCCTTCAGCAAATCCTGAATTACCAAGTTTTGTTGCCCAACTAGACTAAAATAGGGATAGAAAAAATTTGAAACCGCGAAGCGTCGACGAAATTTGGTGTAGGAACATTTTTTTGTTTGTTGCAAAACTAGGCTAAAATAGGGGTCACACGTGGATTGAATCTCGAAATCTCGAAAATAAATCGGCCTAGGCAGCTCCGACAAAATTTGTCATACGAAATTGGGTTCATTTTAATTTCTACTCATGCTGGGATCGTCCCACATCCCTATTGATTAATTCTAATAGGTCGTTCCTCTGATAAAGGAAGCCTCGCCTAGTATGACCCAGCATGAAAGGAATGCCCTAAAGAAGGGCAAAATGAAAATGGACATTTTTATCAATTTAGAAGGAAAAGTCACAATGGCTAAATAAAAAAGACATGTCCACCGAAAAATGACGTCTGGGGTAGGTAACCTTGGCTATGTCTATAACTTCGTGGCAGAACGTTGAAAGTTAACATAGTTACAAATATTCATTGAAGTTGGGTGCAACTGCACTTTGATGAGCCTTTTATAAATGAAATCACCACGAGTCACACCAAGAACTGGATTTAGGTAGCTGCTAGTAGGTAGCTAATAAGCCGTGGTGACCGGCAGAGAAGTTTCATTTAGGGGTGCATAATTGAACATTGAAAGACCCGCTTGAGAGACTCATACACCTGAGCATTGGTTCAATCGTAATTCACTGGGCTTGAATATTAAATTTAGATGCCGATTACCCTGGATACCACATAGATAGCGTTCCAGTTACGAATGAGACATGAAGTTGGATAAATCTGACTGCAATGATGGACCGAAATCATGCCCTGATCCGAAAATCGGTCGAAATCAATTTCGTAAGCGGTTATAACGAGGCCAAGATGAATATTTTTGGCCACATAAAATGCTTAACGGTAAGTATCCTATGTTTCACCATTTCTTGCGGGTGGTGCTTGGCTAGGTGGGTGAATAGGTACCTATTTGTTTCTTGAGATTTCATTAAATGATAATTACGTAGTGAGGAAAAAAGAGAAATTTTCATCAATTTAGGAAAAAGGAAGCAAGGACAAAGTAAAAACATCTGGTACGAGGCTTCACACTACTTTCCTTACATGTTTATTCTAAGAAAGTGCTAAAAATTATGTTTTCACATTTATTATTTAGCTTATCACTGTTCTTAGGGCATCTTTCTGGCCATGAAGGGTATCGAATATCATTTGTATCCATTAGAAAAGTAACTCCCGTGAATTTCATCCATATTATTCGAGCGATATTGAAGGAAATACCGAAAAGGCCTATTTTTGGAAGTATTTTGCTACTCACTTCCCTTAGAGTATTTTTCCAAGCATCTAATATCATTTTCACCCACAAGAACAGTAACTCCTGTGAATTTCATCAAAATCCCTCGAGCCATTTTGGAGAAAAGACAAAAAAAGTGCTAAAAACTACGTTTTTTCACCTATTCTGAATTTTTTTACCCCCTAAAAATGATAATTTTAAGCTGATTTTTCTACAGTAGCTAGCTCTTGGGTATAGAAACCCAACCCCGAAATCGGAATTTTTTTATGTCGTACCGTAAGGTCGCAATCGTGTATATGATTTACATACATACACACACACATACATACATTTTCATGAAAAGTATGGGTTCAGGTTGGACAAAATACTCATCCTAGCATGAGTTTCAGACATTGATTTACAGGGTGATTGCAAGACTTTCCTTTCACCATTCGGGTTAAGTAAGGAAAGTAAAAAGGACGTCTGGTATCCTTGGTTATGTTTCCAACTTCATGATGAAATGCAGAAAGTTAACATGATTACATGTATTGACTGTATTTTGGTGTAACTGTACTTTGATGAACCTTTCATAAGTAAAATCACGGTTTACGGTCACCATGAGAAAACCGGTTTGTTGGACTCAATTTCATGATAGTAGGTAGCTGATAAGCCGTGGTGACCCTCCATAGAAGATTCCTTTAGGGGTGCATAATTAGGAAGACACACTTGAGAGACACAAACACCTGTGCATTAGTTCAATCGTATTTCATTGGGGGTGAATAAATATTACATCCCGATAAACCTGGACACCACATAGATAGAGTTAAGTACATTGAGGCGTGTGACATGAAATTGGATGAACTGGAACGCAATGATGGACCAATATCATGCCCTGATCCAAAAATCGGTCGAAATCAATTTTGTAAGCGGTTATAAAGAGCCCGAGATGAACATTTTCGGCCAAATAAAATGCTTAAGGAGTGTTGTCGCCTTCTGAAGAGAAGGCTCGAGAACCTGTTTTCAAATCCCCTCCCGGTCACCGTGGCAGTGTCGAAGAAAAGAATCCTCTATAAACTCCCATCTCGCTTTAAAAAGTGATAATTGTCTGGATTGTTATGGGAAAGGATCTCGTCTTTAGTTGTAAATGCATCAAAATATTTTGATGGGAAAGTCACAGGTGCGGTCGGCAAGGACCAAGGATGCTGGGAGCGGCATTCGAGGCAAATCTAGCTAAGTACGCTATTTATTTGAGGAACCGTGCAACCTCATATTTCAGCAATGCTGATACGAAGATTCTCTAGATAGTCTGTCAACGTATAATATTAGCTACAACAGTATATACAAATTAATTGATTTTAAAATCATCGACTAGCTTTTCGACGCGTTCAAATCTCTAGAACGGCCCAGGTTGAGGAATGCGTTGTCAGATGCTCCTTTCTATCCAAGAACACTACTCATATAATACTAAGGAATCTGATAAAAAGCGTACCTGTTGATTAGGTTAATCCAATTACTCTGAACCACTATTTGCTACACACTAAACAATTCGATTTATACCGATTAATATCGTCGACGTCTTTCAATGCATCAACACCACGAATATAAAGTTTTTCCTCCGCACCGAACGCAGATTTCGTTATCAGATTCCGTTTTTCCGCGGTTCCCGACAAAATATTGATAAGTGTGATACCATAGAAACAAACGGGCACTGACACGTTTTCTCGGGAGGAACTTGCGAGTGGTATCTGAAAGACTAACAGGCTACAGAGGGAAGGAGCTGGGACTACAGGTATTCTACAGCGTTGCCAAGTCGACGCTCCCGCCTACCCCACCAGCCTTTTTAACATTTAATCTCCCAGTTGCTTCCCCTCTCTTTCTAGTCTCACTCCTCATCTTCGTTCTTCCCAGCCACACGCTCATTCCCTTTCTCTTCATCGCACACGCATTCTATCTCTCTTCTCCCTCTCCCCCTCCTCCCAGTCTCTATCTCTTTCTGTCATTTCACCTCATAGCAATCCGCTCCGGCTCATTTCACAATAATTATAAAATGGATCGATCGTGATTAATGAGGAAATATAAATCGTTTTCACGATTCTCTTAAAGGGTCTCGGGTGTAACGTGCTTCCATTTACGTTGGATACAGCGACTAATCGGACAACCCGTGCGTTAGCGTCTTCAGCAAAACGGCTTCGTAAACTTACGAGTAGACATGGAATTCCATTATTATCACCTTATCTGGTTAATGTTTTAAACTGGGTTTGCATGGATCACTTTTGACATAGATATGTCTTTTGACTGGGGGTCGTGACAAAATAAGCGTGATGGTGTTAACAAAATGTAATGGGTAACTAGGTTGTTACCTACTTTCATTACGTTACTAATCACGCTACTCTATCCAGAAAATGAGGACGTCACTATTTCTTAGCAATTAACGAAACCAACAAAACAATTCGAATTATTAATTTAAGTAATTTCACCTACTGTTTCTCATCTTACCTACAAGTTAAGTAGCATAATGGGTCCTACGAAAGACATATCTATTTATGCATGAGTTTTTTCCGTGCAAGCGGTAAAAATTTACAAGTTTCCGTTTGCTTCATTTAAATTATACATTTTTTTTTTACCTAAGAAATTAAAAAATGGATCGATCGTGATTAATGAGGAAATATAAATAGTTTTCACGATTCTCTTTAAGGGTCTCGGGTGTAACGTGCTTCCATTTATGTTGGCAACAGCCACTAATCGGTCAACCCGTGCGTTAGCGTCTTCAGCGAAACGGCTTCGTAAACTTACGTCTAGACATGGAATTCCATTCTTGTCAGAATATAGAATAGAATAGAATTGGATTTATTTCCACAAATAATTATACATTTAACTTCACATTATACATGGTGATCATTGATCTGTGCCAAGGGGGGGAGTTGCAAGTTTAATCAATGTTCAACAATGTGGGAACAATATCTTTATATCTTTATATATAATTCCGAACGGTCTTTGAAATTGTGAAGAACTTCGCGGTCCGATTTCAGTGTTAGACGGCTCATTCGAATCAGCACGGTCCCAAGTTTGTTGCAAAAGTGTCGCCGTTCGTCTCTATACCCGCCTTGATCGTGTTCTAGGCGGTCCTTATCAACGAGAGTTGTTTAGTAGGCTGTGGCGGTAACAACAGTTGCCATCAATTCACGGTAAGTAAGAAACGTAGTGTAGTTACTAACATCTAGGAGAGTTATTTCTGAACCAAGAAATTGAAACTGAAGAACTTAGCGGACTTTATATATAATTCCGAACGGTCTTTATATATAATTCCGAATCAGCACGGCCCCAGGTGTCGGTAAGTAAGAAACGTAGTGATGGGGCCTTTTCTGATCAGCTGAGTGAGCTAAATTCTTTCCTGTTCACTGTAGGAAGTTGAAATTTGATAGGTAGACTCTCTGGGACATTAAGAGACGAGTGAAGTGATGGGGTCTTTTCTGATCAGCTGAGTGAGCTAAATTCTTTCCTGTTCACTGTAGGAAGTTGAAATTTGATAGGGAGACTCTCTGGGACATTAAGAGACGAGTGAAGTGATGGGGTCTTTTCTGATCAGCTGAGTGAGCTAAATCCTCTCCTGTTCACTGTAGGAAGTTGAAATTTGATAGGGAGACTCTCTATTTATTAGGCTGTGGCAGTAACAACAGTTGCTAGGAGAGTTATTTCTGAACGATCTTTGAAATTGTGAAGAACTTCGCGGACCGATTTCAGTGTTAGACGGCCCCAAGTTCTAGATTAGGGCTTTCCAAGCCCTAACAGGCCTCTAGTAATATATAATTTCAAATACATAGTTTTAAATACAAGAGGTGAAAACAATTGATAACAAATACAGAATTTAAAAATAGTTATAAAATTGTATGAAAAGGATGATTAACATAAAGCAATTAGGAAGAATTATTAAATGCTATAGATGCTCGACGTTATAGCGTCGCAATCCGACGGGTTAGTAGTAATAAGGTATGAAAAAACTGATTTTTTATAGTAGGATCTGCTGATAGAAATGGGGCGGGCCAAGCAAGCTGGGAGGGATCGCAGTGGTAGAGATGACGGGAGGTAGAAACTAGACGGCTCGAAGGAATAGGCAAGACTGCTCTGATCGTCGGTCTCAAGATGCGGTCGTTTGTATTTAATTCAGATGGACTAACGGCCAAAGTACTTGGATGTTTATGGTAGTACATCAGAGCATGTTTAATATAAAGCTGCTTCATTGTGAAAACCTTAGCTTCGCTAAATAATTCAGCACTAGAGAACCTCTGAGATTTCTTGAGGAGAACCTTCAGAATTGCTTTTTGCATAACTATAATTGGATTTAGTACAGTATTACAAGCATTCCCCCACCAAAGAATACCAAAGCTAATGACTGGCTGTACAAGCCCTTTATAAAGTGAAATAAGCGAGACCTTTGACAAGCAGTTCCTGAAATTATAGAAAATATTGACAAATTTCCTAGTTTTATTCACTAGAGACTTGACCTGCTCTTTCCAGTCAAGGTTTTCATCTATTACAATACCCAAGTACTTTGCGCTCTTCACTCTCTCAAAGAGACCCAGTTTTAATAAGCGGATAATGAACGCACAGCGATCCTCCAGGTGGGTTCATTCGATTCTTTGGGTCAATTTTGAGAAAATCTCATTTTGATAGAGGGATCTCCATTTTTTAATACTTCATCCCTTAAATTCCTATCTAGGACCCATTAGACCTCTAAGGCGATTTTTAATCCAAGTTTCATAAATTTTGGTATCAACAAATTTCCTTAGAAATGAAGCTATTTTGGATTCTCCACAACTTGAAACGTAAACCACAATTTTTGAGAATTATTTTAATTATTTTCGAGATTATTGAAGTTCTAATTCAATTTGGAAATTTTCCAGGAAATATATTTGGTAAATTACTAAATTATTAAATTTGGAAATTTCGTTCAATACTTGTATTCAATGTGACTAGGTATAACTTATTGAAACAAAAGGATATAATGAATTCCAGATGTGCCTTAAAAATTCTAGCCCTTAGGGATAGCAAACTGATAAACTTACAGCTATCTGAGTGATTTCATTCGATTCTTTGGGCACATACCTATAAACGGCACTCCAAACATTACTCTGATTTCGAAAGTTTTTTCATATTTATCGATAAATTTAATATATAATTAAATCTAATATTTAAATTTAATTTAATTTAATATTATTTTAAATTGTATATTTATTTTTTCTCGATTTTTCAATATTTCAGTCCTTAAATTCTACGCTTTAGGACTGATAAAAATTGAGGGCCAACTACTCGGCCGCATAAATGTGATTTGAGACCATTGAAAACAAAAGAAAATGTAAAGTAAAATAAATAAATAAATATTTTAAATAAATAAAAATTTAGTATATGCTGTTAATAAAACACTCAAATTCCTTCACAAATCCTACGGATACCAAGTCGTCAAGGAATGGTGGCCATGAACCTCCCTCCAAAACCATCTTTCTGATGAGAACAGACTCAAACATTGGGCAGAAAAATAGCAGATGGTTCCATAACAGCACTTTCAATTCCACACGCACATCGATCATCATCTAGGTTTCTTATCCTCCTCAGATACTGCCAGTGCATTCTATGATAAGAAACTATCATTGTCATATTCGTTTATGGCAAGGGTCGTAGATAGCCGGGAGTGTACAAATGTGAAAAACTAGAAAGTGCGACGTCCAGCAACACCAGACCGTTGGAAAGAACCATAGTTTTACGCCTATCCTCATACTTGAAGACTAGTAGGATTAGGTTTCCAGATATTGTGCTCTTCTGTACTCTTGAAATGTTCTAAACACGCAATCAGTACTGATTATGGAAGATTATAGTATACCTCAATATCGAAATAGTCATCATGTGATAGCGAATCTCAATGCCGAAAATCTGGCATAGCTCATAGACGTCACACTTGCCGCCAGACGTATTCAAATTCCGAACAAAGAGTAAGCTTCGTGTCTATATATACCTAAAATAGAGGATATGAATGGACGTTGAGACTTGCTTTTGCTAGTACTGACTCAGCCTTCTTTAGCAATATTGAAGTCCTCCCCCAGACCACCAATCCACAGGAAACAACTATTCACTGGCAGGCTGAACATACTTCTGGACACTCTCCGTCCAAAAAGTGTTCATGTAAATTGATGAATAACCACAAGTTCTGGGGATTGAGAGGGTATGTCTATCTCAGTACGAGAACTTGTTGTATTATATCAGCAAACTAGAGTCTGCAGCCAACAGCTTTGCTTAGGTATCAGCCTCCTCCCAACCAATTATATCCGCTTGTGCACGGAACCAGAATATGCCGATAAAATCCAACTAGCAGCGTAAGCACAGATATGAGACGATAGTGTGATGAAGTGTTGGATAGTGGTGTGAGTGGGTTGTGGGAGGGGGGGTTGTGTGTGGATAGTGGTTTGAAGGAAGGAAGTAGTGTATGATGGTAGAAGGGGGGGGGGGGGGGGGGGCAGCGCGTCTCGAAGGCCCAACATCAATCAAACCCTCATCTTATAGAATCCTCGTTCTGTTTGATAGCGCACCGGCCGTTGACTGGTTGGGCTAACACGATTTGTCTTATTGTTTCTCTCGACAGACGAAATCCTTAATTGTTAAGACAGATATTTATGTCTTCCAGTTTATATCTGCAGTTGACTAGCCCGGAGGGGAATTTTGTTTTTGTTTTTTCCCTTCCGTCGTTTTTCTTTCTACGTCGTTTTATTGGTTCGTGAAGTTAGGGTCTCTTACCCGGACAATTATTAATATTGATATTCATTGCGGTTTATTCAGTGTGCGGTTCGTAATTCGTAACGATGCCCCATCGAACATAATCATTGGGAGTGTGGAACGAAACAAAATAGCACACATACTTGTATTTTGGTTTTAAAATAATATAGAAAAATAAAATCTGTCTATGGTAAATTATGATGGAGCGTAAAGTGTAAAAACCAATCGATCAGACAATAAGAAAATGTAGCTTGATAGATTTGCGCGCATACACAAAGTTAAGTATTGATCTGTGAGCGATGAAAGTGATAGGGGACCACCACCTATGCAGAACCTAACTCGCACATTCCATGATATTTTCTTCAAAATTGGGTGAAAACAGTAGGAATCACGCTTGTTACAGCTTTCATCGAGATCGTGCAATAAAGATCGGACGAAACATTCGCATGCAAAGAGCTAAGTTACTGATTTGTGAGCAATGAAATTCATTGGGAACCATCAACAACCCAACTCAAATATTTCATGAAATTTTCATCAAAGTTGGATGAAACTGTAGGAATTATGCTAGTTATGGACCATGACGATAGGACAAACAAATAATGCTTGGTTGAGTTGTAAGTTTGAGCATGGGTAGAGTGAAATGTAGATTTCTGAGCAATGAAACTGATAAATGACCATCTACAACTAAACTTGCACATTTCCTGAAAATTTAGTCAAAATTGAATAGAAACTAGGAATTACGCGAGTTACAAGATTTGAGCGAGATTAGACGATGATGATACGTCGAAAAAATGATGCTTGATTGAATTTTACATTTACGCATACGAAAGGTGATGTAATTTCTGAGCAATGAAAGTGATAGTGATCTACTGTCCAACTCGTACATTCCCTGAAAATTTAATCAAAATTGGATGAAAACTGTGAGAATTAAGATGGTTACAAGCTTTGAGCAAGGTTGGACATGACGACTGGACGAGAAAATTATGCTTGATTGAATTTTTCATTTGCGCAAGCGCAGAGTGAAGTGTAAATTAGAGCAATGAACTGATAGCAGACTATCTACTGCTCAACCCGGAAATTGAGAGAATGAATGAAAGTAACTTTATTCCTTTTGAAAAATAATATATCTTTGGTTAATGAGTATCACATGGAATACACCCCACAACCATAGAGTCTCTGTGCGATTGGGGGAGTTGTTTGAATTATATATAGATGGATGTGTAAGTTTCTTGCTGGCAGGTCATAACATTATCGGTGTCGCAAGAAGGGAAGTAAATATTACAGCGAGCGAATGGAAATTAACAAGCAAGATTTCTTCTATCCAAATCATGATTTATACGGTAAACCTTTATAAGAAAATCAATACAAATTTACAGAATTACAGATTAATCCACTACAGAGAACTTTTTCATAGGACAACTTAGCTTAATTGACATAAATACTAGAGAAGACCATTACACTATTCACCAGACCAAATGAGGTTATCCAAGAAAAATACTTTACTTTTATATGCAGATTGAGTGAAGTTCAATGGTGACCTCATCTCATCCGGTAATGCGCGGTTCAAATATGTCGTACTATAAAATATGTGCCGAGGAGTACTCCATGAAGCGGGTTATTGCCATGGGTCCTACGGATAGTGAAGTGAGGCAAAAATAAATAGGATGTGAATCTATTGATGGTAAAAAATTCTGAGTGTTTGAGAAGAAAGGAAATGGATGTTTTGATGTACAGTTAGGTGAACTGAGAAAACACGAATATAGTTAGATAGAGCTATTGTGGGAAAGATACGTGGTTTTTTGCAATGGTTTTTAAAATTGATTTTTGCATAATATTCATGCAGAGTTCACCACTGTAATAATTCCCTGAAACAATCCTCGAAAATATTATCAAAATCGGAAGAAAACTATAAAAGTTGAACTTGTAACTAGGATTTCACATTCGCGTTTGCGATGCAGCTACGGGTGATACAGGATGATGGTGATTGGGATCATTAAATCCCCTTTTTACAATTACCCTCCGAATTTGGGCGAGATCGGACGATAGGACTATGAGGTGCATGGTGAATTTCATGTTTGCGCATGCGCATCTTGGAGTATGTATTTGTGAGCTGTGAAACTGATAGAGGACCATCCACAGCTTAACAGGCACATTCCCTGAAAATTTCATAAATATCGGATGAAAATGTAGAAATTGTAGGTAGAAGTATTTCACATTCGAGTATGCGGAGCATCTCCTAATGACATAATCATCCTTAAACTTGTATTGGATGTATGTTACATGTTACATCGTCTTTCCCAAACTATCCTCCAAATTCAAGGGCTATCGGACGACTAGGACGTGATAATTGATCCTTGAAGGAAATCAAGTTTTTACATGCCCAGAAAAGTATTTATTTATGAGCAATGGAACTGAATGGTGACCATCTACAGCCAGACCCGCACGTTCCGTGAAAATTTCATCGAAATCCGATGAAAATTGTGAAAATAAAGCTTGTTACTAGGATTTGCGGACACACTCACAGACAGGCAGACTGACACAGATTGCTCAGAGTGAGCTAAAACGCACAATGCCAGTGAAATAATTTAAAATCATCTCAAATCATTCCGAAACACCTTGGCAACTCCAAAAGTTTGTTAACGACACCTAGACAAAATTCCTCGACAGATTTTCCGGGTTATGTCGTTATTCGACACAGTTTTGGGTCGAGACGCCGAAATTTTGAAATTATCTTACATATATTACGATAATGATTACGGATGATGAAGGAGGTATAAACGTTGAAACCTCTAATTTAATACAAAAATGAAAGATTTGGCTTAGCATGTTCGCAGTCATGGGTTTTGGTGCAGGCAGCTAGCCGCCTTCCGTTGAAACAAATTATAATCTTATAAATATTCATAATAAAATTATATGATCACCATAACGTTATACAATCTGCTTTAAACGCAGTCATGCTCACAACACGCAAAATCGATGACCATCGCCGATTATAACCAAATTTTTTCTGTAGGTTCTGCTACCAAAAATATTTTCACGCATGTATCGTACTTCAGATTGGGACTACGAAGAATACCAATGATTAATTTTGTTAATTTTTTCATGGTTTACCTTTTCTTAATGCTTGAATTTCGAAACTTCTTTCACGCAGCTCACATGAAAATATTTTTAAGCTAGAGCATTTAAAATTTAATTTATTATATCTTTCTAGACGGCATAGGATTTTGAAACAAAAAGAAATCACTTCAATTACAAAAAGGTTTGTAATTTCTGTATTAGAAAAGCCTTCTACGGATAACACTTATCTTTAATTAAACGGAGTTTATTATAAATTATCCGAAGAGAAATTAATTTAATTAGCTAAAACACCTACCCTTTACTGTTTTCTCTGTGTATAACAGCAGTTGATATATAAGTACTTACCTACTATATCAGAAGCTAAATAAATTGAAATTGATTTAGGCTCCAACCAACTTAAAATTAAATAGATGAAATAAATCACCCACCTACGCTTCAGGCCCATCTGTAAGTGACAAGAATAACAACAATTAATTCGATGTTCCATTAGAATCATATCGGCTGATAAGATCGTCGTAGTTGACTAGGTGATTTTTACTATGTAGGTACCACCAGCTATCAGTGTTGAATTGCTCCCCCTCGACAATAATTCTTTCTGTTAATGTTTTAAGAGAGCGAACGTATAAACGTACAGCGATCCGGGACGTTTCATTCTATTCTTTGGGATGATATCTATCAATGGCAACCAAAAAAACTTTTTTTCCTGGGAGTGCACTTTCGCACATGATCAGGAGCTAATAATGATGCAATCATGTTGAAATTAACAAGGAATAATTAAACCATTGTCCCCCAACTGTGCACCAAATTTGAGCGGGATTGGACGACTAAGGCGTAAAAAAATTATGCTTGAAGGAATTCACGTTTGCGCATGCGCAAAATTAAGTAATCATTTGAAAAGTATGGAATTATCAGTGGACCATTTACAGTCTAACCCGCACATTCCCTGAAAGTTTCATCACATGAAAACTGTTGAAATTAGGCTCGTTTATAAAAGAATTCATATTCGCGCATGCGGAGTAGCTACTAATGATAGAATTATATTGAAATTGCTAGAGAATGCTCAAATTAACTACTTTCACCTATCCTCCAAATTTGAGCAAAATCGGTCAACAGGTGCGTGAAAAAATTATGCTTGATGGAATTGACGTTTGCGCATGCGCCGTGTGAAGTATTAATTTGGGAACAACGAAACTCATAGAGGACCATTTTCCCCATAGTCCCCTCATTCCATGAAAATTCAGTAAGTTCTTTTTCACTCGATTTTTGAAATGTAAACCAAAAATTTTTCAGGGGGGGTTAAATTTTTTTTTTTTTTCTTTTTTGTCGATTACATAAGTTGGTTATTGAAATTAATAAACCAAAATATACACAAAGTTGCAGTGCAACACAACAAAGCAGATTTTTTCGGGGGAGGGATTTTATTTCTTTATTATTATGATTTTTGTTTATTAATGATTTAAGTTTTACCTCAACTAGAAGGGGTCATTAGCAGCATGGAACAGGGTGTCTCAAATTCAATGGACCAGCCATTCATTTTTTATGATATCAAAAACCTTTAACAGCAACTCCCCTTTATTTTTTAAATCCTATATTCAACGGTGAAATTGAATTTTGATTATAATAACGCGCCACAGTGGCGCTACGACTCCTCACCCGCAATTTTCAAACAGGAACCCGCATTTTTTATTCCAGATTCGAAATCGACTTAATATTTCATGGAAAAATGATCCGTCACTCGAATTTTTTAGTGCGCGAAAACGGGCGCGATTACGCGCAGGTTGTGCGCCAATTGTGAAATTCGAGTTTTTGAAGATATTCCATTGTCACACACATGATTTTGGGGTATTTTTCACGCTGAACTACGTGTTGATGTTCTTTCACTGACATTCGCAATCCAACTTTTAAAAAAATCTTATAAAAAACGGCCATTATTTATTTTTCCACTTGTTTTGACACAGCACAAATAGAACAAACGTCCGAAATTCACAACGTTCGAAATTTTTAGAAAATGTTTGTAGCCGTTACAATATTTTATTTATTTCTAAAATTCATCGAAACTGATAAATAGGTTTGGAAATATTATGTAAATGAAGTTGCAAACTATTATTTGGTGTTCTTAAAAGTTATTTACCTATTTGGAAATGACCACAAGGTCTCTGAAGTAAATCCATCATTCGATAATCTTCATTCCGAGTCCGGTCGTAAATAACGAGTTGATCTTCCAGGGACCTGCCCTTATTATTTAGGGAAATCGTAGGGTCGTAGAAGGGAGGAGGAGGTGGTCGTGGAAGAGGCCGGTCGTAGGAGAGCAGATGGTGACGGGGAGGGCGGGCGGCGCGGCGTTCACCCTGCGGCGCATTCTACAGCTGAGCGGCTCCCTATGGCCGCCGCTCCGCCGCACCGCCGCGAGTCCGGCCCCGGCCCCGGGCCCCCTACTAGGAAATTTTAGTGTCCGCCATCCCCCACCCCTCTCCCCCCCCCCCCCCCCCCCCCCCATCATCCTGCAACTGTCCGATCACTTCACCAATCTCTACCCCTCTCGTCATATCAAAGCAGTGTGACCACTGCTAAGGAATTTCCCGATTTCCGTTTATCATAACCGGATTTCCAATCATTCACAGATTTTCTCCAAACATACTTGATTGGTATAGATTAAATAACAAGGGGGAATTATCATGGTTACTTTTTATTATCTCAGTAAAAAGAACTGAGCGAGAGCTTTCCAAAAAGGTGCAGTATGATGGGTATCTGACCAGTAAAACTGCTCTTGAAATTAATTTCACGATGACTTCACGGTTCCCGCCCACCTTGGGGAACCACAGAACACAGAAAATACTATTCCGACTTTATCATGGAATTATCATGATTACTTTTTATTTGCTCAATGAAAGGAACCGAGAGAGAGCTTTCCAAAAAGGTGCTGTATGATGGGTATCTGACCAGTAAAACTGCTCTTGAAATTCATTTTCACGATGACTTCACGGTTCCCGCCCATCTGGTTGAACCTCACAACACAGAAAATACTATTTCGACTTTATCATGGATTTATCATGATTACTTTTTATTTACTCATTAACTTAATACTTTTATTTACTTTACTTTTCTTTACTGAGAGAGCTTTTCAAAAAGGTGCTGTATGATGGGTATCTGACCAGTAAAACTGCTCTTGAAATTCGTTTTCACGATGACTTCACGGTTCCCGCCCACCTGGGGGAACCACAGAACACAGAAAATATATTTCGCCTTTATCAAGGAATTATTATGATTACTTTTTACTTGCTCAATAAAAAGAACTGAGAGAGCTTTTCAAAAACGTGCTGTATGATGGGTATCTGACTAGTAAAACTGCTCTTGAAATTCATTTTCACGATGACTTACCGGTATAGATTAAAAAAAGGGAATTATCATGGTTGTTTTTTATTTGCTCATTAAAAAGAACTGATAGAGAGCTTTCCAAAGAGGTGCTGTATGATGGTTATCTGACCAGTAAAACTGCTCTTGAAATTCATTTTCACGATGACTTCACGGTTCCCGCCCACCTGGGGGAACCAAGGAACACAGAAAATACTATTTCGACGGCCTGATTGATATTCTTGCACCGAAAGCGCTGACCCCCGGTCCTCGACTAGCTAGTGACCGCCGACACCTCCTAAAGATACGTAAATGATAACTTAAGCAGGAAATCAGAAGTTGTTCTGAGTGATGCAGTAAAAATCATCAACTACATGCAAACAAAATCACTGAAAAATCGGATTTTCAAACAGATTTGTGAATCTATGAGTGCAGAGTTCACGGGGTTGTTGTTGCACACTAAGGTAAGATGGTTATCGAGAGGAAATGTGCTCACACGTCTTTATGAGCTCAAAGAAGAAGTCCTGCTCTTTCTGATACGGGAAAATCATGACGATTTTAGTGCTCTATTGACAGACGACTACCGGAGAACGAAACTAGCCCACCTGGCTGGCATTGTTCAGCACCTCAACGCTATCAAGTTTGGTCTACAAGTCCTTCTGACAGTATTCTATCAGACAAACTTTCTGCATTTGCAGATGATATCGTTAAGTGCGTGACTAAAGAATATGGAACGAGGGCACACTGATATATTTCCACTGTTTTTTGGTGAGGAAAACTCGAACCCTCCTATTTTACCATGCATTTCAAACCATCTAATGAACCTGAAAATGGCTCTTGACAAATACTTTCCGGACCTGGACATCAAAAAGCATGACTGGATTCGAAATCCGTTTTCCACCATGGTGTCAATAGAAGACATGACACTTCAAACGGAATTTATTGATTAGAGAAAGGAGCAAACTCGGACACACCCCCAGTTCAATGACGTCCCACTGAACAGCTTTCGGATTGACGTTGCAGCAGAACATCCTCACCTGTCGAAGAAAGCAATCTCCGTCCTTTTCCAGTTCTCAACTTCGTGGAAGAGCGAACATGGATTTTCGGCACTTGCGTCCACGAAAACTAAAAAAAAACTAAAAAGAATGTTGGAAAGCACATGAGGGTTTAACTTTCCCAATTACCTCCTAGAATCCCAGACATTTGCCAAAAACATCAAGGACAAATTTCTCATTGATTCAAGTCACCACCAAATCAAATAATCGGGTATCTATTATCTACGTTATAATTAAAGTTTTTGTCCTCTTTCCTGAAAACTTCTTTCGTTTCCGAATTTATTACACTGCAAAATCTTGTGTTAGTTTGGTGGGGTGCAGTATGGTGAGGCCATCACGAAAGGGTACCGTGAGTCAAAGAAGGTTGCGGAGTTCCTAATTCTCCTTTCTGTTGGTGCCACAGCCTGACTAGTTATAGCAAAGTGTTTTGCACTTGCGATTGAAATCGCGTAATATTTGTCAGATTTTGATTAAAATTCTAAGGATAAAAATATTCAGGGTAGATCACTAACCCAATACAGAAAAAAATGAACCTTTGTGTAAATATTGCAGCGTTTTTAATTGCGTTTACCTACTGAAGACTTTTACTGGTTGCTGTCTATTATTCGGGAAGCATATAGGTCCTACAGAGGGAACAGTCATTCCCAATCAATTTCCCGTATTTTTAGTTACATCCAGTTGGTGGTATGTGGCACCATTAAGATGGGAATCCTAACGCCCGTTCCTTACCGTGTACACGATTTTTGTTTTAAACTACATAAAAAAGGGAGTTAAATAGCAGTTTTAGTGAGACCGAGTTGAGAAAACAGTGGAAAAAATCATTAATCGCCAATAACTCGGAAAAACGTTTTGGAATGAGTCGTAAAATCGATCGAGATCCCGATGGTTAACGGGGAACGCCTTCTGTATGATGTATTTATAGGTTCCTTTCCAATTTCAAGTACTTATTGACGTAATGATGTGAAATTAAAATCGTTTTTTCAAAGTCGTGGCTCCATTTTTATTGCTGAGAATTTCTTAGTGAAACTCTCTGTTTCTGAACAGCTCTAAGCGTAAAAGTGTTACTCTTTGCTTGTTTCAACTACCTCGGATTAGTTACTGAGGCAGCTCTCAGGATAAGTGAAGTGACAGTTTACGTTTTGAGAATGCATTGATCTGACTCTAAGGTAAAATCAGTAAATTGATCTGATCTAAGACTAAGACATTGACCTAATCAATAAAAATGCTGTTCAAGGTTTGCCTGGAGAAGGGAGGTGTCCCGACGGATCATCATTTCTAGCTGCCTTATGTAGGATTTCTTTGCAAGAAAACTGTGATTAGGCCAACCCAGGGTTTCCGAGTCTTCACAACAACTAATTTATTCTATGTCCGCCAATACTTGGGACTGACCTCGGTGGGTAGGTGCATACATGAACATAAACATGCATACATGAAACATACCTACAACTACCTAAGAAATACAAATCTCAATCCCAACCTTACGCACGTACGTATTATGATATACAAAATCATGTATATGTTAGCGAATTTTTGTAGAAAATGAAGCTATTGCAAAACGACGTAAAGGAAGGTCTCTACGCATACAGACCACCACGATTCTCCCGGCACAGTTTCCCAAGGTTACTGTTAACGCCCTAAACCTCAACTGTTAACCTGACTGTTAACCTCAACGCTTTATAGAAAGTTTTTCAGTTTTTCAGGCCCAAAGAATGTAGAAAAGAAGAATAAAACCAAAAAGGTTAATCTAACTTGTGATTGAACAGTGCTGTGCATTTCATTGTTATATGATTCATTGACTGTTAATTTTGATTAAGGTGTCTGTGATAATTACAGACGTGCTTTTCCCTGTATCCTTACCAGAATTTAGTTGAAAAAGTAGATGTAAAAAAGTTATTGGACTCTGGGCATGTGTTATATCACGAAGAAACGAGTAAGATGTATTTAACTAACATAATAGGTACTGAAATACCTAGCATAGGTATTAGCTAACATAAGTTCATTAACAAGGTTCCTTGAAACCGATGGATGTATCTACGTAGGGGGTAGGTTGTGCCTTCCTTTGTTATAATCGTGATACTTTCTGTTATTTTGAAAAGTGGATTTTCTAATAGATAGCTCAAAATGTTGTGAATAATTTGACGTTTTGACGTTGTTACTTAAGAGCGAAATCTGAGTTATTGGAGACTTACTTTCCTCGATTAACTTCTGTCTCCTATCGTAGGTAGACCCGTAATTTTTTACATTGGACCATTATATATTATATTGGATCGATCGTGAAACCAACAACACAACTCGCACAATAACCCCTCATTTTTTGAAATGAATATGTCAAAAATAACGATATTTTATAATGAAATATAACTTGGCAGAAGCCGAAAGATCAATATTAAAACAAAAACACATCCAGCGTTGCCGCCAGCCCAACACTGTATTTCGGTAGATCTGGTGAAAAAAAACGGTAGATCCCGGTAATACAATTTCGGAAATTCGGTAGATTTCCCGGTAGTTTTTTGAACGAACTATGACCTAGATAATACTTTATCCATATTGAATACAATATTACTCTAGGGTTGCATTCTAGGCTAAAACTCTCATACTTTCGACTATAAAATCTTCTAGGTCAAATCCACTTTTTTTTTTTTAAATTAATGTTCAAGCCGCACCTCAACCAGAAGGGCCATTAGCGGCATGAATCCACATTATAATTTTTCCTTTTAGTATGTACCGAATCAGTGGTGTACCCATCATTTTTTACTACTACATAATTCAATTCGTCAGCCATAAAAAAAGTAGTAGTGGGTAGGCACTTTCAGTATCAAATAGATGAAATGGTAAGAAACACATCAGTAACGAAACACATCAGTAGCAACCGAACTCAGTGGGTAATTTGTAGGTATCATTTGAATTTATGTGTCCACAAGTAGGTAAGTTCTTTCCAACGTTTGCACTACCTTGGAAGAATCGGAAGCAATAAGAGTTATATTACTAAATTGGTAATAAGAAGCTGCAACCAGCAGATATAAGAAGGAGCCATGCAAAACCCCACAAGTCACGAAAAAAATTTTTTGTTAGCATTGGTTTCTTGGTCTTTGTGATCAGCTGTACCATTTTCTTCACTCAATTTCGAGCGAAACCCCACAGATCTCGTCAAAACAATACAGTAGATTCTTGTACTTCATCTAAAACCACACATGTCCAGACCTGTGAATCACGCAGAACCCCACTAGTCCAAGCAACCAATGGGAAGCCAGATTCCTAGCCTCACGTGACCCTCCTGTTGCTTCTTGTTTAGCTATCTGTGAAGTGGTACCTGTTCGTTTATCAGTGAAGTTTTAAATTATTTCAAGTGATCATTTATGTGAATCGAAATGGGTGATAGTGAAATGGATGGTGCAGTGACAGTGAGAGACGGTAATCAAGGTACAAGGAGAAAGGCAAAAACCAGTAGTTCGCGTGACATTCGTTTCCATCTGGTTCAAACGTATTCATACCATGTAAGCACAACAGTAAAGCTTACCAGTGCTTCAAAATTCAGCGGGGATGCTTTAAATTTCCGCCAGAATATCTATGGATCGTGTAATAAGATACTCCAGGATCAAATGGTCAGCAGATACATACCATGTTTTTTTTTTTTTTTTTTCCCCCTAGGTATCACTACCTATTCACAATTATTTGTTTTAATTTTTCCTTTCACGTCCACTCAAGTTTTATATTCAAGCATTAACTCTAATTGAATTTTATTCCTTAACAGTTAAAAAATTTGGCTCAGCATTAAACGTTTAAAATGGCATATTATCTTTACTTAGTTTCCATTTTTCCTCTGAATGAGGAAGACCAAAACCCCTTAAGTCCTCCATATGTTTTCACCAAAACCGCAGAAGTAAGAAAAAATCAATCAAAACCCCACATGTCCAAACTAAAATTATGATTTTTTCAACTTTAGTGGCAGTATGTTTTGACTAGCACTTAGGCTACGGTTACTATGGGTGCGAGTTCTGACGAAATTTCGTTGTGACGACTTCGTCAAAAATCTTCGTCAGGAGAAGGTGGTTTCACTATGCGCGTTCTGAAGGTCAGTACGTTTCAATTTCTCCAGCGGAATGGACGAATTTGACGAGCTTTATTTATCTGAAAGTCCTTTGATAAAGTTACTGTTGATAAGTGGTGTGAAAATAGAACATGTAAACAACCTATTTTCTACAAGAGACGAAAAGGGAGAGTTTGAAATGCTATTTCAAGATTTGTGGAAGAACCCTCAAAAGTTTTTCGAGTATTTCAGAATGAAAACTTCAACATTTGAATAGGTACATACTGAAGGTGATAGAAGAAAGAATCACAAAGTACTCCAATTTTCGAGAATGTATTTCGGCGAAGCAAAGACTGGCCGTAACTTTAAGGTAAGAAAAAGTTTTTTTGAATTACTAATTCAGTACCTAGGTACTTATTTTTAATAAATACACAATTAAAAAAAAAGAATAAATAAAGAAAATACAAACTTAAGTATAATGAAATACGCAGTAAAAACTAACAAATGAAATTAGCACTTTTAGTTCATGTTGTGAGGTGTAACATTTGAAAAGAATGAGGCTAGGTCTTCAAGCTCAGAAGTTTCCAGTGGAGTTACCATAGGTGAATCAGTTTCCCAACTTTCATTGGTTGACGAACCACATGTAGAAACCGAGTATGTGCTTGGTGGTAATGGATGTCGACCTCTGATCCCCTGCAAAAGATTCTCATTGCAAAAAACTTGTTGAAGTTTAGTCCTCACAAACATTTTTCTGTCTTCTGGTACTTTCCTTAAATATGGCAGTAAGCTCATCAAAAAATGATAGTCTGGATCATCGTTTTGACGAGTTGACTGTCTTTCCTTGAACATTTGTAATTTTTCTTCCTAAAACTATTCTGTTTCAGTACAACATACTGCAATAATGTGTAGCTTGTATTACAAATGAGTGCTTGATGAATATCTATATAGGTATTATATTGAAAAAAATGTTAATAAATAATAATAAAATGTTGATACAATAAATTTATAATACTTACTGCTTGTGTTGATTTCTTGAGCTACTTTCTCCCACTCTTGTCGTGAAACATCTCCATTGTGATAGTTCTTGTCTTTCATGTCCCACAAACACCTATTATCAAACACTAGACTAATCAATTTTTCGATATCCATGGTGATAATAGCGCAAAACACTGGAAATTTCCGTCAGAACGCACGAACAAATCAAACCACTTTGAACGCTCGACCGGTTCTGACGAAGTCGTGCGTGAACTGACGTGCTTGTCGCAACCAGTGCAAACACCCTCATTGGAAAACAGGCAATTGTTTGTACGGACGAATTCGGACGAACGCGTCAGAATACGCATTCATAGTAACCGTAGCCTTAGTTACTAAAGTCTCCATCGAGACATTGAAATAAAAATACGCAAGTTTTTAGCTTTAGGACAATATGAAACAGTTTTTCCTTAATTAGGAAAAATTTTGTTTGACGGACTAGTGGGGTTTTGCATAGCTCCTCCTCATATCTAAATGAAAGTAGGTAGTATATTTAAAGGGAAAGGGAAACTAGGTTACCTTTACCGTTGAACTGATATTGAAGATCGGAAATTGAGGCCACACTGATCCTTATGCAAGAGAATTAAACAATAGACAAATAAGCTCAGTAAGTAACCACAGTAAATAACGAGGCGAAGGCGAACAAAGATGTGAGCATTGAGCAAGTAAAATTCACGTACCTTGGGAATACTAATTAATAAATTATAAAACCTAAAATGAATCATATTGAAGTAATACCAAAAGCCTAAGTTGACCACAGAATAGACATGGACGCAACTGGAAGGTAGGTACCTACATACCATGGAAGAAGGGAAGTCCACTTTTCCATGTAGGTACTGTGAATGGTAAAAAGAATACAGAGGATGTGTACTTACTCGTTGATCCATGTGAAAGGTGTTGCCTTGGATTTTCCTCAGAACTCTAAATCCCGGTAGATTCAAGCCTCAAACCGGTAGCCCGGTAGAAAAAGTGAAATACAGGTAGATCTACAGTAATTGCGGTGGAACGGCAATCATGAACACACTGATAGTAGCACAGCGGTGGTTTGGTTCAACTCTCCCGGGCAGTGATCCGCCGTGGACATGTGGCCATCGTTTTGTTGTTTTCTTCATTGTGTTTCTTCAATAAAATGAAAACTTCTTGAATGGAATAAGAGATAGTTTACCATGGAAGAAGATATAGTGAGGTAAAACATTACGAAAGATTATAAGTAACAAGTAACTTCCCGTTGTTACCCCAAGTTTCTTGGTGGTTAGTGGTTTCTTGTTTTATAATAACAAGCTGTTTCGTAGCATGATTGATTATTATTTTAATGTAAGAAGCCTTTTCCATGATTATTTAGTTTCCGCAAGACGTTTCATTCTTGAATGTAGGTAAGTTCACTGCATCCCCTTGTTTTAGTCCTACCTAAGCTTACGCCCTTTAGGATTGATCAAAACTGATGCAGACATTACAGGAATATCCCCGGCCGATTCATGATTTTTGATCCAAATTTCATAAACTTAGGTCCAGTAGTTTTGGAGAAAAGTTCTGGACGGCGTTCGGCGTACGGTAGGCAGACGGATTTTTTTGTCTCTCTCGTTTTTCGTTTTTTGTACTCCTTGCATCTGAAAACGGGAACCAACAAATTTTGAGGGAGGGTGGTTTTTTTTTAAATCTTGGTCGATTACAAATGTTCATTATTGAAAATAATTAACCAAAATTCAGATTAGTTGGACAAATAATAGATTAGTATCCTGAGGTGACTAGAACTATAGTTTTGATGAATTTGGGTTTTCACGGTAGCATCGTTATAACGAAAAGCGCAGTTCTCCCTAACTGGGAAAATTATCTGATCATCATTTATTATTATTATCTGTTATTGTCCCAAAGAGTCTCCCTATCCATTTTCAACTTCCTAGGGTGAACAGGAGAGAATTTAGCTCAACCAGCGGATCAGGAAAGGCCCATCATCTCAACTTCTTCCTAACAAGATATTGTTTATTGAGCTCAGCTTTCGTATCTTCTTCTCAATTCTTCACTATAATTTACTGCAGATTAGCATATACATTAACTGTAGAGCCACTCAGCTGATCCTGGCCATATTCTGCTTAAAGTGTAAGTCCTAAGGAGGCTACATGCCAAATTTCCAGTCTCTACCACCACGGCAATTGCGCCAAATAACGTCACATTTTTTGAGTCACGCAAATTTTGGAAAGAGCCCCAAACATAAGACACATCCATGTCGATATTCTGTACTGAGGACCCAAGTCCTGCTTTACGTAATCGTTGTTATAGTACAAGCGTTTTAGGCATGTTCCATATTTGTTCCATCGAGCAGTAGGCTCTATTCTCCGGTTCTGTTTGATATCATAGTGAGATGAATGGGCTAAATTCTTTCTGGTTCACCCAAGGAAGTTGATCCTTAATAGAGAGACTCGATGGAACAACAAGAAGGGCAGAAAATGACGAGCTCCATCCTGATCAGATGAATGAGTTTAATTCTCTCCTGTTCACAATGGAAAATGAGATTTCACTGGCTGCCTCTCTGAGACTTCAAGAGACATGAAATTACAGACTCCTTTCTGAGCGAGAAACATTCTTTCATGTTCACCCATTGAAGTTGAAATTTGGTAGGGGCCGTCTCTCGGACAATAAGAGACGAATGAAATGAGCTACGTCCTGATCAAATGATCGAGCTGAATTCTCTCCTGTATACCCTAGAAAGTTGAAATTTAATTGGAAGTCTCTCTGGAACATCAATACACAATGAAATCCCTGGCTCCAGCCTAATCAGCTTAATGAGCTAAATTCTCTCCTAATCACTCTAGTGAGCCATTAGTGGTCAATAAGACATAGCCATGTCACAATGTAGGTATCAACGTCACGCTTTATATGTCTATATATATATATATATATATATATATATATATATATATATATATATATATATATATATATATATATATATATATATTTTATTTATTTATTTGTTTTTTTGTTCAAAGAAGGTTTGAATGACACAAAAGTGTGATTCAAGGATGTCTATTAATCAGTTGTAAGCCTTCCTACTAAGTTGTGTGCCAACGGGTGAATTCTTTAATCTTCATGATGAGGCTGATAAAGTGTCAATACTCATTAATTTAATATGAAAATATACATTATTAAGATGATTATAAGATAAAAGTGGTTATTAGATTTTTTTATGAAACGGCATTGGAAATATCTTGGAGTATGCAGTAACTTACTGCAGTAACGTGACGTTCGTTCGCATTAGCCATGAGTGTCTGGTAACCATCAAATGCTTTTAGAATTTTTTACCAAACCGAGACGGCACAAGACACTGAGGAATGGTTATTACACTCACTCACCACAGGTGCTCCTTGGTGTTCAAGTATGTTCATAGTTCGTATTTAAATGGGTAGGTACCTGCCTCTTTATGATTTAAGGGCGTCAGCTACTACAAAATGATTGAGATACAGAACATATTTATTCCTCAAGACTGTATATTGCTACTTCAATTTCTTGCATGACGCACAATATGGAAAGAGTATCAAATCTTCGTGTCACCTTTCCACAAGACTGAATTGTGATCAATACTCATGGGATCCCATGTGTTGAAGGAATACTTATCATGCGTCAAGGATTCCCATCATCCACCCCGAAATAATTTTGAAAAACTAACATATCGTCAGTGATAACAGGCTGATTAGCTTTGCCCACACCTCCCGACGGCTTCAAATTAAAAACCGAACCCAGAAGAAAAAGGAAAAGAACCGAATCTTCCCAACCTCGGAAACTGGTAAAAGGTTTATTTTTTTTGCCGAAGTTCTTGTTAGGGAGCGGTGCTTTTCGGGCTTGGTTGACAGCTTTGATTGAAGTTAACCTCATCAATTGAGAAAGCCGTTGCGATGCTCACGAACGTAGTTGTAATGAGCGCGAGCAGCGTTGATATATGGGCGTCCAGGGCCCTTCCACAATGTGGGCATCTTACGCTCGAGTCGACCACGTAGTTCCGCCGAGAGAACCGTCCCGAATCCGTACCTGCGCCACTAAGGCCTCACAGTTCGAACATATTGGTAATACATGCATAACAGGGACGACCCTATGAAATGCCAGCTTCACATAGGAATCTTAGTGAAGAGAATTAGGAAAATTAAACTAAAAATTATGTATTATGCATACGTGCATAACGTGCATACGTTATTTGTTATGCATCCTTGTATTATACGGAATAGAGATTTGATGCGCTAAACGTTGCCTGCAACTCTCTCTTGCGCATCATCACTCGTATACACCCTCGCACCCGAAGCAGCGTTTTACTTGAAAAATTTGGTATTCTGACACTTTGAATGGTTTTCTCTATAGTTCGATCTTCCACCGATTTTTTCTCTAGGCTCCCACTTAAACTATACGCCTCACTTCCTATTACTTTGCAATCAGTTGAGGAGCTAAATATCTACTAAAAGAGAATAGGTGCATTTTTGCATAAACATTTCAGTTCCACACATCTGGTTGGCACAAGCTTCAATGCATTTCTTATGCGAAGGTCAGAGAATCTGAGCCTCCTAGATGAGTCATCGCCTCCCGTTCGAAAGAGTTGTGAGGCCTTAGTAACGCAGGTATCGTCCCGAATCCATCGTTTTGAGCTGAAAAACATTCTAGAACGAAATTGAAAAAGATTGGAGAATAACGTAGCGGCAGAGGTCTGGCGGGGCTCGATGCGTTTAAAAATAGAGTTGGCATCACGCTAGGCCGCGTGCTATGCGAAAATGGCCTACAATATAATAAAGTGTATTCATCACTCATCAAATAGCAGTTGGAGCGCTTCGCTCGACTGTGCATTCCGACTTGTTACCTCCATAAATTAGTTTAGGACATGCAACGCAGGTATAACACCGAAGAACTACAGCTATTCGTGGGTGCTTGCTCCTTAAAAAATACGAATTATTTTGCGCCTATAAGAAACATCTCGTCATACCAGAAGTTGAATTGAAATAGTAATAACCAATAAGGTAATACAATTGTCAATATAAATACAATAATACAAAAATAAAAAAGTGAAGAGAGAGAGATTCTGCTTGCATCGAAACCAGACGCGCCAATAAAGAAAACTCCTCTTAGGTTAAATCGTAAAAATAAATAAATATTAAAAAAAAAAAATTAATTAAATTAAGTAAATGAAGAGGGCCCAGAAGATGAGGGTGCTCTTGGGCGAAGGAAGTACTTATGTGTGAATCGGAGTCGTTGTGTAATTGTGCCGAAGGAGCATGGTTCACCGAGATTCTATCAGTAATTTAAGGAAATCACTGAGTAATCTGAGCCCATTATCCATTACCGGATTATTTCAAGATATGGAGGTTGCAAGTTTTTTGATAAATTTGGTCTTTTGGATGCTTTGGTTTATTATCTTTCGCCCACGTGGAATTTGACAAAACACTTTTCCATTTAAACGCCAATAATGTATGATCGAAGTCCTTGGTACTCTTTATTTAATAGTGGGAGGATATCCAGAAGAAGATTGTGATTTAAAGTCGTACAAGGTAATTCAAAGATTGACAGACCATTGCTAACAATTATGAAGAATGAGATCAAGGATGATGATGGTTGGCTGGGCCAACATCATAAATTTCACTTCAATTGGACAGAAGAGGAGTGGGAGATCGTCAAAACCAGTGGGCTGACTGGCCACTTCTGGGCTTTCGTTCCAGACTAACTAAGATTGTAAAACCCTTGTACCGTTTTTAAGAAAAGAGATAGTGGAGTTTGAATAGAAGATTAATAGTGACAAAGTCTTTCCAATGCTACCTAGGTACTAAGGTGAGACTCTTCTAACACAGTGCTTCAACTGCATGATTGAACCATATTTTGAACTTTAACTATGCACAGACACATCACATTACGACTGCGGAACTATATTATACAAGCATATAGGATTAAGAGAAAACGAGGAAACTCCAACTCAGACTTATTAAGTACCTATCTATTCCTACTCTTTCACAAGGCGGAATTGAATCACTCCTCTGCAGAAAAAGAAGGAATTGCCGTAGTTAAGGCTGGCCCATACTTTCAGTCATGCATTGATGGGCGAAAGTTTCTAATCCCTTTCGACCACCACTTGCCTATAATAATGAACCTGAAGGAACCTAAAAAAAGTGTTGCCAGGGAGCACGTATTTTTAATGGAATCCAATGCCAAAATTAATCTTTGTTATGGTTCAGAATTAGAAAATGCTGATGCAATAACACAATTTTGTCCTGGACTACAAAAAACCAACAATCCAACTAAACAAGCAATCACCAGACGTGAAGGCGGAAGAATTATTTTTCAACTGAAAAACCGTACAAATTATTACTCAACGGTTTTTTATTTCAGTAGTTAGGTACTAGACAGCCCTTCTACACAAATTATTGCCTATAATGAATCAAGAGCACGTTGCACCTGGGCTGTTGCGTTTTGGTTAATTAGGTATATATTTTATTTTCAAACTGATCGAAAAATAGCTATCAGGTTGTCTTTTTTACGAGTCAATTTTACAAATTGAGATGACACCAAATTTTAAAATTTCCCAAAATATGAATACAATTTTTTTGGGGCTATTCAGAAAAAAAACTATTCATCTCAACACACAAATATATATAGTAAATCTAGAGTTATAAATAGTATCATCAAAACTAGACGCTTCGCGCCTACAAAAGGGGTTTGAGCCCTTACAGCTCCACTCCTCAATTTTACGCTTTTTCATTAAGTCCCACTGGAGCTTGGCTTTGCTAATAGAGGGACGACCAATTGCAATTGATCCAGGGGGTACCCAAGCATGAGAAAAAAATAATAACCGCATACAAATCCGTTTCAGACCATTCTAAGTCTGATTCCGAGAAAAACCATAAGTCTGTGTGTGTGAGTGAGTATGTGTGTGATTGTATGTGGGTGAGTGCGTGTGGCATTTTTCTCGAAGTTGAATTGCTATGAGCAAACGTAAATTCCATTAAACTCTATTTTTTGTCACCCTACGCTTTTGATTTGGCTTAAATTTGAATGATGGTTGGGAAAAGACGATTTGACTACCCTATATCAATTTCAACATTATCGTATCAATAATGACTAATGTGCATGCGCCAATGTGAAATCCTTGTAACGACCTTAATTTCCACAGCTTTCATTCGATTTTGATGATATTTACAGAGAAATCGCGGGTTAGGTTGTAGATGGCCCCGAACCTATTTCATTGTTCTCAACTCATCAGTTGATTATGCGAATGCGTAAACGTAAATTACATTGAGTATCTTTTTTTTTTTTTTTCGTTTTATCGAAGTTTTGTTGAAAATGAAGCTATTGCAATGGCTCAAAAAACTTTGAAATCAAAAAATATTTTCATTGAAATCCGTTTTGAAGCATTCTGGAGGTACTTTTACATATATATATATATATTCATATATATGAAGCCAAAAAATCGAGCTTTCCAAACGAAAGGCTAAGTTCGTTGGCCAACACTTTTTGAGCACATTAAATTGGTCAAATTTTAAAAAATGTGCTGAAAATATTACCAAAAATAGATAAAACAGCTGAAAATTGTTAAATTCATTATTTTTAGCAGAATATTGCTCAAATAACTTTATCGAATATAAAATAAAGCATTAAAAAATGTATGTACCAAATTATGCCTAAAAATGTACTTAAATTTCGAAAATTTGCTATACATTCGATAAAAACTTCAAAATAAGTGAAAAATCCAAAAGCTCTTTTTAAATAGCAGATTACTATTTAGAATACGTTTTTTGCCATAAAAATTATGGTTAATATATTCTTTGCCCTCAAAAACCTCAAATTTCAAAACAATTTAACATTATATAATATGATAACTTAGTAAGATTCGCTCATACGATCATGCTGCATGACTGGAACTTTTTTGATTCATTAAAAAGTGTAATTTGCAACGTTTTTACCTACACACTAGTATTGAGACTGGGTCTGTAGTGACTTCATTTTGAGGAATTATTAATTTGGATATTACCTATTAGGAGACGTTACTGAACAATGACGTAACTAAGACCTACTCGTAGGTAGCCAAGTGTCACTGAATTAGTCCCTTTGATGAGAACTAGGAGTGTGGAGGGGGTTGGAGAGGGAGCTCCCGTTAGTCCCCCGGGAACATGCTGGAGAGGTGGTGGGGGAAACTTGAGAGGGAGTGGTGGAGGGGAGGAAAACTCAGCAGAAGAAGGGGTGGGTGAATGGGGGATAGAAGAGGGAAGCCCCGGGAGGCCCACGGAGCAGAAGGCCAGAGTGTAAAATAAGGGTTATATTTTTCAATACGGCAAAATAGAAACTCACGTTAGTCATTTATCGTGTTATTCAGAACCAACTACAGGCGAAGAAGGAAGGTGACACAGGTAAATTGGGTGCTGCTAAACGAGCGTTCAGGACGGTGTTTTCGTGTACTATAAACGGCTAGTTAATCCAAGATAACGGTGATACTAGTGAGGCCAATTGGTATCTCGGAACACTAACTTTTGAGTCAACATCACGGATTAAAATTTGGTAAGAAATTGATAAAAACTGCAAAAAGTTAAAAATTCAAAACCTCTATTTGAATAGGAAATTATTATTTAGAATACTTTTTTTTTGCCATAAAATTAATAGTTAACAATTTCCTTGCACTCCAAAAGCTCAAATTTCAAAACAATTCAACATTACACAATGCGATAATTTACGAAACTTCAATCGTGCTGAACGACTGGAACTTTTTTGTGATGGCATCCTTTGAGACGACAAGACTTTTTCATGTTTCATGTCTTTAGAACGACCCGTGATTTGAATGTTTGCAGATCAAAACCACTTATCCAGGTCGAACCTCTTATACAGGTTGAACCACTTATCCAGGTTGAACCACTCATCCAGGTTTTGCAGGATCGCCTTGGCAAACGTAAAGTCGTGGTAGTATTGTTTGGGCATTTTTTGTAGCCATGAAACATTCGAAAGTTCGGTAACTTCAAGACACAAATATAGCGGCTAGATCATCGATATCGACGAAACCTGCTTGGTTAATTCAAAGTGTTCATGTCCGATCTAAGACCAAAAAAGCCCTCTTGGTTCAGTAATTTTGCAGTGGGAATAACTCATTTCCGTTCTCCGGGCCATCTATTTTTTAGCTGAAGAATGTATTTTTTGACGTTAAATATATTTATCCAACGTTCAATGTTTTGTTCACCGTGCAATGTATTTTCTAACGGTGTAATGTTCTTTCCAACCGTGCTTTCAAAAAAAAATTACCGTGCGCTCATTCTATTTTGCCGTAACGTTATTATATTCCCCGTAAAATAAGGCCTGTTGTAGAGAGGAGGCAGCTTTCAGTCAACCTGGATCATCTAGAAATGAGCGAAATCCACACAACGTAGCACGTAAGTCAACTTTTATGTAGAACGCGCTTTTACTGGGACTTATTCCAAAAAAAAAGATACTATTTATGTGAATCCTATTAATCCTTTTTATCCAAATTCGTGTCTATGAGCTGCAAAATATCGCCTTATTGACTTAGGTAAGATTTTTTTCCTTCTTAATTTTAGGTTCTGATGTGCTCTACATGTCCCTTTTATAACACATAGATTATTTATTTTATATTCAGTCACAACTTGGTAATTTATCCCCGTACTCACATTGTCGTGGGCAGTCAATTTTCAAAATTTCAATTTTACCGTCAGCCATGATTTTTGTACTGTCTTATTCTTGTTCACATTGTACTGTCTTATTTTCAAATTGGGTATCTAACATATAGAAAAAGTGGTTTTGCGAAGCTCCTGAATTTTTTCTCAATAGTCAATAGTTTTCTCAATTTTTCTACCAAATTCGATTCACTACTTATTTCGTAACATCATTGAATGATTTGATTAATGAACATGTGAGGGATCATGAGAAACGAGTAGCTTTGGCACAATTTGGTCTTGAAATTGAAAATAACATTGTCATGGCTTTCAGATATTAACCTTTTAATGTAACCTACCAAAAAGTATAAAAAACTTGCTACCTAAATAATTCATTAGATTTTTAAAAACCGGTTACCAATAAAGTTAAAGTTTATCGATCAAGTTTGCCAAGTGACAGTAAGTTGTTTTTTTTTTTTTTTTTTTTTTTCTTCCTTTAAAATATTCCTTCAGTCTAAAATATGTTTTCGGAGTGAAAAAATAAATCGACAAGAATCGCACTTTTCACTCATTTCCACATAGCACAAAGCGTACTAAAATAGCTTCATTTTCTACAAAAAATCGCTGATAGTCATTACGAGGTTCAGCACGGAAAAAAAAAATAAAATAGAATAAAATTCCCCAAAAGTGATGTATCCTACATGTTACAATAATTGAATATCTCAAAAACTCAGTATTTCACAATTTCTGCACTTTTAGTGCAGGTTGCGCATTTTTACAGCGGAATCGTTTCCGTTCGTCCTCACCCAAAAAAAATCGAGTGATGGGTCATGACATTTTACGTATAATTCCAATCTGCAATAAAAAATTGGGGGTTCCCAAGATTCTAAGGGGAGCTATGTGATCCTGGATCACTAAACGGATTGCCATCATCTCGGACTCCACTGGCAGATCGAATGGGAAAAACAATAGCAACATTCCAGAGAAAGGCATCATCGAACTCTGCCACAAGAGATATAGCGATGACCACTGAACTCCCATACAGCGAAGAAAAAGAAAAAAAAAAAAAACTACAACTAAGACTAGATGATTGAAATTGATGACTAAAAACTTATAACTAAATAAATATTAGTACATATATTCAATCAGCAAAGTGAGATAAACTATAACTAGATGTAAGTACATGAATATATCGCAGTTGAGATATCACAGTTTGTAGTATATCCCAGTGGCTCTCAAGTACAATAACAGGGACTGGACTTGATCTAGTACAGACAGAACGCCAACCCACTAGTGAGGCCAATGGGACTTGGAGGTCCACAAGCACAGAGTACCTAATAGGGCTGGGCAGTCCACCAGAAATTGGCGAATGGATAGATCCCCTTCACACCCCCCACACACACACACATCACGAGCCTCTGAACTAGACTTCTGAACTTTTTTATTACAAGCAAGTATCTGTGGGTAAGACGAGTATGGCCAGTGGCAACCCGATGGACCACTATTCGGTCACTCCTTGGAAGTTGGGTTACGAAAGAGCCATCCGGGCCATGGTCCTACGCAGAACACTTTAAGTTAGTTATTTTTCATAAATGTGTTTTAAAAATTACTAGAAATGAGAGAAAAACAGCTAAAAATTATCATTTATATTTCTTAACGGAATATTACTCATATCAAATAAATTGTATCAACTACATTAAACTAGAAAAATTAATACACTCATGAACAAAATTGTTCTGAGAATTATAGGTACCTAAACTCCATTTTTATGTGCTAAAAGTCGATAAAAACTGCAACAAAAGCTACAAGTTCTCTTTTCTCCTCCCATCTATTTTGACATGGATATGTCTTTGCTCTGGGGGGTCAACCAAAAATTGTCGTCACGCAAAAGTTGATGTCACAATTTCTAATGATGTTCACGTACAACCCAGCCGTTGGTAGGGGAATGGAACTTCCGCAGTTTTCATCGCACAGAAATCGTTCGCCACTCGTTGGAAAGAGCTTGATTTATGTGATAAATGTTCACATCTCAAGCTACCAATTTCCCCCTCCTTACGTACCTGGCTACATTCCTAAACTAAGTTGATTGGACTGTAAACAATTTTCGTTTGGCGGAAACTAAATAATTGCGTCTGTATTGGAGAAATAGCTTTAATAGTATTTGTAGTATGCTTTTTGTGCCTCCAAGAATAATAAAATAAATTCTTTATCCTACATTTCGTCGCCTACAGTCCAAAGTTAAAGGATTTGTAAACAACTCTCGAGGACAACCTTTATGAAATCCCCAATCGAAGACATATCCATGTACCTAACTTGGTATCTGCTTGTAAAGCAGATAATGGAACTTGTTTACGAGTTTTGAATACCTATCAGACTATTGCGTATTTAGAATAAGAGTTTTTGCCAAATTTATAGTTTTGCCAATTTCGCTGTACTCAAAATTCACAAAAATTTCAAAACAATATGCATCTTTATTTGGTATTTCTTTAAATTTTCGCGTGCCAAATGGGGAGAAGAGAGTGAAAGAGGCGGAAGCAATGAGATTAGATGGACACCAGATAAGGATAAAGAGGCGCGTGTGAGGCTGTAGGTACGTGTGCGGGCCGCGCTCGTGTGTGTGTGCGTGAAAGGCGCGACAGCCTGGGGGAGAGCGAGATCGGCAACGCCGCAATACCCCCAGGTCCTCCCACCGCCTCCGGGATCAAAGGCCACGGCGAATTTTCCGTTTTAGCAAATTTCCCTGGGAAAATGATTCTATCCTAATGGATTTAACATTGAAATAGGAAAATCGATGCAAATTATTACACAATGATTTATTATTTCTGTATTGGATAGTCCATCTACTCAAACCATCTGTTTACAGCCATTAAACGAAGTTTATTATAGATAATTCTCTAATATATTTGCACAGGTGTAGACAGAAGCCTAAGGAACATAAATCGAATATATTACACAAATCACCTATCTACGTAGATTCCGCTTCAGAAGTCCATCTACAGTTTACAATAGTTTCAATAAACGCGGTTCCGTGAAGTGAAAATTTCATTGGAATTATAGGTATCAGCTGATACGAGCGTCGTAGTTACACGGCGATTTTGCTATAAGTATTCCACCGGTTGATTTGCATCCATGTTTTTTTTCTGCTAAGGTTTAGCCTTTAGGGAGAGCGAACGGACGGATGTACAGCGATTTGGGTGGTTTCATTCGATTCTTTGAGATTATGTCTATAAATGAGACCCATAAAAGCACTAGGTACTGTTATCTACATAGAAAGTTTTCGAGATCTTGATTTTTCAATATTTCAACCCTTAAATAGTAACCTTTATGGTTGACTGATAGTGATGCTGATGTTACTGGCACATCCGACATCCCCGGCTGATGAATAATTTTTGAGCCGAATTTCATAGAGTTTGGTCCAGTAGTTTCGGAAAAAAGCTTCACACGGCGGTCGGGTGGATTTTTTTTTTTTTTTTTTAAACGTTTTGAAGCAAACCAAAAAATTTTGAGACTGGGGTTAAACAAATTTCTTCGTCAATTACAAAGATTCATTAGGTATTGTTCGTTGTTGTTCAAATTTTGTCGACGCTGCCAAAGGCCTTAATTCTCACCCAATTTTCAAGATTCATTTCCATGTTCTATCCGATTTTTAGTCTAGTTGTACAGCAAACTAAGGACATTTTTAATTTCATGGCGGAAAAGACAGAATGGAGGGGGTTTTGGGTCTTTAAAACGAGCTTATTATGATATATGATAATATAATAATTGAATAGGCATATTATACTAATAATATATGATATCATGGTATATAATAATTGAAAGTGGAAAGAGGGAAAAATAGAAAATTAACAAGTCCTAATTAACCAATGTAAGTATTTGTAAAACAAGGGAATGATTAGAGTTCCTTCTGGAATGACCTGCAAAAAATAATGTATTCTACTTGCTAGGTACCTACCGAGGAATAACAACCAGCTCGTAATCCACAACCACGCTCGGCTACCAAAAGAAAGCCAGGAACAAGAACATTTGACCCAATAAATTGCAGGGTAGGCGCACTCCCTCGGATATGAGAAGGGAACCGTTACAAAGTCTATTACATATAAACTATTCGAAAAGGTAACAGTTATTTTGGTGGAACTAAGATGGATAAAAACCTGAATCAGTGTGGTAAGTACTAGATCAACTGAGCATGGTTGCTTCGTTCAAGAACACTCACAATGTTAGAACACATCATAGTAGATTGAACTAAGTAGTTACCTATCAACGTTGATACTTGAACATACAAAGCTCTTCCTTCTTTTCAACGGCTGCAGCCTTTTCATCCCTCTTCTCTTAAGTTGTGAGTTGACTGATCGGTTCATCAGGCCTCATGACGACAATGGGCATCCCGAGGCCGCTGGGTTGGCACGTCGGCATGGGCCAAGTCAAGCACAGATTCTCCGCGACAATCCCACTTGGGATAGTCCTCCAACAGACCGTTTCTCTTTAAACACTCGTACTGGCCACAGATTAGTTTTAATTTTTTTCGTTCATGAGTTTTCCTCTTTCTTGTTTGCTGTTCAGGAGTTTTCGAAGTGTTATGAGTGTAGGTACGATCATTAATTCAGTGCAGTTCATCAAAGATAACTATCCCCGTGTAACAGTGGAAGAAAAGTGCAATATTTGCGACCTCTCCCTACCATCACTCTCTGAACTGCAGCAGACTTTGAAAACAAAGAATCGTGCAGTTTCGTGCCGAAAGTTCAACGCCGAATATTATTAAAACAGTAGATTGGTTTTGCAGGATTCAGTATATCAGAATTTCTGTTTTCCATTAGAGAACATTTTTCGTGTCGTTTCTAATTTGAAGATGAGAAAGTTACCAAGATTTATCCCGTTTGCAGATGGCTGAAATTTCTAGTTGGCTGAGAAAAGCACCTCTTCCGTCCCCTTCGTGATAGCCCCTGTTAATCTCTGTGCACCCTATGAGTTTCAGGGCAGGAGCCGCCACTGGCAGCTATAGTTACCTACATATCGAGCAGGCACTTACATACCAATTTATACACACACACACTCAAAGGCGCTTTTTCAAGGAGGACCCTTTTGTAGATACTCTCCTCCGATTTCGCATCTTGAGTTTCCTTTTGGAAATTCGAGAATAAATTAATTAATTTTGAGTAAAATGAGCGTGTTCGAATTTCGATAGTTGGCAAATTAGCAAGTTACTATTTTCCGGCCATTAATCAATACATTTTATTTTAGTTGAGCTTTCCTAAATGCCGCAAACGGTGTGAATTGGTGCGGGTAAAGTTTTAAAAATATATTTAAGAAGAAGCCAAAAAACCGAAAAATCGCCAGATACTCAGCGAGCAGTCGAATTTGCACGCCGGAAAATTAGTGGGTTGGAAATTGAAAGTTGGCGAGTCAGAAAGTCTTCAAGTTGGGAAACTGGCAAAGCCGGTCGGAAAATCGAAAACTAATGAAACTGTTGAATAGAAAATTGGAAAATGAAACATTAAGAAGTAAGGTTGTACAAAAATTTCAAACCAAACAATTGGGAATTTCCCCAATTCTTCCCTCCTTTAAAAGTGAACCAGTTAGACATTTTCCAAGTTAGGAAATTGAAAAGGCCGATTGGGACAACAACAAAAAATTTCTGAAAGGAAAAGAGAAGTTGAGGAATTGGCAAGTTAAGAATTGAGCCGGTTTTAAAAAATAAATTCCAACAAAACGAATTGACGGGTTGAAATTTCTTTCATCTGGGAAAATATAAGGTTAGAACATATAGAAGTGGAAAGTGGAATATGGTAGACAGACAATCAGAATGTGAAAAATCAGCAGGTAATGAATTGAGATCGGATTTCGTCCAAAATAACTGGTTCTTTAAAAAGTGACAAGTTGATTTTTATCTTCCTCTTTTTGCTGATTTTCCCAACTGGCCGAAAAAGTTGGAGGGAGCACCCGCCACCCTCTCTACGTCGCCCCTGGGTACCTACTGAGGATAAGTGATACTTACATGTATTGTGATAAATGCAATCATTATAATTTTCCGAACGTTAGTGAGGCTTTGTGCAATCATTGGCAGTGATTTTATAAATTTGCATTTAAAATCTTACCTAGACCAGAATATTAGTCCGTAGCACAGTGAGCCAAATCGGAAAATTTCTGAAAACCCATCATGATTTTGATAGCAATTGCACCTACAGTTACTGTATTCCTCAACCATGGTAGTTGGCGTTGGCTTGATAAGAGTTTCGAAGCAATGGATAAACTCGCAAATCATTGCGTTACAGTACCTACATTTTGTATTACTTAGGTACGTCTACATCCAATTTCGAACTAATAACAATAAAATTTTTAGTTTTGACAAAATAACAGAGTTACAAAGAATACTTACCTCGTCCATACAGGCTGGAAAGCTAACAATCCCACGAAATGCCTTCGTGAGTCCTTCTAAATTTCCCTTCTACTATTGAAGTTTGGAGTCACATTGTGATTAGATTAGCTAGGTAGTTAATACCTTACCTATGGCTGAATTTTCTTAGAAATAGGGCCACAATATTATCGAGGTCAACTTTATTTCAATGATCTTGATGTAGATACCGAATTTGTCGTCACTCTTTCTTAGCGCAGATAAGTATCCCTTGCTGCGCAGAACTTTGTCAGTGCAGGTCATAGGCAATTATTTCTCTCAGCTCACTAGATCCATGTCCGCACTGCCACTGACTAAGTACCTGGACATCAGGGTTAAATACACAAACATACACCAATTGTTTTATTTTATTTTTTTTTTTACCAATTCGGTCTTAGAAGGGTCTGAAATGGATTGGTACCTACCCACCTAGGTACCGATTCGGTTATTTTTCTCATGCATGGGTTGTCCCACACCTCTCTGGATCAATTCTAATAAGGCTCCTCTTATACAAGGTGATTCCCTCGCAGAAGCAAAAAAAAATTTGGGTGAAACTACATCAAAAATGGGGTGAAATGCCGCCAACTGCATATTTTTATCTCAATCCGTTCTCGAGGTATGATTTTTTAAAGGTTTTTTCAGGAAAACCGTGTTTTTTTCCTTTTAAACTCAACTTTCTTCACTTTACTTCATTTAATTTTAATTTTTGACCACATTTTCGGAATCAACACTAAATTTACTATAAGAATAGTGTACTTGGGTTTTTGAAAAGTATCATTCAAAGGCCCTTACATCAGCTCAAACATTGACGATTTTGAAAAAAATAATATTTCTGAAAATCTTTAAAACTCTTTTAAAAAGAATCCTGGAAACTGGCAAATCTCATGAAAACTGCTTCATCTAATATGCTTTCCAACGGTATTATCAATTTTACTTTTATTTTGTTATTTAGGGGAGAAAATAATATTTTAATGTTAAAAAATGTGGGTTTTTCAATGAAATTGTTGGTTTTCTCGAAAGATGACCCTCCATGAACCAACGAGTATGGGGTCGGTTTCTATGTATTTTTTCACGCTGTATCGAATGGTAACATTTGTAGATCTCTCCAACTCCGTTATAACCGAGTTTTACACTTAAAATGGCAAATTTTTAGTTTGTTTGTTATGATTAAATGTATGAGTGTTATGGGGTAAAAGTAGTTAATTAAAGTGTAAAACTCGATTATAACGTAGTTGAGAGATCTGCAAGAGTTTCCATTTGATCCAGCGAGAAAAATTACATAGAAACCGACCCCATACTCGTTGGTTCATGGAGGGTTCTCTTTCGAGAAAACCAACTATTTCATTGAAAAACCCACATTTTTTAACCTTAAAACATAATTTTCTCCACTAAATAACAAAATAAAAGTAAAATTGATAATACCGTTGGGAAGATTATTAGACGAAGCAGTTTTCATGAGATTTGCCAGTTTCCAGGATTCTTTTTAAAAGAGTGTTAAAGTTTTAAAGATTTTCAGAAATATTATTTTTTCAAAATCGTCAATGTTTGAGCTGATGTGAGGGTCTTTGGATGGTACTTTTTAAGAACCCAAGTACACTATTCTTATAGAAAATTTAATGCTGATACCGAAAATGAGGTTGAAAGTTAAAATTAAATGAGGCAAAGTGGAGATATCCGAGTTTAAAATGAAAAAACACGGTATTCCTGAAAAAACCTTTAAAAAATCATATCTCGAGTACGGATTGAGATAAAAATATGCGGTTGGCGGCATTTTACTCCATTTTTGATGTAGTTTCACCCAAATTTTTTTTTGCATCTGCGTGGGAATCACCCTGTATATGAAGGTTTGCTGTAATAAGCTTCAGAAAGACGTCCAAAAAACTGAAAAAATAGCCAAAATACCTAACAAAGTTCATAATTGCAGAACACCATTCAGAATTAGACTTACGGCAAATTCTGATTTAATAACATTTTATTCACAAATATTGGCGAATTATTAAAATCTTGAAAAACTTGAAACTGAAAATTTTGCTTTATTAGCTTAGCTGTACGGCTGGTTTTGGTTTTCAGAAAGAGTAAGGATGGTCTTAGCAGCCGTAATTCCTCCGTGGGAGACGAACTTCCGAAAACCAAGTCTGAAGCAGCCAGGGTCTCCATCAAGGGCTCTCAAGATGAGCAGTGCGAAGGGCTCCAGAGCCTCAGAGTGCTGCAGAATTACGTAGCAGCCAAGGGCAAAGGAGCCGCTCCTGATGACAGGCAGGCGCCTGACGATAAGCCGGGGATGACGCCTGCAGAAAGTAACGTTTCGACACAGCAAGCTTTGGAGCCTGAAACGAGCAAATCAACGACTGACGTCCCTCAAGGCAAGAAGTTGAAGAGGAAACCCAAAAAATCGAAAATTAACCCTTTCATGGATGGCGCTCCACACCCTGATCACCCCCTAGTAAGTTATTTTTGACAAAGAAAATCTAGAAATTGCTAAGTACCTACATAAAAGACCACAGTGTTATTTCAGTTGACCGGTTTCAGCGAGAGCTTTCTTAAAAAGTGCAATAGGTAGGATAGCAGAATAGGTACTGCCCTGATTGGAAATTCTGAATTGCGTACTGGAGTCTAGGAAGTGCTCTTAATGAACTGCTCAGACTGGGGAATAGAGAAAAGAACGATCGTTCAGGTGTTGCGAACGTATTGGCAGGAACTGGGAAAGAAAGTATAGTATAGGCATATACATATGAAAAAGCGTTAACCGCTAGGATTCGTTTCAAAATGCCTCAAAACGGATTGCAATTGAGACAGTTACGATTTTTAAATTTTTGAAGTCATTGCAACATAGCTTCCTTATCAACGAAAATTCGCTAATTAATAACCATTATTCCACCGTTATTTGAGGACTATGGGAGTCACCGTTTAACTGCGACATGACATAAATTTCATGAAATTATGAACTACAGTTCTCAATGGCGCAATGAGGGCAAAAGAACTGATTTCTTTGGGCGAGAGTGATTTTGTAAAGTTTTTATTTATTAGTAACACGACACATCAAAATTCGTTTTTTCTCTCCTGAAAAGTTGTGTTTTGCAAAATATGAAAGTGTGGTTGGTGTCAAACTTCTTAGGATGAAATCTACATACATTTGAAAAAACCGAAAGTACCATTTTCACGTCATGGGTAAAGCTCATTCCTTTCATACTAATTACTCCCCAAAACACATCTGGTACCTATCCTACTTACCAGCAACTCCCTGTGTGGTCTAATGATTTCAGCTTCCGATTCCCCGACCTCCAAAAACAGTGGAGATCCGCGGAGGGGACGTTCTAGGCCAGTGCGAGTGTTTAAAGAGAAACGGTCTGCAGCAGGACTGTCCCAAGTGGGATTGTCGCGGAGAATCTTTGTGCTTGACGTGGCCCATGCCGACGTGCCAACCTAGCGGCCTTGGGATGCCCATTGTCGTCGAGAGCCGTGTCATGAGGCCTGATGAACCCATCTGTGAACTCACAACTGAAGAGAAGAAGAGGGCTGAAAAGGCTGCGGCCCTTGAAAAGAGGAAGGAAGAGGTTTGTATGTTCAAGTATCCATGAATCTGCTTAGTTCAAACTACCAGGATGTGTTCAAATTTATAGTGTTCTTGAATGAAGCAAACATGCTCAGTGTGTTAGTACTTACTGCAGTGATTCAGGTTTCAATCCATCTAAGTTCCACCAAGATAACTAAGTATTATTCGAATAGTTAGGTCCACCACTGTGTCTACCCTGCAATTCATTGGGTCAAATGTTCTTGTTCCTGGCCTCCTGAAGGAGTTCAGAGAACACCTAACTCTACAATCGAGGAGGGACAGTCCCTGAATGCTGCAAATATAAGCGCTATTAAGGGTAATCGAAGCTTTCACACTCCTTTCCAGTTATTTAATGCATGGATTTAACTATGTAGTTCATTCGACATAAATCCGTCTTCAATCCATGTCATGGTAGCAGAGCGTGGTTTTGGATTACGTGCTGGATATTATTCATTGGTAGGTACCCACCTAGTTGAATCCATTATTTTTTGTCGGCCATTCCAGGAGGAGCCCTAGTCGATACCTTGTTTTATAAATATTAACATTGGTCAATTAGGACTTATTTATTTTCTATGTTTCCAACTTTCAATTGTCATTACCTAATTGATTCCACACGCCCCTGCCTTATTATTTCCTTTAACGAATTTTCGGAGAAAATTAAACTATTGCAATGGCTCCGAAAATTTTAAAATCCAAGTTTTCGAAAAATGTCTTCATAGAAATCCTTTTTTTGACATTCTGACATGTACCTACAACAAAATCACTAAAAATAGCTGAAAACCAGAAAGAATAGTTAAATCAATATCTTTTAAGGATAATTTATCAAAAAAGTTTATCAACATCGAACTGGAATGTAATAAAATTTATACAAAAAATTAGGCAGGAAAAAGATTTCAAATTTCTTTAATATTCGTTAAAAATCGATAACAACTGAATAGTAATATATTATTCAGAACGAATTTCGTTGCCATAAAATTGGTACCTAATGCTATTTTGTGCATCCAGAGTCCAAATTTCAAGACAATGTAACATAAATATATAATAAATGATAATTCACGGAAATTCGCTCATACATACAATCATGCTGCATAACTGGAACTTTTTCATGGATTATAATCCCACATTTATGTAGCCTTTGAAACATTGTTCTCATTTAATGTAAGTCCCCAAAGTGGGCAATTATAATTCAAAGTTCCCAATCTGGCAAAATCTTTTCAAGTCTTTAAAGTTTCAAAAAAGCAAATCATCCTTCTTGGTTTTTCCAATCTTAGATTGTGGGTTAGTAGCCTAATAAATGTTTCAGACGACATCTCCTGAACCAAGCTCATTGACCGTCCATCTTGCTTTTAATTTCTTCATTATTATTTCCAATAGCCAATGCGTCTATTTATCAAGAACCATAATGTCCCTTCCAATAAAACTATCTCAGTAATACCAACCTTTACAAAGGAAGCTAATTAGCTTTGTGGTTTTCAGTTGAAATTTCCAGGATTGGAACCCTTACCTACTACTTTCCGTTCACATTTAACATACTTATTCTTCAAATAAGTATGATTTTAAGGGGAGGAGTGTGACGGTTTCCGTCTCACCTGCGATTTTTCGTCGGGGCAAACGTTCTGTTCCCAAGTTTTTCAAGTGGCGATTCGGATATCCCTTAATCCTGCAAATGTATGCGCTAGTAAGGTGGAGGAGCCCAATCGATTTTTCTTAAATCCGCTTCAACTTGTTTCGTTCAAACTGTAAAGATGTGTTCAGGTTGTATTCTTGTATGAAGCGAACATGCTCAGTTCAAGTTAGTAAGAATATGTACTTCATGCTGATTAAGGTTTCCCCCATCTGGGTTCTACCAAAATAACTGTTATTCGATCAATTAACAATTGATTTACATTTTTACAATTAGGTTACACATTCGAACTGCCTTTCATAGGACGTGAACAAGTCCATGATCCAAAATAATACTGTTAAGCGCATAGTTTTGAGTTGCTGGTGTTTATTTTCGGTGGAAACCATCACCGAACAATTATTGCTGCAATTTGTATAAAGAAAGAAAGTGTGAAACATAACCTGTGATAAAATGTAGACGTAGGAGTGTCATGAAAATAAACTAAACATAATATAATTGTATCATCTACACAAGCCACTGTGGGGTTCATTCCTAAAAGTTTCCCATACATACCGCATATAACCATAAATATGGAAGTATGATAGAGAGAACTCTCGAGCTTAAGAGATGGCTTCTGAAATATATTCTTTCAACTAGCCAAGCTTTCATTGTGCAACGTTTGGATTACCACAGAGTGAATGTAAACCCATACAAATGTGACAATACTACACCAATATTATAACCTTAACACTTCATAACGATAGAAAGGTAATTTATAGGCAATATTTATTCTGAATAGGTTCGGCTGATTGAGGATGCAAGAGCAAACTGGAAGCGCGGCAAAGATCAAGCAGCTGTTCAAAAAGCTGCAAACGAGAAGAAAGGTTACCTGAAATGCAATATTCATAGTGGGAAGTACAGGTAGGCAAACACTTTCTAAATGTAGTTAGTTTTTCGAATGTTTAGATTTTAGATTACCTAACTGAAATCAGCACTGTTTAAAACACCTATGTTTGTGGGGGTGGGGGACAAATCAACTAATATAACTACCATGTACTGAGCACCAGCAAAAATTATTTCCTTTTTTACATTTTAGTTATTTGTAGAAAATTAGTAGACATACATACTACCTATTTCAACTCAGTTACATATTGTTGAAACTAATTTATATATTAACGTCAATGGACCTGACCAACATTTCTAATCAGCGAAGAGTCAAATTTCAGAGATTATTATCATGTGTACCTATTCCAGATAATGTCAAGTACAAATTCATTGGATAATATTCTTCGCTATTGCTCTGTGAGATCCCTTTAAAAATGGTTCGCTTTCCCATATTACAGGTTGGTACCGCTGATGAAGAACGAAGTCACGCAAACACCTGATGCTATGTACGTCTGTCCCTGTGAAGAGCCGGGACATTTACCACCAACCTCAGGTGACACTAAACCTCCTCCCCAACCTGAACAATCTCCAGGAGAAGGAAAGGAAATGTCTTTCCCTCAAGCGCCAGCAACGAACACAGAAAAAGTGAGAATGGAGTCCGTCCGAACAAGCACAACAGGCATACCTCCCGTCCGTCAATTGAAAGCCCTGATGAAAAAATGATGTGTGGAAACATAAAAAATGGTTAACAACTAAATTCATGACAATTTAATCATAACTATTAGGTGGGTATACGTGTAGTTTTCTCGGTAAAAGAAGATAACCCTTAAGCAGCCAACATATCAAGACAGAACATTCTTTTATCATATATTTTCACTGGAATACCTACCTGTTACAAAACAAACATGTGGAGCAAGTCTCCACACGACTATTCCAACATATAGATATCTGACTCTCAGGTTGGTTATTGGCATTTTTTAGGACGTCCCTTTGAAGCTGGGTCATAAAGACAATGCTTTGCCAATGGAGAGATGGGCTATTTGAATTGCTACTGGGAGATGTGGGACAACCCAATCGCGAGAGGAAAAATTACGATGTTTGCGACTATTTTATTGCTCGATCCCGATTCTAGTCAGGTTCAACAAAGCTCGGAAATTTGGAGTAACATGAAAAAACGGAGGGTGAAAAAAAAAAAAAAAAAACGTATTTTGTTCAACAAATTTTTGTAAACACTGCTTAGCTGCAAATCCTTGACCGATTTCGAGATTCGTATATTTTTCGATTTCGAGTTTAGTCTAGTTGTGCAAAAAACTTGGGAAATTTCAAATTTTCCGTCGGGAGGGGAATGGAGTGGGTAACTACCGATAACTAGCGCTGCCCAAGCTACAACTCATTGTTCAATTAATAATTCGGTCTAGTTTTGGAACATTTCAGGAGTTTAAAATTTCATTTTGGAAGGAATTGAATGGAAGAAGGTAATACTGATAAATCGTGGTTTTCACTAGTTTTATGACAAGTTATTCGTTCGATCCAGATGTCAGTTCAGTTACGCAGCAATCCTTGAAAGTTTTAAGTTTATGATCGGTGAGGGTAAATCCAATGTATCATAATATTTGTATTTGTATCATCCGTTTTCTTCTTCTTCTTTTTAAATCTTATGGTTTAGATTTGCGAAAAATCGGGATTTCATTTCGAAGATGAATTGTTTGTGAGAAGTGATGGTGGGGTCAAGTAACTGTACTTTTTATTACATCTTAAACGGTTTTGGTGATTTTTTGTTAATTTGATCATTTTACTATTTTTCTCGAAGTAATTGGTATCTCTGAGAAACCATTCTAAGTAAATTCATTCATAATTAGAAATCAGTTCGTGGGGGGGGGGGGGGTAGCATAATCCTTTTAGATTATGAAGGAATGGATACATCCAGTAAAATCATGATTTATTAGCTATTCTCACCCAAATCATAAAACCAGACACATGCCACCACCACCTCAACAGATGCACGCTTTAATGCATGCATTTCTAACCAATATGTACATATATATACATATACATATATATCATTTTGAGGTATTACAGATGGTTGGAAAATATAAGAAACATATAAATATAACTTACAAAATTGAGAGAATATTTCGCCGTATCGGCATCGTCAGCTCTAGTCGATACGGCGAAATATTCTCTCAATTTTGTAAGTTATATTTATGCGTTTCCTATATTTTCCAACCATCTGTAATACCTCAAAATAATATAACACGCGAGTGTTTTCATCCTTCATAAAAAAAATTATATATATATATATATATATATATATAGAGAGAGAGAGAGAGAGAGAGAGAGAGAGAGAGAGAGAGAGAGAGAGAGAGAGAGAGAGAGAGAGAGAGAGAGAGAGAGAGAGAGAGAGAGAGAGAGAGAGAGAGAGAGAGAGAGAGAGAGAGAGAGAGAGAGAGAGAGAGAGAGAGAGAGAGAGAGAGTTCTTATTTCAAAACACGAACAAAAGAAACTAAACCAATCGATAAATAAATAATTTAATATATTTTATCTGAATATATTGTACAAAGAGTTAAGAGAACAGATTGTAACTTCGTTTGGTTTCAGATTGAGATAGTCACATTTACTTTTTCGATTTGGCAAACTTGAACTATGTGTCTGAGGCAGGATGCGATTCTGAGTGGGCGACGGTGTCAGAAACCACGATGGGGTCGGTTTCAGGGGCCTCTCCAGTATTACTGATTCCTGCTGCAGATTCTGAAGATATTTTTAGCGAAGATATGTCCAGTTTTGTCACTGGAAGTAAATGATGGATGGGGGCTGTTATGAGTTCAGTCTCGAAGAACACCAAGTACTGGAACAATCCATCATCATCAGGGTTGGAATCGTCTTTCAACCTCCACTTCAAAATAAACATTTTTCTTAAACATTAGGACTCACTTGTTCTTGGAGCTTGAAAACAGGAACGGACAGGAATGCTGCAATCTCGACTGGGCTGAACAAGGAATGAAGGCATCGTTGGAAGTAAGGAACCAGACTGTCGTGGAAACAGACAACCATTTTAGTTAGAGTGTCCCTCTCTTCAACACTCATAGCTTGTTGCTCCTGAAACCGACAATAAACACTCGAGATTAAGATTTCAAATAATCATCACCTACCCCAAGATGGATTTGAGCTCTGCTTGGCTACTTTAGGTTCGTTAGATATCTCTAAATATATCTAACAATTTAATAATATCTGTGCAGCTGTAGTAATTAGTGATGCAAAGTTGGAATTCAAATTACTTTCAAAAAAGTACCAACGATTTGTAATTTTAGACAGTGTTTTTTGCATGGACTGTCCAACAAACTCGTAATTAACTACTCGAGGGGGAACAGATTTTTCTCCTTAAAAAAGTTCATTTTTAGCGTCTAGTTCAAGAAAATCATCCCACGAAAGAACAAAATCACTTACCAAAGCGAAAATGAACAGTTCAAGAATAAATAACTAATTGGGTGATTGGACTGGCCAAACGTGCTAGCGCGCGTCCACTTTGTGCATAGATAGAGAATTGGGTTCTCCTGAGATCATAGGTTCGAATCTCTGCGACCCCTCATAAAACCGTGGGTGGCGAAACAATGGGATCCGACAATATCAAGAAATCCGGGGTAATGTGGATCGTCTAAAAGGTACTCCAATGGGGCTCTGAGCTAACAAGGTTCACCGCTAGGAGCCGTAGGGGGCGAAAGCCCTGAGGAACATGATTGTTGACATGACTTTCGCCTTGTTGATACTTGCCTTCATGACTTTCCGTCTTGCATAACCCCTTTTCGCTCTACAATTCGTTCCCCTCACCATAATCACATCAACAGTGGTCAAAAATGAGAATTATATTTTTAATTAATAAATTATTAAAATAAAGAACCACAATCAAACAAAAAACCGACAGAACAATAAAAACAAGTTGTGTCTGTCATGACTGCTCTAATCGGCAACAAAAGAATAGCAAAGCAGTAAGATCATTGTTTACGTTCTGCACTCTATCTCGAGCTTCTCATGTTCAGAGCACCATTGAAAAGATCCACAATTTCACCCCTAATAATGACATAAGAAAATTTTCCTAATAGGCCAGGGCGTTGAAGTTTTAGAATTTAGAATAATCGATTGAAAAATCTAGAACATGATTCTTTTGAAGAAAGCAACGAATTTTGGCGAGCAGCACGTTACATTTTTGGGAGTTATCATTGGCAATAGTTTGTCAGGTCATACTCACATCAAACTCACTGGTTCTCTATCTCTCGCCTGTCATCTTTTGTATCCCCTGCAACTTTTTTTTCCCGCACACTCGGCCTGCTTACCAGTGGAGTTGCACATTCATTTCCAAGAAACTACGTCCTGAATTACCTCCTGTACGTTCAGGAGGGCACCTACTGACACTACAGTCAGAAGCTACGATGTTCATCAATTCCCCACTGGGGGCAATCATAGTTTACATCCTCCTGCTGCTCGACCTACGACCACATTTACGAATGATCATGTACCTACACTTGGGGACTCGACTTTTTCATTGCTTCTGTGAACCAATCCTTACACTTCCAGTTAATAAGTTCAGAAGCAGGTAGGTACTGTAAAGCAGGCTATCATTAAGATTGAACTCTATAAGTCTTAAGTTCATTTTAAATGTGAGAGAAGGGATTATGTATATGGTAACTGTTTGATTCACTGTTGCACTAGTGTTACCTACTCATTCATGATTCATTTTATTCCTGTTGTGACTTCATTTATTAACCCGTTTCGGACCTGAATTCCAAAAAGTTTTGTTAGGATATTTCCTGATAAAGTTGCCCAGCTATTCATTTCTAAAAAGTCTGATTATTCCTAGTATTAATCGAGTTGAAGAATTAAATATGTAATTTTTTTAGTATAAAGGTAACAAGGAATGTATTTGAATTTTTTTTACCCTTTTGTAAAAGTGAGAAATAGTTGTAGAAACCGTGATGAGGCTCCTCTCTAGCATCCTGGTCATGGAGTTAGCAATAGCTAGTGGGGCACAAAGCCTGAACTGATTCAAGATGCTGATGATGCCATTAGTGAAACGACCAAGGGGAAAGTAATTTATAAGTCCTTCAGGTGGTGACAGATCATTCTGAAACAAGTAGAATAACCGTGAAAATATTATTAATAAAGTATTAGTTATCAGCTACGAAAGGTATTTTGGCTATGTGGAGTAAATGCTTCCTTTGGGCATTACAGTTGTAAGTTAAATTGTTATGAATTTAATCGTGAGAGATATAAATCTATCATGATTAGGCGAACTCACTTGGCTATCCATCAACTGAGGTTGTGTTGAAGACAATGATGTCGTCTCCAGAGAGAATTTTTCCATGTCAGCAACAAATTGTTCACTCGTTTGCCTGATTTGGAAAGAAAGGCTATTGGTGAGCTTCTTTATGAAAACTGGAGCCATCAGCCCTCTTAGGTCAGCACCGACACGACCAAGTGACTGACCAAAGTACATAACCTGCTCCAAGCAGCTTACTATGTCACTATTCTCTGGCATTTCCCTTTCACAGCATGCGATGAAGTCACAAACCTGGAAGAGTCCATACGCAGATATGAATTTACAGTTTGAGTTATATGTACCTCACGAAGTACATGCTAAGATGTAATAGGCCTCTTGTCCATTGGAATCGGAAAGCTGCAAAATCTGTTCGCCTGAACACCCACGATTGAGAACTAACTTACTTGTGGGAAAGATTAAGTAAAATTATAGTTGGTCGAAGTAGAAGACTGTTTACTTATGTGGCCCTCGTGTTCTCACTGTGTTGCGGTAAATTTCAAAGAAATAATTTGAGAATACCCACCAAGGCATAGTTTTTTAAACGAAAACAGTATTTGTTCTGTTCCGTCCCCCCTGACCCCGGCCCTCTCGAGCGCCGCCATCTCATCTCATTCAGTAAATATAGCAGGCGAATGACTGGGTGGGCACTTAACAGTCTTCTACCTACCTACTATAATTCTACTCAATCTTTGCCACAGGTAAGTTGAGTTCTCAATTACAGTATGGTATTTGTTGAAGACTGTTTACTTATGCAGCTCGTTCAAAGACCTCATTCACCTGCTTGCAAAAGAGGTGATGGTAAGGGTGCTCCCCATGACTGCTGTTGGCCAAGAATAAAGAGGAGAGAATCAAGCTTCTTTTCCTCACTTGTGGCGCACACTTTTGTGTGCAGGGGAACCATGAATACGCCCAACTCTCCCATACCCACCAATGCTACCAGTAATCCCCCCCCCCCCCCCCCCCCTTTCACCGAGCGGATATATTACAATATATATGCATAGACACGACAAACAAACGGAGTTTGTTATATTATCATAAATAATAAGAGATTCGACAGATGAAATTCTGGCTGGCCCCAATGGGGAGGAGCCGAGATTCGAATTTTCCTAAAATAGGTGATAGAGATCTCTAGACTGTGGTGATGCCTCTGCACTTGAAAAAGAAAACAGCCCTGAGTTAATCAGGGTGCTAGGCAATTTGTCATGGTTCTAGGATGGAAATCCTTTGCCCATGTCGGGTTAAACTGTTCTATGTTATTTAGCTCTGCTCTTGAAGAACAAAACAGATCCCTGTGTTAATCGGGGTGTTAGGCAATTTGACATGGTTCTAGGATGGAAATCCTTTGACTAAGTCGGGTTAAACTGTTCTATGTTATTTAGTTTTGTTGGAGTAATGCTGTAAAGGTTGGTTTATCCCCCCCCCCCCCCCCCCTTTTGAAATATTCAGGAGAAATGCCATAGATGAAAATTCGGCTGGCCCCAAGGGAGAGGAGTCGAGATAATTAATGCTGTAAAAGCTGGGTTATCCCCCCCTTCCCCCCTATTGAAATATTCGAGGAGTCGAGATCCGGATTTGCCTGTAAATAGGATCAACGATCTCTAGATGTCTCCGTTATTGAAAAAGAAACTAGAGCCTTAATTTAATCGGGTTATCAATTAGTTTGGCATGGTACTAGGATGAAGATCCTTAATCTATATAGTGTTATGATGTTCTGCGTTAACCAGTTTTAATTCTCGAGGGGGCTGCAAGTGCATTAGGAAAACAATTAAATTGGGGTTTTTTTAATGTGACTTCCTCTTGCATTGTCCTGTCCCATGTATAGTGGCGGATGCAAATTCTGCCTGGCCTTGAAGGGGGGCTGATAGTATACTTAGCAAACATTGAGGAATTAGCTGTCCACCCTGCCGCTTTAAAAATGAATGGCAAGGAAATGCCTTTCCTAGCAGCAGACATTGCCGCATGACGGTGGAGTAGGCCGAAAATTTCGTTATTTTCTATTCCTGCCACGTGCAGGAAAGTTGATACTCAATGACTGGCTGCTGGTCGGATAGGAGTGCGTGCCGTTAATAATGAATTGTCACGGTGATCTAAATTCGCCATGACCTACAAATAGCGTCTTAACAATGATGGGATGCATAATTTTGGTCCCAGGGTAAACACGGGGAGGAAAATTGATGGAGCTATTGTCCATAGTCGTGAAGTCTTTAATAATGCTGAGATGAAAATCCTGACTCCATCCGACTCAAATTTAATACTGGACCTGCAGATTGCTAAAACTGTTTGGAGGTGTTGACCAGAAGCTAGTAATAGCATCATGGCCAGTTTCTTAGTTAGAAAAAGGTACGGATTCATCGGTAGGTGTGTTGAAAAACTGCAGTATTAAATCCGAGTTCCAGGTATGTATTTTTGTATTTGGAGGATGGAGGTCGTAGTTGAAAGAGTGCCTTTAAATACCTTTTGATAATAGTGTCTGACCACAATTCATTCTGAGAAGTCAGTGACAAGACAGCTCGATGAATATTAAACGGGCTAAATGATTGTGAAGATGATTGTAAAATATTTTCAAAAAATAGTATGCTAATTTAGCTTTGTTTATGTCGTCCTTTCTTGTGTACGTACTGCCCCTTGTAGTATTGCGAAGGCAAATTCTTCCTGAGAGGGAAGGGGCCTATTGTCGATGTTTGATCTACAAATTGCAAGTACCATTTGGAGGCATTGTCCTGATGTTAGTAATGACCCATCCGGTGCAACAACGATGCTTCTCGCATTCCTTGCCTTTATTTTTCTCAATACCCACGACATTAATACTTACAGGTCGGCGGGACTGCATAGAAAATTTTATTAGCCCAGCAATGAATGCATCCACTCCCGACATCAACAGTTTAGCTCAACTTCCAGTCTGCTGACCTTGGGGTTCCAGCCTGTACAGTGCATTCGATACCCCCTTTGTGTGTGTAGCTACATCCTACATTAGGATGGTCGTCCCGGAACTCAACATCCTGAAAAGGATGAAAAGTCGGTATACCTGAGTTTTGTCCTGATGAGAAAGCTGGACTCGCGGAAATAACTGTGAAAACCGAATTCCTCGCACTGGCAGTACCCACGCCACGTCGGGATTCCTTATCTGTAGCTGGACTTATTTTATTACGAAAATATCGCTCAAAAATCTACTGGACGTAAAAACTCTGAAAACACAGTCCGCACTCACAAATTTTTGCAAGAAAATATTGAAAAGGAAGTAAAAACATAGGCAGTTGATTATGGAAAACGTAGAACAAGAAGTGAGATGGCGGCGCTCGAGAGGGCCAGAGTGGGGCAGACACAGGGAGGCTAACGGAACAGAACAAATACTCCGTTTTCGTTTGAAAAATCACGCCTTCGCTGGTTTTTTCAAACTATTTCTGTGAAATTTACCTCAACACTGTGAGAACACGAGAGCTGCAAAAGTAAACAGTCTTCTACAAAGACCATACTATAATAAGATCCTAACACGTGACTCAGTGAGGGACTACTTCCACTGGGTACATCTTATTCATTAGTTTTTGTCCAAGCAGGTGCTAAGTGATCCCCTCCTGCTAGGATTTAGTTGCGAACGAAAGTGAAGAAAGAGAAAATGATGGGATGTGAAAAATTAATTTTGCAAGTTCGAGGTAGAAAATATTTGTGGTACAAGGGGGGGGGTTATCATGTGCAGAATGTAGGAGAAGGGGTGGTCATACCGTATCGAAAGTCATGCTACAAATGAATAAATTCAGGAAATTCCTTTTTCTCGTAAATGTGATGATACGTTAATGAATCAAAGGTGATAATTCCAAAGCCAACAATTCTCAGAATCATAAAAAAACCCGTTCCGATTCTTTCTGTCAGCTGCGAATTCGGACAAATACTGAGGCAATGGAAGATAGGCAATTGCACGATTTTGGTCCGCTCAAATTCGATGCTTCACAGTTCGCAGCTTTCCGATCCCCGTGAACAAAAAGCCTTAGATAGGTACTGACCTTGTTATTGATCCATTCATGCAAGACAGGATAGTCGTTGAAGTGCTGTTTGTTAGTGGCAAGAATGCTATCTTGTTCAGGGAAAACAGCCCGAAACTGGGTTATGATGTTGAACATGTGCATCCTATACACATCTATCACTTTATTCAGGTGTTGCGCTGCAGAAATTGTTCAAATTAATATTATATAGAGTTACATATCGACAGTGGATTCGATATATATCATTACTACAGAGACACTAAACAAATAAATAGTTTAGAAGATTGGTAAAACAGCAAAATTTGTTGATCAGTCACCTACCTATACATATTTCAAGTAATACCTAATAAAAAATTCATTATTTGAATCAGTTTTTTACTTCATTCTATATATTTTATTTTGAGATTAGTGTATAACCACCTATTCGATTAAGGAATTTCGCTGTTAAAATGTGTTCTCAATTTTAGCAGTTTTTTTTAAATACAGCCTTTTGACGTTTTTTTTTTAATCTTAAAGACGAAACCATATTCTTTTTATGACTCAAGTGAAGCTGTTTTGACTTTATAAGAGAAAAATTGGCTCAGTTAACTGCTAAGAACCATTTCCTAGAAGAAGCGTCTTGATTTGTGAAAATACAATTTTGAAGGAGAGTGAATTTCCAGAAAACTCCACCTCTAAGTATCTGTACACAACTGCAAGTGGTTTCTATGATCTGCAAAGACAGAATTTGACAATGTAACAAAAAGTTTAAGCTGTCCAGAAAAAGAAAAGTTGCAGAGGATTAGACAACCAACTACGGAAATGGAATGACAGACTGCTTGGGCTTTCGTAGCAAGAAATCTTAGGCCTAGTGGCTTAGTGCCGGGTGCTTAGTGCAATTACCTCGCTGGTTTAATACCAGTTATGAAAAATGTGGATTGTTATAAATTGAACCTTATAAGAAACATGAAGGCTTTATTTTCTAACGTTCTAGTCTAACGATCTACCATCTCGGCTAACGGGGTTCATAATAGTGAGCGCTCAACAAGACTTCTTTGCTGTGGAGCAGGGGATGTGCCACAATATTTTGCCACATACACCATTGATGTACCAATAATATTAGAGTAGTAAAATTAATAGAACGAATATGCCAGTGCTTCTAGCGGATTCTGCAGGAAACAGCTTAGCATCATGCTGTCCCAATATTCTACTTTTATTTTTCATGAAGAGGTGACATAGAGGTTGTCGCTTCTGACATAGAGGTTGCTCCCCCGTGCTTCTTGGTAATCCTTTTTTTATTCGCATTTGTTAATAGCCCTAGAAGGAGTTTTGCGTAGAAAATTGGTACCTAGTTGAAGTTTTCAAAGGCACTGAATCCAAATTCGAGGTCGAAAAGTCAAAATTCGGACCCAACGGAATATACCATTGTTAGCAAGTCGCATACTAGGTAACTACCCAAATGATAACACATTACAATATCGCATAGGCAGTACTTACGGTCATCTTTGGGGATCTGTTTGAGAACGCTGGTAAACCAAGAGTCTCGAGCCTGCAAGAATTTAAGTCTTAGCTCAAGTTCCGTGAGAACTCCCATTCTCCTGAGTACACCAACGACCTGAAGACATCGTGGGAGCTGGAGTTCCGAGTGCAGCTCCCAACTTAGCCTTTTCATAAGACCTTTCCAGCATTCTTCTATTTCTTCACAAAGTTTCTGAATGAATTACAATAGAGTTATCACTTACTGTTAATCAATGTAGAATCATAATAAACAAACGATAATTTTATAGTTTAAGTTAGATATTGTTGTCTGTAATCAAATTGCTATGTCCAGAAAATTGTGGCAGATGTTACGTCAACTAGAACGTTGTATATAAAGCAGGAAGATGTAAACAAGAATCCAACATTCCCTTTCATCTTAAAGAATTGAAGTAGTGTTGAAGCAGCCCTGAGGCAATTTGCCTTGTGGTCTCACCCACTTTTCATATCCTCCCAGGAGCAGATTTTAAACCCAGTCTGTGTCCTTGGATGTGACCAAGACTTTGTTTTAACCCACAGGTAAGGGCATGCGTTCTAGCAAAATCACAAACTGATTTTTTTGTGCACAGCGACATAACACCCAAAGCATAACGAGGCGCCGCCCTAGGCATAATCCAGCAATAAAGACTCCTTCATCTATGTGAAAATTCAGTTTGCACATTAGGGTAGTAAATCAATGCCCCTGCGAGTCCAACCTCGAACTGGGGCAGGCCAGTGGCTCTTCGAAAAAGGTGATGTGCCTGCGGATCCCCAATCCCATGTACCATTTGCTGGGGAATTAACATAATAGCATTTGCCCCTCCATTAAGGCCACAATGGTTGCTGGGCCAGCACAGAGCAATTGTCTCTGTGCCTCTCACTTTACCCTCTTTCTGGGCGTTGAGCCCAGCCCGAGCATTATGGAAACTGGAGGTAGGGAGACCAGATATGCTCACCTAAGCAGACCAGCTACATAAGTTCATTAAACATTTGATACTATGGACCAGGTTTTATACTAGGTACTATAGAATAGGTTTATTCATTAGATTACAATTCAGATATTCCATCAATACAGGTTACCTTTTGATTTAGAACAATAGGCGTTTCATGTCAAATCAACATTTGATAAACTGAGTGATTGAATTTCCTTAAAACCTGATATAATATGATCACTAAATTTCATCTCAAATGAGCCATGCATGCAGGTGACTAATTCCTCCAACATACCTGTATGATTGGTATGTTACCGTGTGTCTTGTTCAACTTTCTTATGTAAGCAGCTAGGCGAAGAGCATCATCGTAATGACCTTCCCGAATGAGGTTGTCCATTAGCTGAGGGGTCTCCAACAACTGAAGGGTCTGGCCATGTTTGGCCAAGCTCACACTGTTAATCTGACGTTCTGCTTTGATTTCGCCACATGTTTTCATGAAATCTTCACAACTGGCATTGAATCCTGGTACTTTGTCCAAAAGGCCTTCCAAAGACTTTTCAGTTTTCTGGAACTAGAAAAATCAAGCAAACCAGAATTAGATAGATCGAAGTCACATACGACTCCCAATACATAAGGCATAATTCACAATCATATGATGACCTGAAACATTAATGGTGAGATGAAAATACCACAGCAACGAAAGTAAGCAGGTGGTGGTGGTCGGGTGGGGTACTGATGATTACCTAACCATCGAAATCGATCTAACGTTGTAACTTTGTATTTTTGTGTAAATAGACAACATTGTTCTTCATAAGCTTCCGTTGTCTTCCACGATAAATGATATCTTATCGATGGTAAGACCTCTCAGAGTAATATTTTATGCATAATCAACCAACTGCAATTCGGGGTCCGAAGGCTTAGTGGAGGAGGCCATATGCCAGATATTGTGCTCCATTTTTTGATTGGAGGTCTGTACGAATGTAAATATGGAGAAAAAATGCATTTTCATTAGAATTTGATTGTTTAGTTAACTTTTTTTTACGCTGAGTACTTTATGGCACACTCTTTTTTAATAAAGAATTACCATTCTTGCAGAATACCCCTTCCAAAACAGTGTTGCCAAAGACACTCAATCCAAAGATGTGTATCCATCTTGGGCAGTTGATTCATTTCTTCTAGTTACATCATAACTTCTACTGGCCACCTTAGTTTTCATTGGAATTATTTTTCCCCATTCAATTCGACATTCTATAAAGGCATCTAAATGGTGTACCTGACCAAGTAAACAAATGACTGATAATGATTAAATCTGGGTGAGCAAGAAGCAATTATTACTAACAACTTGACTCAACTAGTAATAAGTAGGTACCTGAAGTCAGTAACAATTTTGTGAATTACCTGCTGGAAGATTTCTCTTGAACACTCAGCCGTTTGAATAAAGGTCTTGTAATTTGAAAAAGCCAACTCTTGTGTCTGATTGAGGATAGCGCTCTTTTCGACACTCAAATGGTCTAGCTCCTTGCCTTAAAATAGAGAGCTCTAGTTAGCTGATCATCATAACCCAATAGATATTCAAGTATACAAAAGCATGTATAACGACAGTAAGAGATTTTTCTTTCTGATCATTGATCATGTACTTTAGAGAAATGCTTTTAGAGGCTTGCTTTTAACTTTTTAGAGAGATGCTTGCTTTTATTATAATGTAAAGTTCGTTTCATTTTGCTTTCACTATTGATGTTTCATAATTAATAATAATCTATTCATTGCAATTTTTTCGAATAACAGCTGTTCTGACGAAATTAGTTTTATAAGTTAAGGAGACTTTGCCACACAAAACAAAAAATCAACTTTTGGTTTTCATTTCTATTTTGTTACATACTCACCCACCTAATATTTTGAATTTCTTAAAAAAAATTAATATTTGTCAATTTTTCTCTCAAACTTGGCGTCTTCAGTAACGTTATGGACACTAGAAGTTCCCCTAGGCAAACAGCGACATTTGATGATACATCCTACTTCAACTTCTACTCATTTTTCTCAATCAATCACTAATAAAACTAGGGACATAAATAAGGTCAACAATAATGAATGTTGACTAATCTAATTGGAGTGTATCTACTCGTGTCAATATGAATAGCTTAGATGTAAAAGAAGGCAGTTTCCTATTATGGTGCGCTAGTATGTTCAAAACGTTCAAATGCAAAATGACGTTTTTCGTTGCTTAGGATTGTTTTTCTCCCACGCCGTTTACTCGATCGCCTTTTGAAGGTGTTTTTGATAGGGACAGAGTCGGTGCCAAGGATATAATTAGATTTAATTTAGAACGGACCATATGATTTGTTGATTGATGAAACAAATAAGATTTCAACACAAAAATTTGAAAGGAATTGGAAAATTTTAATTTTTGCATGGATTTTTCCCAATAGTATCAACAAAATGGGTAAAATTTTCAAAGTTAAAACTCGAATAGTATCTACGAAATATTATCTCAACGATCGCTATATTTTCAGAACCAAAAACTATTGTACTAGGTAAAGTTTTTTACATTATAATCGTTCTAATGGTCCAAATTGAGCCACATTTTGATCGAATGACCCCGAGAATGTTCTGAAATCACTGTAAAATTTTTAAATTATTCAGAATACAGATTTTGTATGAGATGGAAGTGAAGAAACGCTGAAATTCGGTTTTAGGCAGGCAAAGTCCCCTCAAGGTCACTTAATATGTAAACATGAAAATTGCCCATTTAGCTCCATCAGCTTCATCAAAATGACCAGACTAGTGAAGGCAGGTAGCAATGTTCTTCACCCGCCAATATTTTTCAGCTGTATCTCAGTATCACAAGATAATACATTTTATTTACTCACGTAGTTTCACGAGATCATACATCCCAAGTTTGTTGAGATAGTTGGAGAAGTCAGGATTGTCAATCCAGGCATCTGGAATTAATTAAATTATTTTAGTTTAATAAGTCACAATGATTACAAGCCTTATACAACATTCTCAAATTTAATTAGAAATTTACCAGATAGATTTCCTGAAAATTTTCCTCATTTAATTAGTGTTGTGGTTAATTTTCAAGAATTAACTTTGTAATCGAAGAAGAAAAATAAGTTTAAACCCCTAAAAATTTGTTGGTTTACATTTCAAGATGCGTAGAATCCAAAAATGCTACAAGTTACATATTATACGAAGGTTTATGTAATTATTTCTATACATACCTGATGGAATTATTTCTATATTAGATAGTCCTCCTACGCAGATCAACGATCTATCATGCTATTAAACGCAGTGGACAGTGCATTGCGCCTCGCAAAAAGGTTCGCACTTCTACAGCGTCAGGAGGTCAATTTTAATTTTTTTAGTAAATGCTAACAAACAACTTTATGACCAAGTCATCTTCCCACTCTGTAGAAGAGTTGCATGGACTGAGTATTGATTTGAAAATACGTTTATTCTCGTACATAAAATCCTCTATTACAATAAATTGATGTACTTAGTTCAGTAGGTCGATTAGAAATCAGTCTCAAAAGACCCTCAGCTGATCCGTGGCCCCCCTCAGATCGGAGAAAAAGGGCGTGAAAAAATGGTAGAATTTACTTTTGCGCATGCGCAGAGTGAGGTATTGACATTGGGTCAGGAACGACGAAACTGGTAGGGGACCGTCTACCCCTAGCCCGCACATTTCCTAATAATTGCATCCAAATCGTTTGAATACTGTGTAAAATAAGCTTGTTACGAGGATTTGCGGACACACGACAGACACACAGACAGGCTCGGAAACAAAGTTGTTCAGAATCGAATAAAACGTAAAATGCGAGTGGAAGTTTTGATTTTGGAGACCAAAAATTTTTTTCTCCCGAAAGTGAAAACAATGCTTCCGCTACCTTTAGGTAGACTCGGAAGCAAAATAGAAGGAAGGTTACTGAGCTGGAGATAAAAAGTAGAAGATATGGGAATGTCATCCAGACATGATACTCCACCTTGTCTTATTCATCAAGTTTCATGTTTGATCCCAAATCCGCTATTTGATCCCAACGAAGAAGCCTTAGGGGTATTAAAATAAGAAACCTGCCCGAGTTGTAGTTAAGGTAAAAATAAAGAATAAATACCCATATATATATATATATATATATATATATATATATATATATATATATATATATATATATATATATATATATATATATATATATAAGGAATTCCTTTATCCCTCTCTTAAATATCTAGTATTGGATAGTTTCAATAGGTTAAAGTAGGTAATATAATAACATACCTGGAATCCCGTCAGGGAACATTAGTTTTATCGATGTGTCTATATCCATAACTCCTAATACATGGACTAACTAGTGATCGGACAAAAAGAATATCCCTTGCAACATTCCTATCGTTTCAAACAACACCTACATATGTACATAATCGGCATTTAACAATTATTATTTATACGTAAATATAAGATAGGTAAAGATAAAACTCAAACTTGACAGGATGTACACGTTCTAGCACCTAAATAAGAAAATAAGATTGATAAGTCGATTGATAAGAGTTGTTGTTGTTGCGCTCTTTTGTGGGTTGGTCCTCTTCCCAGTTTTACATTTTTGTTTGGTACTAGACCTTGGATGTCACTTCCGTCTGTGGCGGGAATTTTATCGTTATCAAAATATTGTGGTTGACAGATTTTAACCATAACAGAATGAAGTGACCATAAGTTAGAGATTATTATTCATTTAAATTGAAACAGTTTCTTCATCTATACTGTGATTTTGCCGTGATTAGTGTACCTACCAATATATTTCGCCCTACCTAGGTAAGTATGTATACTAAATTGGCACGCTTCCACTAAATTTGTGCTTCACTCTAAGCACAGAGTAAGAGCTTGCACTTTAGCCAGTGGTAAGTAGTTACTGTGACTATGGCCAGGAATTATTACACACACAAGTGACTATAGTCAAGTGAATAAACAGACTAGAACACCATTCACAACTAATGTCAAATCACCAAAAAATCACAGACTTATCGAATTGAATAGTCAGAAAAGTGTATAATACCTTAAATTTATACAAATAGAGAAATGTGTAAAACCGTACACTTCTAGAACATTCATTTAGAAAATGAAATGATTGTCATAAGTAAAACGTGAAAACACTAAATGAGTGCTCAGTATAACCTATTACGAAAATATTGGAGTTATGTACACAACAAAAATTACACAAACGGGCAAGAAGTTGTGATGGTAGGATTGGATAGCTTCATTGGAAAAAAGTATTCGTGAACCATCTTTTGAAGGGAGGGAGAAATTGGAAAAGTACATATAAACGGATAGAAAAATGTAAACGTTAGTTGAAAGTGAGGGTTAGTTGTGAAAGATTGGGAAGGGAGGTGGGGATGGAGAAGGAAGCCTTTAAGGCTGTTCAAAAACTCAGAAGATTTTCAAAGCATAAAATGTTGAGTGTTTGACCAATTTTCACATTCCAAAGCTTGTTCAGCTCGATTCCGCAAGTAGTTGTCCCAAAGAAAAATTTAAATTTCATTGAAATTGTATCAAACTTGACAAAATTTCCTCTACTTCCATGCCTCAATCTGGCATTTTTGGGTGGATTTTGTTGATTTAAATTATGTTTGCTTCTATTTTCCTCCCTATTTGTATTCTGCCAAAAAAAACTAAATTTTACGAGTTTGGGGAATGGGTAAAATTGGGACTGAAAATCGCGCCCCTGTCGGATTTATCTGGGACTGCCTGGGGCGAAGCAATGTAACTCTCTCACACTTATGACAAAATAACTTAGCTAAAAATGAACTTCAAGATGGAATTTTGATCAAAAATGCCTACGGCAATACGACTTCTCTAAAAATTTAAATTAGAACAAAAATAAAAGAAAAGAAAGAAAAAGGAACCTTTTTCTTCTTTTTTTTTTTTATAAATTATTTAAATTATAATTTTTAATTATAAATTTATTAATCTTAATTTTATTTCTTATATAGCTCTTCTCTCTTTTATACCTAATTTATATTCTAAGCCCAAGTCTAATGATTTTTCAGATCAACTTATGGACTCTGATGTATTGGAAGGCAGTGCACTAAAGATCTTCGGAGCTTTTGAAACAAGACCATCCCTTGATGGATTGAACAAACTATTATTTACATCTGGACCACATCCTAAACAAGTCATTGAAATATCTGGAGAAACAGGTTCTGGGAAATCTTACATTCTTCTTGATTTGATTGCGAAATGCATTTTGCCCCGAGAGCATGTTGGACTGACAATAGGTGGCATGGAATGTGGAGTGGTATTTTTGAATGCTGATCAACATCTGAACTCATTCAGGCTTGTTAGGATGATGGAAGTTCGAGTGCAAAGGAGGTTAAAAGAATTGGACGGAGGACTGGTAGGTTGAATTTGGATTGCATATTCAATACTGTGCTACAGTAATAAACTCACGTTTAATAGTTACCTTATCAAAACCAAATTACATTCAAGTATTCTTTGCAGACGGAAGAAATCATTTCAAGCTCTCTCAAAAGGTTGGCGATCTTGGATGCCTTCAATGAAGAGGAGCTTCAGTCTGCCCTTTGCTCAGTGCGGAACCACATTTTCCATAATCCAACCGTAAGTCTGGTCGTTATGGACTCCATTTCTGCCCATTTCTGGTGTACAACCGCACAAGGCGGCCCAAGGAAATTTGATTCCTACGTAGACAGCATCTTGAAATCTGTACATCGCAATCTTGGAGATTTCAAAATAACATTCCTATTCACTCGCCCAGCGTATTTCTTTTCTAAAACCGGGCTTCCTTATGAACTTTCATCGAACTACGACTTACAGAGCGTGAATACCAGGATTGTGCTAAAGTTGCGGTCAGTGAAGCGAGCTGAAGTTCATTCTGGTTCAAGTGTTCATATTGTGTTTTACGAATGCAGTGAAAATGGTATACAGTGGACAAAGTGACTTGGATGTATTCCATAAATGGATAATGTACTCTACAACTTACCTACTAGTTGATTTAGCTCAGTATTATATTCTGTACTACTCTCTGTATAAATTACCAATGAAGTAAAAGAAAAAGTGGTTTGTTTAAAGTTACTTCCTGGTATTAAGGAGAGATTGCTGTGAGGTAACATACTCCAGTAATCTCGATGTCATTTACAGGGGGGGGGGGGGGAATGTCTGCCAAGTGGGGTGGAAGTATAGCTTCATCAATAAAGTACGAGTCAAAATTATTGAATGAAAAATGAAACAACCTACCATAAATTCAAACGGCATTCTTTGGTCCATGTGGACACGCCCAGCCCCAAGCATCTTCCAGGCTTCTTTACATTTGGGCGCTTGGCACTGCTTCACGCCTTAAATGTTTTACCCCAGCTGACTAATTCCTCTGACGGTTGCGAGCTCGAGAATATGGATCCCCCAAGGTACCTCTGATTCGTAGGTCTGCTTCAGGGCTTCCTACCTTTCGAAATCTCATTGAGCAGCAATATGGCATCACGTAGCAATTTTTCAATTAGTTATCCTCACACCCATTCAGTTGAATTCACTTTCATTTTTTCAGTCATCTATACATTTTATTCTAAGAAGTTTAGTAGGTAGGACCTATGTATAATTCAAAATTTTGTATTTTTTTCATTTTCCTTGGTTCATTGTTTTTGTTTGAAGCCTAAGGGTGCGCTCCACCATTGGGGCTTAATCCAGAGTTGGGAGTTATCCCTCAAAAATGGCTGTAACATAACTGGGTTAACTGTGGATTAATTTGTGATTCTCCGTGGTGGAACGGGCCTTTATAATGTTGTGGTTGAATAGCAAATATTTACGAGATGTTACAACCTACGAGAGCTCATGAGGTTTATGCAAAAGGAAACCAATAAAGTTCTTATTATTATCTAAGGTATGTAGGGAACCAACTAAGAGCTAACTAGCACAATCCTTGACCATTTCGTCATTTTGTCTCGGAGTTTCGTCTCCACCAATTTCAGGTTTGTGCAAGCTCGATGGTTTCTACAACCACTTGCAACGAAATTAATGGGATAGGCACCATCCCAATATTTGCACCTAAGTACCGACCCCTAAATTTGAACGTAATTCGGCCAAAAAATCGATGTTTCAAAAGATTTACGTTTGCGCATGCGCACACGCTACTATTTATTCGGTAGAGTTGAAATTTATAGCAGATTGTCTTGGGGTTAACCCGCACAAACCTTGAAAATTTCATCAAAATCGGTTCATTATTTCCGGAGTTTGTTTGTGTCAACCAATTTTAGTTTAGTAGTTAATAGTTATTAATCAATAAATCGCGAAAGATTTCATAGCGTCCATCGTGAAACCTGTATGTACCCAACTACCCCCAGAGTTTGAACGAAATCGGACCCATAGATTATGATAAAACGGAGGGGACCATAAATCTTAAATTTGTGGAGGACCATCTAGGAGCTAATCCACATTATCCCTGAAAATTTCATCAAAATCGAACTAGAAATTAGTTGGTAAAGTTTGGGGCGTGACAAGGATTTACCACAGACTGACACGGAACCAAAATTGATGAACAAACTCTGAAACGCAAAATTAAGCAAGTGGGAAGATTGAGTTTAGAGGACACAATTTTTTCGACTTCTTGCAGGAACACAAGGCAAAAATAACTAAGAAGCCAAACGACGATGTACAGGGAAAAAGATGATGTGGTCTGAAGGATGGTTGTACTGTTTCCACTCTTTAAATGTGCATTTGAGTGCCAATTACACTCAGATAGTTACTTTTTGCATTTTATAATGTCTCTATGGCAATAATTTATACTCATATATTTTCAGTTTGAGTCCAAATCCATTCATGTTCCAGCAAATGTTTCCAGGGCATTTAAGTAGCTCTTTTGTTACCATCAAAGTGCAGAGAAATGATCATTCGTCATTATTGTTTTAAAATAATCTATTGCCATTAATTGATAATGCCTTCCACAAAAAGACGAGAAATATTTGTGAATGCCGAAAAATCATTTTGTTTTTGTGAAAATCGCCTCCTTTAAGGTAGGGAACACATATCTAGTTCACCCACATTCTTCCCAAAATCCTTAGGTACCTACTGAGTATTATGAGAAGATTATGTAATAGTGGTAGTTGTGAATTTAATTATGGTTCGGTTCTGCCACAGATAGTTTTATTTATGAACCTACCTGCTGTAAATCTGGTGTATCCCTATGTGTGAACCAAGTTTTACAATCTTCTTTTTATTGTCTCTTTGATTAGTTTCTAAATATCTGGCGAGTTAAACCTCCAATGAAGGAAATATATTGGGAAAATAGAGAATTTCTCCTTGATCAAAAGCTGATTTTATAGTTCATCATTGACTCTCAAGCAACTTTGAAGTAACCTTGACATACTGGGAATGAATTAAAAGGTTGGATGCATGACACTCACACGCATATCTCTCCCTCCCATCAAGGATAGAGCTATCTACCTGATATGCATCTTCCATTCGTTTTCAGTTTAGGATTCGTTTTTAGTTTATTTAGATCAATTGTCCCTGCGATTCAATAACCTGCTCAACTGCCACGTTATTCGAATACTCGTGAGCTTTTACTTCTTAACATGTGGACACAGCTGTTTTTAGTTTTAGCAGCCTCATCATGCGCACTTGCGGAGTTGAAGAATTCTTGTGTGGTAAGCGATATTTTACCATAAATTGTTGATGTTGAATTATATCACTAATTCATAAATAATGTTAAGGCAAAATAAAAAAAAAAAATTATATTATAACCCCTGTAATTTAGGTAGGTACCAAAATTTGATTCTTCGTTAAAAATGACTTGCAGTACACATCCTAGCTTAATGAAAATTATATTTTTTTAAAATTAAGCAATTTTATCTTACAGAAATTAACAGGTCTCACAATAATTCCTAGTATTCCAGTTGTGAGCATGAACAAATAATGCGAATTTTCAGGAAACTATATAAATATACCTAATGACTTAGCAATTGAATCTTGGAAACATTGCAGTAGGTATGTCATTGTGAATACGATTCGTAACAGAACTGGTGTCTACAACATGTTACCTCTGGAAAACATAATTCATTATTAGGCTTGATTGATGATTAATTAGTGGAAGTACTAATCAATTTATTTAATGACAATACTTGGGTTTTATAGCCTAAGGTTCTAAGAATCTTCAAAATTTACATCTGTTTGTTCCATGTTATGATCAAGTTTGGGAACTGTCGGTGGAATTTAGTACGAGAAGCTGAGGATTCTTCGAAAGTGATTGTAGATGACAATTCAGTGCACAACATCAACTGGAAATGGGACGTTAAGGGAGGCTATTGGAACGTATCGTATTCAGCTAAATACCCCAGTAAGTTTGCAGATTATGTGATGTTAGAATGCTGGTGATCGGTGGTTAAATCTATGTAGGTATTAACATTTTATTATTATTATGGTTAAAAAATATATTCCTGTATCCTAGATCCAGATCCTAACGGTTCTACTGAACTATAAATGCTTGTATACGTTTTTTAAGAAAAGTCAACAGATATAAAGCAAAAAGATATAAATTCTGATATTTCGCAAAATGCTTGATCACTGAAAAACAACCATTCTTTTTCAGTGATCAAGCATATTGCGAACTATTAGCGAATTTATATTCAAGCATATTGCGAATTTATATCTTTTTGCTTTATGTCTGTTAAATGTTCTTAAAAACGTATACAAGCATATATATGTTTATATATATATATTTAAACTGACAATCACTGTAGGTATACTGACAATGTATGTAGGTATGGCAAGCATCAAGTAAAATCTGATTTCACGCCAAAAGATACAAGAAGGAATCGGTACCTACTCATGAAGACGAATGCATAAAGGTATCAATGCATAAAACCTATCAGTTCAGAACAACCCAATATCTCTCCTTCCAATCAAAATGAATGAATGTCATGTTTGGAGTCCTGTGGCAAACTTGCCTTGCAGAAGGTAACGGTACAATGAGAAATATTATATCATCTTCCTAAATTATCAGATCAGATCATTCAAAGATTAAATCAGATTCATTAAAAAACTAGTCAAATTGACCAAGGGCAATACATTACCTCAGAGAAAGTAATATGCTAGCTGGAGAAAGTTTTGCTTGTCTTTGAACATGAAAAAGTTGTTTGACTTATCTTTGATATGTGTGGTGTTTGCGGGTATCAGGTACGAATGTTGAAATAATCGAGGTTGGATCAAGAAAGAGATCTACTGTCTCGCCAAAACGTATATACAGGGTGCCTCACGTGTTTCAAGAGGCGTATTAGTGGTCAGATACCCATCATATAGCACCTTTTCGGAAAGCTCTCATCAAGATCTTTCTATTGAGCAAATAAAACATAACCCTGCAAATTCCCCATTTTCCCCCAAAAATCGGGCACAGGTCCTAGTGGAAGATTAAGTGGGTCTTTTTATGTAGAATAGTTGAATTCCATTGTCAGAAACACTCGGTACTAAGTGTCCAAGTGGCAGGTTGTCTGATTCAAATTGCCAGAGCGCAGGAAGTCTATGCCGGAGTGCATCAGGACCAGTTCAGCTTGGAACAATGAATATCCTAGACCCGGGATGTTTCCATAGAGTATCATCAAGGATGAGGGTTCCATGGTGGGGTCAGCTGTCACAGAGATACCTTCCATTGTTCCTTTTCTTCATTCGCTCCCAGCCCCCTCCCCCCCCCCCCCCCCCCCCCCGCGTTTGAAATGTAACTGTTTATGTACTAATCCACTCCCTTTTATGAGTGGATAGCCCTACCAGCCACCGTAAGTTAGGACTACTCACTGCCGTACTTAATCAGTTCAAGTTCAATAGCCTTACCATGTAGGTAAATCTCGAATGCTGTGACTATTCATTCAGATCCAAATAACCCACACCTGTAACACTGTTGGATGGGTGCCTGTTTATTATTAAATACCTTCGCAATATTGTGTTATGTAAAGACTCTTACTTACCATCAATTTTGATTTTAATCCAATCAAATTGTGATTTTTTAATATATTAATGAAGAAGATTTCTGAAATTTACGTACAAGCGGTTACATTTTCAATGTGACATCGCAGTAGGAGAAGTTGAGGGAAGAGGAAAAGAGGGTGTCATATCAGCAGATTCCTTAGCTGCTGGAAGCCGCAGGATGGACTTGACAAGTCTGTGATGGATATAGGTAGTTCCTCCATTTCAATTCTTGTAAATGCCGCATCTCGGGATCGCCTTTACCCTTGAAGGGGTAACTACTCCATTGCCATCTCCTCCTTGTTATATGTTAGCAGAGCTTGGTTTCGACCCCCCCCCCCCCCCCCCCTCCCCAACCAATAGGCAAAATGGGCAGTATCTCTTGTACCAATCAACAATTATTTATCAACACTTACCCATGCCCTGCCTTCTCGGCGCTCCCCTTTCACCCCCCCCCCCCCCCCCCAGACTTTATGAATTTTTTAGCTTTCAGGATATCCTCTGGGTGTAGCAGGTTAATCGCCTTTACCCTTGAACTACTCCATTTCCATCTCCTCCTTGTTATATGTTAGCAGAGCTTGGATTCAACCCCACTACACTCCCCTGACCACTAAAATTTCAACATCACCTCTTCTGCCCAAATCGCATTATATTTCCTGGATCAGTAAATTCACATGGAAACGTTTTTCATATTTGATGATTTGATATTATGTTACTCATCAACCTTGATTTTTGGTACTCATGTTACGTTTGTTTTAGGCGAGTGGTACTCGGGTAAAGCAGTATTTGTTAACAATTCCGTGACCTCGACTAAAAAGGATGCATTTGTGTCATGGGGATCCAATGTGCCCTGGATGAGCAATGCTGTTCCCATTTACTCTGCCTCACCTTGGAATTTGACCTACAATGGTGACGTCTGGGGGTTTGTTCCATCTGAAAATGGACGATACATCTTCAGAATATATACAAGTGAGTTTTTTGTATTTTGTGTTGTAGATAGTGTAGGTATATGTATTTTGATCCTAGCGCGTTTGCACTAAGGCCTTGCCAGAGATTTAAAATTGAACAATTATGAGTTTTGGTTAAGTTGTTAAGGTAAAAATAGTTTGTAAGCTTAGAATATTAGTATAAGTTTAGTTTATAATTCTAGGGTATAAGTAGATATATGCAGTTGTATAAAATGTTTTATTTACTTGTACAATGTTATTTCAGTGTAATTACTAACTCAACTTGTCTTTGGGAAAGATTGAGTACAATTATAGTAGGTCGAAGAGAAGACTGCTTACTTATGCAGTGGCATGTTTCACATCGCCTTCTCGACTTTTTAGAGAAAATATTTGAAAAAACCAGCGGAACGCGGATTTTTTTGAAAAGTCACCTGAGTTTACGCTCCCCTATGTTGGCTATCCTGCGTGCCTCCCCACGCTCCGCCATTTTGTAGAATGTGGAAATTCTCGTCACTTTAGCTGAAAGATTAGTGGATGGTGCAGGCCGAAAAAAGGCGCCAGCCTAGGGTGGGCACTAAAAAGTCTACTCCTCGACCTACTATTATTGTACTCAATCTTTCCCGAAGGTAAGTTGAGCTAGTAATTATATCCACTCCCCCCCCAATCCCCTTTTTTTGTCCCCCTGATATCAGGTAAAATGGGATCACGATAAAGAGGGAGCAGAGATTATTGAACCGTTATAGTGTAGAAACATAAACATGTGTGTCAAATATGAAAGTTGTGAAGGTGAGTTGAGCCAATAAGAGGGAAAAACCGAGAGGAAAAAATTAAAACAGATATTGAAACGAAAATATGAAAGTAAAACTAAAAAAAGCGGGAGCGAAACAAAAGCACAGAGGTGAACATACAGCGTTCCGCGGGTTTTTTCAAATATTTTTCTCTGAAAAGACACCGCTCGCTATGTGAAACATGCCGCTGCATAAGTAAACGGTCTTCCACGAAGACCGTACTATAGTTCTCATCATTCAAGGGTACCAAATACATCATAAAAGGATAGTAAAAATAAAAAATAAAAATATTTTTCCTTACATTCAAGTTGTTTTTATACAAATTTTTAAGAAATAGCTAGCAACTTGGTGATTCTTAGCCACAAGTTGATGTATACTGAGGTATTGATTATCGTTACTACCAAGACAAATTTAATTAAATCCTTCTTTAATAGCTGAGGAGTTGATGTGGCAACTGAAGCTATCTAGAATTTCTTTCGAAGAGGTGCATGTTCGAACTATACTGGGATATTCATGGTCCATTTCAAAAATAAAATTCACCGAGCAGTAGCGCCCCTAGTGGATATTGGTGAAAGCTAAATCACTACAGGTCACCTTCTTACCAGGTTATAAAATCTAATATATAAAATTCTCGTGTCACAGTTTTCGTTGCCATACTCCTCCGAAACGGCTTGACCGATTTTGATGAAATTTTTTGTGCTTATCCGGTATCTATGAGAATTGGCCAACATCTATTTTTCATCCCCCTAAATGTTAGGGGTATTCCACTCCTAAATTTTTTTTATTTTTTAGACAAAATTTTTAATTTCTATTTTTTATGATACAACATACAAAAATGTGCCGCGTTTGATAGTCATTTCCTTTCCAACACAAAAAAACCTCTGCCAAGTTGGGTGGGCAGTATAACTTCCTCAAGCGAGCGAAGCGAGCAGCATCCCCTACAGAAGTTAAACCTACCCTTAGAGATCTACCGTTTGCGAGCGAAGCGAGCAACATCCCCTACATGTTTCAATTGTAATACATCGCATGTATACAGCCACACTTTGCGAGCGAAGCGAGCAATTCAATGGGGGGTCCGGGGGGCTTGCCCCCCGGCTGGACATGGAGGCGAGCGTAGCGAGCCGGAGCGGCTAGTTTTCAATAAAATTATTTTTAAAACAATAAACATAAAACCCAGCAATCTATAAACTTGAAATTTGAACACAACTTTCTTGAGAGATCTGAATAACGATAATGAGAATCGTGTCTTATCGGTAAGCATGTTTTACAAAGCAGCTGATAGATCTTTGATATTTCCGTGGAATGAGACAATGTTCTTCTTCAACTTCCGGTTTTTTTCTCAATTTCTTGTTCTTTTGGTGTTTTGTGTTTAGTAGGGATGGCACTGTTTGGCATATAAATAAATATATATTTAATTTATAATATAATATAAATTTATCTATTTATCAATAGATAAATTGATTTTATTCTTCAGCTAATCGAAAGAACTATTAAATAAATAATTCTAATAGCAGAACACGCAGATCAAAACTTTCACGAGAACTATATTTTCAATAATAATGAGCATATGTAAATTATTCCAAACAGATAATTTACATATTGTTGATCCAAACATTAATTTATGGAGTTGGTTTCAATCACGATTTTCATAGGAACCTTGTGGTACTTGGAAGAAATTGAAAAATTCACTATCTCAATTCTTTAAAGAAAACCGAAAAAGCTCCTTTTTCGGCTCTTCTAGCATTTATTGGGTGCGCTCATCAAACCTGTAGTGGTCAACATATCCGAACGGCAGTTTGGAGTGTGTTCCAGAGCCTTGTCCCGTAGATTTGCTCGGATTTGCCAAAATACGTAAAGAGGTACTTATGAGTAGATTCCTAACATCATACTGAATAAATGCTGGAGAAATGAGTTGAGCGCCTAGGGAGGATCCGAGCACTCTATCACTACAAAGTGGTCATTGAAATGGATCTTACCTACCTCCCTACATCATCTCATGAAATATACATCTTGTTTATCTGCCTTGCAGGAAATAAGAGACATAATCCATTTGGTGGAAGTGAACCTGTCGTACAACAACCTTGCTCATTCACTGCCACGGACCCAGCAAAAGTAAGCGAATCTTCCCTTAGGAAGTTTTTCATCTTCCTTTAAACAACTCAAATTCTTTATTGGGTTCTCTTTAATTTCTATTCACTTATAGGTAAGCAAATGGTGGCAGGAACAGAAATCAACTAAAGCTTGTCCTGACCCTACTCTGGTCTGGAATTGGCAAGGAAAAAATGGAAAATGGACTGTTCAGTACCGCTACGTTGATAGCTTAAGTTGGTAACTATTTAATTAAATAAGGGATTCTTTAAAAGTACCGAGGTACTACTGATTTACGTAGTAACCCGTTCATTCCACTGTTGAAGTTAATAGACAAGAAATTTCAAAACTTGAAAAGGAGGTTAGGTAGGTACTGTATTTGCATTGGAATAATTTCTTTCTCATGCAGATAACAGTATTATTCAGTTTGCTTCTGTTCGATTTGGCACTGTAGTTTACTGTCTTTGATCACCATCAATCGAAGAACCTTGAATCGATTGAGGAATACGGACTTAGAGTAAGAGAATGAGTGCATGAATGGCAATCGTTCAAGTCAGACTGGTGACTTAATTGTAAGAAATGGTACATCTGATACAACCACTAGACTACTGACCACGCAGTTTAGATATCTTAAATCATAAAAGAGGATTAAGAGATAATATGAATACCTAATTGAATCACTGGGCTCTATGAACCTTTGAATGTAGAAATATATTAATTCTGCTTCTATGCTGTTCTTGAATGAAGCATGGCTAAATGGATTGAATACAAGAAGTGAGCAGTATGAATTAAACTTTTATGTTTCAACCATTTTATTTTCCCCAAAAAGTACCGACATTTCTTCCGTTGTAGGTACCTATGGAAAATCTTTTCATTCATATGCTGACCTGCATATTTCTATTCGAATGCTGGATGTTCTAGACAGGAATGAAGATGCCATTAGTCTTAAGAGTGATGAAGCTCATTTTCATTTCAATCGGGCTCAATTTTCATTTCAGTCGTTACTGGGCTCCAGGTAATCCTGAGTCTCTTTATGATCATCCTTTGCACTTACCAAAACTAATAGTTTGGTGTGCTGTATTAAAAGTTGGTGTTATCGGTCCTTACTTTCATTTAAAAGAAGGAGGGGGCGCTGTTACGTTTATTCGGACCCCCACATCCAATGAGCACTTCGTTGAAACCCGAACTGCGAAGATTAGGAAGACAATATCCTTCCCAGCTGGAAAAGTCAGGAAAAACCTGGAAATGTCAGGGATTCGGCAAAAAACTACCAAATTTCGGGGAATTTTTTAAATCGAGATTTTGTGTAATATTTTGCTGAATTTTTAAGTATGTTCTACTCCAACTCCAGCAACCAACCAAACTTCAACAGCATACTTTATCAAGTTTACAACATCACCTAATCGTAAATCATATGATTTGAGAAAAATCAACAGAGTATTAAACTAGCTAGCTAACTATTTTTTTCTGTCTGACAAAAATTTTTAATAACCTTCAGCGCCAAAACCATGTTGTTATCGTAAGGAATGACCCACACACCGAATTTATAAAAAGTTCTAGTCATGCAAAATCCGGTGTTTCGATTAGGCCTTTTGGCTGTTTGACATTCGTTATTATTTTATTTATTCGAATAACAAATAACAAATCTGGCTTTTGAAAAAATTCTCTTATACTCTGAGTTTTTTCTCAAGATTTCACCTAAATTTATTGTGGAATTATTTATTACCTTCCTTAGGTATGTACTCAAAACATTTCTTCTCTTGCAAGTCAATATCTAACTGCGATTTTTTTTAAAATCATTAATACGTTCTTTCACAAATGCAATTACTTTCACAAAATTGTATATTTTTTCCCCCATGATTCATCTTCATTATTACTACCAGTATGCTTAAGGCTGCTTTTTATTTTTTAAATTACGCGATTTTCGTTTCGAATAATTAAAGGCATCGCATTTTACATTAAAATGACGAGAAAAACTATTATTTGACTTTGTAGCGTCTATTTTTGCAAGGGAAATCTGAAGATCGGTCAGGGAAATTTGAATTTTTCATTTTGGGGCCACCCTGAGATGAAGCCACATGTCATACCACTCGAAACTCAACGCAGGTATTTCGATAAATCCTGCCAGGCATGTAATTTCACGGTTCAGCGATATCCCAAGGTTCCCTAGATCACCAGAGTTTATGAAGGCAACCCGAGAACACTCGAAGAGCTCAAGACATTAAATTCTGTATACTGAAAGAACAGTTGTGGAGAATGCATCAGAACTTTGTGAACCTCTTATGTTCAGCAAAATCGTTGGCATATGAATGATGTGATTTTCTTTCCATGCCCCTAAAATTGCATAAATTTAGCTTTTTGGATAAACGTCAAATTAGACAAACATTACTTACCTCTAGTAAATAAGAAGTGAACAACAAAACGTATTATGGCATTGGATGCAAAGGAAGGCAACTTCAATGAGTATCTCTCCAATATAGCTAGGTTTAATAGAAACCTAGCTGAAAAATTCTTAAGCTTAACGTAAGTAGTAATATTTCTCATGGTGTGTTAACGCCCAAGCGTATTTTTCTTTTGTAATATTATTAAGCGAAGTGAAGTGACTGCAGCCGTATCAGTGTTTGTGCGAATGGACCCACGGAACCAACATCTTCCTGCATTTTCTTGTGCGCCTATTCGATCGCTGAATTGATTGCCCCGCTATTGGTACAATACGCCGTCATCCGCCGTGCCAGCTCATCACCTCTCTTTGTTCACTCAACACGCCTTCTCTTTCAAAATTTAAATCGGGTCGTCAGCACCCCCCAAAATTCCTCCAGGTCTTGTTGATGGGTCAGCAGCATCCCACATCTCGACGTCATCTACCACTGGACCGCATTTAATCAAACCTACTGTCCATTTCGACGTAAGTACCTACTAGTTGAGACTCCGTCAACCCGCCTTGGTATGCCTTAGTGAATCATTCTCACCATACATTTTTGCACTTCCTTGCAGATTCTACGGGTGTACCAGGCAGCACCGTTTTCAGTTCGCTTGCGGCTATTCACTTCTTTGCAGCATCGTCTACCATCGTCAGGGATTGTTACCATATCCTGGTGGTACTTCTACGGCGGTCCTTCAGCAGCAAACGTGCGCGTGCTACCCACATCCAGCAGTCGTTACGGTCAGGGATTTATCTATTTCAAGGAGCTCCTTCATTTAATTCATACATAATATTCAAAACTATAAATTACGAGTATCGATTGTGTACAAATCTATGTGCCTGTCCACAAATTAAAAGTTTGGTGTCTTGGGTATCTGGTTTTTCAATTGCGAAAACCCCACCTCTGTGCATTTCAAAACATGGTGATAGAGAGAATTAGGCTCTGTTCTCCTTTAAATCAATCACTGAAGTCGATTTGAGGAACATTATCAACAAAATGAAGGGTAATTCCACTTTGCGTTTCAACGGTGTCACTCATAAAATTATTGGCACTTACTTCGAGTTTATCAAACACCCTGTCATAATCAACAGCAGTTTAGAAAAATTCGATGTGTCCAGAAATACATAACAGATAGATAATGAATTTTCTTACTGTGTCTGTTCTTTATAAAATGACTTGCAGCTGAAATCACCATCTCGTGATATGTGCTATTTTATAGAAAAAACAATTTGTGACGTGTACTACCAGGGAAATGGATTGCCTCAAATGAAAGTGATCAACTGGGAACTGGACGAAATCAAACAGTCTGTCTCCTACGCCACTAACCCTGTCAGGATCTATGAAGATGCTTGGCAAGTATTGCTAGGCCCTACAGAAACCTGGGGTTTCACACCAACTGGCGATGGACTTTGGATTTTCCAACATTTTTCTCGTGAGTGTGACCAGTCTAATAATTTTTAGTTCTGATTGACTTTCCCAAAATGTATTTTCTGAATGTCCAAAGTCATGATAGCTTTTTGATTGACAATGCGCTTTCTCACATTACAGAGAATTTGGTTTTCCAACCATTCCAAAACTTTCGGGGCACAGTCATGTACAGTGCTTCTCCAACAAGTGGACAGAGTGCACCTATGTACTATGCAGTTGGCACTCCTGGACAGACCACCCCAGTGTACTCGGTAGGTTCACCCATGACTACCCCCGTTTATACAGTTGGCACACCTATCTACCAAGTGGGGACACCAATAAACAACCCAGTATTACCAGTTGGTACTCCTGTCCAGAATACTCCAGTTTATACAGTTGGTGTACCTGTGCAAATTCCACCCAAGTAAACTGCTGGTACTGTCTTATAGTATTTGTGAGGTTTCTATGTAACCCCCAACACTACTCCGCTGTGCCAACTCTAAGGATTCCTTACTATTCGATTTCATGTGTTAATATTTTTATAGTACATTCTTCATATCATACTTTATTATACTTGGCTAGATTTCAGTTACTGATCTTATCATTCTTGTAAAATCAATCTTATAGAACTTAGGAAAACACCATCTACCCACATGAGTAATTTATTACATATCATCCATTGATAGGTAGTCATTATCTAGGTTATTGGAATCTCAGGTTTATTGAGGAATGATTAATTTTACTTGGAACAAAATCTACATGTGTTCTTATTAAATCATGCCACATGAACTAGGTAAGTGCCTACCTATACAGCTATTGTATCTATTGTTTCATGATCATTTACAGGAAAACTCTCTGTGACGAAATCTGAGGCCAATAAACGTTGTTCCTCCAGCAAATATTTGTTATTTTCAATTCAGTCGAATTTTCTTCTATTTAAATGAATTGACAATTCCCATCGATATAATGATCGATTATCGTATTTGAGAAAATTACGTTATTGTATCCACACTTTCAATTTTTCTTCACTCACTTGAAAAAATGCAGGCAGATTTAATTATAGGTTGTATTTTAATTATAAGTGTATTTTTGGAAATACGAGAAATATATTAATTTGCCGTATTCACTACCTATTGAATATGGCGTAAAGTAACGTAATCTTGTGATACCTATTGGGCTATTGCTTCAGGCACTCTGGTCACTGTTAGATAACCCTAATATTGGACATAGTTAATCATTATGGATTGCTGCACTACGCCATCACTAAATTGTTTACTTCTTTTTCTCTCTTGAGTTTTGAAATCCTAATCATTGTTCACATGAAAATCCGGTGTATTGTGTGTGTATATACTACATGTTCCCGATTATTGTTTTGCACATACAATCTTATACATACACTGTTGAGAGAAACCCAAAGTCACAAATCTCAGCAATGGCCCATTCTTCGTTAGCTATGATTCAAAATTAAGGGGGACGTTTGTGGAAAAATGAAATCTAAAACTTCCGTTTGATTCCAATCACTATGTGTAGAGAGAATCAGGTACTCTTCCGTCTAAGAGCATTGGTGAAGTTGTGACTTATCTTACTAAGCATACTTGGCACTTTTTGTGTCAAGTGTGTGCTTATTAGAGCGAGCAGAAGAAAATGACATTTACTCAACTGGTCAGGGCAGGCGTCAATGTCATAATTAGCTAACCCTGAGGGGTTTTCTGTGTAGTATCCTCTTCAAGGGACGAGTAGAATATAAAATGGTTCACTTTGCTGTTCATGGATGGCAGCATCTTGCAATTGATCCTAAAAATCCTAGTAGGCTTTCCTACCAGATGTGTGCTTCTTAGGATGACCAGTTGCGATTTATAACCATCCCTAACCATTAATTTCATACTTACACTGCAATCCTTAGGAGGCTCCTACATATCTCGCAGATGAAAATAACAAATAGGTACCTAATAATATTAGCCTGGCAAGGGTAGGCGGCAATGTTATTACCTGTATACTCCATAGAGGTTATGTGTCAAAAATTCACTTCAAGGGACTGGAAAAAGATCTCACTTTGCTGTTCATGTATGGCATCCTACAATTGATTCTAAAAATTCCAGTGGGCCTTTCTACCCTATATATGCTTTTTACGGTGAAGAGTAGGGAGCGAAGCTCCTTGACTGATGACATTGAGCAGCACTATATCATGCATATTCTACAATCCTGTAGAAACTCTTACTTATCTAGCCAAAAAAGATTGTCAATGATTACTTAACTGGCCAGGGTAGACGGCAATGTCAAACCAAACAATCCCAAAGAAGTTTACTGCCAAAAACCCCTTCAAGAGACAAAAGATGAAATGGGTCACTTTGCTGTTTATGGATGGCAGCATCTTGCAATTGATCCTAAAAATCCTAGTGGGCCTTCCTACCAAATGACCAGTTGGAAGAGAAACTCCTCGACTGATGAAAGTGGGCAGCACCATTTCATTCGTACCTAGTAATCCTAGGGAGACTCCTACTTGAATATCCAATAAAATGCAACAAATAATGATTATTCATCAACTGGCCAGGGAGGCGGCATGTCATACATAGCAACCAAAATAGCAATAAAATGGTTCACTTTGCTGTTCATTGATGGCAGCATTTGCAATTGATCATACAAAGTCCAGCAGACCTTACTGACAGGTGTGTCTTCATGGGATGTGCTGTAGGAAATGAAGCTCCTTAACTGATGTCAGTGAGAAGCACCATTTCATGAATTTACTGAAATCCTGGTGAAGCTCCTAAGTATCTAGCCGATAAAAACAGCAGATGGTTATTTTGTTGTAATATTTGTGGTTTCCGCCGGGGTTCAGCTTTTGTTTTAACGTGATTGTTATACAATAGTTTTATTGTTATTGTTTTATTTATCTTTGCTATCATTAGTTTCAATTAAGGTCCCAAGAGTTATTTTATTTTCTCCTCTGTAATATTCACTCTGTGAAAACGCTAATAGGTTCCTTCTATTTTTCTCACTTGATAGCTAATTGGCGAAATCAAATGTTCTAATTTCAAACGGTGTTATTCGGTGCCTAATAATTGTAATTACTATCAGGAGTCCATTGTATTTGGAGAAGATAAGATAGCAAAGAATGAAGGCAGGTGACAAGCATGATAATGTTTTTACGACAGGATAATCTTGTTGACAAGTGGAAGCTATTGACTCAAGTGTTCCAATTTAAAGTACAGAAAAAATCCCCAAAAATATGGTTCAAATACTACTTGACAGGATATTCTTAGTACCCATCTTTTTATCTTAAAATTAGGGGTGATTAAAATGTTTGTTAGTATGTCTCAAATGGCCATTTACGTTTATGGAACTATCGGAATTTTTAATACTCGCTATGAGGTTGCAGAATTAAGAATAACAACCTTTGCCTCTAACAACTGATAAGGGAATTCAGGTTACAATAAACGAAACAAAAACTTCATTAATATGGATACATACTCGTATATTAGATACAGAATATTGTATTTTAGTTTAGATAATAAAACTCTTACCTTTGATTGACATAGAATGATATCACTTCAAAATGAGCTGTTGGCTCGAGAAGATTTAATTAGCGTAGAGTAAAGAGTAGGTACCTAAGTCTAGTTTATTATCAAATGTCACCTAAATTATCGTCAGATCGTTGTATATAATTTATAGTTGTATTATTGTACATTTTTACTCTCCAAGGCACAAGTTTTTTGTGAATTGGTACTAAGACAGTACTAACACTTGGTATTCTCCACAGTTTGGTTTGATCGAAACTCATATATGCCTATAATATTTGGACGTGTAGAAAAAAGTAGTAATGCTAAAGTGTCTGATGGTTCAAAACTAACAAAAAATTGTTGTTTACCCTGATAATGTTTGATCCGGGATAGAATAATCGTTATTGTTCCATTGAAGCACAAGTGACTATGTGACTTCTACGACAGTCTACACGAATATTAAAAAGGGGGCTATGCAGAGACCACGCATTCCAATAACCTTAGACTGATTGTGAGCGTAGAAAACGCATACTGAATGCTGCTTTGTATCCGATTTACACCCCGTTTAGAATTCTTAGATAAAATCTGAAATCAACAAATTAATACTCAAACGGATCAGATCTACATTCGGTCGTTTTACTACCAACAGTAATGATCTGGCTTCTAATACAATGTACATTATCATCAGGTAATTTGTAGATTCAAATATAAAATGTTACAATAATTATAATATAATCTATAATCTAATTTTTTTCCTCAGCTTTCATTGATGTGAGGTAGCGACATCATGGGAAGTTTGCCACATTACACTGCCGTAGATATTGACTCTTTTAAAACAGCTACCTACTTAATGATTTTAAGATAAAACAAAAATTATTTATATGCATTACATACCTTACAATGCATGATGTAGGTACGAATAAGTTGGCACTAAAATATGTTTAGTTATAGTTTTTTACTATTTACTTTATACGTGTTTTATACGACCTTTTTTATACAAGACAGATTAGTTAGATTCTCAGTTGTATTCTTTGCTTTCCAAATTTAATACTTGGTGTATGGTAATATTGGCATGATTAACTACGTTTTCATTTTTAGCCAGTTTATACTGGTGATAATTTATGTTGTTGCTATTTGCTATTGCGAATTAAGTTAAGAAATAGGATTTAAGTTGGTGATGGGTCGATAATTTAACAAACTCCCCAGTGTATTATATCTTAATTGTAATGACCTACTTTACTGTACAAGATTAAAGTACAGTTGTAGGCATAAACGGATCATATCTGAGGTGCTCATACTTGCACCTCTGCTTTCTTACTCTCAGGCTGTTTGGTGACGACTTCTGGTGGCTTTTTGTCAGAAGACTTCTTGGGGGTTTTCTTTCTGAATTCATTAATGATCTCCTGAAGGGTCTTGCCATGAGTCTCCGGTAGGAATGCCACGACGAACATCGTGCCGAGGAGTGCCATTGTGCCAAAGAAGTAAAATACCTCGGCCACACCCAAGCCAAGCTGTATGTAAGGGTAGAGCTTGAGAACGGCGAAACTGAATATGAAACCACAGCAAGTGGCCAGTCCAGCAGCAACTCCTTTGACAGAAGTGGGAAAGACTTCTCCAAGCATTGACCAAGGCAAAATGAGGAACCCGGCTGATGAGAGAGCAATATTGCTGAGGATCAAGAACACTGGCACCCAGTTGAGGAAGTACCACGATGGGTTCCCAACCTGAAATAGAATGCAATCATGTATCACTTTTTTAAATTTGGCTAGCTATTTGCAATAATTTTAAAAATTATTAAAGAGTATATTACCCAGAGGTTGCGACAAGACAGGTATATCCCGATCCAGAACATTGTGACGGCAGTGCCCATGCCTGATAATGTGGCAATAGCTCTGACTCCTGTTTTGGGATATACGATGCTAGCTAGGATAGAGACTGAAACAATGACAGCACCTCCAACGATTGATAGCCAATATGCACTCAAAGTAACCACTCCAGCTGCTCTGATGATGTCAACCATGTAAGCAATCACAACATACACACCGGAGAACTGCTGGAAGAACAGGAATCCGATCATGATGAGCAACGGCTTGTATACCTGTGAACATGAGCATACTCAATAAAATCCTATTCAAATTCAAAATATTATAGTGGAAAAAAAGTTTTATGTATGCACACATTAATAACGTTGATATAAATCTTGGTAGTATCAGATGACTTCAAAAAGAAAAACATCAGTGCAATTGGTAGGTATTTAGGTACCTAAACAATGATATGCCTAGTTACCTAAATAATGGTATGCTTGATGACAGAGAGAGAGATCTAGAAGAAGAGGCTCTAATATTAACTATGGTGGATTCTGGCAATGAACCATTCACTATCTCTTCGATTAATTTTACAAGTCTGAAAATGAAATACTCTTCGAGGGAAAGGCAAATAGATTGGACATAGAGTGACGTACTCTTACATTATTTATGCATTTCTCTAACAAGCATTATAAGCAACCTAGAGTCTTGATTTCAAAGAGTCGGAGATAACATAGGAATAAACAGTGCAAAGATAGAGAGAAGTGGAGAGTTGCTAAAGTAATCGCAAGTCGTCTTTTGAAGTTATCAGGAGTAAATTCAGATAAAAATCGGACATTTCTTACATGAGATTTCTTGTGGTAGGGCACCACCATCCTATCAAACAAGATGGGGAGTAGAGGATTAGTTGGTAAGTCTTATTTGTACAAAAAATAAATGGGGTTTTATTAGGATTAATAAGTATCGGTACCATTTTTGATTGCCCACTTAGATATTGGCGACTGGATCAATATTAAGTTTACTGATGGATTCTGCCTTGACTTTCATAAGTTCAATGACCAAATAAATTTGAAAATCTTCGGCAAATAGGTGATAACAACAGAGCTTGAGGACATTGGGGGAAATGCCCTGTGCGAAACAAAAGAAAGAGAATCCTAATTCTTCTTGTGAATGACGATTGAATATATTTGTTAACAAACTCTCCAAAGATGTTTCAGTTTATATTTAAGACTACAATTTTCAATAACCTCTGGTTTAGCGAGCTCCTTTAGAGTGGCCGGCTCTGGTGGTGGCGGTGGTGGAGGTTGGGGTGAGGCATCCTCCCATTCAGAGGCAGAAGGTTCTTCTTGGGGCGCTGGAGGTGGTGCTATGTTTATTTCCCTCTCAGACCACTCAGCATCACCGTGCCGTCCTACGAGACCACGAGGAGAACGTAAATTATTGTTAACTTCACATTAAAGTAGGTGCAACTTCTAACTGATAACGAATCATAATTGAAAGGAAGGCATGCAAGACGAGTGTTTGGTTGGGTAGATAACTCACCCTTCATACTCAGCCATACAGGGCTTTCTGGGATGAAGATTGAAACCAAGACTAGAGATACGATAGAGATGAGTGTAGCGATTGACGCCACGTTGTAGTATTCGAGAAATGCTCCAGTCATATACACCAGGAATATTCCGATACTCAATGCCACCTACGGAAAAATAAATAATATATAAAGCTGAACGGAGCAACGTATTTTTAAGATGCGTTGAGCCTTGTTGAATGCGTTTTATCATAACGTAGAAATAGCTGTTTATCTGCTTACAGTGGACCAAGTTACGAGAGAACTTCTTAGCTTGACATTGTTTGGACAGAGGCATTCAGCCGCATAAACAGCTGCTGGCACACTTGCCAATCCTCCCGCAACGCCTGAAAAAGAAAAGTGTTGAGTGTTTTTTGTTGCTAGATGTACAACTATGTAGTTATCACTGTTGATTTCGGATCTTTCCTAGAACAATAGATCCTTTCTACAACGGAACAACAGTGAAATGAAGTAGTCAGATTCTACAAAACTTGGGAAATAGCACCTACATTAAAGGTAAAGGTTCCTGGCGAATGGTGTGTACTGGTTTGGGTCATCAACAGTAACCAACACTGAAGGTCTGCTGAAGGAAGAGAGAACTTGACCAACACGATTAGCTCTTCATTTTGGTTTATAAGTTTCAATTATGAACCTTTGTAATCGACCAAGAAAACAACATTTTTAACTCAAAAAATCAAGTTTTAAAACATACAAACATAATTTTCTCCCCAAATTAACAAAGTAAAATAAAAATCGATTATACCGTTGGAAAGCCGAGATTCGCGGCAAGTTTTTCCTGCAAAGCGTGCAGTTTTTTCTTTTTTTTTTCCAAATAGTACTTTACGCACCTTACTTAAGACAACAGACATTTTCAAAAAGTGAGAAATTCTCGTGTTCAGTTCATTTTTTCGCTTACGTGACCTGTAGTAAAGATATGTAGTGTAGTAGAGATATGGGCATTTTAGTGATGCAAGATCGAAATCACGAAAAAAAAACTAAACTTATTTCTGTTCTAGAACCAAAAATTTCAACCATGTATCATGTTTTCTCCTAGATATTGATTCGAAATTCTATGAACTTGTTTTTTTTTCCTGTTTTTTTCTTCAAAAACACGACACATGGACCCCAGGGCTAAAACATGATACATGTTAATACCTGATACCCATCATATAGCACCTTCTTGGAAAGCTCGCGCTCAGATCTTTCTTGCTAATAAAAAACAAATTTCCCCATTACAGCTTCTGAATCATCGATAGTGAAGAAACCTGATACCCATCATATAGCACCTTTTTGGAAAGCTCTTGCTCAAATCTTTCTATCCAACAAATATTAAAAAGAAACCATGAAAATTCCCTATTACAGCGTCTGAATAATTTATAGTGAAGACACCTGATACCCATCATATAGCACCTTTTTGGAAAGCTCTTGCTCAAATCTTTCTAACAAAAACCTGATACCTATCATATAGCACCTTCTTGGAAAGCTCTTAATCAGATCTTTCTAACAAATTGCTAGGACCCCAGGGAGAAATATCTTCCTCTCCCTCTCCCTCTTCACGGAAAAAAATTGACTCGCAAAATTGACGCTCAAAAATTGCTAGGACCCCAGGGCTAAAACATGATACATGTTAAAATCTTGAATCGAGAATAACTCGAAAACAAAGCCTCTGAGAAAAGTTTAAGGGGCACTTTTTGTCGGAAATGAGTTCTAGAATAGACTCTACTCGTTTTTGCTACCTTAAGTGTGTTCACCCTGTATATACATGCCACAAATACCAGGCCGCAATTTTGGAACTATCAGCTTGAAATTTTCTAGGTATACCCTTTAGTCATCTGGAATTAGCTGAACAGTTTTCGGTAACGATCCGACGTCAGAAAGTTGTCGTTAGCGTCGACTCATCGTCAAATTGACGAAAAATCGAGTTTCGTATCGTTTTTAGTAGTTTCCATTACATAGAATAGTGAATAAGAAGCGAAGTCGAGTACATTATAGTGTACATCGTACAGTGAGGAATCTGGTCAGACGACCAATTAGTTATTACGAAGAATAGGTATTATACATTATATAAATATACACATGTAGAGGCCTACCAAGAAGAAATTATTTAATTTAAATGAAACACCTAGACTTCACTATACTTTCTGTATTTAAAAATAGCCGATCCGCCAACTGAAAATCAAAGAGTTAAAAATAAGTAAATCACCTTGTTTCAATTTCAATCACAATGTAAATTAGGGGAGATATGGCCATTTTAGTGATTTAAGATCAAAATCAGGAAATAATCTTAAATCGTGAATTACTCGGAAACAAAGCCTCTAAAAAAAGTTTAAGGATCACTATTTGTCGGAAATTAGCTCTAGAATCGTCTCTCCTCGTTTGTGCCTCCTTAAGTGTGTTCCCTCTGTATATACATGCCACAAATGCTAGGCTAGTCAAAGTAGTGACTCAATTCTTGAATAGGTAGGTGTACCTACTTATAGACAAGTGTTCTGCTTAGTATGGTTACCTGTCCTATCCGATACAAATAATAAGCCTTTGTGTAATAATTTTCAGTCTATCTCCTTATTCTGGGCTCATCTATATAATTTCACTAATGCACTCACCGGTTAGAATTCTGCCGATAAAAAGTTTCGTGAGAGAGATATCAGCGGAAGGAACGGACAACATCAGCCATCCTATGAAGCTGACGACGGTGATGGCGAGGAGAGCGGGTTTTCTTCCATATTTGTCCATCAGCTTTCCAACAATCAGGCTCCCGATGGGGAAACTCATGATGGTTAAACTCGCTGAAAAAGGAAAGCGATTTGTCCGTTATACAATGATGGTGAAAGATCAGATCCCAGTAATTTTTGTCCCATCAATCGTCTCATCAACTTTCCAACAGTAGGCTCCAAATAGGGAAATTCATGATGTTATTACTAATTAAAAAAGAAAAGCACTTTGTCCATTATACAAGGTTTCCCAAAATTACCCCCCCCCCCCCCCCCCCCCTCCCACTCACCGCAACTTTTGAGATATCGAAGTGAAACGTAGGGAGCGTTTTTTGGGTGCTTGTTACTAAGTTTTAAGCAAATAAGTAACAGAAGAGAAAAGAGATTTTGGACGATCCAAAGGGGGAGTACCTATATTGAATACTTCGAAAAAAAAATTCCATTTTTCGCCGTTACATTTCATATCAAGGATTTTTTATTGCTGAACTAACTATTTCGTTCCGTGTCTATCGGTCTGTCGTGTGCCCGCAAATCCTTGCAACAAGCTTAATTTCCGCAGTGTTCATTCGATTTTGGTGTAGTAATTCTCAGAGAATGTGTAGATTGAAGTGTAGATGGTCCCCTATCAGTTTCATTGTTTCCAAATAAATATTTCCCTCTGCGCATTTCATTGAGCTTTTTTTGCTTCCGAGTCTGCAAGCCAAGTGGAAGTATTGTTTTCAATTTCGGTAGAAAAAAATTTTTGGTCTCCAAAATCAAATTTTCCACTCGCATTTTGCGTTTTATGGCCTCCTGAACAAATTTGGTTTCGTGTCTGTCTCCGTCCGTCTGTCTGTCCACATTTCCTTGCCACAGCCATAACTTCCACAATTTCGATAGGATATTAATGGAATTTTCAGGAATAGTGTGGTTTTAGCCCTAGATAGTTCCCTATTAGTTTCATCATGATTGAATCAGCGGTACGCTCTGGGCATGCGCGAACGTGATTTTCTTGCTACACTCATAAGCCCGTCAATGTTGAAGAGATTTTAGTCAAATATTCAGGGCTGCGAGGAAAGTGCTTTACGATATTTATCATGATTGAATCAGCGGTACGCTGTGCACATGCGCGAGCGTTTGTCAGTTTATATTTCCTTGCCACAGCCATAACTTCCACAATTTCGATTGGATTTCAATGAAATTTCCAGGAATAGTGTGGGTTTAGCCCTAGATTATCCCCTATTAGTTTAATCATGATTGAATCAGCGGTACGCTCTGCGCATGCGTGAAGTAATTTTCTGGTGATATTCATATGTCCGTCAATGTTGAATAGATTTTAGTCAGGTTTTCAGGGATGATGCGGGGAAGATCTCTTGAGGTCTCTTACGACATTCATCATGATTGAATCAGAGGTGCGCGTGCGTATGTCTTTTAATATTTCTTTGCCACAGCCATGACTTCCACAATTTTGATTGGATTTCAATGAAATTTTCAGGAATAGTGTGGATTTAGCCCCAGATGATCCCCTATCAGTTTCATCATGGATGCATCTGCGGTACGCTCAGCGCATGCGTGAACTTTTTTTTTCATGTTGAAGTTACGTTAAAGCCACGAGGAAGCTTCTGTACCACCTTGGCAGTGTATTTTTTTTTATATATATATATATATATATATATATATATATATATATATATATATATATATTTTTTTTTTTTTTTTTTATCCGTCAAGCATAATTATTTTTTTACGCCCTATGTCGTCTGATAACATACTCCCTTTTAATTTACCATTTCCCTCAACCATTGAAACCAGCTATGGAATCATAGGATGATTTAAAATATTTCAATGATTTATGCATTCCTGTTACGGATACGAGGAAGCTATGTGCCTCACCCAACTTGGCAAACGTTTTCTGAAAGTACCAATCTGTAGAAAAAAATCAAGTTTTTCCCTCGTTCATCAGCTCTAATCCGAGAACGGAATAAGACATCACAATTTCCGGTTTCACCATCTTATTCAGCATTATAAATCTTTAAAATGAGGTTTCACTCGGCTAAAAATAGGAAATTTGTTTTTCGAAATACCCAATACTTCCCCCCCTTTAGATAGTCCTACAACTTTTGGATTTTTTTCTGATTTTTATTTGCTTAAAACTTAGTATCAGGCGCCCCGAAAACGCTCTCCAAGTTTCACTTTGATATCTCAAAAATTGGGGGAAACGATGAAGGGGGGGGATTAACTATTGGGACACTGAGCAATGATGGTGAAAGATCAGATATCTCAATAATTTTTGTCCCAGTGATATTTGTCCATCAGCTTTCCAACTGAAGGCTCCAAATGGGGAAACTCATGACGGTTATACTCGCTGAAAAAGGAAAGCGGTTATGAATGGCAAATCCTAGCATTATCAGGACTGATGAATGATAGATTCTATGGCAGAATAGACACGAAAACTATTAGCACACAAATATCTTTAATTTCCCTTAGGTCTTAGGGACATTGAGAAAGCAGATCCATAATAAGACGAGATGATGTAGGTCGGTACATCATTGCGCTACTACTCAACTTACCATACCAGGATGCATCATCCACGCTAAGGTTGAGGGAGTCGAAGGAGACAGCTGAGAAGGCCAAGCTCATTCCACACGGGACACTCGGCAAAGCAATCACCATCCCCAAGAATATCTGTAACAGTACAGCGAATTTAATTCTTAATTGGATAAATCCCTCATAAATTTCATAATAATAACTAATTTCCTAGAGGTACCTACTAAACGCCGTTCCCTCAATTTGTTTCTTGTTTCCTACATATTCTTGCTAATTTTAAAGACTAAATTATTGTTCTAATACTGCAAGCAATTATTCTTCAAATTCTTACTTTTTTAAAAATACATGTATAGGTAGGGTTGTCCCCTATTCCCCCTGGATCAATTCTAGTAGGCCGTTCCTCTTATCAGACGAAGCCTTGCCTGTATGACCTTGCTTCAGAGGGACGTCCTAAAAATGGGGGTTCCTATGGCGCGTGATAGTCAAAGTATAATTTTTCTATTGGGTGTTCGGTACCTATTCAAAAAATTACCTTTAAACCTTTTAAAGGTTTTTTATGTCTTAAACACACACAGACACACACACACACATATATATATATATATATATATATATATATATATATATATATATATATATATATATACATATATATCATGGGGGAGAAGGGGGCACGTTTTACATTAAATATACAATTATATTGTGCAATCAATAATCAATACTAATGTAACTGAATAGGGAGAAAAGTTTGTAATTTATTTGTTAAAATATTAATTTTGTTTGCCAAAACATTCATTTCATTTGCAAAAAGACGAAATTCATCTTCAAATCCTACCTATATAAGCCCTATTTTTTACTCTGACGGTTTATGTAGCTTTCGATAGGAACCTTGTGTTAAAACAGGAGAAATTAACCTTCAGAATGGAACTTATATCATTTTTTTAAAGAATGGAGAATAATATAAATATTGGAAAATGGGGGGTTGTATTAAAGGAACCCTGACTAATTTCTAGGTGTAGGTAATTGGAGAAATTAAAGAGGCATACTTGTCGGGATAAGGAAGACTTTCCTGCAAAGGCATCTTTGGGCTGCTGCTGCTGTTGTTCACCCGAAGGGCCAGCGGTTGCCTGGTAACCGTCACCGCCGGCGCTCTGCTTCGCTCCACTGGAAGCCGCAGGCTCCGGCGCCGGCTTCTCCTTGGGGAGGCTCGTGGGCGTCGACTGGTAGGACTTCTTCGAGTTGTCAGGCGCCGGGGACGGCGTTGAAGGCGCCCCCGCCGCTCCGCCTGAAGTCCCCGGAAGGATTTCCGGGTTCTTTCCCACTAGCAGAGGCTTCCTCTCCTCATCTATCAGTCGTTTACTCTTTTTAGTCGACATCCTGGAACAAGGAATATAATAGGTTTATTTACAAGAGCTTTGAGACAACGCTTAAAATTTATTTATTATTTATGTACAGTTTAAAATTTGTAAAACTTAAACAAAAATTCTTTTCTCGTAGTTTGAAAAAGGCACAAGCCGATTTTACGTTTTAGACCATTCTGAACAACTTTGGTTCCGTGTCTGTCGTGTGTCCGCAAATCCTTGTAACTAGCTCCATTTCCACAGTTTTTATCCAATTTGGATGAGATTTTCAGGGGATGTGCGGGCTAGGTGGACGGTCCCTTATCAGTACCTCACTCTGCGCATGCGCAAAGGTAAATTCTACCACGCATCATTTTCTCATGTCCTAGTCATCCGATCTCGCTCAAATTTGGATGATAGTTGGAGGATTACTATACGATCATCCCATATCAATTTCAATATGATTGGACCATCAATAGCTACCGCGCATGCGCCTAAGTGAAATCCTTGTAACGACCTTAATTTCCACAGTATTCAGTCCCCTGTCGGTTTCGTTGTTGAAAAACCAATACTTCATTCTGCGCATGCGCAAACGTTAATTTCATTATGCTCCATTTTTTTACACTCTATTCGTTCGATTTCGCTTACATTTGGATGATGATTGGAAGAAGATGACTTGATCACCTCATATCAATTTCAACACGATTGTCTCATTAATAACTACTGCGCATGCTCAAATTTGAAATACTTGTAATGACCTTAATTTCCACAGTTTTCATCCGATTTTGATGATATTGTCAGCCAATGCGCGGTTTAGGTTGTAGATGGTCCCGTGCCTATTTCATTGTTATCAACTCATCAGTTCATTCTGCGCGTGCACAAACGTAAATTCCATTGAGTATCATTTTTTCGTTTCGTAATTGACCAAATTTCACGCTACTTCTTGATTTACTCTTTTTCGCTATGGATTTTTTCAAGATCATTTAAAACTTTTCAATGATCTATACATTCATGATATGTAAACGAGGAAGCTATGTGCCACACCCAACTTAGCAGACTTTTTTTATTTTAAAAATTGTAAACTGTAAATGAATAATGAATTAATATTAAGCATATATACATAAAGTCTGCCAAGCTAGGTGGGCATTCAAATATAGATAATGCACAAAATAAGTATGGAATGCAAAATAAAAGTGTGTAAACATGAAAAACGGAAGTTGAAGAAGAGCATTGTCTAATTCCACGAAAATAAAGTTAAAATGTTGATCGATTTCGGTGGATAGGTCATCATCTGTAACAAAAAAATAACTTTTTGTTAAGTTAAAATTATTGTTTGTTACTGATGATGGCCTAACCGTCGAAATCGATTAACATTTTAACTTTACTTTCGTGGAATTATACAACGCTCTTCTTCAACTTCTAATTTTCATTGAAATGAGTTTACACAAACTTCATCGAGTTTGTGCAAACATGCAATTATTCAAAATTGGGCTATAATTAGTAAAGGCGCAAGCGCATACCGTACCATCAATCTAACCACACAATCTCACCATCCAAAGTTTATATGTATAAGGCGATGGAATTTGTAGGATATTGTCTAAAGGTTAACTCACACAATCCTTAAAAATTTCTTTAAAATCATCCATTACAGTCTCGAGGTGTTAATCAATATTAGTTTTGCGCATGCGCAATAGATATTACTCAACCAATTGCGATGCGATTCGTATGGCATCTTCCTGGAACATATACCCAATGACCCTCCGAGTTTGAACGTAATCGGACATATAGATAATGAGAAATCGACGTTAGGAGTATGAAATTCACGTTTGCGCATGTGCACAGACTACTAGATTTGAATCCAACGGAAAGACATTTACAGGACACTGTTTAGGAGCAAACTTGCACAATTATTTATTTTATTTATTCAGCAGATAAATTCAACAATTGATAAATTCAACAGGCATTATAACCAATATACGTAAAGAGATAAAGAGAAAATTTAACAATACATAAGTCATGTACGTACAATATTACATCCAAAAAAAAAAAGTTAACCCTACTCTGTAGGTATGTATGAAAACTAAATAACAAAAAGAACAGGAAAAGATCGATGAGGTTAAATTTTAGTGGTGATGTCCAATTGCTGCCTAAACTTAGCGTCAGAAAGGAGAAAGGCTCGATTCAAACAGGTCATCATTTAACAGGATGAAATCATTTTTTGTTCGGATCAGCGGGGAATCGATTATATAATTTATGTAGAAAGTGGATGTTCTTCGTGTAGGATAAGGTGGGACGTAAAAGTTGTGTTTCCAGCAGGTGGGGAGCATCTATAATATTGTGGACCAGCTTATACGTCAAAAATAAAAGTTCCAGTCATGCAGCATGATGAAAATTTTCGTAAATTATCGCACTATGTTATGTTACATTGTTTTGACAATTGAACACTGAGTGAAAAGAAATGGTTAATTACCAATTTTATGGCACAAAACTCTTTCTAAATGATAATCTTTTTTTTTTTTTTTTAATTTTTTAATGTAAACTATTGTACATAGTACCTACATTACAGTTTTGCTAGAGTGTTATAAAAAATAACATGTAACATGTGTAGTGATCCCCACCCAGTGGTGGTCCACTTGAGAAAATAGTAAATAAATAATATTATTTATGAACAAATAATAATCTACTAATCAAAAAAGGATTTTGGAGTTTTCATTTTTTTGCAGTTTTACCGATTTTTAAGCACATTATAATGAAATTTAAGTACTTTTTCAGCATAATTTTGTAAATCAATTGTCGAATGCTCTATTTTATAGTTTATAATCTTCATTTGAGCAATATTCTGCTAAAAAATCTAAATTTAACGGTTTTAGTAGTTTTTTGCTATTTTCAATGATTTTTTCTGCACTGTTTTGGAAATTTGACCAAACTAATGTACTCAAAAAATGCTGGCCAAAGAACTCGTCCTTTCGTTTGTAAAGCCTAATTTTTTGGCGCAAGAACGGAATTTTTACTTCAATCCTGAGGAAAGTTATCGACTAGAAGGACACACACACATACCCACACGCACATATATATATATATATATATATATATATATATATATATATATATATATATATATATATGTATATATGTATATATATATATATATATGTGCATACATATGTATGAAAAAGCGCTAAACTCTAGGATTCGTTTCAGAATGTCTCAAAACGGATTTCAATGAAGAAAATTTTCGAAAATTTTGATTTTAAATTTTTTGGAGCCGTTGCTATAGATTCATTTTCTACGAAAATTCGCTAAAACCTAGCATCCATGAATCGTCTACTATTCTCCAGAAGCATCAATCCACACTCTCTCAATGCGATGGATGCATTGAAGTCCGACCAGAGAGTTCCCAATCTGTATGCAAAAACATGAAGAAATTTTCTGTGTACTCCTTCCAACGCTGCTTTTCCATTAGCGTATAATATGCGGATCGCGCGGAGGAACAATAGTCCGCAGAACGGGTCCCACTAGTGCATGAAATTGCAGCCTCAAAACACCAACGACCTTGAAATCGCAAGATGTTCTAATCACGAAACCAAGTGCTCTCATAGCCTTATTATTTAATAGCCGCTCCGGCTCGCTTCGCTCGTTTGAGGTGGGTCGTCTCGCTCCCTTCGCACGCTCTTTGTGGAATGTATAGATGCGATGGGATATATATAGTCCATCCCGAGTCCGTAATGAAAATCTCGTTGAGATCCGAGGTGTGTAGGGAATGTTGCTTGTTTCGCTCGCTCGGTTTGGCTGTATATGTGAGGAAGTTATACTGCCCACCCAACTTGGCAGACGTTTTATTCTGCTGGAAATGAACAGAACTCAGATGTTGAATGTGTGTACGTATCTGTTTTCCAGTTCTATTTTTCTAAAGGTTGGCCATTATGGAATGGGATGCGATGGGATATAGTCCATCCCGAGTCCGTAGGAAAAGCCTCGTTGAAATCCGACGTGTGTAGGGAATGTTGCTCGCTTCGCTCGCTCAATATGGCTGTATAGATGCGATGGTCTTTACTGTTGAGTGGGACATGTATGTAATAATTTGCTGCGTTTCCTATGTGGGACCATGAAAAGTGTATTAGGTTTAATAAAGATAGGCCTTTTATCTGCGTAGAAGGGCAATCAAATTAGGATTATGTGGAACCACGAAAAGAAAAAACAAAAAAATAAAATCATAAACGAAAATAATAAATTGCTGTGTAATAATTTGCTGCGTTTTCTATATGGGACCACGAAAAGTTAATTAGGTTTAATAAAATATAGGCCATTATTTTATCTGCGTAGAAGGGCTATCCTTTACCCGTCTATTATTCGGTTGAAGTGAGTTGAAGTGGTTGAGGTTCCTTCCTTCAAGAGGTTCGAAGGCAAAGATCAGATAACTACCTACGTTAAGACGGAATAAAGAGGAGCGACCAACATTTTCGTCTACATTTTACGCACACACACACACACACACTTTTTCGCGGATTCGGTCTTAGAATGGTCTGAAACAGATTTGTATGTGGTTATTTTTTTTCACATGCTTGGGTTGACCTCTACCACCCTTGATCAATTCCAATAGGTCGTCCCTCTGAAATATAAAGCCTTGTCTGTATGACCTAGCTTCTGAGGGACGTCCTAAAAAGGAATTCCAGAATGTGATTCACTCCTGAGCAGCATCCACATGTAATGTAATCACATGCAAATTCTTGGACAGTAGGTATTTACCTGCATCCGAAGTAGGAGCAGTACTGGAATTTTCATAAAATGCCTCATAATATTGGAGAATGTAATGCATAACACGGTGGCTACTGCCTCATTGCCTTACAAGCCTACCGTTTGGCAAATTAGCTATATTGTGGTTACCTTGATTTTTTTATATTATGTACTGTTGATATCATAAATAAATTATACTCTGGCGTATTCAATGTGCACACCCAACTTGACAGATGTTTTTGGCCAAATTGATTAACAAATTGATGCATTAATCTAATATCTACGTATTAAATATTCTAAACAAATGTCATTGGATCTTCTTTTACCTGAGGCACTAGATGTGAAATCCTCTACGTTTTTCAGTAATTGGGTGATTACGAAATCTTCCATTCCCCGCACCCGATAGGTAACTAAACCGTTAGACTGCCATCCGCAAGCCTTCATTGCTAAAGGGACGAGACTAATGTGGTTTCTGATTATTATCACAACAAACGTTTTCCCAACTTTTCTCTGTATAAATGAAGTTTATTAAAAGACGAAATGGAATTTTCTCAGAAAACGTAGATGAGGGGCTTTATTGAGTCTTAACAAGTACCTTTAGAGACGTAAGTCTAAAAAGAAAGTGGCCACAAGTTCGGAGAAAAAAAAAAAACTGAAATTTATTCTAGTACTCAATTAATCTAGGCAACTATGCTTTCAGGTGTCCAATAACAATATAAACTGTCGAGTCCTCTACATCCCCCCCCCCCCCCCACCCTTACCTTGTTCTCTTCATGTCTCCTTTCTCATATGATCTACATGCATCCTAAATCTTATAGCGTGTCTACATGCAAATGATTCAATTCAACTTTTAATCTAGCTGATGCCAGCCATCATAGGACGGGACCTAGAGAACCATAAAAGCAACCCTCTAGAGTTCCCAGCCAAATAGGGTGGTTTGGGAATAACAATTAAAAAAAACCAATGCAGTCAGCATTGTAAGGACTGCAACCATTACAAATGCGAGTAATGGTACGGGTTCAACACTATTCTCAAAGGCTGAGGGTGTTATCCATGGCGGCAGATGGCCTTGATTTGGCTCCAACACAATTTAGAGATGCCCTCGCTCTTCATTATGGACACACCCCTGTCGAACTTCCTGATAGATAAGTTCGCATAGGGGTAGAGCATAGGCAGCTCTTTCAACCGCGCATTGAATTGCAAGATGGAGGGACTCGTAAAAAGAGGACATGATGGAGCCCGAGATGAGTGTGCAAAACTAGCCAGACGGCCTGGAAGGAACATAGGTACTCTGGAACCAGTACTGCAAGAGTTTAGCGAGGAAAGCCCAACGCTCGTGGCCGATATCAAAGTCCAGGGAGATGGGATAAGATATAAATGCTGACGCTTCCCCGTACCATTCCCACACGTGGGACTCAATGGCACAGTTTGCAGCCAGACAAAAACATGAAAAATATGACAAAGCAGCTGAGCACCTTTCGAGGCTCGTCCACGCCACTTATTTGTTCATGTGACGGTGCAGTCCATCGGGAGTATGGAGTCTTTATCACAAGGATGGCTAGTAGGTACAATAACTGAGAAGTGTTGCGAGCCGTACACCCAAGTGTTAGGGTGGGTTAAGGTTCGAACACAAGTGTAAATAATGGGTGCACTCGAACTGGGCACCAGGAAAGGGTTCATTAATCCTTACCTGATCTGAGTACCAGCCCTCACGGTCCTATTAGCCAGGGCAGAAAGTAGGGAGTCATTTGGGGAGAAGGTTTAAGATTAAATTTTGAAAATTTAGTCCATTCTGAGTGAGAAAATATTTGTCTGCCATCTCAAAATTGCTGGAATACAAAATGGCGACCTCATAAAGAGGCATTCATTTGCCAATTTCAAAGTTTTCCTCTAATAATTCCTAAACTGTACATCCTACAGAAAATTTTATGCGTAGCAAAGTTGTAGTGCTTACAAAATAAAATGATTCGATCCCAAAACTCTGAATTATCCCTTAAAATAAGATAATAAATTACAAACAATTGAAAATTGGACTAATTTTGGGCGAGTCCTCTCGTCCCCCCGTCGAGCCTTTTGCCCTTCAAAATTCACTAGTGGCTTTAATATCGGTCTCATTTTAGTCTGCCCAAAGCTCATTCCACTCAAGATTTGCGAAAACGGCCTTTTACTTTGTACCTTTTTGGAAAACGGTCTGAGCAAAAATTTGCTCGAAACGAACTTTAAAAAGTATCTAACCCTGAATCGAATGAGGCTTAGCAGACCTGAATCAGAAAAATATTTACGCCACTAGGTGATTTTAAAGGGCAAAGTCTCGGCGGAGAGAGGAGACGACTCGTCCAAAATTAGCCTGATTTTTAATTGTTTGTTATTGCATTGGCGTATTTTAAGAGATAATTCAGAGTTTTTTGATCGAACAGTTTAGGATCTGTCGGATGAACGGCTTAGGAATTATTAGAGAAAAACTTTAAAGTGGACAAATTAAGCCATCTTTATGAGGCCACCATTTTGTATTCCACCAATTTTGAGATGGCAGACAAAGATTTTCTCACTCAGAACGGACTAAATTCTCAAAATCTAATCTCAAACCCTCTCCTCAAATTACTACGTTTTTTCGGCCCTGGACCTGGACTATATGCATGGTCGATCGCACCTTTTAGAATGATGTGTATAGTTTGGTGGTCTGGATGCTCGCAAGCTCGCATCTCAAAAATGCATAACATCAATTAGTCAATCCCTAAGTAAAAATTCTCGAGAAGAACCTGCCAATCTATGATCAGGTGGTTTAGTTGCTGCTGGTGCCCAGTTCAGGTGAGCCCTCTATAATTAGATCTGTATCTCTTCGACTAAGGAGCACAAAAAAGATTGTTCGATCGCTTAGATTAGAGAACGGAGTGGGAATTCTCTACATAGAAGACTGAAGACGAGAGGGATTTATAAACAACGAAAGAGGAAAAATCTCTCGAAAAAACCTCCCTGCCTCGACAATCCCAATAATTTTTTATTGGCTCCCTCCTTTAAAGTTATTAAAAAAAAGTGCCTTCTTCAGAAGATATCGCTGCAGTTTCGCTTTTTCTTGAAATTTACCTAATTTCCTGGAGATAATATTTTTGTTGCTGAAAAAACATATGTACTCTGGCATAGTGCCCACTTTTATCGCACGCCTAATTTTGTCCTGAAGCTGGGCACACATAATTAAAGACATGGTTTTGAAAACCACATCTTTAGCAGTTTTCATCCCTTTTATTCACTACTTGCTCAAATTTAGGGGTGGATGCTCGCAAACATCGTGTCATATAAATCGTATTTGACTGAGAATTGGAAAATTCCGAAAATAATAATTGCAGCATCTGAGCTCGTTCCAAAGCTAATGCAGGTAGACTAATTCGTTTGAAGTATATTCTTATCAATCTTCTCGCCATTTAGGTGAGTTGATTCCTATCAGTTGATCATGTAGGCTTTCCTCCAGTGATGACACAAATTCATAGGTCCCATGGACCTGACGACTGTTAAGCGAAGCTAACTTCACCGAGCTATTGGGGGTCAGACAAAGGTAGGATGCAGCTGTGGGCTCAGCAATTGCCCATTATTGTAATATTATTATGAATTATTTGGGGTGAAAATTGTCTACCAAGACCTTGAATGGTTTAGCTCCTTTAGCCGTTAAAAATAGAACCATATTAAATGTAGATAATGATGGACTAAAGCTCCTGCGGACTATAGCCGGACTAGTTAAGCGTAGGACTCGTTAAGCGTTTTATTAACAATAACTACCTAGTTCTTAAGCTTATTATTTATATTAATTATCCTCAGTTCATTAGAAGTAAGTTGAAAAAAATTTGTACTCATAAGGAAAATTTGAATTTATCTAAACATTATTTTTCTTGGGAACAAACGTTTTTCTTGGGGAAATTTTCATTTATTTTGTTTGTTTCGATAGGTAGTATTGCCCATGTAGTTACATTAAGGTAATGTACTCTAGGTATATAATAATCATCGATATAACAATGATCCATGAAGGCCATAAAGAAATAATAAATCGTTGTGTTATGTATTGCAGCCGTTTTTTTAAATACATTTTTTGTTGGTTTAATGCCACAAACTTGTGCGTTGAAGTTACTTTGGTGCCAAAAAACTAATGAGGATTGTAGGTACTTGAAATACTATTTGGTAGGTATCTACCTATAAATTAAGAGGACTTAATACAGTATATGGATCTTCATTTACATGTTCGCACTGATTCATAATTAAACTACTGTTGTATATACAACGGTGTCATATTGCGAATTATATTAAACGAAATTAACGAAGATTCCACATTACCCGGTCCATCCAGAAGCTAGGAGAGGGCTGTTTAGGTTTACTCGTTACGTAACACCTGAGTTATATAACCACCGTTGTGCCGTCTGAATAACGCTGTAAGTACTTCGAAGACGCTAACATATAAGTAATTTTCCGATATTAATGACATCAGCAGACGAGGGGGTGCTGTGAGTCGCTTAGAAATGATATTCGCTTACTTTGGCGTCGCTCATGGGCTGTTGTCCGGGAATGCGCGGATTGGGCAGGTTGTCGGCGGGCGCAAGCACCTCGGGACTGGCTTGAGGGACTCGCTCGGCGGACCCTCACCCCGCCCTATTCGCCGTCCGGTTCTTAGGCCCACTCTTCCCCGGCAAATATCAGGAAACCTGAGCTGCTAAAGCTTAGTAATTCAGATATTTGCATCTGATAATTAAGACTCCAAAAATCATAATTACAGCAGAGCAAAAAATTGTATCTTCCTATTTATTTATTGCATCCAAGTCTACCTATAGGAAGGTATTTAATTTCGGGGGATAAAACATTGTCTCCAAAATCAAAATTTTCTCGCATTTTATGTTTTACACCATTCTGAACAACTTTAGATCCTGGTCTGTCTGTGTGTTTGTGTGCAATTTCTTTGCTTTTTAGGAAATTTTGGTAAAAATGAAGTTATTGCAATGGCTCGCCAAATTTTTGAAAAATTTCTTCATTGAAATCCGTTTTGAGGCATTCTGAAACGAATCCTAGAGTTTGACGCTTTTCTCATATATATATGTATGTATATATATATATATATATATATATATATATATATATATATATATATATATATATAAGTGTGTCATTCCAGACGATAACTCTCTTCAGGATTGAAATAAAAATTCCGTTCTTGCGCCAAAAAATCAAGCTTCCCAAACGAAAGGATGAGTTCGTTGGCCAGCAATTTTTGAGCGCATCAAATTGGTTAAATTTCAAAAAATGCTCTGAAAAAATCACTAAAACTGGCTAAAAATCGTTAAATTTCGTTAAATTGATATCTTTTGGCAGAATATTGCTCAAATAAAGTTTGTTAACTATAAAATAAAACATTCAAAAATTTAGGTACAAAATTATGCTGAAAAATGTACTAGGTAATTCATTAAAATTTGCTAAAATATCGATAAAAACTGGAAAAAAGTCCAGTCATGCAGCATGACCCCATGAGCGAATTTTTGAAGAAATCTTCGACATTTCAGTCGCTATTGATCGTGTAGAGATATTTTAGTTTATGATTTTGATAGACAAACATGGAATCAAATTATTAAAAATAATTAGGAGGTACTCATACTTTATTATTATTAAACTAATCTTGTAGATTTAAAGACAAATGTAGGTAAATATTCATAGATTTCAATGTCCAATGTGGTCAGTATTGAAGGCAGTTGAAATCTTAACAGTATCCTATAATAACATCATCAAATCTTGACATAAAATAAAATTAACAAGCACCTACTACCTACGTTTTAAACAGCATGGTTCTAGGATTAGTTATACAGGGATACTTCCATAAGAGTAGATCAATCTGAATTTGGACAATGTGTCATGCAAAAAATACCGATTTTTACAACTAGCGAACGGCATTATTTCGATTTTTGACTGATTTTTCAACTTTGAAATTTTTGAAAACTTGATACATATTCTTATAGGCAATTTTACGCTGATTCCGAATATACCACATGTTAGTATGCTGAAAAAATTATTTCGCACAACAAATCGCCAAAAACAGGTTATTTTGACATTTTTGACTACATTTTTGAAAATTTCAACCCGAAGATGTAATCCGATCATGCTGGCCAACGAACTTGAACTTTCGTTTTGTGTCCTTAACATTTTAAAATTTGTTTGAAGTTTCTAGCACAATTCTACGAACAGTTATCGTCTGGAATGACACATACATACATACATAATACATATATATACATGCATACATACATGAAAAAATGCGTTAAACTTCAAAATATGATTCAGAATAGCCTGAAACGGATTTCTGCATAAATTTTTTTCAAAAATCCACATTCTACAAATTTTGAGGCGAGAGCAATAGCTTCATTTTCTTCAAAAATTCGCTAAAAGCTAACATTTCAAAACCTCTATTATATCAACCCACTGCCCAATCCCCCCCCCCTGGTAGCCCCTCTGGGTTGCTATGTGTGAAAAATTAGGTTTCCGAGATGTAGACCATATGATGGTCATATAGGAGTATCGTTTTGTAGGAGATTTTGGACACCGAATCTACTGATGGGCCCCAGACCAATCTAAGAGCATCCGGGAGAGGATTCAAATTCTAAACGGAAAAATGACTTTCTGTGCTTTAAACTCAGTCAAAATATCTGGAATTTTGCACACAGGCTCAATTTGATACTTAGTTGGTCTCGACATCTCAACAGCTTGATCCTTCTCACCTAAAACTTATCAATTAATGCTTCGTTAGTCAGCCATTTTTACCTGTAAAATGTAGATTGATCCGTGCTATTGACTAATAGTATACACAGAAATGAGTGAAATGTGAAGTTGTAGTGATTGGTGTTACTTAATGTGGCTGGTTGGCCAATCATCAAGTGATCGGTTTTTTTCTTCGTACACCTGTAGAACCGAACAGGATTTTATATATATATATATATATATATATATATATATATATATATATATATATATATATATATATATATATATATATATATATATATATATATATATATAAAACGACCGGCTACTTCAACAGTCTGAACGGGCCCATAGGTGGGTACTGGGCTCAAATCGGCCTCCTGGACTCAACATCAATGATTGAGTAACTCCAACATAACAACCATGAAACGTTGGATACAAGATTGGTTCCAGGGAATATTCCAAAAACACTCTTTCTTCTTCTAATTTTGACAAAGACTAATTCGAAATATCAAAAACATTTTCCTCTTTATTTCTGTAAAAATTTCTTTAACTTTAAATATTATATATATATATATATATATATATATATATATATATATATATATATATATATATATATATATATATATATATATATATATATATGTATGTGTCATTCCTGACGATAACTCTCGATAGAATTGAGATAAAAACTTCGTTCTTTCGCCAAAAAATCAAGCATTTCAAAAGAAAGGATGAGTTCGTTGGACAACACTTTTTGAGCACATTAAATTGGTCAAATTTCAAAAAATGTACTTGAAAAATCACTAAAAAAGGCAAAAAACTTCTAAAAATTAACAAATTTCTATTTTCTAGCAGAATGCTACTTGAAAAAAATTAATCGAACATGAACTAGGACAATATTTAAAAATTTAAGCACAAAATTCTGAAAAATGTACTTGAATTTCATTAAAATAAGCTAAAAATCGATAGGAACACTTGAAAAAATCGTAAAAATCCACAAAATCGTTTTTCATTGGAATATTACTGACAAAAAGTTAATTTGCTATAAAATGTATAATGAAATTTTTATTTGTCCCCAAAGTGCTCAAATTTCAACAGAATTTAACATAAATGTAATACGACCGTTTATGAAAATTTGCTCATACGATCATGCTGCATGACTGGAACTTTAGTGTATCATGCCTGACGATAACACATCCCGTTGAACTGAGATTGAAAAAAACCGTTCTCCCACCTTGCTCTTAATATCGTTAAAAACGTCACTAAATATGGCAAAAAACTGATAAGATTGTCAAAATTATATCTGTTAGTAGAACACTTCCTAATAGTTTAATTAACTATGAACTGGAACATTCGGAAACTCATGCACAAACTTGCGCTGGAAGATTTAAATGGCATTAAAATGTGTGGATAAGTTTACAAAAACCGAAAAATTGTTTAAAATCCTAAAATAATTGATTTATACATTGGTTAATACTATTCAAACAACTTTTTTGAAAATGAATAGTTGAACAATTCTCTGCACACAAATCGCTCATGTAGTCGTGGTGCATAACTGAAACCTTTTTTTCAAAGGCAAAAAGCCAACAAATTGTTGAAATTACATTTTTTCAAAATTTCATCGCGGGAATCCGTTTTGAGGCATTCTGAAACGATTCGTGAAGTTAGCGCTTTTTCATATGTATATTTATGTGCCTTCTACGCAGATCATTGGTCAATAAATATTAAACCCTGTCAGAACATAGAGTATCGTACCTCCCAAAAGGGTTAACACCTTTACAGTTCCAAGACCCCGCAAATTTACGCTTCACAGTAAATGTTCGCAAAAAAAAAAAAAAAAAGCGATAGGTAAGGAAAAAGTATAGGTTCAGAGGCCGCTCTACTGATCAGTGCGCCTCCATACCTACCTCGTAATTGTTTCCGAGGAGTCCCAAAAGAGCTCCATCTAAATAAAAGCACCAAGAGTCGATTGTGAAAGAAATTAGCCTCAGAGGTTCCAACGCTGATCTGAGCAGATCTGAGTCCGTCCATACTTTGTAATTGTATTGCAGATCTCCAAAAAAGAAGCTGCATTTCAGGTATCTAAGCCGATAAAAAACAATTTAGGCTCAGAGGCCCCACAGCTTATCAGTGTGCACTGATATTAAATTCTTGATATCACAAAGGAGGTCCATTTCGAATTGCAGACGGATATTCGTGATTCGTATTTTGTTACATTACGAATTCGATATAGTTTTGGAACTTATGCTAGGAGTTTAAAATATCATCAAGGGAGTGGGTGAAGATACTGATGAATCATGATGTTTCAACAATTCTCGTCCAATCTTCGTGATTTTTTTGTTTTTCAACTATGAATTCGGTCTAGTTTTGGATCGTATATCAGGAGTTTCAAATTTCATTATGGGAGGGGGTGAATGGAGGGGTAATAGTAATAAATCACGTTGTTTCTACTAATCTCATCAGATTTTCGTGATTCTTTTTTTGTTCAACTATGAATTTGGTCTGTTTTGAATTATACGTTAGGAGTTTCGAATTTCATGATGGAAGGTGGTGAACGGTAGAGGGTAATAGTAATACATCATGATATTTAACTTCTTTAAATTCTTTTATTTAATGGTTTAAGCCGCGAAAACCATTAAATAAAAAAATAGTTAAATATCATATAAAAATAGTTTAAAGATAGTAAAAATAGATGTATTACTATTGTTGTCAGATTTTCGTTCTTTTTTGTTCAATTATGGATTTGGTTTATCTTTGGAAAATATGTCAGGAGCTTCAAATTTCTTGCTGGAAGTTTAATTATGGAAATTTACTGTCGTTAGAGGGGGTTAATTTGGAGGAAGGGTATCCGAGAAGCCATGATATTTTTGATTTTTCTCTTATTTTAACTCTCACCAAAATGATATAAAATCCATTTATAGGGACGTCTCTGCAATACATGAATTACTTACCAATATGGTTGGTTTATTATTCTAAATAATAAACCTTTGTAATTAACCAAGAAAAAAATAAAGGAAGAAAAATATTTTTAGTCCCTAGCTCCCCCCCCCCCCCCCCCCCCCCTCATCGAAATGTGGTTTACGTTTCAAGATATATAAATAGATTCCGAAAATCGAATAATAAAAAAATCCATTCATACGCCGTCCGAAGCGTTTTTCCGAAACTACTGAACCAAACTCAATGAAAATTGGTTCAAAAATGATACATTTGCCGAGTATGTGATAGTAACATCAGAATCAATTTTTTTCAATCCTAAAAGGCAGAATTTATGTGCTGAAATATTTAAAAATCGAGATCTTGACAACTTCTAACGTACCTGACAGCAATGTTTTTTTAGGTATCATCTAGCGAGACGCTAGTCTCGCATTGCCCTGTCTTAAAAAAACCGACTGGCCGCCACTGCAATGACGAGATGTACCGAGATAAGTAACAAAGTAGAACTTCGGCTCCACATTAGCCCCCTTCAGACTTCACACAGGCTCACGGTACTTTGAGCATGCGTAAAATATCTTAATCGAGTTCTAGAACCTATCCCCAGATAGTCTTTGAGTACGTTTAAATAGGTTTCCTGCCCTCACAAGCATCGTACAGAACACCAGAGGGCAAGTTCATTTATGCCAATAACTCATTTCACCCAAGTCACAAACGATGAGTTTATAGCTTTTAACGCTTTTATTGACATAAAAATCATGTTCCGAAGTTTGTGACGTCTGTAGACACATTGTTCATATTGTTTGATTGCTAAGTGGGGCTTGATAATCTGAAATGCTGAGGAACTGTGAGAAGACTTTCTTTTAGCATTTTCATTGCTGAATCGAATGAGACCACAGCTCGATAAATGCATACACTAGACATTTTGAGCGATATTCCTATTGAAATTAAATCGCTCGAGTTGTAAGGGAGGGGTGAATCCACTTTCCCTCGTCTGATTTTGATGAAATTTGGAACGTAGGCTACGTTTGTCCTGCGGAAGTGCCATTCGGAGGTTCGAGTCGCTGCGACCAAGTGGAAGAGGGGGTGTATGGAAGGAGGTAAATATGAAATAGCAGTCTTATTTCCTCCTAGACCACCAAAATGTGCGACATTCCCCCAAAAAGACACTCCGCGTACAAAAAATGCCAAGCCACCAACTGCATGATATCATCCAATTTCTGCCTAGTAAATAGTCGGATCGCTGTCTTCCACTAAAGTGCATTCTCTCACTTTTTTCTACAGCCTGTCGGAGACGCTTGGTCGAGTCTCCAGACTTAAAGAAGCGTCACACTCCCCCATGCTTTCAAAAATAGTGAGCGAATGAATGCACTGCACCTACTAGGAGATGGCGATCCGCCTATTGGCTTGGCCTGAATTAGATGTTATCAATCATGTAGCTTGGGACATTTTTGTACTCGGAGCGTCTTTTTTGGGGGCTTAATATGGACTAATGGCTAATATGAATAAAAATGTATATATATCATATGCATAAAATATGTGCGCATATGGCTTGGTGATGGGTAGGAATAAAAATCTCGATTTTTTCAAAGAGAAGATTTGTAATAAATTAGTATAGGTATCAGTGCTACAATTATATGTAGTTTTTAAAATTTGGTTTCATTTCATTCGCCTTTTTCATTTCAAAATGTTACAACCTTAATGACCATAGCTCCCAGTTTTGATGCTGGGTACGTCCTTGTGTACAAGTGTTCAAAAGGGGTGAGTACACAAGGGCATGAGTAATGTCTTCAAGTCTCCTTTCTTATATAATGTGGTTCAGACCCAAGGAATAGATGATTGATTACTGAAATACAAGTATTGGTCTAGTTTTTTTAATATCTAGGCAACTTTTAGATTATCACTGTAACTTTTTTTTTTTTTCAATATAATCTAAAAGTTGCCAATATATTATAAAGCCTGGATCATTAAAGATCAATTGTCACAGAAGGTCAACAGCTAATCTTGATGAGTTGATTATACCTACAAGGTCAACTACGCTACCTTTCCTTACCATTTAGTCTCCTGGACGTCTATACTATTTATATAGAGTAGAGGTAGGTAGGTAAGAAACTTGAAGGCTACCTAAGACATATAGGTAGGTACGTAAGGATATCTATTATTCTGCAGAAACGGTGACGGATTAGTGTTGCCGAGTTAGTTTAGTTGTGTCAGAACTGTTCGCGGAAAAGTATTTTTGAAATTGTTTTCTGCGGATTTCTATAGGAGATTCCGCGTGGTACGTAGGCTACGCATATTAATTTGACCTTGTGCGGTTGATGGCAAAGCACCAACGACCACAAGGGGGTTGATATTTCGGTGGAAGGAAATTGCAGGTACTATAACGGGTTCCACATCATCATATCATATGAAAAAGGTTTCAAACAAATATATATATAAAAGCTCTATGCACCACATCTCCCACATTGCCCATAACAGAGGGTAAACAAAATCGGAATTTCGCATGATCCGTTTTCATGATAGATTAACTTTCTCCTTTGCGTACATTAGAAATATGGAATTGAAAAAAGTGGTAAAAATATTCCGTAAGTGTCCCTACGTTATATTCAAATCCATCTAGCATGTAAATACATTAGAAGGATGTAAATAGTTTGAAGGTCTGGATGCTCGCAAGCTCTCATCTCAAAATTACATAAAATCAAGTAGTCATTCCCTTGGTAAAAATTCAGATTAGTTGGACATATAGGTCAGAATGATGAGTATAGTTTGGTGGTCTGGATGCTCGCAAGTTCTCATCTCAAAAATACTTAACATCAAGTAGCCAATCCCTTACTAAAGATTCAGATTAGGGCAAATATATCAGATGTGTATAGTTTGGTGGTCTGGATATGCTCGCAAGCTCTCATCTCAAAAATACATTACATCAAGTAGTCAATCCCTTAGTAAAAATTGAGATTAGTTGGACATATCGTTTAGAATGATGTGTATAGTTTGGTGGTATGGATGCTCGCATCTCAAAAATATTTAGGTACCTAACATCAAGTACCTACTGAATCCCTTAGAAAAATTCTGGAGCAGACCCTTCCTACCTAAGATTTGGAAAACGCCCAGTTCGGGTGGTTTATTTGCCGCTGATGTCTAATTCAGGTGAGCCCGACTTTCCGTAGGGGGTCTCTACTCTGTTGGTTGGTATTAGATGTATGTTTATTCAAGTATCATCCTACATAATATAAACATCAACTTTGTTTAGTCAGAGAGCAACAACAAAAGGGTTTTAGGGTTCATGGCTCAACTTACTGACTCACAAATAGCATGGGGACACGTACGGACCTTTTTGATTAGTCAAACAGTATACCGTATGTGTCCCCACTTTTATAAATTCCAAATTTCTTACGTACGCGAAGGAGAAAGTTGATACATCATGAATCCATGGGAAAGAGAAGATTCGGAGATTTCCGAAACAGAAGTCAGATTCATTTTTTGATAGGTTATTGAAAGATTAACATTGGTTTGAACGTGGGGACACATACAGAACTACACCCATCGTATTTATTTATTGAATTACATAGCACTTTAAAGAATATTTCCTCGTTCAAACGTAGAAAGTCACAATAACGCGCCCCGTTCAATTCACGTTTAATTTATGGGTTTTACCGGTGCTCACAACCACAAAGCCATGTTGAACGGGAACGCAACAAAACTTTTCAAATATTCTTAAGGTGGTTTGTTTATGTATACACGTGCATATTTCAATTAAAGAAATTTAATGAATTGACCAGCAGGACATTGAACTTGTTCACGATTCTCAGGACTCAACCAGGCCTCCCCTCTGATCACACCAAGAGGGATTTTTGGGTAGGGAAGAGTTCCCATCATTCGGCAGCCATATGTGTAAGAGGATAACTCTAGCTCGAGGAAGCGCGAGAGGTCAGTTTGTTCGCAGCCCTCGATCAAGAATCAGCAACAGGTGCCTATGTTTATTAGTCGTACTCCTAGAAACTTATGTTCATCCAAAAGTTATGTTTTTATTTTTGAATTATTCCTTGTTTTTGTCCAAGGCTAGGTATTAGGGTTGTTTCTGTCTGGGTTTTCTTTCCCTGGTGAAAAGCTTTCAAACTCAGATACTTCAACCCCATGCCCCTATCAGCCTCATTCCCGCATCCAATAGAGCCACGAGGGTGGGAGGGGAACAATAATCGAAGGAATATTTTGTTTTAGTTAATGGCTTATTTTGACTTAAGTATGATCGTTTAAAACGTGGATGAATGTGATCGGAGAACTCCAGGAAATTTGATAGCCAACAGGTACCACTCACAACAAAAAATTACTTGGAATTTACAATTGAAAGAATATTCAGTTAAGAAACTATTATTAGTGTTATTTTAAATGTGTGTGACAAAATTCATCTGAAATTGAGCTTTTTAAAGTTAATTAATGGATTACTTTGAACAAAATACGAGTATTATTTAAAACTTGAAGTAGAACAAACGGAAGGCTCCTACATTGCAATATATTAGGTAGGTACCAACCATTGATAGCAAGTCTTGATGAGTAGTTAGTGTTTATCATGTAGACTTCGGGAATTCGTCAGTTCCCACATTCTCATGACATTTTAATTTCTTTTTGAGTTTGTCGATCAAGGATCCTCCAAAAAACTTCGTAAGAATGACTTGAACTGTTCTCCAAGTTCATTCATACGACTTTTCAAATAGAATATGTACTGTTTTTACTGATGAAATAATTCTTTGTGTCTTCAACCACTTGTTATGATCCACTACAAATTCAATATAGATGTCTAGGGATGAGAAATATCTTGATTTATAGTCCTTTTAGAAACTGGGTATTTTCCAAAATGTTAAAAAATTAGCCAATATCTCAAAATTAATCTTAGAGGCAGTAAATTTTCACATATACTGCTTAATTTACTACATTATGCTTTTGAGTCTACCTATTTAGGCAGCTGAAGCATTGTGTACAATTGTGTTAAAGTAATCTTCACAAGTTGCTTCACCTGTTTATGTGGCAGTAACCACACTTGGTGATTTCATTTGATTTCAATCAGGTGTTAGAAAACGATCAGTACCTTTTCAACACGATTGCGAAGTTTTAGAGGGGGTAACTGGCTTTTTCGGCCTGAAGGAGTGAAGTAAAATGAAAAAAAAGTCTAAAACCACCCACAAAACTTGCTGATCATTTACCAAAAACTCATCTTAAAATCGGTCCAGCTGTTCTTGACTTAAGGAGCGACCAAGGGAAATAGAGGTCCATTTTTATCTAGGCATAGATCATATAGCTGGACTCACCTCTTGGGCAGGATCGGAAGTATTTTCCGGAATCGGCGCATGCCCGGAGGAGCGGGACGGACGTTAGACGGACGGCAGGTACCATCTGCAGAAGAATCAGATTCGGACGTCACGCGACACTGACACTATTGGAATGAGTTCGGTCGGACCCTGAAAGGAGGTGAAATAACATTCAAGACGAGTTTTAACTTTTTCCAAAGAAGTCAGACAGGTTCGTAGTTGGTTTCGGTAGGTATTACATAACTGTCGCTACCACCTATGGAGCGGGAGTGGCGAAAAAGTTGTGTTAATTGGATCTATGTTGGATCTATCTAGGTTGAACGTGTGAAAACACACTCGAAACAGAAGAATGAATCTGCATCTTCACAATACCAAGGTTCATTAAATAATTAAGTCTAAGTATATCATAATGAGGGTTGTTTTATCTAAATAGATCTTATAAATAAGTATCAGTAATGCACAAAGCACACTATGGCACAAAGCTTTTATCATGTAACAATCATAAAGAAAAAGCACATAATGAACATCCCTTGAACATCAATGAGAGGAGGAAATGTATCCAGCTATTTCGGCATGCACAACTGCACTCAGACACTTGCCAAACAATAATATAAGTTAATTTGGTAGGCATTTCGTTTTATGCCATTTTCGTAATTACAATCCGTCTGTCAGGGTTTTTTTAAATATTTTTTTTATTTTATTTTTGTATTTATTCATTTATTTTTTTTTTACTAACCAGACTTCCAAAATTGCATTGCATGATTTAATGTAAAATGAACCCAACAAAAAAGAATCAACCGTATGTTAGGGGTAAAATTGTAAACCCGCGTACGACTGGTGCAGCTTAGTCGGAACTTTAATACAGCAAGATGATTTATTTAGTACAGCTGTTACCCAAATAGAAATTTAAGTAAGTTGATGTTTGATTGTCATATGTTTGATGAGTAGTTTTCTATTTTATTTTTATTATTATAATTAACTTGCTTACTTGATCAGGATGGTGCTCCTAACTTTGCTCGTCTCTTGTTATTCCAGAGAGGCTCCCTATCAAATTTCGACGTCCTACAGTATATAGGAAAGATTTGAGCACGATTTTGCCGCCATTATGATTGATATTACGGCTCATGGTCAGCTGATCATCACCCAAGTCAGCGAGGCACAAGTTCCGATATAGGAATACATCATATCAAAATTTGGTCCAAATCGGACCAGCGGTTTCGGAGCTTTCTGAGCACAAAATTTTGTCCATATATATATATATATATATATATATATATATATATATATATATATATATATTAATTGCTATGCAATTCTTAGGCCGTCCCCCAATAATGTTATTTGTAACGTCCCAAACGAAATTACCTAAAGATGATTTTCACGTACAACCGAGTAGTTGAGTACCTAGTTGCTATAGATTGTGTCACAATTTCAGTGTTTTTCACGTACAACCCAGCCGTTGTTAGGGGAATGAAACTTCCGCAGTTTTCATCGCACAAAAATCGTTCACCACTCGTTGGAAAGCGCTTGATTTATGTGATAAATGTTCACATTTCAAGCTACCGATTTCCCTCTCCTTACGTACCTGGCTACATTCCAAAACTAAGTTGATTCAGGCTAAGAATTGCATAGCAAATTATCCTCGTTTTCTACGCAGTAGAAAAGAGAAAAGATCCGGCGAGGCGCGAAGCGCCGAGTATAGATTAGGGGGGTCCAGGGGGGCGAAGCCCCCGGCGAGGCGCGAAGCGCCGAGTATATATATATATATAAAATTATGTATGTATTATATATATATATATATACATATCTAATATATATATAATAATATATATACTATACTATAATATACTATTATATATATAATATGTATATGTATATATATATAATTGTAAGTATATATATATATATACTTACAATTATATATATAATATATACTTTGGTTGATACTTGATGGTACTTGTTATGGTACTTGATGATACTTGATACTTGATGGTACTTGTTATGGTACTTGATGATATACTCCATCACCATATATATATATATATATATATATATATATATATATAAAGAAATCTGAAAATGAATGATAATCTTGTTCTACATCCTCTGAAACGCAAAGAAAATGCATCCCGACCCCCAAGTGCCGCCGTGCCGGCGGCTTTAATACCCCCTTTTCTACGAAAAGTTGGGTAAAAAAACCGTTGCGTTTTATATTAGATATTTTCGCACTAACGTAGCCCAGCCAATAGACATATTTCCGCCAAAATGAGCTACTGTGTTCACTTCTTCCGTTTACGTATGTGTGTAAGGATGTATTATGTATATACGTATGAATGTATCTATTTATGTATGTCTTCTTAAAATCGTTTTAAATGCAACTTCCCGACGTCCGATTTTAATGAAACTTGGTATGGATGTAATCTGTAATATGGCGAGGATAAAGATGTACCTACCAGGGGCCGCTGACGCATGATTAGCTGAGTGTGCTACAAAGCCATTTTGTCTTCTATTCAACGCAAGAAGCTGAAATTTGAAAGGGAGGCTCAAGGGAGATGCTGAAGACGACTGAGAGAGGGCATTGATCAGCTGAGTAAGCTCCAAAGCCTTTTTGTCTTCTATTCGACGCAGCAAGTTGAAATTTGAGAGGGAGGCTCAAGGAAGAATGCTGGAGACGACTGAGAGCTCATTCATCAGCTGAGTGAGTTCCAAAGCCATTCGCTGAATGCTGAAGCACAAAAATGTGTTACTCTCTTCATCATTAAATTTCTCGGCCTAAACAGCCGAGGCTGATTTAGCAGGAAGCTGAAATTTGAGAGGGAGGCTCTAGGGAGAATACCGAAGACACACGAGACGTCATCAATCAGCTGAGTGAGTTGCAAATCCTTTTTGTCTCCTATTCAACGTCTAATTCACGCGGATCTCCTTACAAGGAAATGAGCTATCATGTGACTCACTTTGGGGCGAGTATAGGAAATCCTTTTAAATACTGGTAATGTTAAATCCAAGAAACAGCTTCATTTATCGCATTGACTCTCTATGGAACTTACCTTCCATTTTATTTTGATCGGCTCAATTTTTTTTGTGGAAGTAGGAATATGAATCATTTCAAATCTTGTAGTATTTATAGTATTGTAAAAATAATTCTGGTACGAATTAAATTTCTTTGACTATTTTGTAGTAATTCTTTGTTCCTAATTTAGTAACTACAAACTGAACAGATGTAATCAAAGTTGCTCAACTGTTTGAATTATTCGCATGGTTTGAATGCTCATAACAAACAGTTAAATACCCACGGGGAGTTCGGATAGTAGAGAAACAATTAATATTTATTTGAAACCATTGCAAAAAAAAAAAAAAAAAAAAAAAAAAAAACTGGCGATCTCTTACAGGGGTGTGATAGTAGGTGGTGGGTGGGTTGAGAATGTGGGGCATGGGGTTCCGGGGAGTCAATGAGTTTGCGAGGCTCTGGGACAGCCCATCTACAGATCACTGGCCTATAATAATCAAACTTCGTGTATCATCGAAAATTGGCGATTGGCTCCTTGATAATGGATTCACACATTTGCAGCTCTAGCTTATACGCTTTTTAGTAAATTTAAAAACAAAACTATACTATTTATGACAAAATCATCTTCCCAACATGCAGGAGGTTGAATAGTTTGGAGGTAGGTTGTTGTAGATTGGTTTGAAACTCTGTTGGTTTTTTGCACATAAAATCCTTGGGTAATTAAACAAATCAACCTCAGAGTATCCTCAGCTAATAAGTGGTCCTCTGCATTTCATAAAATTGTTTTCTAGATGGTCCAAAGACGCTTCATTTCCAATTTCATCTTCAGGTTGGAAAGGAAAGATATTAGTGTGACAGCAGAATGCAGGAGTGAAATGAGAACTCTCATAGATGAGCATGGAATGATTTATTAGGCGGCTCACCCTGGCCTTATATGCAGGATGGCCCGACTGCGCCAATTTTGTGAGATTTTCCAAGAAACCGTTTTTAATAATGTTTATTTCGAATTAACACAAGCAAATTACAATGATACAGAAGACACTTATCAAAATGAGCTCCCAGAGAAGATTGAAGGTCTCGGAGCTCGCAGGCTCCCTATATAGGGAACTTGGAAACTGCCAGACCAGGAGACTGTCCGAATTTCTGCCCCAAAACCGATTCCGGGAGTTCAAGGAGTTCACGTAAATGTCTCCCAAAGTAGGGCCAGGAAACTGTCGGAAAACAGAAAGCTGCCGAACTGTCCGAAAATATTCCGGCAGAATGGAAAATTCGACTTCGAAAACTGTCCGAAAGTCTGCTCAGGGCAATGAACTCCGAGTGGGTCCTTTCTAATCTAGTCACATTCTAATTCGAGTCACATTCTAATCCGTCTTTGTATAGCGTCTTCTTCCATTATTATAGGGAAGCCTATATATGGCCATTCTCTTATTGAGTCACATTCTAATCCGTTATTATAATGGCAACCTATATAATGTTTGCAGCCGGTATCAGCAGAAGGGCTTTGGATAATTTATATATATGAAAGCGCGCAAACTTCGGGAATCGTTCCAGAATTTTGTTCAGAAAACGGATTTCCTTGAAGGAATTTATCAAAAATTTTATTATAAAATTTTTCGAGCCTTTGCAATAGTTTCATTTCCTGCGAAAATTCGCCAATTCGAATTTGTATTTGGTTACTTATTCCCTCATGCTTAGGTCGTCTCACACCATCCTCGATCAATTTTAATGGGCTGTCACTGGATCACAGGGACGTCCTAAGACAATTCTAGGGCAATGCTTTCCCAAACACGAGTGGCATTTGAAGTGTACTTAGTCGGTACCTAATGATAGGAGTGAAACTCATGAAGCCACCTATTAACTGTTATTAACTGTTATCTACCCAACTGTTAGTACGCAACTTAATCCCGTGGAGCAGGTTTACCAAGTAGGTACTTACTATGTATGCGTCTGTTATCAAATGTGTGGGCATTTTACTGTTTTTGAAAACATCAGGCTAAGTAATCAAGTCGAATGGGTTCCGGGTTGTTAGAAACCTGACTTTTTAATGGCCGTCTTTCCTTGGACTAGGACTTGGTTGGGTAGGCTGGTTTTATAAATGCGTTCGATGCGTCAGATGGCCTCAACCACCTACCTACGGATGCCGTGTTGCAGTTAGTTGACCAACAGCGCGAGGAGACGAGAGACGGTAAAATTGTGTGTGGACCAACGAACAGGAGCGAGCTAGACTCTGAAGATCTTCTTGGACTGCACCCTCACATAGGAAGCAATAGCCAATTGGTAGGAATAGTAATTAGAAGTAGTTCAATAGTAGAAATCGTAATTGAGCACAGTAGTAATGAGTAAGATGAGGTCAGGCAAGTACATGGTGCTTACTCTTTGAGGGTCATTTTTTGCGTGCGGTATATCATAGGGATGCAATGATCATAAGATGCATACCTAAGAAAGATGTATTTGCAGGGTAGCCCAAACCTAATAGTACAAACTTCAAGGGTCGATTCTAAGGCTCATTTGAGATGGAATGTTCTTCATAAAAATTTTTTAACGCATTGTTTTCGTCTGATGCCAAAAATATATTTTGAGTCAATCTGATACGTACAGAAGGGAGACTAAAAAGCAAATTTAGAAAATTCCCCAAAATTTGTATTTTTTATTTATTTTTATAATCTTGTTTTTTCTAATACAGACTATTTTAGAGAGGCACTCCACGGAAAAACTTTCTCGGAATCTTAGTTTTTTAACAGTATTTTAAATTTCACTTTTACTTAGCTAATTAGAGGAGAAAAATTTACTATGCTTTAATGTTAAAAAATGAGGATCCAGTGAATTTTCGCAAAGAAATTTCGTATTGCAATGTCTCCAAAAATTTCGAAAATAATTTTCTTCACGTAAATCCGTTTTGAGGCATTCTGAAACGAATCCTAGAGTTTAACTTATAGCTATCCTTAGTTAACTATCCTTAAGTAGAGTTATCCTTAGAGTTAAACTTATAGTTTAACTTACCTATTCTTAGAGATTAACACATTTGCTAATATTTTTCACTCTCCTTGAAATTGAAATGAAAATCTCATTCTTGCGCCAAAAAATCAAGCATTCCAAATGAAAGGATGAGTAAGTAAACCAGCACTTTTTGAGCACATTAAATTGGCCAAATTAAAGAAAAAAACTATTTTAAAAAAATGCACGAAATGACTTTGAACCGCTGAACTTTGTTAAATTTATATATATTTTTTTAGCAGAGTTGTAGTCGATAGAAGTTCATCAACTTTAAACCAGTTCCTCTGCAAAACTTGTTAAATTTCAACTTTTTGTTTCTGGATCTCGAAAATTTCCGAAACATAAACTCTTGCGTTATGTTCAAAGTACAAAATCCTAATATCTACAATTGCTACAATGCCTTGCAGAACAGGAAAACTACACAGAATTAAATAGTTACCTACATCCTCTCCCACTCCATCTTAGAAAGTACAGCCCGCATCATTTTAAGCTCTTATATATAAGTACCTATCTATTTGAGATGCGCAATACTTGCAAAAGAAATCAGGCTCTAGAATCTCGTATCTTCAGATATGCTACAAACTATTACACAATGGTCTATTATTTCAGTGTTAGATAGCCCTTCTAAGCAGATCATTGGTCAATAATTATTAAACTCCTTATGTAATATACGAGTATATATTATCGTAGTATAGTATTATCAGATCATGACGCATCGTACCTCCTAAAAGGGTTAAGACCTTTACAGTTCCAAGACCTCGCAAATTTACGCTTCACAGTAAATGTTCAAAACAAAAAAGTCAATAGATAAGGTTCAGAGGCCGCTCTACTGATCAGTGAGCCTCCATACCTCGTAATTGTATCCGAGGAGTCTCAAAGGAGCTCCATCTAAATAACAGCACCAAGAGTCGATTAGGGAAGAAATTTGCCTCAAAGGTTCCGAAGCTGATCTGAGTCCCTCCATACTTTGTACTTGTATTACAAATCTCCAAGAACGAGCTGCATTTCAGGTTTCAGTATCATAAAAAAAAAAAAAAAAAAAAAAAATTAGGTTCCACAGCTTATCAGTGTGCACTGATATTAAATTCTTGGTGTTAAAATGGAGGTCCATTTCAAATTGCAGATCCGTAGGTTGACATTAATATGACTGCGTGGATACGAGCACCTACAGAGGGAAAATTAATGCAATTAATTAAAACATCTACATTTTACTAGTCCCCCCCCGTTCCCAGTATGACGACATTTAACTAAGTAGGTTCCTACCAACTGAAAATAACATAAGTGTATAGATTATTGAAATGGTTTTAATAATCACGAAAACTCCATAGCAGAATATAACTTAGTCTATCAAGATGTAGATAACGTAAAACTTCGAAATCTGTCATTTAGGAAACAAGAAAAATGATGTTTGAAGTAATTTACGTTAGCTAAAGATTCAAAACCTCAATTTGAATATGAGATGATATTCAGAACACGTTTTTTGCCATAAAATTAATAGTTGACAATTTTCTTGCATTCAAAAAGCACAAATTTCAGAACAATTTAACATTATACAACGCGATAATTTACGAAAATTCGCTCATACAATCATGCTGCATGACTGCAATTTTTTTTTTTTTTTTTTTTAATATTTCAATCCTCAAATTTTACCCCATGGGGTTGATTGAAAGATTGAAAGTAATGCCTAGATTGCTGGTACATCCCCCGGCCGAAATGCACCCCTCCAATTGTAATGCCTTTTCTTTTGAAAATTCGAGAATAAATTGATTATTATGTAAAATGTACTTATTTGAATTTTGCAAGTAGGAAAGTTAGCAAGTTGGTATTTTCCGGCTATTGGAAAATCGTATCAGTTATAGTCTTATAGTCTAAATAATTCAAGTTCCAAAATGTTCATAGGTACTGTACTTACGATACATAATAATTTGATGAGTTGTATTTTAATTGAGCTTCCCCAAATATCATAAATGGTGTGAGTTGGCAACCGTGCGAATAAAGTTGTAGAAATATATTTAAGGAGAAGCCACCAAGAACACGAAATAATATCCCGATAAACGATATGCGCACATTGGAAAATTGGAGAGTGGGAAAGTGTGGATTTAAAAAATTGGCAAAGCCGATTGGGCAAAGTCAAATTTCATAAAGTTTGATCAAATACTGTTGAAAAAAGCTGAGGACGACGTATGGCGGAATGACGGATTTTTTTAATTCAAATTTTTGGATTTTGCGCATTTTGAAACGTTTACCAACAAATTTTGAGGGGGGGTTAACAACTTCTTTTTTTCTTGGTCGATTACAAAGGTTCATTATTGAAAACTATGAACCCCCCTACCCCCCTACCGAAACAGTTGACATCCCAATCCCTATACACAGTTTGTCCTTCAGCCAATTGAAAGACATTAAGTAAAAGCGGCAGATTTTGCCCCGATAGACGTCTCGATCTGCCCCACGATCTCCAGCATTGCCCTTGGTCTGGCACCAAACAGCTGGACGGTCGCCTTCCTCTTCATCTGCTACAGCCAAGTTCATTGTCCGTGAACCGAACTAATTGGTCTGCGTTAAAGAGAGGGGTCTTGGATACCACCATATTACAACGAATCGGTTTATTTACGTATCTCCTCCCTCAACCGTTAGATATCTCCGGTCCCACACTCGAAACTGTTGATCGACCATCACAAAACGGTTTTCATCGCCCGTCATCGTCCGATATAAGAACAAGAACAGCCGATTAGATATTCTTTCTTTTTTTATTCCAATAACATAATCCGCAAATGAAAATGATATCACAGTTCTTTTCCATGTGAATTGCTTTGCCAAAGGATCCGGCAGTTTACAGAGTCGTGTAGATTTGGTGGTACAGTTATAAAATTAAGTTGTCCGTGAGTGTATTACTGCAAACCAAGGACGAGTCAAGGCGTGTGAAGAAGAAAGGATATACAATACTAACTGGAGTGTCAGGTAAATTCTTATTCTAATTTGTATCTATTATCCGGCATCTCGTATTAGCTAACATCCCGCAACGGTCTCGGTGGAAGTTGATCTATTTATTTATTCATACAAACGGGATTAAGTCCCAGTTACAAAAAGAAAATGATCCTTATATCTGTGAATAAAGGGGGAAATAATAAAATACATCTACTCACATAGAAGTTGTGGAAACCCATTTCAAAACGGAAGTTAGTGAAAAAAAGTTGTCTATTTCTACGAAATAACATGTTATAACATTGTAACTCTTTATTTTTCGTGGAAATAGACAACTTTTTTTCACTAACTTCCATTTAATCACGTAGAGCTGCAAAAATAATTAATTCTTAGAGAGTTCTCACTACCAATTAAAATCAAAATCTAATTCAGTATGAATGTAATAAATTAATAAACTCTGAATCCTGACTAATGGGTTATTAAATGAATAATTTGTTCTAGTAAAATGAGGCAAAAATAAATCATTTGATCTAGTGGAATAGGAAGGCACCTTAAAGTTTAAATCAGCAAGCGTGTGCAACCCAAGAGATTCCATATAATCGATTTGTCAGTAAACATCTACGTTCGTTACTCTTTTATAAAAAATGTATTTAAAAAATTCATGTTGTACCCTTTCGATCGAATCCATGTATAAATTATACAATGGGTTCCACACAATTGAATCAAATTTGAGGCGACTTCTAACAAGGACAGCATAAAGTTGTTTAATACAGTTTGGATAGCGGAAAATAAACTTGTAGTCCTTGACGTGATAGTGATTTGACAGGCTCAGCAAACTGTTAAAAACTACGCCCAAATCCCTCACTCTGCTACACCTTTTAAGCGCCTGCCCCCCAATATTATAGTTTGCAACTATTGGAGACATAGATCTAGTGAATGTTATGCAACAGCAATTACCAACATTAATGCAAGGCCATTCAAGACACAGTAAAGTTCTCTGTATAATGCTCATGTCGCTCTCTACTTCGACTGTTCGGAAATTTTTTAAATCACCGAAAATTTTTCAATCAAGTGATATTTTTAGATTATCAAAATTGTCGCAAATGTCGTTTATGACTAATAAAGACAGCAATGGGCCCCAAAGGGAACCTTGGGCTACTCCAGCTGTAGGCTTAAAAGAAAAAGACAAACATCCATTGATGTTTCTCAATCTGCTAGAGGCCCAACAGGTTTCATTGGTATCTAGGTGCTTATTAAAATTTATAATATCAAATCTACTTACTAGTTGGTCCGCAGACTACATATGTTTCTCACGAAGTTTGAAAAACTGGTTGTCCAGTAGGGTTTCAATCAATTCTATGTGGCGAAAACTATTGAAAACGATACCAAACTCGATTATCGGTAGATTTGAATACGACCGTCGTCGCCGACGACAAGTTTCCGTTGTCGGATTGTCACTGAATAAAATACAGGTAATTCTGCATGACTAAAGAATCTACCAACCAAATTTCAAGTTGATGGCGAGACAAATACTAGCCGAGTCAAAGCAGAGACACACTTCATTCGTCAATAAATTACAAATATTTTATGTATAAATATACATCAGTTTTATGGAACATTTTCTTTGGATCGCACATGTGATGATTTGGGTTTATGATTTTTAATAATGAACCGTTGTAATCAACCAAGAATAAGAAGAAAAAAACTAAACCCCCCCTGAAAACTGTTGGTTTACCTTTCAAAATGTGTAAAATAAAAAAACTAATAAAAAAATAATAATAATTTTAAAAGTCCGTATTTTACAGTGGCGCAAAATGGCTATTTCGGGAGAAAACTCTAAAAACTTATATTCTTATTCGAAATTCAAGACTGACCACGAATTAAACCATCGAAAAGTTGAGTTGGTCATTTCTCGAGTAGGTATGCCATCATACATATTGGTAAGTAATGTAGACACTACAGGAAATCCCCTATGTAGGTGTTGTATTTGATTTCGGTAATAATGGCAAATTGATCATGTTTTACTGAATGTGCCCTCTCCATTATAACCCAACATTAATATGCAACAAGCAACACCTTCCCCGTCCTCCCTCACAACCATAATAAAGTATGAACTGCCTTTACATTGTGAAATCGAACAACGACAGATTCACGGCAATAGATTGAAAAGATCTCAATTTATTGGTATTCTAATCCCCTCCCCCCAATCATTATGAAATTTTAAATTACTGAGAATGGATCCAGGTAGAAACCAAATGCTTCGGGAAAAATTGGAAAATAGCCAAATCAATGTTTTTTGCACATGTAAACCTAAAGATCATGATTTATCAGAATTACCCCCTCCATTTACCCCAACGATAAAATTTTGAATCTTCCAAGGTTGAGTGGCATAACTGGACCGAATTCCTAGTTGAACAAAAATAGAATGAAGAAAATCGGTCGTCAATAAATTGCTGCTTGGGCAGCGCCTAAAAGGATCGGCTACAACCCCCTCCACTCTCCTCGCCAATGGCAAATCCAAAATTTCCAAGATTTTTTGGTCAACTGAACAAAATTTGGGACCGAATAAAGAAAGGATTACGAAAATCAGTTAAGGATAGTAGATTAGGCAGCGTTTAGGATCGACCCGTTAAACCCCTTCCATGATGGCAAATCCAATATTTCCACGGTTTGTTGCACAACTAGACTGAAATTGGGATCCAACGAAGAGAGAAAATTTAGAAAATCGGTTGAGAACACATACACCTATGGGTTTGTTTATGGATTCGGTCTTAGAGTTATTTTTGTCTGAGTTATTTTATTTTACTTATCTCTCATAGTTGAATAGTTCCGCACTCCCCCTGGGCAAATTCTAATAGGCGTCCCTCTTATTTACGAAGCCTTGCCTATAAGACATAGCATCAGATGGGCGCGCAATGTCCTGAAAACCAGAAAAAAATGCTGCAAATTATTACACAAAGGTTTATTATTCAGGTATTAGACAGCCCTTCTACGTAGATCTCTGGTCCATAATTATTAAACGCCGCTTATAGTATATTTAGTATCGGAACTCGGAGCTTCGGACCTCACAAATGGGTTCAATCCATTACTGCACCGGAATCTCACAATTTTACGCTTTTTAATATAGTTTATAAACAAAACAGTTTATTACCAAGTCATCTTTCCAACACATAAAAGTGTTACCTATACTGTATATTGATATCATCTAATTGGTCAAATTTCAAAAAATGTGCTGACAAAATCACTGAAAATGGCTAAGAATTGTTAAATTGATATTTTTTAGCATAAGATTGGTCAAATAAAGTTTATCAACTATGAAATAGAACATTCAAAAATTTATGTACGAAATTATGCTAAAAACTTGAACTTCGTTAAATTTTGTTTTAAAAAATCTATAAAATTGCAAAAAATAGCCTAAAATCCAAAATCTCTTTTTGAATAGAAGAGTATCATTTAGAATTTTTATTTTTGGCTCATAGCACCCATGAGAGTGGAGCGATCGAGCTGGCGAGAAGTTAGGACCAACTAGACCCCAAGTGGAGTCTATGTGCGAAAGAACAGATTTTTTAAGTCAATTCTAAGGCCTTTTATGGCCCGGACGGCGGACGGCGAACGGCGAACGGCGGACGGACATTTCAAATTTGGATTCTACGCACCTTGAAACGTAAAGTGACAAAGTTTGAGGGGGGGTTATAAAAATTTTTTGCTATACGATCACATAGGCTTATTATTGGAAATAATAAACCAAAAACGCTGCAAATTATTTCACAAAGGTTTATTATTTTTTCAATTGAGTATGATCGTAGTTTTAGTTGGCTAGCGTACGTCATAAGGCCCGTCCAGACTCCTCGGCGTGTCCTATTTCGAGTTGCCACAACCTATACTTCTATAATTATATACGCATGTTATTGCCTTAATAATATCATTATCTAAGTACGTACGAAAAGTCGAGAGGATATGTTATTAAATATGCGTAGGAAAAGCATTGGTATTAACACACAAATATGACCTAGAAAAAAACATATATTCATCCCTCGAAGGAACTCCGTACCCACCACAAGGTGCCGCGGCGCCTCCTCTCACTCCACCCCCCGTTCACCCACCCTCACCACCCACCGTGACCCCCTGCCAAGCGTGCCAGGCGTGCGTGCGTGCGTAAGTCTAACAAAGCATTGAAAAAGACACTTTTTCGCCCGGTTTTGGCCCATAGCATCTATGCGAGTAAAGCGATCGGGATGGTTAAACGTTAGGACCAACTAGACCCCAAATGGAGTCTATGTGCGAAAGAACGGGTTTTTTAAGTCAATTCTTAGGCATTTTATGGCCCGGACGGCGGACGGCGAACGGCGGACGGACATTTGAAATTTGGATTCTACGCACCTTGAAACGTAAAGTGACAAAGTTTGAGGGGGGGTTATAAAAATTTTTTGCTACACGATCACATAGGCTTATTATTGGAAATAATATACCAAAAAACACGGAATATCTGTTATTTTTGGACAGCGCTTCAATTGAAATCCTCAGCCGATCTTTACGTATACGTCCAAATTCGTTCATACTCGGGGATTAGATAGATATATGTTCTTGGAAAATTCCCTATGAATTATATCGCGATTGGTCGAGTGACAAATATAGTGCATGCGCAGAACTAAAATTGGTCGACACAGACATAACTGAGACTAACGAACTGATTTTTATGAAATTTTCAAGGATCGTCCGGTTTAGCTACTAGATGTTCACCTATAAATTTAATTGCCGTTGGAGTAATAGTAGTCTGTGCGCATGCGCAAACGTTAACTTTTTATAACGTCAACTTGAAATCACTCATTTTGACTCGCACTTTGTTCTTCAACTAATTCTAAACGTCCATGTTACTGTGTGTGAGGGACTCTGCCGTACAACTTGGCTGACGTTTTTTGTCAGAGAGTAAATTTACGGCATTTTCAGCACTGTGAATCCTCATTCATTTATTTCCGTGTACCCCCCTCTTCCGCTTGGGTAGTCCACAAACTTTCACATTGTTTTACAATATTTAATTGTTTTATACTTATTAATCAGACACCCCGACAACCAAGTTTCACTACAATAACTCAAAAATTGTGGATAAAGGTTGTGGGGGGGGGGGGGGGGGGATTTTAAGACTCCCTGTACATACCTTTGAAAAAGCGTTGAACTCAAAACGGCTTTTGGTTAAGACATTTTTGGAAAATGATTATTGGACAATTTTTACATCCATATAATGTTTTACGAAAATTCGCTAATAATAAGACAGAAAAAGTTCCAGTCATGCAGCATGATCGTATGAGCGAATTTTCTTAAGTTACCGAATTTTTATGGTGAACTGTTTTGAAATTGTAGCATGTTGAGTACAAAATCGTTACTACCAATTTCATGAAAAAAAACCACTTGTTCTGCATAATATTTTGCAATTCAAACAATAATTTGGAGTTTTAGTTTTTTGCAGTTTTCATCCCTTTTTTAGCAAACATTAATGATATTTAAGTACATTTTTCAGCAAAATTATGTGCATAAACTTTTTAATGTTCTAGTTCATTGCTGATAAACTTTTTTTACTAACATTATGTTAAATAATATTTTAGCCACTTTTCGAGCCATTCAAGTGATTTTTGAGCCCTTTTTTTTTATAAACCTGGCCAATTTAATGTTCTCAAAAAGTGCTGGCCATCAAACTCATCCTTTCTGTCGAAAAACTTGATTTTTTTCTCGCAAGGACGGAATTTTTATCTCAATCCAAAGGAGGGTCTAGAAAAACAAACTTAAATATATAAATGAAAAAGCGTCAAACCATAGGATTCGTTTTAGAATGTCTCGAAACGGAGTTCAATGGATAAAATTTTATTTAAACAATTTTGGAGCCATTGCATTGGCTATCTACAAAAATTTGCTAATAAACAAACAAACAAAAAAGTACCACAACCAAAGGTCCCTTCGTAGGTCCCCTTCTTTAATGCCCCCCCCCCCCCCCCCCCCCCCAAATTATAAAGGTGGATATTTTATTATTTCATATTTTTGGATCGTGCGGGTATTTTACAACTGGAATGTAATACTCCTCTAGTCCCGATATAATTCATAGGGTATTTTTCGGTGCCCACCTACCCCACTATCCCTCGAGTTTGAACGAAATTAGACCAATAGACGATGAAAGACCGACGTTATAAGAAATTCACGTTTGCACATGTGTACAGGCTACAGTGGATCCGACGGTGATGAAAGTTATAAGGGACCGTCTAGGAGCTAAACCCGCACAATCCCTGAAAATGCCATCAGTTGGACTAAATAACTTGATATAGTTTTGGGCGTGACAAGGATTTACATCAGACAGACAGATAGACATTAGACAGACAGACACGGAACCAAAATCAATCGTCAAGCTCTGAAACGCCAAGAGGAAGTGAAATTTCGAATAGGAGGACAAACATTTTTTCGATTTCTTGCACGAACACAAAGGTTTTCTATCTTCGCTAGAGAGGAAACAAAAAATAAAACAACATCAGGAGTCCGAAATTCGAGTTCTATAGGCTCGAGATACCTTCGTAAAAATCGATTGACAATAAAAGAAATAAAGATCAAGTCCTCATGGGACAAGTTAGATCGGTAGTGGGGAGAGGGACTAGGCCTTGGAGAGGTAGCACAAGTTCAGAGGGGCTTGACACCCAGTGCTGGGGATCCTCCAGGACTGCGCAGAACATCATTGGCCTTAGTAAGTGGATCTTCTGTTCCGAGTGTCGATGCATTAGTTGAAAGCTTTTAATAACAAGAGGTTTACCGATCTATTACGCGAGATTACGTGAAAATAATTTGTTATTGTGATGGGTACTCCAATCGGTGAATCATTTCGCGACATTGAATTTTTTTCGGCTCTTCCCATAGTGTTCGGTGAGGACTATAACCTAATTTTGAAAATCCAGGGTGAACTTAACGGAGAATCAGGTGTTTTGGAGGATGAGCATAACGGACCACGCTGATAACGCCTGCAGTAAATATTGGAAATCGATTTGCATTTAAACGCGTAGGTACCTACCAAATATTCTGTGTCATGAGAAAAATAAAAGTACATATCTAGTTATAAATACTCTGCGCAACTGCATGAAAAATCCTAAAGTAATTGTACGTAAGACTATACTGCATTAATATTAGATAATACATATATGTACAAACATAGGTTCATACCATATTGAGTATTTGTGCGCTGCAAGTGCTACATCTACAATGTATATTAAATCCATACAATACCTACCTAAATCCACCATAGGAGACTAAGAAATCACGCAACTCCGCCAATATTTATATTCATACGCGATAGTCATACATCAAAGCAAATTTTAGCGAATTTAGCTAGTATAAAAGTATAATAAAATTATTAGTTGGTATATGATTAATATACAATATTATAATTAAAGTCCTTAAATTTCATTAAGATGTGCAAAAATTCGACAATCATGGCCTCGAAAAATTCATAAAATCCTAAAACAGGTTTTGATAGCAGCTGATTATTAAGAAAGACTATTTTCCCCATAATTTAGTACGTATTAAATTCTATGCACATTAAATTCTGTGCAAGTGACCACGTTTCAGAACAATCTAACAAGAAGAAAAGCAACATTAACAAGAAGAAAAGCAACAGTTTGGTTATATTTTCGACGCTGTATTAAACAATGGTAAAAAAATTCAATGATCAAATATGTTTGTCATCGATTTTGATTTCTAGATTTATATGTCCTTGTTAGAGATCAATTTAGGAGGAATAACCAGTTTTCCCAAATGAATCTATTGTCTATGACTCCAAAAAATTTAAAATACAGATTTCTCAAAAATTTCTCCATGGAAATCCGTTTTAAGGCATTCTGAAAAGATTACTAGATATAACTCTTCGTAGGATAGAGATAAAAATCCGTTTTTTTGCCAAAAAATCAATCTTTCCAAACAAAAGGATGAGTTCGTCGGGGAGCAGTTTTTGAGCACATTATGTTGACCATAAACTAAAATGGAAAACATTGCTAAATTCATTAAATTTATATTTTTTAGCAGAATATTAGTCAAAAGAAGTTTATCAATTACGAACTATAACATTAAAAAATGTATGAGCAAAACTATGTTGAAAAATGAACTCAATTTCACTAAAATGTACTTTAAAAAATCGGTAAAACTGGAAAAAAATTTTAAAATTCAATTTCTTTTTAGAAAGCAGATCATTATTTAGGACAAGTTTTTTGCCATCAAATTTATAATTAAACACTTATACTTACCAATGACGCTGTACCTACAGTTACCGTAAAAGTATTTCATGGAAGTCGCTTTTGTGAGTGTAATAAATCTTTGGAATAAATGTCCATATTAAATAAATTGAATATTTTCCATCTTAGACTGTTGTTCTAACAACTTCGGAGCTCAAAATGCTAGCGGTTTCTATAACATAATTTTGCAGTTATAAGATGCTACGCTTACCTAATATAATAACACTGATAAAAGTGAAATATGTGACAAAGGTCAGCATATTAGGTACAGGTGATCCATGACAAATACGTGACAGAGCTTATCATTTACCATTTCGATTCAATCTCTCAAGATCGTTCTCAGCCGATCCATTGATATCTGTTGAATCTGTTGACATAACGAGTAGATGCAATTCCGTTAGCAATTATTCTGCACTCTGACTCGATAGGTAGGCACTCCATATTCTTAAAAACGCTTTTGATTAAAGACACGTTATGTGTAAAGTAAGAGAGAACAATGGAATAATCAAGGTCAATATTTTCTGAACTGCACGTGTTTTTTTTTTTTTTTTTTTTTTTTTTTTTTTTACGTAGGCAGGTGAGGAAATCTTTAAGATCTTAAGGTGGTAATTGGATCTCGTAAGATACCCAAGAGAGACCGCACTCCGGGTTATGTATGATTCAAACACACTAAAACCTCACCTTCCTTTTCCCAGGAAATGGACGATGATGTGCTCCGTACTTTCTTTGTATGCAAGCGATGGGCTACAGAAAGAATAAGGCTGCAGGATGCTCTGGAATTACCACCTCAAGACATGACACCGGAGGTGGTAGTAGAAAAAATGATTGACAGAGAGCAAAAATGGAATTTTGTAGCTGCCTACGTTGAAGACATCCTCCTGAACTGCACGTGTTAAGTAGAACATTACGGGACCGGTTGACCCCATGTTCACGCGGGCCTCATGTGACTCATTGTTGGGGGCCGGTTCTTCTATCAACCCAAGCAACAAAAAAGTCGTAACGATGCTGTGTTTCGATCCAGGGGGGTCTGTAACTTTTGGAGATATAACTAACAGTGTACTAACTTTCCACTGGACTAATTTTCCACTAGCAACCAAAACGCGAACGCGGACAAAGCAGCAGTAGTAAACTACCCAAGAGTAGGTAGGTAGGTAAGTACCTAATTTATAGATATTCAATACATGAATAATAAATAAATATGCAATGAATTGCAGTGTGCTATAGGACGAGCAAACACAAAATTCTCAGTTAAATACTTAATCGCATCGAAAACTACTCCAGAGTAGAAAAAATATTCCATTCTGGAAAAATAATCCACGACTAAACTTGGCGGCCTTCTTACACCTGGAGAAGTTCTCCGAGGTAGAGATGGCGGCACTTCTGTATTGATAAAAAGTTTTCACAACGAAATAAAGTTGCAGATCTCCCCCGGTGTTTTGGTGGGGAAAAGTCCGAAACCACGAAAAGCAATAGTCCTAAAGCGTATTGCGGTTTCAATAGCCTATATAACAGTAGAAACTAATCGAAATAAGATAAATAGAGAAAACAATGCTTCTGCTACCTATAGGTAGACTCGGGAGCAACAATAACAAAGCATGATAGATGTTTCCACAAGCGCAAATGCTATCAATGGGTCGGAGTGACGAAGTTCACTGGGGACCATCTACAACCCAAACCGCTCAATTTATTTAAATGTAATTAAAGAAAAGTAAATTATTGTCGATTTTCTGTTGCAACCTATAAATAAGATTAAATTTATCATGTTTTCTCTCGTGTATGTTGCTAAATACAAAATTTCAGCTTCCTCCGCCTATGAGGAGAGAAATGAGTTCCCGAGATCTCTCAGCTGATCAGGGTGACTCCTGACTTGGTCAAGCAAGTGTGATCAGCATGCCTATAGAGGCTCCATACCAAATTTCAGCCTCTTAACTCAATTAGGAGAGAAATGATCTCCCGAGCTCACTCAGCTGATCTGGGTTGTCCCTCGAATCGTCAATCGTACAAAGCAGGCCTGTAGTGTAAAGGCTTCATACCAAATTTCAGTCTTCCAGGTCTTATGATAGAGAAATGAGCTACCGAGCTCGCTGGTGGTTCCTCACTTTGTCAATCGTACACAGCTTAAAGAGACTCCATACCAAGTTTCAACCTCGTTGGTCTATTAGGATACAAATGTTGGACCTTTTCCGTTAATTCACTACCATTCATTCATTCTGACCTGTATGTCCAACTAATCTGTATTTTTACTAAGGGATTGACTACTTGATGTTATTTAATTTTGAGATGTGAGCTTGCAAGCATCCATACCACCAAACTATACACATCATTCTGACCTACACTTCCAACTAATCTGAATTTTTACTAAGGGATTGACTACTTGATGTTATGTATTTTTTAGATGCGAGCTTGCGAGCATCCAGACTACTAAACTATACACAGCATTCTGATCTATTTTACCACAGTGGACGTGGACTTAATGATTGGGGAACAGTTCTTAGAACAATAGAATATATATCTAGCGGTAGTGAATTAACGGAAACGAATAAAACGGGTGGTAGTGAATTAACGGAAAAGAACCCAAATGTTCCCCAGCTCACTCAGCTGATCACAGTGGGTTCCCACTTTGTCAATCGTACACAGCAGGCCTACAGGGGCTCCATTCCAATTTTCTGCCTCCTAGATCTATTAGGAGAGAAATGAGCTCCCCCGAGCTCACTTAGCTGATATGTGTAGTCAGTCCTCACTTCGCATTCGTACACAGCAGGCCTATAGATGATCAGTTCCAAATTTCAACCTCCTATTACAACTCTATAGCCTCCTATTACAAGTATATTACAACTTCAAAAACTGCTGCTTTTTTTTACTATCAATGGTGGTTTCAATTGTACAAACTTCTTCAACGCCATCATGTGCTGTAGAAATACACGTCACAGTCATTTCTTCATTATTAAACTTCAATGGTCAATAGGCTTAGTTCTGAAGTTTTAGCTTCATAATGTCGAATAGCATAGAAATTAGGAACCTCAGCTGGTTAGGGTGGTTCGGCACTATGAAATTCTATTCTACCCGTCGAATGGAGGTTCTGTTTAAAATTTCTGCTTCAAAGACTTACGAGCTCAATCAGCAAATTATGGTGGTTCCGCGCGTTGACATTCCATTCTACCTATTTCATAAAGGCCCTGTCTCAAATTTCAGCTACAGAGATTAAATACCATAGAAATCAGCTTTAAGATCAAATCAGATGGTTAGAGGTCTACGCATTGTCTAGTACCAACTGCTAGCAAGTACCTTGTACTCAGTAGAGCCAACCATTTAGTTCCTTCTTTTCGCATTATTGGTTTATTATGTTTATTTAGCAATATTGGTTTATAACGTAGCGTAATAAATCACCGTCCCTTCACACTAAGCGGCTTAGGGATCATGAGATATTTGATAAAGCGAGAGCATTCCAAAAACGCGGCGCTCCGCAGCCCCCTGGACCCCCGGTTACCTCTATTTACATACATCGAATTAAATTATTGAACTACAGAATGTGTTTTAGCTCACGCTCACATAAACCCGTGAAACCCGCATATAAGAATAACATTATATATTGATATATTTTATTAATACTCTGATTTTGCGGTGTATCTTATCACTATTATGTCAAGTTGTTTTATTTAATTATCACCAGCGCAACGACTCACCACCAGCTCAATGAAATCATCAGAAATTAACAAGCAGTTGCAATCATGTTAACAATATCAATTATTGAGAATGATCACCTGTATGTAAACAATTATTCAAATAACCATGCTCATAACACAGCTTCATGGTCACGCACATCGCAGTAGTTATCATAGTATGGGTTGGTTTAATCGAGAGCTTTCGAACGAATGGTCAACATTTTGTGGGATGAAAAATGAATAAATACCATTTCTCTAGCAACGACTCGGTTGTAAGCGGAAATCATTAGAAATTGTTGCAACACATTTTCGTTACACATAAACGGTTCATTTTTGGTTTAAGATGCCAAGGCATTCAGTGTTAAGAGATGGCAAACGATTTTCGTGCTATGAAAACTAACAGAGTTACGCTTCCTTAGCAACGCATTGGTTGTACGTAAAAATCAATAGAAAACATGTCGGCTCGCGCTGAATTTCGCTTGATTTTCAGGCAAAAAACCCAGGAGTAAAACATGATACATGTTAAAAATTATCATTTTGAGGCGTAATAATTTCATCTATGAAGCTAGATCAAAATAATAATAAGGTGATTTTAGTCTAATGGATGGCATTTAATTCAAGTTGTTTTTAGGAATTAGGAAGGTATAAACGATCGTATTTCACTCAGCTTTTTGTTTCGCGGTTATTTTCAAATAAAAAGTCGCTGTTTTAAATTAGGTAGGTATGCAAATCGCTTCCGAAAATGGAGGAAAATCGACATTGGGAGAGGTTTGCGGAATAAACGAGTTGAAAATTCAAATTCACCACTAAATTATATTATATTATTCTACTCATTGTCTACGAAAATTTGATAAAAAAGTTCATCTCCCTCTCCTCCTCTATCAAAAACGTCATTTTAATTAATCGTACTCGTGTTTATTTATTTTATTTTATTATTATTATTTATTTTTTTTTTTTTATTTTAATTTTATTTTTTTTTTAAAGAATTTAAGCCGCGTCTCAACCGGAAGGGCCATTAGCGACAATCAAAAAGGGGTATCAAAAGGACACTGCAATGGTCACGATTCTAAGGGGAGCCATGCCATGGACCGTCCGTCACTAAACGGATTGCCCACACCGACTCCACTGGCAGATCGGAGGGGGAGAAATAATAATAATAACAACCCGCAAAACGAGGCATCGCCGCACTCTGCCTCAGAGATACAGCGATGAGCGCTTTGTAACCCCTAGAGGTTTAAAAATACCCCGTAATAAAAGCTAAACTACTACTAGATAATCCATACAAATACATAAATATTATCGATGAATATATAATGATAAAAACATCTTAGTTAAATAAAGGTATGACTAGATGTACATAAATAAATAAATATATCACAGATCAGAATATCACAGTTCGTTGTAAAGCTCAGTGGCTTTCAGGTACACCAATTGGGATGTTTATTCTTTTAAGAAGCGAAATGAAATGAAATTTTTTTCTCAGTGAATTCACCATATACAATGCAGTGTACAACATATAAAATTAATTAAAATTAAAACAACTTGCTTATACTTGAATAATTTATTCCATTCTCAGTTCATATTTATTCATTCAAATATTTGTATTGTTCGGTTTTAGGCATAGCCTGTGTTACCGAGAAAGAGCTTTTGTTTAGATACCTATACAATTAAATTACATTACATCCTTTACTTTACTTTCCGGTACTTTACTTCAACTCCTTTAGGGATGAACAGAGCTTGTTGTAGACTAATTTGAGGACCTACAGACGTGCTAAGCTGGGATGATAGGTAATAATTGTGAAGTTACACTTTTACAGTACGTACATCACAGAGCATTACAATGGCACCTTGTTTTGCTGTGTGGGCACGACAATTATTTCGGAGGTGAAAATGTAGGAACCATATAGATAAGCAGGTGGGTGATTATTCTCTAGAATTATGGAAGTCCGAAGCGCGTGGCACGGGCCTTGCGTGTCAGCGGAGATCAATCATCTTGCCTTCAACCTTATTACCGTAATGTCATCGTATTACATGCAGTTTATAAGCTCCTTCAGCTTGGTAAATGCTTCGGGTGGCTTCCATTCAATGACTTCTCCGATGAATGTTATGCTCGTAAGATTTTCAGAGTTTGAATCGCTGCATGCTCGTATGCTGCTCTGTAGATAATCCAGATAGTATAAAAACATCCTCATTTCTAATTCGCACATCCTCAGGAAATTTTATCAAAATCGAATTAAAAAAAGTTCTAGTCATGCAGCATGATCGTATGAGCGAGTTTTCGTAAATTGTCGCCTATATTATGTTCCATTGTTTTTAAAATTGAGGACTGAGTGCAATTTAATTGTTAATAACCGATTTCATGACAAAAAATTATAATATTAATTTGCTATTTAGAAAGGGTTTTTAGATTTTCAACTTTTTTGCAGTTTCACTGATTTAATGAAATTTAAGTACATTTTCGACCATGGTTTTGTACATCAATTTTTGAATGATCGATTTTATAGTTGATAAACATTATTCGAGCAATATCCTGCTAAAAAAAAATAAAATAATAAATAAAATAAATGAATAATTAAATAAATTTAACGATTTTTAGACGTTTACCGGGGAGGACGCCCAGGTTTACCCGACGCCCGCTCTAGGGATAAGGGAAGTTGCAGGACGAGGAGGAAGAATGGGATGAAAGAAAGTGCCCCTATATACCGACCACCAGTTCAAGTAAGAACCTCTCAGGACGCGGGTGGTGATACCACGGAGCACTCCGGCCGAGATGCCCAACTCGAGTAACTCTGTTACTCACTTTTCCCGCACCACACCCCGCGCCATGAGACAGTCGCAGCCATGACCCTGACTACCCAATAAATTTTAGCAAGATCTACTAGGCTATGACAAAGCGAGCTCGATGGAATTTGTTTGCGCGTGATAGGGAAAACTATTAATCTTTGCGTTATGAAATTGTGTGTGAAAATAATAAACCAACAATGCTTCTGCTACCTAAAGGTAAGGTAGTGTCGGAGGCAATGTTTTCAATTCCGTCTCTTTAGAAAAGAGGAAAAAAACGGTAGAAACCATTTCCCGTGAACGGAAGAGGAAAAAGGTTGAATTTCAATTTGTTTGTTTTCTTCTTCTTTGAAGTAGGTATATATATCACATATTTGCACGATACTCTGAGAAACCGTCATTCTTGAAGAGGTAGGGGAACATCTACATTAATTACGTTAATTCACTTAAACTAATTTGCTTCATTCCATTTTCCAGTTACCTCAGGAGCCAAAGAAAAGGAGGAAAATGGGCAAAGCGGAAGGAGCCCATTATGGGACGCGCGCAACCATAAATCAGGTAGGTCAAACGATACGTAATTTAAAATAAAGAATATTCCTTTCTAGTCTTTCAAGAAAGTAATAACTTTTTTGACACAACGACTATGACGTTTATTGTATAATTGGCAAAAATCAACCTAGCCGTTGAAGAAGCGTTTCACTCCCAAACGCAAGCAAAAAGAATGAGCGAATGAATGATGTGTGTTGTGGCACTGTACTAGGAGGGGGTGATCCGGCTATTGGCTTGGCCCGAATTAGATAATATCATGTATTTTGTGGCTTGGCAACTTTTGTACGTGTAGCGTCTGTTTGGGGGATGTCAAAATCTTTGGTAGTCCAGGAGGAAACGGTTAGAAACCACAGGCTGATCAGCATTATACATGGCATTGGATACCATTTGATTCTACTTTTATTGGGTGAACAGAAGAGAATTTAAATCACTCAGCTGATCAGGAAAGAGCCCCTCAGTTTTTCGTCTCCTGACATCCCAAAGAGGTTTCCTAACTCATTTCAAATTCCTAGTGAACAAGAGATAATTTAGCTCACATATGCATCAGAACGGAACCTGTGATTCTGTGCATCTCTAATATCCTAGAGAGAGTCCCTATCAGATTTCAAATTTCCAGGGTGAAAAGGTGAGATTTAACTGACTCAGCTGATAAGGATAGAGCCCGTTATGTTCCAGAGAGTCTCCCTATTGAATTTCAACTTCCTAGAGAGAGCAGGAGATAATTTAGTTCATTCAGATGATCAGGAAAGAGCTCCTGAGTTTATTCGTATCTTATGATGCCCCAGAGACTAGCTATCAAATCTAAACTTCCTAGGGTGAACACGAGAAAATTTCATATTTACCCCCTCCTTTACAACCTCCTACCACTTGGTCGTAGTTGCTATGAAACCCCAAAAGGTACTTCGTCAGGTTAAATGTGGCCTATGTTGCAAAATTCATCGCCTGTTGCGAATTCACTGAGGAGAACTGGTAGAAATGGGTAGGCAAAAAGTAAGATTTGAAAAAAAAAAAAATCCTCAAGGCGTCATGAAAATTTTTCCCTTGATGGTAAAAATAATAGATCATGGATATGTCAGGGTAAAAAAAGGTTAATAGTAGAAATGAACGCAGGACGAGAAAACAACAAAATTACATATTAACACTTCATTTATTATAATTAAACAGAAATTGAATTCCGGTAATGCTTAATAATCGCTTATGATAGTTAAAATTGTAAGGTTTCTTCGGCAGTCTTAAACCTAATAAAAAATTAAAACCCCTTCAAAATGTAACCTGTGCACCTTCGTGTTCCTGTCCGTCCAAATTTTGTCTTCCTACGGTTAATAGGGTAAAAGTATGGAAGCTTTAGGAGCAACTCAACTGATCTGCACCCTGTGTACCTTCAAGATTACGTCCTAAGGAGGCTACATGCCAAATTTCAGCTTCATACGATTAATATGGTAGAAATTTGCTTTTGGAGCCACTCAGTAGATCACGACCTCATTATGCGTCAAGTGGTGAACGCGACTTACGTGAAGTGAAAACTGCCGGAATTACAAATTTAGGTATAGTTACGGATTGGTTGTAATTAAAATCCCATATAAAGCTTCTGTTACAATTTTTTGGGCTGAAAAAAGTCACATTTTTTTCAAAAACCCCAAGCTAAAAGACAAATCCATGTCAAAACTGAAGAAAGTCCGAAAACTTACATTTTTGCCTTGTTTTAGCTTATATTGAACTACCGTCATATATCAGGCATCAGGCGACTCAGGGGGCATGCCCCTCCTAGGATATACAAAGAAAATTAAGTTTGAGCCGATAGGGTGAGCTCGGGAGGGGGTCAATACTAGGTCGAAGTTCTACTTTGTTACCTATCTCTGCGGGTCTCGTTGTTTTTGAAGGCTTAGCAGTGAGAGACTAGTGTCTCCCTGGATACGACTGCCGCCTTGTATTTGCTCTCAATGTGACGTGCAGTTCGTGTGAACTCTCAGTTCTAATTTATTAAGAAATCCCCGAAAAGCAGTATATTTTCGAATGCGATGGTGTACTTAACTGTAGTATTTTTCACCTGTCCAAAAAGGTGCAATATGAGGGGTATATCAAGATTGGAATCGGGTGAAGACGGGTCTTGTATATATAGAAATACACAATCCCTTACCTGGAATTTTAAATTACAAATTTAATTATTTTATTAGGTACCCTACCGAATCAAAAGTTCAGGCTGAAATTGTGAAATACTTGTGAGAAGTACCCCATTAGCTAGTAGGGTTTTTTGTTTTTTTAGTCGTAAGAGTGTTATGAATCCGATTTCGAGGTCAAATGTTGTAAATTCCAACCCACGGTTCCTTAATGGAAAATAGGTACTCTATCGTGAAATTGACCCGAAAACAAGTGCGCAACCATAAAATGTTTACTCGTCCTTTTATTTTTAGAATTGCAAAAAATTCTACGATAAAAGTGGGAAGTTATCTCGAGTGCTCTTTGGTTTGGTTTCAAATAAAAATTTCCTAAGTAACAAAACATGATTATAGCACTTCAATTATCTTCGTCCTTGTTAGCTGAAAAAACTCCATACATTGATCTGAAAGAGAGGCCATTTCAATTGATTACCATCAAAGGAAATAAGCTTTTGAATAATAATAGATTGAAATGGAAAATTGAGATGTTTGTTGGTTAGGCACGCCACCATAATCGATGTAAGTGTATTTACAATAAACTAGCAATGAATCACTCTGCACTCCCAATGACTAGCAATTTTCATGAGAGTTTTTTTTCCTGGTTTAACATCTTCAACATTTGGTGCGAGGATATGTACTACTTTCCCAATCTTTTTTTTTTTTTCATGTAAGTAAATCGTCCAGAATTAGAAGAGCTTAACCTACACTATATTCCAGTTAAGTTGCCACGCTAATGTAATAAATACCTAGGTACACTCACAAATTTTAAGTTCATTTGTTATGCTCAATAATTGTATGTGTTGTTAGGGGTGAAACTAGTTAGTGAAAGTGTCAAACTCGGTTATTACGGGGTTGGAGAGATCTGCAAGAGTTAGCTACCCTTTGGTTCAGCGTGAACAAATTCGTAAAAACCAACCCCAATTTTGTAGGTTCATAAAAGGGATATTTTTCGTGAATAACCTCAATTTCTTCGGAAAACCACGTTTTTCAACATCAAAACTTAATTTAATCGAATTATTAGAAATTTGGAAATATTCCAAAAAGGCTTCGACACACTCCAAAAAGGTTTCGACATCCTAATATTTTTCGACATGGCGTGAACCGGAGAAGAAATCTGCCAGAAACGACCATGGCGCCCAATAATCCACGAGATCATCGTCATTGTTGTAGATATTGGATTGAGAAGATATTGCATGGAAATTACTTGGAAAGTACTACCTACGTACCTATATTTTTGACGTGGGTAAATTTGTTGTTAATTTTCACTACCTACCTATATTGGCAATAAAGCCTTGTTATAGAGTGCCACAATCGTTGTTTCTTTCTGTATTTGGAAAATGTCAAAATATGTTTGTCCATTTCTATTTTTAAAATGTCAAAATCTATTTGGAAGATATCGAATTCGAATTGGGAAATGTCCACCTCCTCTTGGAAAATGCCGAATTTAATTTGGAAATGCTTTAAACCAAAATAAAAACATGCTAAATTATAGATACGGAAATAAGAAGAAGTGGGATTATTCATTATCATCAAGTAGGTACCATCCAAGTTTTGGAGTTTGTCCATGAGAGTGGTGCGTACAACGCAAAAGCGAGCAGCTCTGTTTCAAACACCTAATGAATTTGAATAGGCATTAAACCTTCTTTTTGTCGTCTACATACCGTCTAAATAAAATTACCCAAAACGGGGGATTAGGTGCTCTCGTAACAGTATTACATCCGTCAAAGATTAAAATACGCGACATTGTGTATCTAGTTGAGGTGTAAAGACAGTCTGGGGTTTTTATCTGTTGCATTGTAAGCTGAACTGAATTCTTCCCGGCAGTAACAGTTTAGCAACGGAGGGAAAATTTAGTGATCTTCATGCCTGCGAGAGGTTGCCTTCTCAAGAATTATGGATTATGAGACTAAAGAGGAGAAGAAGGAGAAAGCCGTGGTCAGTTTTATATTTTACGTTCTAATTCTAGTCAATAAATTGTTCATTCACGCTTCCCTCTTCTCAAAAAACGGCCAAATAGGAGAAAAACGTGACTGTCTTTATTGATATGACTTTAACAATCTACGAACGAATATACAATAGAAGGATGCCTACAGTGTGAAGGGGCAATTCCAAGCGTTATAAAAATGGACCTATCAATGGTTAAATATATTGTGCGATATCATCATTTATCAAGGTAGGTGTACTATCGGTATTCCATATTCGCCATCTATACTATTTCATATGAATGAAACTCCGTTTGTCTATCTGTCTGTCCATGCTATGCGAAGCGAGCGAGAAAACTAGGCTAGTAATGTATAGGTTCTAAAATTCCTTGTTCTACCAAGGACGCTGTTTCATGTTCTATTGCTTCCTTTAAAGCAAATGGCGTAGTGTGTGCACGGACAAATCTTGGCTTAGCGCTACCAACTCCAGTTGTAGGTACCCTTGGTTACTTGTATTTGTCCCACGTCAAGTAAGCTTATTTGAGAACCAATATCTACCTTAGTATCGTCATTTAAAGAGACAGTAGTCTGGGTGTCTACATCCAGATTTTGGCTAGTTGTACCTTCAGTTTCTAGCAATCTCTGTGGGCAGTACCCTCTTGCGCAATTGGTGTACATGTCTTGTCCATTTTAAGCCTGGCTCGGGAATCCTGACTCTCACACGCCTAGGATCTATGATTTCCTCAATGACCCCCTCTATCCACTTGTCACCAAACTTCCTATAGCTTCTTGCACAAACAGTCTCCAAGTGAGCGCCTCCCATGTTTCTCCACCTGCACGGCCTGATTTTTTTGTATATGACTCATAGTTGACGGTGGTCTCATGAGATCAGTCCTAGTTCGTACATTTCTACCCAGCATCAACTCAGAAGGTGATTTTCTGTTGGTAAGGTGTCTAGTGTTTCTGTAGTCATGACTCGTTCTATAGTGTCAAATCCTGCAGTATTTCCCACGGCCACAAAAATAGCTCGTTTAATTATGCGCACAGTAGAGAGTTTTTGTATCTCTCGTATTGGTATTTCTCGTAAACACGAAAACAAGCTGTTAGCGCGAGCATGATGAATGCTAACCTTTTTGCATCGATTTCTCGTAGCGTTTTCGTAAGCCCGAGAAGAAGAAAACTCTTACAGAGACGTTAACGTGACTCTTGTAGTGAATCACTGCTCAAAACTCAATTGTCACAGTAGACAATTTCCAAAATATAACATTAATTAAGAAACAACGACCACTTACCTCTACATCATATGAAAACGATTTTGCCGTGAAGAACACGAATCTTTAAAACGCGTAAAATGAACCTTGAAACGAAATCTTGAAACTGAAATGAACCTTGAAAATGTTAAAGCTGAAAACTTCGATAAAACTTCGAAAACAAGAACAAAATGCCGCTAATGACCTTTTTGGTTGAGGTGCGGGGAAAAACACGGAAGAAAGACAAATACAAAGGTTAAACCAACAACAATATACGGCACGGGAAAAATTCAGGCGATTTTGTCGGGTGTGTATGTGTATCCATGCCAACTGCATGATAGTTGCTAAGTTATTCTGGAGTGTTATCCTAGAGGAAGGTCAAGTTTTCGTCTCGTAATTACGATTCCGAAAAAGCTGAGCACGAGTAAAGCTGACTCTCCCCGTTCCGAAAAGCGTTTCCACGTTACGAAAACCTCTTCTCGTTTCGGAAAGGCCATTTTCGTATACGAGAAAATGAATACGAGAAATACAAAAACTCTCTAGTAGCTTCACCGTTAGTACGGGGGGAGAAAGGTGTACCAGACTAAATTTTATTCCATTTTTGGATAAAAATTCCTGAAATTCTTCAGAAACAAACGCCGAGTAATTAGAGAGTTTTTGTACTTCTCGTATTCATTTTCTCGTATACGAAAATGGCCTTTCCGAAACGAGAAGAGGTTTTCGTAACGTAGAAACGCTTTTCGGAACGGCTCAGCTTTTTCGGAATCGTAATTACGAGACGAAAACTTGACCTTCCTCTAGGATAACACTCCAGAATAACTTAGCAACTATCATGCAGTTGGCATGGATACACATACACACCCGACAAAATCGCCTGAATTTTCCCCGTGCCGTATATTGTTGTTGGTTTAACCTTTGTATTTGTCTTTCTTTCGTGTTTTTTCCCCGCACCTCAACCAAAAAGGTCATTAGCGGCATTTTGTTCTTGTTTTCGAAGTTTTATCGAAGGTTTCAGCTTTAACATTTTCAAGGTTCATTTCAGTTTCAAGATTTCGTTTCAAGGTTCATTTTACGCGTTTTAAAGATTCGTGTTCTTCACGGCTGAATCGTTTCCATATGATGTAGAGGTAAGTGGTCGTTGTTTCTTTATTCATGTTATATTTTGGAAATAGTCTACTGTGACAATTGACAATTGAGTTTTGAGCAGTGATTCACTACAAGAGTCACGTTAACGTCTCTGTAAGAGTTTTCTTCTTCTCGGGCTTACGAAAACGCTACGAGAAATCGATGCAAAAAGGTTAGAATTCATCGTGCTAGCTCTAACAGCTTGTTTTCGTGTTTACGAGTCATACCAATACGAGAAATACAAAAACTCTCTATTATGACTCACTAATTCTTCAGGAAGGCCAAACCTAGCAAACAATTACCTAATGGTGATAGCGGATGTTATGCCTCTTGTAGGAAATGCTTCTCTCCATTTACTATGATTGTCTTTAACAATAAAGACATACCTACGTATCATTTATATTACCCAGATAGTCCATTTGCAGGCGAAACCATGGCACTAAAACGCATTTTTGCATGACATTCTTAATGTGTACCTACATGATCCCACAATGGGTTGGGTTTCTACAACTCGTCACGAGTGATTTAGTTCGTACTTGCCAAGGCTTTTACCTTCACTATTCGTGAGTGTGTGTGTGTGTGTGTGGATGGGTGGGTGTGTGTGTGTGTGTGTTGTGCGTGCGCGCGCGAGTGAGTTTGTGTGCATGCGCGTGTGTTTCGCGCTACGGTCCGCAGTTTTGGACCTATCAACTTGAAAGTTGGTAGGTAGACTCTTTCGATATATGGAATTAGCTGTATAGTTTTTGGTTACGATCCGACGTCAATGACGACGATCATCGTCAAATCAATCAAAAACCGAGTTAGGTATTTTTTTCAATAGTTTTCGCCACACAGAATTGACTGAAACCACTATGAAAGTTTCAAGAGTTGTCCTTGAGGACAATGCGACATCTCGTCGTCGTCACTGGCGTCTGCGTCAGTCATCTTCAAATAACCAAGAGTTAGGTATCGTTTTCAATAGCCGTTCAATTCTGTTTCGTCTCACAGAATCGACTATTACCACTATGAAAACTTTGAAGGTTGTCCTTGACGAAGATTGTCGACGGCAGTAGTTCTGTAGGTCGTTTAGAAAAGAAATCAGCCTCAGAAGACCCTCTGCTGATAAGGGGTAATTTCAGCACCGTAGGTCGATTAGGACAGAAATTAGCCTCTGAGGTCCCATAGCTGATCACTTCGCCTCCATACCTCGTAATTGTATTCCACATGTCTCAGAAGCGCTCCTTCTCAAACTTTATCACTATCAATTAATTTCTAGATGTCACGATGGAGCTCCGCCTTAAATTGGAGCACCGTAGGCTGATTGGGAAATAATTAGCCTAAGTGGTACCTACATCTGCTGGATATAATGCAATCTAAACATTGTATTCTAGATATCCCAAAGGAACTTCATTTCAAATTCAGTACTGTTGGTATGATATGAACCAAAGCATAACGTAGCATTTTATACAGTAGAACCCACATTTTCTTTGGATTTGTGATTGAATCAGTGACTGTCGAAACAACATTTAGATACACCCATTTTTGACAAAACAGGCTGGTATATACACATAGCCCTAGCGCAACTTTTTTGTTGGAATCGGACGTCCTAGAAGTGGGACGTAATGAACCATGAACACTTCATTGAGCTTTGATGAAGTCAAAATTTATTTATTTATTTTATTTTATTTTTTTCGGTTCTGCTGAACAATTTGGTAAATGGCGTATATCGGTTGTTTCAAAACTCACTGATTCAAAGGTAACAAGCTGAGAAGTCTCTACAACAAATGTACAAGTGAGAAGTCTCTGGCTGGATTCCGGGACATCCAATAAATGAACACAATGATAAAATAACGAAGATGAATATGAGTGAGGTCATCCAAATCTCTGTTAATGAGATATCAATTATCTCCAGATAATCCCTACTCAATCGCATTTCGGCCTCCGACAAAAATAAATCTCGTTACGCATAATGTACCCACGTACAAAAAGTGAACCTCTTTTTCAACTGTATACTTCAAGTGTATTCGTGCAGTGGACAGATTTGACACACACATTCGTGATCTCATTTAAGTATACCTATAGGTACGGACCCTCAACCAGGAGCTACATACCAACGAAGATTACCTAACTACATGGGCCTGCGGTAAACGTTAACATGGGTTATCACAATACCAATTTGGTCAGTTTAAAATACTTTTCGATATTACTATACCTATTACGAGTAGACGTTAACATCTAAACAAAATATACACGACAGAATGATGAATGTCCACGAGTTGGTGTTATTTTCATTTACAGTTACGATTAAGCGCAGCAAATTACTCGTAATACAGGTTTATTATTTCTGTATTAGCTAGCCTTTCTACGCAGATCACTGATCTATAATCTCGGCACAAAACAATTTATGTGAGAGATTTCTTCCCTAGTTGTGTAGACTGTGTAATTAGTGATTTGAAATTGTTTGTTTACACTAGATCACTTACTCTAAAACAGGTGTACTTACACCTGTAATAGGCATCGCATTAACTCAATGAAGGTCCTGGAGGCAAGTATGTGCAATTTCTTGTCGTCCTCAGACGACCTGAGTTCAATATTGGTTCCTCTGGCCGGGCTACATTTTGATTTTTCAGATACAAGCACCGAACAATTAAGAAAGGGTACAAGAAGTACCTTGCCCATTCTCTCTCCATCGTTCGTTTCCCTTTCTTGCTTTTCTCCGGTCGTTAAGATTTTATCCATTTCTCCCTCCCCCTCCTCTATTAACACTTTGTGTACCTTTGCATAACTATTTCTGTGTCGTTAATAACTTCAGGAATAATTATTAGCATATCTTTCTTCCCATATGGTTTTTTTGTTTTTACCCAACTTTTCGTAAAAAAGGGGTATTATACAGCCGTCCGTCGGCAGGGCGTGCGCACACACTTGGGGGTGGAATGCATTTTCTTTGCGTTTCAGAGGGTGTAGAACAGATTTACAATAGTCATTAATTTTCAGATTCTTTATATATAGGTATATATATTTATTTATGGACAAAATTTTGTGCTCACTACTCCTCTGAAACCGCTGGTCCGATTTGGACCAAATTTTGATATGTTGTATTACCATGTCGAAATGACGGGCTCCACCCTGAACTCCAGCTGACCGATTTTCTTGAAAAGTTAAAATAAAATTCTATGAAGTCCAAGCGGCAATGGTGGCTAGTATTGGTTTACTTTAGGCGATCAACTACATACTGCAAAATACCTACTTCGTTCGAAATAAATTGAAGTAACTATCGCGAAAGCAACAGAATTACGCTCAGGCTCCTAGTTATTGCAAAATACTTCAATCAAGATATCCTAAACTGTAATAAACAAGTAGCTACGTAACCTACCTAGCTGATTATGTACCTATGCGAAAATTTGGCTTACCAGTAGATTTTTTGCGTTTTTTGTTACAAGAATCCAACGGAATACACCCTTAGAGATTACTTGACAAAATTTCAGCGAAACCGTACCAAAAATGGACATCTAGTAATAGGAGGACCTTGAGATTTCAAAACTTTGGATGCGTCTATCCACAAATTTGAAGGGTCGCCTAAGTACCTACCTGTTGATTGAATAACGCCCAATTACTGGTCGTCAATTATTTAATATATTTAATGATTCTGCGTTAATCTTTAGAGGTAATGCAGTAAATCTGTTGTTTTATGTTCATTGGATTAGGTGATCGTAACGATAGTGAGCAACTCGGCTCTACTCAGCTCTGGAATGACACTGGGGTTCACAGCTGTGTCGCTCCCTTACATGTTGGATGAGACAGACAACGACTTGCTGCTTGTAGATACAGACCAGGCATCGTGGATAGGTGAGCTTGCCATTCATAACCTATATTGTACTATCTACCTATAATACACTTAAAGTGCACCTCCTACCTGCACATTCTATACCTTGACCAACACATTCTATAAGTACCTAGTTGAAGATACATACCAGGCATCTTGGATAGGTCAGCCGGCTATTCACAACCTATATTATCCCAGTCGTATGGGTTAGGTGTTTCAATGAACCATTTCTCATGCGATTAGCGAAGTTAGGCAATGTCGAGCGTAGTGAGTACTTGGATTGGTGACCGCCTAGGTAACGATCTCTCGTCCAAGTAGTTTTCTTGCTTCTGTACGGCGAACCCCTCTCCCCTCAAGGGGTCGGGGCAATGAGTAGCTTTTAAGCGAAATCATCAGAACGCATTCTGATCCTCCATTTGGAGGACAGCTGATGATGTCCACAACGTCCGAGGCAGTCGGACGAAAAGCCCCAACCTGGAATGATTGTTTACTTTACTACATGTGACCGTGCAAGGGAAAAGAAAGCTTAACTAGCCAGAGGTCGAATCTGAGTTCATATATTTTTTTTTTCTCCAAATTATTCAGATGCATACATTTGCATGCAAGCGTTTGAAATCATGTTTTGAGGCACTTCTACTGATTTTTAAGATAAAAAATGGATCTTCAAGTATTTTATTAACTAGACAAAAGTTTGGAAAAAAAGGTAACTCATTCTACCTTCAGCCAGACACTGGCTTCTCAAATACCCACTCTTTAGAGTGGAGGCAATCTGGAACAGGTAGACAAGGTTCCCCAATCTACCGCAAGGGTCGGTTGAAGTTGTCTCCTCTCTTGTCACCATGCCTGGAAATTGACACTGTAACAGGTGGTCAGGTGTCTCACACAAGGCTGAGAGGGTGGGGCACACACATTGCTCGGTGGCTCACACACATCACCAAAAATCAGTAACTAGTAAAAGTTATTTTGATTCATTTTATTCATGGATTTTGCCGTGTGGGCATTGTGTGGTGATTTAAATTGTTGGAAATCATTAGTGTTCCAAAATGTAGCAATTTTAGTGGAATAAGAACAAAACTAGCTGCATACCCCACTCAGCTGATTATAGTGATTCCTCAAGTTGTATGTTATACCTATTGATACCTACCTACTCTACCACATCCAGATAAGCCTCGTTCCGAATTCAGCATCTCAAGTTGGACTTGGACAAAATTAGGTGCACAGCTCACTCTGCTGATGGGAATAAATTGTTCCTATAGTTGTATATAAAGTCCTATCCTTTCTTTAGTACCCTCGATAGACGAACTTTCTTGAAATTTATTTGGGAATAAATTTTAGGGTTTTTCTATTTGCTTTTTAGTGCTCTACGGATATTGCAGAGGGCGTATAGTGGTATCGTCCAAAGTTCGCATAAATTGACACTGACTGTGGAAGGTCTTACAAACGAAAATCCCCACTTTCTATTAAAGATCCTAAATCTACATGACTCATATGGTCATGCTGCATAACCGAAACGTTTTTGATAGATAGGTAATTAATTTTATTGTTACAACTGCATAAAAGCATCTGGTACGTAACATAATCTTGAACTTCTGTGTGCCATTCAAGGCTGTATCATTTGCTTTGCTATAAAGTAGCCAACTATCTTGTATGCTACACAACACGTTTACTTTCTTGTATCAAACATATAACTTCTACAGTTTTTAACTGATTTCGGTAAAATTAAAACCTATGCTTACAACTATTTCTCAATTCACCAATCCCAAGCTTCAGCATTGTTATTCATTATACCTATGAATTCAAGTGTAGAACTGTTGACTGATGTACCCCAGGGCCTCATTATAGCTTCGGTCTCTCTTAACATTACTACGAACCCAAAGGATCTAGTCCCGCCAGGCTCTTCGGCCGCCCGCAGTGTTGCAACTAATCTGCAATTTTACTAGGGATTGACTACTTGATGTTATGTATTCTTGAGATGCAAGCATCCAGACCACTGATCTGTGTAACTGGTCAAAACTATTGTAAGCTCGTCTACAACCATTGTGAGTGTTTGCTTGGATCAGTAAGCCAGGATGCTCGCTACGCTCGCATCTCGAAATTACGTAACATCGAGTAGGTACCTAGTCAATCTCTTAGTAGGAATTCAGATTAGTTGGACACGGCGGATGGCCTCCAAAGTTTGCTGACACACCGTCTAGACTCAATCCGAAAAGGATTATGCATTTCTGCTAGGAGTAGGTAATTCATCCAATATTTTTCTTCCTTTATTTATTTTTTTGTTTTTTTCTATATTTTCTCTTATTAATACGTATACCTATCTATTTTCGTTTGCTCTGGTTCAAATATACTCATAGTTATGCCACCATTAGTTGGATAAGTAAGTAGATGCCTACCTATCTAATTAAATTTGTGCTACTCTAAAGGTTAAACTTTGATCTTTCCACGTTGTAACCTATATAAGGTTTGTATATCAATAAATAAACAAAAATAATATTTTGTTGAATTTCAGCAAGTTTAGCATCTATAGCGATACCTTTTGGATGTTTGGCAAGCGGTCCCCTGATCGACAGATTCGGTCGGCGAGTAGGCCTCTTTGCCCTCAACGTCCCGGCCTTCATCGGGTGGCTGTGTATAGCGATACGACCCTCGCTGCTGCAGTTGTACATAGGTAACAGGATATTATATCCCGATTCGCATTTGCTATAGTTTTTTAAAATAATTTTTATTAGGTATGTCATTATTATTTATAAGATGAAATATGTTATTGGGACAATAAATTAGTACAACTGTTGTAGTGAAACCATTAACAAGGCACCAGTTTTCGTGAAGTGCGTCTATAAATTAGACGCACAAATAGGACAGCCTTATAAGTCACGACGAATCAATAAGGGCATCTCAGGCTGTAGGTTCTGACTAAAAGCGTTGGACATCCTGGAACGCCTAGGAGGTGTATATATAGGTTCATGAAATTATTAATTATAGGAATTCTTAATTAAATTGCGTGTAGTATCAATAATTTAAAATATGATAAAAAGTAGAATGTTCTTTTAAATGACCCCAGTTAATTTTGATGAAATTCTCTCAACGACTTTTGAGATTATTAAAGATGATCGCCGACCTACCACTATAGGTTTTCTAGGTGGTCAAATTTCACATCTTTTGAACAGTTAAGCTGAAATTCACTATAGATACATAGCAGGGTCTCAACAGAAACCCTGAACCGAATCAGCTCAAATTTATTGAAGCATTTTGTTAGGTTCTTTTTAATCATTAATTTGTTTAACCCTTTATTTATTTTTCAAATTTTCAGGTAGGCTCCTCACAGGATTTGCATGCGGATTATCGAGTACTCCAGCAACAGTTTACGTAGCTGAAGTGACAACGTCAGCCTTGAGAGGCCTTTTTGTAACTGGATCATCCATATCCATTTCTGCTGGTGTTGCCATAGTTTATACTCTTGGGCTCATCTTTGGAGTAAGTCATTTACTTCTGAATAATCTCAAGTTCACATCATCACTCAGCCTGTAGCAGGTAGGAACCTATCTATCATTCGCGACGAAGTTGTGGGAACCCATTTCAGTTAAGAAAACGGAAGTTAATGAAAAACGCCTATTTTCATGAAATGAAAAATTACAAAGCTAGATTGATTTCGACTGTCAGGTCATCGTCAGTGGCAAATAATGGATATGAATAGGGAGATATCCCGATGATACGGTTTGTTAACTGAAATGTGTGTGTACGGGCATGCGTATTGTGAACAAACTGGCAAAAAATGCTGGGAAAGAATAAACGAGCATAGTGACGATTTTAAGGACAAAAGAGTAAATCTAGCTACATTTGAAAATCATGAATACAATCATAGCTATAATTTTGATTTGAAAATTAGACAATTTATAGAATTTCTCAATTTTTGTCCAAATGGAGGGAGATATGTTGAATGTTTTTGAAAAAGTGGAAATTATCAGAAGTGATTGGTGCCCGAGCTTCCAATGAGACGAGCAATTAACTTCTGGGTTGCTACTTTGTCCACAACTTCAGCACTGGCGCAATGGTTGTTGTGGGAGAAGTGCCATGGAGTTATGCAGCCCTTAATTATATTGGAGGTGAGGTATTCTCGATTTTCCCCCTCATTGATTCCATGAGAAGTAGGTACCTATCTTCCAAAACCCCTAAGACCGACTTTGAACAGCACCCGGTGCTTTTTACATTTCTTTCACTTTAAAAAAAGTATTTTAAAATACTAGACTACTATTACTATACCTAATAGTTTTATTTTTTCATTTATTGATTTCATTTTATTTTTTGTAGTAGTTCATTTTTTCGGCGTCCTATTTCCACCTAACGTAATTTTTAAACAACTAGGTACCTATGAAATAAAGATATATATTCCTCAAAATACTACTAGAATTAATGAATTGAGTTAGAATGGAAGGCATTGCGATGCCGTCATGGCAAGAAACTAATTACCTACCTACCTAGTTCATAAGCTATGAACGCGAAACGAGAGCGGAAATTCTTATTTTAGAGAGGATTTAAGAAATGGCCCAACAGAATGAAACTACAGGAACTTTAAACGCTTTTTGAGGAGTGTGATGAATCCTAAGCACATCAACTAGATATTCAAACGAATTCTATGATGAATAATAATTAAGTAAATTAACCTTAATCAATAACAAGATACACAGGTAGGTAATAGCGTTATTGTTAGATATTTAGATACCTAGTATTGTGAAACAATGATCACATTACTTGGGTAATGTGACTTAGCTTCAGAGAGACGTCCTAAAAATAGACTACCTAACTACTCAAATTTAGACCAATATAACTCTATTACTAAATGGATAAATTGCAAATCCAGGCAGTCAAGTACAAAACCAAATGCTCCGAGACGTTTCTATTAAAGTGGCATGCAAGATGGAAAAGTTAATTTTTTATGCCAAGAATTTGAAGAGTATAAATATTTGTGTAGCTAGGGGAACCGAATATGACCACATTGCCGGTCAACTTCGGGTCCATCCGGTTCGCTCCCAACAAGGTCTACAGACATTTGCAGATAGTAACGCTTTTGAGCTACGGCCCATATTTCCATAAATAACGGTTGAATCGCGTCCAAATTTCGCACATACCTATTATACTCCACTAGTGTAATGCAGGAGATGGAGAAATAACCTCATAAGCAACCAAGTTCTTTGGAATGCTACAATTATTTGTTCCTGATTGTTGTAGAAAAACTGGCCTATGGTAGCAGCCGTTTGCAGCGCTTTCCCCCTCCTATCAACGCTCTTCATATGGTGTCAGATGCCTGAAAGCCCTGTTTGGCTCATATCGAAAAACAAAGATGAAGCTGCAGGTTCAGCTTTAAGAAGACTGAGAGGAGTTGACCAGGTGTCAAAAGTTCAGGAGGAACTGGATCAAATGACCGATCAATCCAGGGCGAAGAGGAACTCAAAAGACACTCTCTTAGGAACCATCAAGGCTCTCTGCAGACCGGAAGCTTACAAACCTCTCATACTTATGAACACATTCTTCCTATTTCAACAACTCACAGGGATATTTGTCGTCATATTTTATGCGGTAAAATATAGCAAAACTTTTTCATTCATTTCAATACTAGCTAGGTACGTACCCGGGAAATTTATGGTAATTACATAGCACCATAATGTCATCATTTTACTCTAAACTTAGGTGGCAAAAGTTATTGGTAATAAACTCGATTTTGTGAAGTGAGAATTCCATTAGAAACATTTAGCTTAAACGATCGTCATGGTTGGATAAGAATCGGGGTGGCTGTCGGGGTACCTTGTCACTTTTATCCTGCAGTCCCAAAAAGGCTTCAATTCAAATTTCAGCAATCAAGTTTCAACTTGCACTTAATTTTTCAATCAAGCGTCCCCGTTTCTTACTCACTACAACCTTAGTTTCCTACGTTAAAACTCTTTCCGTCTGACATGGTTGCAGTTAATAAAGCTGTTAAAGTATTGATATCAATTTTTGAAGATCTATCTTAACAAATTAGGTACCTATAGCCAAAAACCATCCCTGAAACTTGCTCCCCAATTCGCGCCCACCCGCATGAAAATCAGTGCAACCGTTTGGACATTTTTAGTTTTCATAATAATTATATATAGGAGTACAGGCTATATTGATTATAATAATTATATATATAGGGATACAGGCTTTACGAGACAAGCCCAATTACAATATCTCATATACTCGTACAACATCTAATGGCTGCAAGTAGCTTTCATCAAACCATCCAATCCCTCAAGTTTATTAACTATTGCTATCTGCTCGATGATTTAATTAAATTTTTAGCAAATTATCGAGGTCGAATTTCAATAGATCAAAAGATTTTATCAAGTAAGTAGCTATTTTTTAAAGAGTTTTTGCACGGAAAGTAGTTTTAGGGTCACTTTTTCATATTGGCATGCCCTTCCAAACAAATAGTGACCTTTAAATCGAAATTAAAATGAATAAATTTTTAAAAAAATCCATTTTTTGTTTTAAAAAGCGTTTTATAAAATAAATTTGTACGTATGAACACATGGTTGACATTGAAATGACTAAAAAAACACTCTTTCTAAATAATATTCCATGATTTATCCCAAATTTAAAACAATATTTTTCAGATTTAACAGATTTTTTTAAACATATTTTAATGAAATTTAAGTACATTTTCAGTACAATTTTGTGCAAAAATTGCTCAATGTTTCATAGTTGATAGACTTTTCCGATTAATATTCTGCTAAAAATATAAATTTAACTATTTTTAGCCGTTTTAGCCATTCTTGGTGATTCGTAAGGGGAAAAAATGTAAGTATTTGTATTTTATGATATTTGGAGATATTGCAAAAGCTTCACTTTCACGAAACTTCGCTAATTAAATGACAAATATTTAGGTAAATAATAATTTTGTGAACAACAATATTTGTTCAAATTCTAAAAATTTGCTTCAAAATTCGCTCGTAACGAAGAAAAAATGTTACAAATTGCAGCATGATTTCATGGTTAGGACTTCTGTATTAAATTGTATTATAAGATGAATAATCTTGAAATTTAATTAATTGTATGCAATTACCATTTTTATAGGTGGATGTGGTAAGAGAAGCTGGTGTAACGACGGATCCATTCGTTGTAGCTGTTCTCATCGGTGTAACAAGATTACTATTCACTATCCTGGCAGCTTACCTCAGCAAAAAGCTGGGTCGAAGGCCTGCAGCCCTGATATCAGGAGTGGGCATGACAGTGTCTCTCCTAGTTCTAGCTACGCATTTGGTCATGGTGTCCACGCCAAATATGCCAGATGAGAATACCATGGATTACGACTGGAATGAAACTGTATCAGATAACAGCACAGACAACAACACAATGTTGCAAACAACTGGAGAAGTGACTACGGAAACATCGCTCATTCCAGTCATCTCAATCCTGATGTACATACTCACGAGTACTCTTGGGTTCCTCACACTTCCATGGGCCATGATTGGTGAAGTCTTTCCTTCTCAAGTTCGAGGCGTAAGTAAATTTGAACATAATATAATACAGTCAACTCAATCGAAATTGAAGTAGCAGTGGATTTTTACTTTCTCCTTGGCCTGGTCACACCTGAATAAAATGTCTCAAAAAGACGTTAATCCTGTAGAAATGAAACTTTAACAATTAGTGTTTAAATAAATAAGTACCAAGTCTATCGAGCTGAGCGTATGCAAACGCATCAAATCAAATAGAGCTTTATAATCATCAATATTATAATGATAATCATAATTTTAATTGCGATAATAATTGTCACAACAGACCAATAGTGGCCTCCGTTATTAGGGGCTTGTACCCGTCCCAAGATTTAAAATTACAATAATAGTAAAGCGTTCTCATTGGCTGAGCTCTCTACTAACTCTCATCCAGTCCTGTGAATCACAGGTTTCCAGCACAGGTGACTAAACAAAAAACGTCTCACAAGTTGGGTGGGCAGTATAGCTTTCTTACTTATTGTAATATGGATTTATAGGTAGGTACACTAGTTAAAAAAGTCTCCGTACATACATCTAAGTTTGATTCACTAAAGTAAATTTCTTCAATATAACTGAGTAGGAGGCTGTAATAACTGACAATTCTGTTTCGGATGTATTTTCCTAGTTACCTATACCACATCAAACATTATGGGGGACAAATATAAGAAAGATAAGATAATAGGGATAAACGAAACGGCCTTATAAGCTTAGGTGTGCGGATACCTACCTACTTTTTACTGAGTGTAGAATTAGTTGAAGAACAAACTAAGAGTCAAAATTATTGAATGCTAAATATTACATTAATATAGCAACTGACCTCCTCATATTTATTTACAGCTATCCTATCTAAATTAGTTACTCGGAAATAGAAGCAAAAATATATCGATAAGATTACTAGGAAAACTTTTTCAGTGAGGAATCTTTGTATTGTCATAACTAACCAACCTTTAGAGTTTAGGACAAAGTTTAAAAACTTCTAGCTATATGTGGGTAGGTGTCATTTTGTAACTTTTTCTGATCACTATCACAGGAGTATTACATAGTTATTAAAATCATTGTTTCTGTAACTTTACAGGTGGCAGGAGGGATCACGACTTGCATGACATATACAGTTAGCTTTTTCGCAGTAAAACTGTATCCATTCATGGTGCTAGCGTTGGATAAACATGGAGTGTTCTATTTTTACGGATCGATGGCGCTCTTAGGAACCATATTTGTTCTATGTTTCCTGCCAGAAACGCAAGGAAAGACGTTAGCTCAAATAGAAGAATTATTTGCTGGAAAAGGTAAGTCTAATAATTGATGAATAAACGAACTTCCTAGTGACATATTCATAAACATGTCGGGGGCACTAGAGGGTGGTTTAACAATGAAGTGGACCCCAGCCACGGTGTTGGACAGAGCCAGTTTAAAGAGAAAATTCAAAAATTAGCGGGACGGGCGCCTTCCAGGATGTTGTGCCTACCGATATTAAGCCCAGCCACATTGGCAGCACTGTCTGCGGTCCCGAAAGTGTCATTAGTTGAAAGGGTCCCCAGGCAGTCTATGATACAGGGTCGGGAAATGAGAGGGCATGAATCACCCTCTAGTGCCCCCCGACATAATTATGAATGAATTTCACTAGGAATTTTGATCATTGATCAATTATATTTAGGGGTACTAGAGGGTGGTTTAACAATGTAGATGATTAAAGACCCACAGCACCAGAGTAACCTATAGACTGCTGGGTCCAGACCTGGACAGCTAGACCCCCTTTACACGATGTTGAGCAGAGAGAAAAAGATTTCCCTCTGTACCTCTCCTATGTCCCCTTATCCCAAGGCAGAGGAGGGTGGCTGTAGGTCCTGGACCATTCCCTGGTCCCCATCACCTACACCCCCCGCTCTCACTCCCTCCATAAGGTTAATAAGGGTCACAATTTGTTTCCGGCACCATCACTCCCATCAATGCTGACCAAAAATGAGCCTTATATTATTAATAAATAAATTAAAATAAAGAAACACACAATTAAACAAAAACGGCAAAAAAAACTTGAGATGTGAACATTTATCACATAAATCAAGCGCTTTCCAACGAGCGGCGAACGATTTCTTTGCTATGAAAACTGCGGAAGTTCCATTCCCCTAGCAACGGCTGGGTTGTACGTGAAAAACACTGAAATTGTGACACAAATTTTGCGTGACGGCAATTTTCGGTTGACCCCCCAGAGCAAAGACATATCCATGTCAAAAAAAAACTTGTGGCCGTCACAATTCCCCTTATAGGCAACAAAAGAATAGCAAACCGGTAAGGTCAATGTTTATGTATCTGAGCTGTATCTTGAGCTTCTCATGTTCAGAGCCCCATTTAATGATTATCCCTTGAACAATAGACGATGGTCCTCACTCATATTACTGGACGGCGGCAAAGCCGTAGCATGGTTGCCAGTTGGCAGCCATGCTTCCAATGTCCCCCTCAGCGCTCACCCAAGGTGACTCTGCCTCTTTAACTTTATTAGAGCTGCACAGAGAGTCTCATCTATATTTCACCCAACCTCGTAATATGCACGTGAAACAGAGTAAGTAGGCCAAAAAGGGAAGTTCCTGTAATATTTTAGAGCCATAATAACTATGTTTTATATTTCATTATTTTGAACTTACTTTCACACATATTAAGAACTTAGATCATGCTGTTAGATCTAGCTAGCTTATGATATATCCCTCTATCGATATTGACTCGACAATAAACTAAAATCCTACTGCCCAATAAAAAGTGCGCGACAAACATATTTCGTACCAATAGGGTGGTATTAACCAACTACACTTTGTCCCTTAACACGAAAACAGGGTGTGACATTGTTTTATTTTTCTTCAAAACTTGAGGGTGTTGTTACCTACTAATTCTGAATGTTACATCCTGAAGGCCCCAACTATTTTTTTCCTGCAAGCTCTGGGGTTTAACCCTTTCATTCGTATAATGTATTTTAAATCAACTCATTGCACAGTTTAGGTACTTAATAACTTTTATCGTTCAAAAATTTCAGACAAACGACGAAGGCAGACAGCTCAAGACGAAGAAGAGATGCTCAATGGAACGAAACTTGTCACGATAGTGCCCAAGGGCCGAATGAGCGCTGTATATTAATAGAGGAGGAATATACCAACACACGTATCTCACTCATGGGCCATCTTCAAATGCGTTATGTACAAATATTTTAATATACTAAAACAAGACCTTCCCTTTTACCGCATAAGAAACATTCCAACCTACTTGTAGTACTAAAAATTTAGATTATTTACGCAGAAATGTAAGACTTCGGGAATGCTTACATGAGACTGTGTGGTCACTACACATCCAAACAATGAAAAATTAGGGACTGATAGAATTAATAGCTTTTTAAATGAGGTAATACGACCAACATTACAACTAAAATGTAATGTACAAAGCCTAATCTTGTCAGCCAGAAGATGGGATCACACAGTTGAGATTAATGCATTCTTGGAGCGACGTATTCATAATTTTTGTTTAGAAGTAGGAGAAAATTTTCGAACAAAAGTGCTATAACCTATCTACTTTCAACTCTTTCAAGTCGCCTCTGTCCAGTATTACTGAAGTAACCATCCCAGTGTTTATTCAAATACATCATGATAGGAAGGTTAATTGAAGCTGAGTAGAAACTGCACGTAGGCTGAGTTTTAGAAATACAAATGGATAGTATATAGATACTAAAACCTTCCCAACAGAAGGCAGTAACAGATTAGAGATTAGATCTATTCTAAAAGACAGCCCTGGCTTTCCCTTTTCATTGGATTCAGTTCAGTAAAATATCTTTGTGCGTAACATAGATAGTATCGTTTGAACCGGGATGAGACATTACGAGAATCGTGTTAGATTGGGGTAGGCTTCAGAGCTCTATGGTTAATATAATAATGTGAGACAAACCTGTATAGAGAATAGATTATTTCACAGTCAGAGCAAGTTGTAACATAAAGCAGCTGTAACATTTGACCTACCCATCAGTAATAATATCAATAACAGGTTATAATTAAGGGCAAGCAGTGTCAGAACAGTTGAACCACCACTACTAAGCACTTTTTTCCTAAAAACACTGGAGACAAACAGGACGAGAAAATTTAAGCAGTACCATAAAGCGGGGTGACAATGTGACTGGCAGGGTGAAAATGGAACATCTTCAGTTTTTCCCAACAACGACCAATGTGGAAGAAGAAGTTGTTTGTTTCCCATAACCTGCCAAGTGCACATGGGACGTTGCAGAATATTTTTGCACAGCCAGTAGGTATCTTTTACAGATTATCTTCAATATTGCTTGGACAAAAATCGTCGAGAAACCTTAAAAATGATGTATAGGTGCTTTTTAATAATAAGAAAACCTATCTTTGACTGGGTGACAATGGCACAACTGAGTGTAACCTTTGCACCAACAGTTTTTCATCAGATCATGTTTCATCATAATCTCAGGATTTCCGATTTTTGAGGTTTTTATTAGCAAATATCTAAAAACCAGCACCAAATAGGAAGGTAATAATTGTATTAGCTAACTAGGTAGGTACCTAACTTTATTTCATTTCAAGTTGGGAGACTAAACTTCCAGCAGAACCGAATTAAGTCCCACAAATACTTTCAGCATAGAAAGGATTCTAAATTAACATAGCCTCAAACACAAATAATGTTTTCTAGACCCAATAAAAGTTCCTTGTGAAGTGTGATTATTGTATACACTACTTGAGATTGCTCTAATAGAGACTGTTACCTCATCTAAAAGATACTTCTCAGGGAGTTAACTTTAATATATTGTCAAAAACATGTTTTTATTACTGAGAAATAAGTTGTATTTCAATATTGAAGGACGTTTTTAAAGCAAAATTTAAAACATTCAAAATGATACATAAGGAATGGTAGTCAAATGGTAACTATATTGGGTGTCAACCCGAAACTTAAATTTACATTGGGCGTTTTTCAAATTCACCACGAATAAATACATAAAGCAGTACTTAGAGCATCAAATGCTAGTAAACAATGTACTTAACTAGTAGTACTTCAACAATAATTAAAACTCACCTAAAAAATTATGGCAAGAACAAATAGTAAGTAGGCAGTACTAAACGTAGATATTACATACGATGTGAAGTTGTAAATAAATACAGTCTGTAACATATTTTGTCATGAAAACGAAGCTTTCACAGACGAATTTTTAACGATAGCGTGTAAAAAGACGGAATCATGGAGATACAAGTCCTGGGCCGAATTCTGGAGTATTTTTTCAATGTTTGTTCCTATATTTTTTGTATTCAAAAGAAACTAGATTAATGAAACTATGTGACAATAAAATGATTTTAAGAATGTGTTTCTACGATTTTGATTTCAATCATTACATATGAAATCAACTCTACGAGTTGTTAGTTTTGATTTTGCCAATGTTTCATGTAAACATTAAGGGAAATGTTACAAAAGACAGGGGACCACTACACAATGAAGTTTACAGTTTGATATGATCACTATACTAACTTCTGTATGTGTAGTGACTAGTGGTCACGTACACATTTTCGAAGGGTTGGGGAGCGATTAGCCTGCAACACCCAAAGCTTAAATGCTTCAGGTACAACCTACCAGTTTTAAGAGGCGGAAGGTGCGTGGAACTGGTATGCAATGGAGCTTTCACATGAGCGTGAGAGCTCTTAGGGCATGCAAGTTGTGAGTGACCACCACTCTGCACTTCAAGCCGCACACCATGGGCTCTTTCACGAAATGCAAAAGAGACTATGAGGGTATTCACATGAAGAGCGAAAACAGATCTTGCTCCTCAGTTTATTGCTGAAAACTCAGTTTATTCGGAAAACTCGGAAATGGTTAAAAGGATGCACCCAACAACTTCTGGTACTTGGGCATACCCAAGTAGAACTCTCTCAGGTTTAAGAAGTGCACAATGAGTGGTACAGGGCTGCACCGGGCTGATACCAGACTGGGGCTTTCAAGGTCCCCTCCCCTCCCCCACCCCATGGCAAGTTCGTAGATCGTGATTTGCGGGAGCCTGCAGTGACGAAGGGACTGCAAATCACGATCTGTGATTTTGCTGTGGGGAGGGGGCCGCAAAAGCCCCAGTCTGGCACCAGCCAGCTGCAGCCCCGTTCTGCTCCTTGTGCACTTCTAAAACCTGAGAAAGCACCCTTTGGTGTACCTTGGTATTTTGGTGTTGAAGACGGCAGTGATAATGAAAAGATAAATGGCTAAAGCATACATGTGATCCATGCTTCTTCAACTAGGTTTTACTAGTGACTGAGTGCTCAAGAGCCCCAAAGGTTCTCAAATGTGAAAGGCGGGAGTCAAGAGCGGAAAACACACCAGTGTGAAAGGGGCCAACTAGTTGAAGTTGAAATCCAGAGGATGACCTGGAAGCTAATATTGGTACTCCAGGAGTGGAATATTCAAGAAATGGTAAAGGGGGAATCAATATACATCACACTCCCGAGGCTTTCAAAAAACAGGAGTGGGGGGGGGGGGGGGGGGATCAGAGAGAAGAAAAACGCTCACAATAGGCAGAGCAAGGGTATTAGTAAAAATTCAGTTTAATCAGAGCTTGGAGTGGTTTGAAACAACGATCTGCTACCATGTCATAAAGAGGTGATGGAATCAGGGTTGCTGGGTGTCTGGTTTTGACCCAGACCGTCAGGTTTTTAGTTAATGTGCCCAGGCAAAAGTTAAGAGTCACTCTGGACGCTAAATGTACAATGTTCATTGGAAGGGGTTTTCGTTTCAACTATGGGACTTCTCTTCTGTTGTGGGATATTGTCGACCGTACTCATGGGGCTGAAAATTATTTCGAGCATGGTAAACCTTCTTTCAGCCCTCTTGCACCAACTGGGACCACGATTTTTTCACATTCCAGCTAAAATCTCTACAAAATCGAAATGAAATAGCTACGTTGACCAAACAGTTCAAAAACTTATTACTTCATGGAGTTTTTATGAGATTTGGCTTAACTTTCAAAACTTTTTCAGAACACTTTATTTTTCAAAACATTTCATGTTTTAGCACGTGCTATGTTTTTTAGAGAATCAATACACAATTCTTTTAAAAAATTTAATGCTGATTTCGAAAATTTAAAGTGAAAAAAACATGTTTGCATGTTTTAGTACTGATGTAGAAAAAAAAGCTTCTTTGAAAAACTTTTTAAATAATCATATGTCTAATACGAGTTGAGATAGAAAATGACAGCGTTCTACTCAATTTTTGAATTAGTTGAACTCAAAATATGTTTAAAACTAATATGAATCCACCCATTATAGTAGCAAGTGTTATTTATTGGAAAATATAAACATTAGATCCCAGTTGGCAGGGTAGTTAACAAGGTTTAAAACAGCAAATGCATATCAATAATTTGCATGCATAGAACTTGACTGTATAATGAGTATTTTTAGTCCCCCCTTAGCGTCACATTTTTTCCGCTTTACCCCTTAGCAACATTCGAAGGAATGGAGTAATTGTCCCTTCAATATTTTGAGGCGATTAGCCTGCAACACACAGATGATGACCTGGAAGGTAAAATGGTCCATGTATAACCTCGGGAGTAGCAATATGGGAGGTGGAAACTATTCATATCCACCACAAGACTTACTATTCCAGAAAATTCGTTCAAAGCAAACGGCAAATTGACCAATTATTGTGTATTGTTACTAATTAATAAAAACCCATTATCAATTACCTAGTCATAACTGAGAAAACATCGAACCTTGGAAAAAATTATTAGGTATCATTATTTTTTAAGAGCTTCGAAGAAAATTAAGCCAATAAATGGCATTGTCATAGTTGTACTTTTCAGAAAACGTTTAGGAATGTGAATAGACAAATATTCGAGGCAGAGCATTTCAAGAAACAAATGTGCCAAGAACAACAACTTTCAGTGTAGCAATACGTAAATGAACGGAGTCCAGAAAATTGCGAGAGATACAGTTTTAACGTCCAGTGCTATGGACACTCTTACCTAAATAATCAACAAAGATAAGAGAAATAAAGCTTTTTGTGCGGAAGAGGAACGAATTACATCACAATTAAATTAATACCAAAACATGGTTAGCATCACTGAAACATCACATCTAGTAACTTTATAACAACTAGGTACCATACATTCGAAGACTGTCAAATTCCACAATTAATAAAATTCATACTTCTACAATTCATACAAAAATTAACTTTACCCATAAAAATATATCATCATAGGGAGATAGAGAGAAATCTAGAACGTGGTTGCTAAACACTAAAAAATAAATTCCTTGTTCTCATGCTTAAAAATACTAGTTTAATCTTCATTTTCGTCACCAGCTCTTTTCTTTTGACTAGATTACATTTGTTGTTGAACGATTTCGTTCTTATAGTTTCATTGGCCGTTCATTGCACACAAAATAGGTAGGTTTCAAACGGTTAATTTTTACCAGTGCACCAGTCTTGAAACAACTGTAATACGCTGGCTATATTGAAGTTGTTCTACTGGTCAAGGCTGTTCCCCTATTCATAAATTTTTGAGGCCCTTGAAAACCCTTACAACTTTTCAAGCGTCAGGGACAAAAAATTGTTCTCAGGTTTTTACCCTTGGGTCAGTTTTAAAGCCATTGCGGAATTTGGTGCCGTTGGATTTCCCGTGACGGTTCTCAAATAGCACATCCGAATCCGTCTCAGTGTCTGATTGGATAGTCTTAGAAAGTGGCACTGAAAATAGAATAACGTAACTTTTTATACAATATGTAATCAATAAAATGTTTATAAAAACAGGCGTCATGTAATTATATGTTACACTGTACAGTGGAGTGAATGGCTAATTTAAGGTCCTCACACACTAGGCAGGCACAGGACTGGCAACAGCTGCAGGACGTGGGTTGCATTTACATAGCTAATTTACCTCAACAGCGGAAACCGTCCCATCAATGCCCTCCGCACACTAGGCAGGAACAGGAGGGGAAACAGCCGCCGAGCAGCCTGGACCAGGCACTGGACCAAACACACCTCAAAAACTGTCGGAGCAAAAAAACGCCGCGTTCTGGCCCACCACTGTCCAATGTTTACTTGCCCCACGTTCACATTCTAGTTCCCCTAACCAATCACCTGCAGTTCATCCCCCCCCCCCCCCCCGCCATGGTCGACGAGGATTTTTAGCAGGAACAGGTATAGCACTGCCATGAGATGCAGGTCGTATCCACATAACTAATTTACCGTACAGTGGCAGCCTCCCCCCCCCCCCCCCACATTAGACAGGATAGGGGCAGGTATATGGACGGGAAACAGGAAAGGTGTTTTTTACACCAAGATCTAGCCCCATCATTCCGGAATAGCCCTCTCCAGGTTGTTTTTTTTTTTTTTTTAACAAGATGCCTGAACTGATACATAAGCTATCTGTGCCTCGATTTCTGGGTATTGTACTCCTTCCTCACATATTATTAAGGCATGCCCCTTAGATGAGAGTAAAGCAGTAGGCCTAGAGTCACGTCTTCTGTGTCTGGCCAGTGAACATTACCTTTCAGGCCTTTAAGGATACAACCCATAATGATACCATGGGCGAGAGGATCCCCAGGCTTTGCCTGCCTCCCAATTGAGGCTGGATTTGCGGGGGTAGTTGTAACTGCCAAATATGTCCCTCATCGGGGCAGTGGCCAGGAAGTGGAGCCAGGTAAGGTCCAAGACCTCATCTGGTGGAATTGCCTTCTGTTCACAGGGAAGAGGCCTAATCACACCCCCAACGGGCTATTCGGTTTCTGCTTGCGAAATTGTCCCACAATTCTACAATAAGATGAAAATTTTATTAACAGAGCAGAACAGTATGTTAATCACAGTTGTAATAGAAGAGAACTAACTTTTGACTTGTTCGGTGTTCTCCAACAAAGCATAGCGAGTTTTGTCTTTTGGATAAGTGTGACACATACGTGAACAGAGACACACCAATCCCCAGATGCCAGCGATTGACAGGAATGCTAAGCTCAAGAGTCCAATGATCACGTACAATATACTCCACCCTGCAAAAAAGAGTTCCTCAATCATTAACCCTCTTAGAGTTTTTTGGGTACAATAGCTACCAGATGATGAACGTGTTAAACAGGAAAAACAGTAAATCTATGGAGATAGCATATCCAAGAATAATAAATAAAAGTAATGGCAGATACATTCAAGTAACATAATGCAGTAGCTAAACTTACCACAATCAGATTCTCCATCACCCATATATTTTCTGATGAGATCCTGCATCCAAAAAGCTTCACAGTAACATATTCTGGTTTCTTGGTTGCATACTCCATGACCTGTAAAGTAGAGAAGCCGTTTCAAAACAGAGTTAGGATACCCAAGTACATTGGGACTTGAAGTACTTTCTTCAAGTATTTGATAAAATCTACTGATATTTTACAGCATTCAAGGAAAATTAGTTATGACGAGGTGTAGCTGCACAAGACGCAAGCACTTCGAAAGTACTTGCCAGTACTTGAGATCTCAAGTACAAGTACATGTACCTATACTTGTACTTGCGCGCTTTGGGTACATGTACTTGAACTTCAAGAACAACAAGCACATTCTCTATTTTGTAACCCAGAATACTATGGAGAATCATGGGGAGGAATTTCAGACCCCGTCCGCTCCACAGGATGAGAGCGAGAGGGGGTGGAAGAGCATCCATAATTCCTCCCCATCATCCTCCATTGTTTTCTAGATTAATATAGAGAATATGCTTGTTGCACTTGAAGTACAAGTACTAAGTACAAGTACTTGCACCTGGACAAGTACGAATTCTGATAAACTTGTACTTGTACTAAGATTAATTAGTACAAATACTTGTGTACTTGTACTTAGAACATCAATTACAAGTACTTGTACTTAAAAATTGTATTTCAAGAACCAGTACATTAGGTACTTGTAATTGCTCTTGCGATTTTTCGAGTATTGTACCTCTACTTTGTACTTGTAAGTACAATTTACCAACTTTGTTTCCGAATACAGTGAAGGAAATTCGATTTCATAATAACATCATAACATCAGGGTGTCCATACGACTATTCTCCTCCCACTTAATTTCCTATGCAAAATCGGGATCAAGACTAGTTTCCATAATTTTTCCCACGAATTAAAAAATTGTGAAATTCCGCACTGTAAACCTACCGAAGTCCATAATCGACATAAATTTAGTCTTTTCCAAAATGGAACATTGTTATTACAAAATCGGATTCTTGCGCAAACAAAGTTGTGCAGTTCGCGCCAAAATTGAAATGTCTGAGGGCCCTAAGTGAAATACTCGTTTCGCTCAATTTTTCAACTCTAAATCATTTTGATGCCATTCACCTCATTTTAACGGATATTCAACCCTAAAAATAGATTTTTGAGGGAAAACCATAGATCTTTTGCGTAACTTTTCAGGATATCCATTGGTTGGCAAGAGTAGTGTTGTTGAGCAGAGTTCCTGTTTCAGTATCCTTGGTAGAAGGAAGAATAGAGTTGGTCTCCATTTTTATTCATAGTTAAGGAAATCAAGTGGCACAGTTATTTGGAGACTATTCCTAAACCCTGAAGAAAATTTGATGTTCTTTCCAAAGATGGAAGTTTTTTTTCATTAACGTAACAATTTATAATTAATCACTGTAATACGATTTATCATCTAAAACTAATTGTGATTCATTAACTGTAAAGGAACTGGATTCTAAGCAATTTTCTTAGGCACTCGACTTTGAACAAACAACTCGTGTGAGACCAACGACGCAATCACTTCAACCCAAACTTCTGAAGTACATTCCTAAAGTCTAAATCTAAAGCCTCATATAAATTAATCCGCTCCCCTTGCCATTGATCATGCAGCTGTGGCTACAATATTTATTCCCTCGGGCAGCCCTGAGGTGGTTAGACATGCTGCCTAAATTCCCACATTTGAAAAAGCGGAGCTACACTGAGCAGCTCAGAAGGAGTTGGATTTAATGTCTCCACCTGAACGGGGGGGGGGGGGGTCCCAACACTTTATGGTTTCTTTTTTGATTTCGGGTATTGGCGCATTCCCCTCTCCCTTCCACTCGTGTTGTCCGACCTCTGACTTCCTTACACCAAAGGAAAGATGGTAGGAGCAAAGGGCAGAATAAATGAAGAGCTCAGAAACTCAACAGAAGTGGGCTCAGAATGTAAACCGAGTATGAGGTACACATAAAAGGTGAAAATAGGAACACAAAACAAAAGGATCAATTAGAAAAAGGGTGGAAATTATTAGCAGGTGATAATAACTGCTGCCTGCCCCCTTTAGGAACTTTCCCTGAACGGAACTTATGATGTAAGACATGGAAGAGTAACAGCCTTTAGCCCATCATGTTGACTGAGGGTGCTGAGCCATATTGAGGGAGAGCAATGGGGGATGGAGGGGTGGTTTGCCTCTCGGCTTTCATCCGCTTGAGGTAAGAGAGAAACTTGTACCTGAACACGTGTTTTGACAGACGGTAGTTCTGATGTCCACCACAGAGAGCTGCAGAAGGAACGAGTCCTGCGCCAATTTATTTTTCAAAGTCGATACGACTTTTGGTCCGTCAACTGAGCCAGCTGGACTCGAAACATAGAAAACGAGAACTGCTCGACCACTCGAGTCCACCTGCAGGTTCCTTACAACAAGTTGGGATGCATCTCGTAGCAGCATTCCCAGCTTCAGAAGCACAGAATCCCGCTGAGTTTGGGTAAACTTTCCAGCTTCAATGTTGAGGGTGAGCTCCACCAAATTTTTCAGTTCAGGATCTGGAAATTGTAAATGTATACACATATAGTGGGTGTCTCACTGACATTGTAAAATAATTAAAATAAACAAAAAGTAAGTAACTGTTCCATGCTGGGACTTTAGGTCCAACTGCCACAATCGAGATTGATGATTTTGCTTAAAGCAACTCATTGCCTCTCCCCCTTGAATGGAGGGAAGGGAGGTAAGCGGTAATGAAGTGTGAAAAATACTTGGATGGATAACGCTTATCTGTGAGCACACACCCAAGTACTCACCACGCTCCACGTTGTTTAACATCGCTAATCATGAGATGCTTCATTGCAACGCTCAACTCAAGGGGCCCCATACAAAAACCTTGAGAAAAAATAAGGGTCTCCAAGTTTTGAATTACCTCAAAATGTGATGACTGTACATCTTTTTCAAACATGCGAAATCTGCAAAAAAAAACTTTGCTCTTTCAATTGGGGACCCCATCGTTGTATGCTGATACAGTTTCCTCGCAAAACTTCATTGAAGAATGACCCATCAATCGAATTTTTAAGAGTGTGAAACATCCAGTTTGGAAGTATTGAATTGCCACCTGTGATGAATGACCAGTTTTTTCAGCGACTATTTTTAATTGAGTATTTTTTTCACCCGGAATCACGTGGTGTGATATTTATTGTTATTTGCCTTAACATATTCGTAAAATACCAGAAAAACAACCGCATTTACAAATTTTGCCATTAATTATCTCAACAGCACAAAGCGTACTTTGGTATAGCGAATATCAATAAAAGAACATCATTGTGCGATGCAATGTAAAAAAGTACCCCCAAATCATGTATCACATGTGGCAATCTAATACCTCCAAAAACGTAATATTTTGCTTTTTGCATGTAATCATTATTACATTATCTCAACAGCACAAAGCGTACTTTGGTATAGCGAATATCAATAAAAGAACATCATTGTGCGATGCAATGTAAAAAAGTACCCCCAAATCATGTATCACATGTGGCAATCTAATACCTCCAAAAACTTAATATTTTGCTTTTTGCATGTAATCATTGTTACATTTTGAAGAAATTCAAAAACTAAAGACCAGCATTTTTTGTTTTTACGATAGATGCGTTATTTCTTGGAAAAATTGGGGTGTGCAATGTCAGTAAGACGACTTGTAATAATAAAGAAAATGATAAATTCTACTAGAATAATGATCCACACCGAAATTCTACAAAAATAGTATGTCTGATCTTTTTACCTGGTTTTACTATAATGGAGACTGTATCTTCGTCCCATTCACCTTGATCGTCAGAAACTCTCAGCCTGAATTCATATTTGCCAGCCACAACGTTAGACACCTACCAAATGAATGAGAAAAATCTTGTGATATCTATAGAAAACATTTCCAATACTGTTTTAAAACATAAATGAGCCTTTACAAACCATAAGAACAGGAGATGTATCGGATTGTTCAATGATAGTACCAATCGCCAAGCTTGTAGGCTCCCGGGACCATTGCCACTTAGCTATGCCCAAATCGTCTGACGAAGAAGATCCATTAACAACCAAAACTCCCAGCGGCAGAGTGAGTTCCAAATCTCCACCAGCATTTGCTTTCGGTTTGACATTTTTATCTGCAATATGAAAAAGCAGTATAACGCGGTGTGTCGCGTGTTGTGACTTATATAGTGACGTAGACTGGTGGTAACATAGGCAGACGATCAGAAAAAACTTGTTCTATCTATGGTAGTTAAATAATCAAAGGAATCAATTTTAAAACAAGCCCAATTGTGCAGATCGTGCAGAAAGAAATGGGGAAAGAACATGGATAAGAGAATCTCTTCACGATATTTCGTGTGAATCTAAACAATGATAATGCTATCATCGTGAAACGGCTGATATGAACTTGAGTGTGGAGCAGGGGGGTGCTCTGTAACCTTATTCGATGTGGATAACCTTCCCCCACACGCATGGGTGGCATAAGGACCGCCCTTGATGTCATTTGAAGGTTCCTTATTATTGGCAGGAAGAGAAGCCTCCCATTGCAACCTTTATTTAAATAATTTTTCATCAAAAAGCGCACTAAACAGTTTTTCTTGGCGCCTTGAGGATAAATGATTCAGTGAACAACTGAACGCCATCATGAAACTGAGTAATGGCAGCCTTCATGCCACCTAATTGCCAACCTGCGCCAGCTGGGTAAGTTTTGATTTTATTTCACTTATTTTTGTTTTAAACTTATTTTTTATATTTCAACATAGAAAATTAGGTATCTTCCACGGAATTGAAAATATTTCATTACGTCATTGCTTTTAGCCAATATTAGCAGGATATAAGCTATTTAAAATGTGAAAATCATCCAACTTCAAAAATTCCGTTTACCGTAAACGTAGTGGAGAATGGCACAACCAACCAGGATCAACGACCAAAAGGCAATGGTGTGGGCTCTCGGGAGATCGGTTTTGAAATACTCAAAAGATGAGGATGATGCTATGGAAGACGATATGATATGGAAAAGTAAAAACTTTTGTTTCATTTTAAACGTATCTATGTAATTTCGCTATTCATTAGTTTTTTTCATACATATATTTACTTTCTCGCATATCCTTTTCAAAGAAATGAGTGCGTTATATTTACTCGATAAGAGGATAAAGAATAAATAACTATTTGGAGTAATTTCTGCTACAATTTTTCGTTCGATTGAAAATTTTGATAAAAACTGTTGAGAAAATGTAGTGAGATAATATCCCTTCTGATTGACTGTACATTGAATGGGGTAAAAATCAGCTAAACAAAAATGGTGGTCCAAATGCCGACCTGGGTACACATTTGGTTTAAGCTTTATTTCATACCATGAATCCTGCAACGTAAGGGAGTGGTGTTCAGATGATCTTTTCTAAAATTCCCTAACATCAAGAAGGTATCTTTCTTGATTATGTTTCCAAACCAAGTGAGGGTTTTTTTTTAGCTGGGTGTAATGGAATGTGATATTAAAGAAAATATAATTTCAGATTGTAGGTACACAAGGAACGCTATCATTAAAAAATAAATTAATAATAACCCTGAAAACCTTCCTTATTGACCCCTATCTATGCCATTCAAGACTACTAAGATACTAATCATTTCCTCTTCAGGGAAAGATTCAACTCGGTATTCTGAAATTGGATTCTCAGTAAAGATAAGATGCCACTCACTTTGGGTGACAGTAACTCCAACTTTGTCGGACACTGAATTGCCATTTCCATCAGTAATTGTAAGTTGGAAAATGTATTCTCCTTTCGTCAGGCTGGTAACATTTGTAGAGGATTCGTTGAAATGGGATAGTTCTGCTCTTCTTGGACCACTAAAATGAGTGCATAACAGATCAGATTAACAATGTAACTACGGTTTCATACCCTCAGATAACTCAGGAGAGCTTAACCTAAGATTTAAGGCACTAATAATAGTAGTAGGTAGGGAATATTGGAAGAAAAATAACCTCATCTAGAATACTTTTCATGTATACATAAAAGTTTAAATTCGTTTAGATTAAAGCACCACAATAACTATTTTTCAGATTTGTTGCCATCGGTTCAATCAGCTTCAAGAACATATAACCAAAATCTCTCATTTCTTAGCAACCCTGCGGGTCAAAATAAATAAATTAAGTGCCTAGCCGAGAAATTAAGAGATTCCGAAAATCTGGTATGATTTGGAGATAACGAAGTTGAAATTGATTAAGGTTTTTTAGTCAAGTTATTTCTAGAGAACGTGTAAAAACCATCATTTTCTATATGAAATACTGGTTGAGTGGCAATAAGCAGGTTGATCACCTGACTGGGCTCCACCTGTAAAAGCGTTAAAATGTAAAATTCATTTTAAAATGCCATAACACGAATTTTCAGCTGAAAATTGTTTGAAAAATTTTATTCAAAAACTTCTTACACTATTAATAGATTAATTTTCTGTGGAGATTCGTCAAACACTGTCATTATTGCAAAAGTTTTCGAGGTCCTGATTTTACACTTTGGGGCTGATCGACAGTGTGCCAAAGATTCAGTCACAACCTAAGTGATTTTCTTCAAGCTTCATAACTTTAGGTCGAGTAGTTTGGAAGACGCTGGATTTTTCCATCCATTCAATTTTTAAAATCAACGCAACTTGAAAAGTGAACCAACAAATTTTGAGGGGTTTCTTTTTTGGTTGATTAGGTAGGTACCAACAAAGGTTCCTCAATGAAAATAATAAACAAAATTTCCTTGAACAAAAAATCTGCTGAATAGATGAAAAATATAAAAACTACTCTCACCAAATCTACTAATGTGCCGAAAAGGCAATCCGGAACACTAGCCAGACTTATTTTGATTTTTTAATCAAGATCGTTGTTTCATAAGAGTACTTGAAATGCACATGTATATGGGTTCACGAGTAAATTAGGAATCAAAATCTGTTAGGGTTAACACTTAGATATTAATAATGTGATTCTTGGACTCAACTTAGTGTTAGAATAGGTTACTTTGGTAATACATGTCATTATGACACCAAAACCATCACATGCCAACGCACAATTATGATTATATGAAACCCAACAGTATGCTTTGCAAATGTTTACGCTCACCTGCTCAAGTAACCCATTAATGAATTATTGGATTTTACCAAAAGCACAAAACGTGGCATTTAATAAAATCGAAGGGATTAAAGGAAACTAGACTACTCGGGAATAAGAATTGGGTTTTTAAACACCAGATAAAATACCTCAGCTGTTCCCACTTCCATTGAGCTATGCCGATGTCATCAGAACTGCCAGATCCGTTGAGAACAACCCATGTTTGAGGAAGAGCAATAGAGATGTTAGAACCAGCATGTGCTGAACAAAATTAAGAAAGTCAACGTAAGCCTTGAAATCTCATTTTAAAACGTATGTGATACAATTTCAACTTCATGTAATTTTTGCTCATACATTTTTAAAACATTTTAAGAAAAAATTGGGTAATTGAAAAATCATGATATAATGTATTTTATTATAATGTATAGTTTGGTATAACCGCTTATTACCCCTTCCGATCCCACAATTGAAATAATAAAAGGATCGAACAGTGTGCCAATATTGTTAAACCCAATACAGCTTAGACAGACAGTACAGAGGTTGAGGTTAATTACATAAACAGTTAGTTGATTGACAAGCTAGAGAACTTTAAATAGTATAGATCGATATTACCTTAGCATTCCAAGAATTAAAATAAAATAACGAGCAACCAGTAGTAATATTAGAACACTCCACACATTTACAGAGATCGATCCAACTTATTCCATCTCGATCAGAACTTTATGTAATGAATAACATAAATAATAGCTAGTAGATTTGTAGGCTGTTAGTGTACGGATAATTGAACTAACCAATTGGGGGTTTGTTTGTTGGAGGTTTCACAAACACGTGGACATCACTGGATGATGACTGTCCCGAGTTATCTGTGACTTTCAAAACAAAAGTGTACATTCCTTCTTCTAGGTGCGATAATTCCAGGTAGGGAGTTCTCGTGTTCTGCAAATTAAAATAAGCAAAAATATAGTGAATTCAAATAAAACGTACATAAAAATACATATACGGTATGTAACATACTGCATCATCGCATGAACTTGGCATGAAATTCCTTAACTTCACCCAGTTAATTACCAATTGCAACTAACTTTAGTCCACAATCCACCTAATCAAATCAAGATGTACGTGACATTAATTACTAGTACTTTCTCACAATTTTCTGTAGTCCACTTGCCTAATCCAAAATATGTATTCCAAAATAAGAACGAAGAATAGGTAGGTACCTATACATTGTGCATCTGATGAGGTGGGTATTACTTTAACTACGCTATTTTCAACGGTATCTTCCCTTTTGAATTTATGATGTGAATCGAGAGATTTCCAACTGTTTTAATGACGTAAGGTAAACGAAGTGAAAAATCGTAAACATGTCAAACAACTCGAAGAAGAACGGGTTTCAGAAAATTGCAATGCGATGCTTTTTGTTGGAAATGGGTTGAAGAGGGAACAGCACTGAGAAGTGTGCTTCCCTTGTGATCAGATACACTTTGTAAAACGTAACACTTACTTGCATATCTACAGCTTTATCTTGGTCACTTGGACTTTTAGTCCACTCCCAAGATACAATCCCCTTGTCGTCAGAACTCAAACTGCCGTTGAGCGTTACATTGTTCCTTGGGAGAAACAAAACTATTGAGGAGCCGGCATTTGCCTCAGGTGGGTAATCAGGGACTTGGAGAACTGTGACGTTGGCAAGAGTTGAATTGGTTGCTCCATCTGTGTCAGTCACTGTAAGCCTGATCAATGGAGACATAAAAAAAAAAAATTTGTTTAATTGAGTACCACTCTAACTTCTAAATGTTCTACAACCACAATATAACAACATAGAATTATGATAAACTAGTACAAACTGTAACAGTTCCGGACCAATCATAGGAATTGACCAAAGGAACTGTTACTTGGTACATTTCAAAGAACGCCGGGTGAACCGATTGCGGTTTACACAACCACCCCAACCTCGGTCAAGAATGACTCCATCTTGTTGCGCATATACATCAAATTGTCATTATTCATAACCCCTTGATTTATGTCTATAGCCCAATTGCTATCCTCACCCACCCACACTTCCTGCAGTATCTTCAACCAAAAATTGAATTGTATTCAATATACCTCGACATCAAATATTAGTAAGGGAATCCTCCCTTTATACCTTTATTGGAGCGACATTTGATGAAACTGGTATTAGATTTCCTAGCGATTTAATTTCGTATCTCATTTTATAACCCTTAACTTCAATAAATATAAGTATACATGATAGAGAAATAAGAAATCTAATCACGGCAATTACTAAGATTGTCACAAAACTGACCTGAAGGTGTAGTTGCCTGGTTTTTTAAGATCTCTCAGCTGAAGTGTTTGGGTGTCCGACAAATTTGGTTGGTACCCAAGAGGGCCTTGTTGGAGCTCCCAGTGATACTTGGAAATTCCGGAGTCATCTCGACTCGAAGACGCGTCCAACACGGCTAGCGAGTTAGGAAGTTTTACCATTTGATGAGGTGGAAGCACAATGGCAATGGGGGATTCGTTCTCCCTTTTTTCTGTGGAAAAGATATATATTTTTCTATTATTTTGGATTTCAAAAAAGGGCAGAGGAACACTAACCAAGCATCTCCAGCACTGCTACATCTAGCGTTTGTAAGCGGGCTTTTTGATTGGAGAGGTTGAAATTACATACATGCGTATACAACATACAAATATAAATTCTCTAAAGTTTTTGTGATTGCCCTTACAAATAGGCTAACAAGAATGGGGACAAAAATGTTGCTTCAAGAGTCCTGAGAGATATTAATATTGTATTGATTTAGTCAGTTTGAATTACGATGTTTTGAGTCATAGCCCGAATTGTAAATACAGTGGTTTTTACCAATAAAAATACTCATGCCAGCCCAGCCAGTCCAAGCAGACAAGATATACGTTGAAAAATATGAAACCACCTTGAGAGCGTGCCATATGGAGAGGGTTGTCTCTTCACGAGGTAAACCTAATATAATAAATATGGGACGGGCTGACTGAATCACTATAATGCCAAAACATAATTTGTTCACTTCAAACCTATCTCAGTCCCAAGTGAGTGTGATCTCTCTCTCAACGGTGTTAGTCCAGCCTCATAATACTCGTAATTAAACATCCTAAGATCAACGGTGAGGATACAACTCCACAGTCTCTTTCCTTTCAGCATCCAAGTGTCCATATGACACTCCGGCCTCAGCTTCTCTGGCCTTATCCATCAGAGGCAGCGATCTCTTCTTACAAAAGCTTCCCCCTGAATTGCAGCCAATAGAGCCTTCTGATTCCAGAACTAAAATTCAGGTTCTCCTATTTTTCTTCTCTCCAGTACCAAAGTCTATACTAGGGTTATATTGGTGTAGGTCAGTTTTCAACTTATCTAGACTCACTTAGCAAAAGTTCTCAATAACTAAGACATTTTGGTTATTTATTGATGGTGACATAAAAATGTGAGAGATCCCTAATCACAGTAAATGAGCTCAACATAATACGATGTTTATACTTACGTGGGAGAACAGTCACATTGGCCTCAGCTTCTCCGTACTTTCCAGGAGCAGTGACTGTCACTTTAAAAGTATAAAGACCTTCGGTTAGATGAGTAAGCTTCAGGGAAGGGCCTTGAGGTTCGCTAGTGGCCTGGTTCTCAGCACTCCCTCCTGGCTGTGAGAGCAACTTCCATTTATAATTGTAATGGCTGGTCAAACCTGTAAGAAGTCAAGAATCAACTTGACTTTCTGGTCTGAATAATAAGCTATTTAAATATCTGAATGTTATAGTAAGAGCTAACCTAAAAATAATGTGTGGATCCATATGGAACTTCTTCATTGGGTTAATAATTCAACGTAGGTCCCCATTTTTTTAAATAGCGTTTTCACGTTACTGATTTAAACACTTTTTGAGGTTTAGGAAGCCCTAATTAACTTTTGAAATACATCAAAATTCAAACCCATATGGAACTGCACCCTTTTTCACCAACCCATTGTCGGTTAAACCCAGTTTGAAAGATGGTTTGAAACTCATATTTTAAGTTGAGTTAGTAATTACAGTACGGTCTTCATAGAATACTGTTTACTTATGCAGCGGATTTAGAGATATCATTCACTCGCTGGCTAGGAGAGGTGGTGAATGGCAGGGAAGATCCCAGAAGAAAATCCCGGATGAAAATTCCCACTTGCCTGGGTACCTTGTGTGTGCAGGGGCCATGTGTGCAAATGCACCTGAGCCTGTAGTAGGCACGTTCCTCCCCCCCCCCCCCCCTCATCCTGAAGTAAAAACAGGAAAAAAGGGGGGCGAGGGAGTTTATTATGACAGCTGAATACAGGAGTGATTATGTAGAGGTCGGGGCCAAAAATAGAGCTCAACACAGTAGAGATAAATGGTGCTCAATGGAGAGTCAAATTGAGACGTTATACAGGAGTCGAGTATGTTATGGTTAGGCTTCAGCTTCATGACGACCGAGACCGAACAAAGCCTCCACTTACATGCCTTACTACTCAAACTACCCCATCAGGAGGCTTGAGTCAAGCACAGTAGCATAGAGCTCTCAGGAGATGGACTTTGGGAAATATCCGAAACAGATTGACTTCCCAGCGGGTGTGGAGCCTCCAACACAAGGCATCTCAGACTCGACTCCCATTTTCTATCTCATATGTCTCAGATCCACTGGTAAAAACTATCTTAACTACCAACAGGATGCAGAATTAGCCTTAAAAAAAAAAAAAAAGACCGAAACACCGTAAAAAGAAGCAAAAAATTTCGATTTTGAGTGAGAAAAGGAGAGAGCAATCTGAACTCAAGCGTGGTGAACATATAAAGTGAGGCTTCTCCCCAACATGGCAGAGTGTGAGGAGGCGCAGGGCAGCCAACACGAGAGAGCGAGACTTTGTTTTCTTTTCAATATCTGCATTCTTGCGGCTTTTTTCAAATATTTTCTTTGTGTGTAATACATCATCTGGATAAGTAAACAGACTTCAACGAAGGCCGTACAATTATGTGTTATTATTATTATCATATTCTATTACGTGTAATTTCCTAACATCCTTGAGATAATTTCCTAACATCATGTGTATGCGTATGGGCTCATGGTTATCTGAGAAGTGAGCAGTGAAAAACCAATTTCTATTTCAACACTGAACTCGCTGCGTTACAACAAGGTTAGTTCCTCGTAATGACAAGAGACAAAATGTTAACTGAAGGATTGCAATATGAGGAGTGAGTGAACCTATGATGAATATTTGCGGTCTTTCTGGAAAGATATCAACTATCAACGAATAACTACAACCAGAAAATTTGGTATGCAACTAGGTATGTATAACACATAATTTCAAACCACTACGATTTACTGTAAAATGGTTCCAGAAATGTCTATCTGTACTCTGGTCTTGTTTTGATGCCTTTTTGAGTCACAGTCTTAGTCCGATAAGGCAAATACCACCAAATTAATTTTTACAAGTAGGAATCACAACAGCACACAAAAACTGGATAATATAGATATCACGAGTAATAGAGATTAGTGAGATTAACTTGCCAGATTTCAAATTCATGCAGCGCTCTAGTGAAAAATAGTGTGCAGTAAGCTTCGTTAATTTTTAACCAACTTGCTACCACAAAACTAACCTGGCATTTCTGCTGGCACAGTGAAGGCAGAAAGCTTCACTTCATTCTCAGGAAGCCGCACTGTCTTGGAAATAACATTAACTATTATTCGCTTAGGAGGGCTTGGGGAGGAGGCTTCGTTGTCAGGTAACTTTTCTTCAGGGAGTGCTACCTGTAAACAGGGAAAAGTAAACAGATGAAAAGTGGATTCTTTCGCTTCTTTGGGCAGATAACTATGAATGAAACTTAAAAAATTAATAAAAGTTACTGTTGCATTGAAAGTGTTTGAGCTCTCGAGTTATGAATATTTTAGCCCTTTAGGGTTGGTAAAACGTGGTGCCGATGTTACTGGCACACCCCCCACCGAAGTATGATTTTTAATCCAAATTTCTCAAAGTTTGGTCCAATACTTTTTAAAAAATGTTTCGGACGGCGGACGGGCAGATTCTTTAATTTTATTTATATAACTCGATTTTTGGATTCTACACATCTTGAAACGTAAACAACAATTTTTGAAGAGGGTAAAAAAAAATTTTTTTTTTTTTCCTTGGTCGATTACAAAGGTTGATTATGGAAAATAATAACCAAAATTACTGAAAGCTCAAACCTTCGAACCAGAAGATAGCAGGATGTCTCCAACACTTCCAGCAGGCACATTCACATCTTTGGAAACAGTATTGACAGCACCACTGCCACCATCTGACGACATATAAAACAATATAATTAATTTATTAAATACCGCCAGTCATGTAAAGATTAGGTAAATATTCACGAATGCGCAGCATCTACTAATGAAATTGATATGGAATGCTCAAATCGTCCTTTCCCAACTAGCCTCCAAATTTGAGCGAAATCAGACGACTAGGGCATGAATAGAATAGAATATCATTTTATTGACAGAAAGAAAAACAAATGAGAACTTGAAGTTTGTTGGAATTTACGTTTGCGCATGCGCAGAGTGAAATATTCAACTTTAATTTTTATTAAACTGATAGGAGATTACATATCTACACCAACTCGCACATTCCCTGAAAATTTCATCGAAATCAGTAGAAAACTGTGGAAATTGAGCTCGTTACAACGATTTGCGGACACACGACAGATAGACAGACACGCACATGCACATAAATATACAGAACGAAAGTGGTTCAAAAAGGGTCTAAAACGTAAAATGGGAGTATACATTTTGATTTTGGAGACACAACATTTTTCATCCTTCGAAAGGAAGAACAATGCTTTCACTAACGAAAGGTAGACTCGGAAGCACGATCAATACACCAAAAACTTTAGAAAAGGATGATTCGTTGTTTAGCTGGTTTTATTGGCTTTATTTCTATGAATTGAATGATATCACTAGGGCTGCTGTATGAAATTTTCAGGGATTGTGCGGGATAGCTTCTAGAGGTCCCCTATAACTTTCATTGCCGTCACATAAATAGTAGTACGTGCGCATGCTCAAACGTTAATTTATTATAACGTCGACTTATCAATCATTTCGACTCGTACTTTGTTCTTCAACAAATTCTATACTTCCATGTTATAATACATGAGGAAGCTATACTGCCCACCCAACTTGAAAAACTTGTTAACTCGGTAGGCCAACATCTTTGTATTTAAATATAGGTAATGTTCCCTGGAGTTCGGTTAATTATTATCCATAGGCCAGTGATCCGCGTAGAATGGCCATCAAATACAAAAACAATAAACCTCTGTGAAATTTTCGTATTTACAATTATGTATTGCCCAACTCTAGTCTCAGCGATTCCAAAGATATAAAAATATATAAAAAAGATATAAAAATATAAAGATCCAAAGATAGAAAATCCAAAGATATAAAAATAATTCTATAGTGAATTACAGACCTGTGGAAAGAATGCAGGAGCCATCGGCCGATCTTTCGTATCCACTTTTACAAGCACAAACACCTGACATGCAGATCTCGTTGTTTCCACATTCATCAGGCTGAAGGATGTCACACGATTTGATACTGTCTACTTCTGAACTCACACCGACGATGTCATTTCTACAAAATTGAGATTTGGATTTTACAATATATTCAAGTAATAATAGCTAAGTAAAAGAAGTAGAAGGTACCTATATATTTAGAATATTTTGATTTTTATACGTTATTCTGTTTACTGTTATGAACATTAAAATTAGTGCGGTTTCCACAACAAAGACCCATTGTGGTACATGCAGGGCAATGGGGATGTTTTCCGAATATGAGAAACTCGAGGTTGAAGACCTGGATACACAGAACACGGTCTGTCAAGGCGGGAAGAGATTGCACGAGCTCCTCGATGGTCGGTGACTTGCTCTACATACAAAGTGATATCCGAGCGAGCGATCCAGTGTTAACACCCACAAAAAAACTGCTTCAGACGGCCTGGATCGTATCATAGTTTTGTGTTTTTGTACTACTAGATTGCCTGCTGCCGCAGTCAAGACAGAGTTGCCACGACGGATCAATTCGAGTACGGCAGGGATGATGCCGTGTTGTATTATACAAACGTAATGCCGAATCACGACGGTCAGAGATCCCTGCCCACCATGACAGACTGCATTCTGTGTAACCAGGCCCTGTGTGCAGCACGGAGATTTGTTTCTTATAGATTTGCTCTTCTATTGCCTACGCTCCATACCGATTCAGCTGCTCCACCCAAGAGTGGTTATTCTAGGGGAAGGTAATCCTACCCGTACCCACATAGCACTGATTGAGTGATAAGAAAAGGTTCAATAATATAAATTTAAATAATAAGAATAAAACCCTTTTCCCGGCGGATCACCGCAATTCACAGCTTCCTCGAGGTCCCGTTTCTTGGAAAAACCGGACCAGTAAGAGTTTTGCATGCAAAAGCCCAGCTAATACCCATAATAAGATGTGGTATAAACATTTTCAATAATTACGAGCTTCAAACTTTCAATCGATTCAGTCTCTAATTTTGTTGCCAAAGAGGTCTGTTGATGACAAAAAGTGATTATTCACACCCAGTAAGTACTACAGATTTTTTGTTCATGTGTGTTCATTTTTTTTAAACGATTTATTTATTACTGATATAATGCTCGTTTTCGGCCACTATTGATGGGGATGATGACGTGGGAAACGAATCGTAGAGCGAAAAGAGTGACGCATAGGATCAACTGCAGTGAAAGACGTGTCAACAACCACGTTTCTAAGGAACATAACCCCTCAGCGCTTCAAAGGTTTGATTAATCTACCTTCGTAGCCCCGTAGTCTAAAAGGCCATGTAGTTCACCTTTCTGGGAAGGAGTAATATAAATTTGGTACTTTGGTGACGGGTATACGTGATTTACGACAAACACAGCCAGTTAAAATATCGACAGAATCAATTTTGTCATACTAAACTCAGGGTTGCAGCTTATTTACACCCCCTACAACCCACAACTGCAATATTCCAAATTTCTATTTCTTTATTTCGGAAACATTGTAGACAGTAATATACGCTTAGAAAAAAGTATTTGGATTTGTATCCAACTCATAGAAATGTAAATTTGATGCAGTAACTTCTAATTTCAATAACAAAAGTCCATGTTGAGGACATTTTATCTGACATTAAGAATGTGATACACAACTGAAGGATAAGTAAGTAGGTAATATGATATTAAAGATCGCACTATCAACTACTTTTTTCTAAACTAACCCATCACCAGACAGCTCTGTAAGGTCGTCCCAGGGATACCTCTTGACTACAGGTCTAATGAGCACCATTCTCACGTTCTGGAATTTAGGCTCCTTCCTCTTTACTGGCTGGCAGAGCTCGTTACTGACACACTCAATCTGAAACATGAAATGCACGTTAGCTAAACACATAACAACACTACACAGTGAGATATGCACGGTTTCTAAGATCAAGTTGAGAGCTCCATCCACCATGGGTTTTCCACATTCTGGCCTTGTCTTGCCATGTAAAGCAGACTATAGGGCAGAAGTGAATGAAGTTGAATGGTTGTTCACTAAAATAATGCTGATTAAAAAAATTCGTATGGGTTGGAGAAAAAAGGAAAGTGGCTTCGATACAGAAACTACTCAATGACGAGAGTGGAAGCGGAGAGGATAAAGCTGAACACTTTCCGTGTGATTGTGGTAGATTCTGGAGATCTAGGTGTGGTGAAATCCACCCCCTCTTGTCAACAGCCCTTTTCAGGGCTACCAAAAAGAGGTAGATACAACACAAAAATATTTACAAGACGTCGAATTATAACTCCGTCAAACAAAATATTTCACCAGAGAGAAAATACTAAATTCTCTCCCAAAAGTGAAATATTAAAGAATAACACACAAGGCGACCTCCACAAACATTTACTGGGCGAGAGAGATGCGACAAACATCTCGAAACAAGTCGCCTTGAATGAGAAACCTCAAACAGGAAAACTCAAGGTCGTTCAGCCACCCCCGGGGACCCCGTCACAGCGACGGACGCAGGGAAACCACCTCGAAAGACCAACTCAGCTATCATATGCACAGATACTGAGAAAACACTGTGCGAACCAATGAGATTGCACAGTCGAATTTATGAAATTAAGCGGACCAACCAGGAGGCGGCAGGAGGCGGCCACCTCCCTATAAATACCCCGCTGGGAGCCCTCCGATTTCCATTCCACTCTCCGCTCTCGACGACGACACACTCTGAAGTACGAAGAATTCTACACGCTCTTCGCTGACGAACCTTCTGCCTTACGAAGTCATCTCAAGAACGGCTTCCTCCTGCTTTCTACAAGCCAGACCTTCTCTCCACATAGATTTCGCATTGGCATCTACGAGTCCAGTGATTATTCATCCTGCTCATTGCCCAACGTAGTTCATCTGTCAGGACGCCACCCGGTACAGCTATCGATATTCTCTTTAGCTCGTACGCCCGAGGGACGTTCCGAGCCGTGTCGCCCGGGTTTCGTAGCATTAAGCTCGTAACCGACCGCTGTGGGCACGCCGGTAAATTACTCAGCTCCTCCGCTCTAATTTACCGTCTAAGGAAGCCTTTTTCAAGGCTACGAGGTAGGACCCTGACATCCGAGCATTGGAAAGACGCTCTGTCAAGCGAGTCCACCTCCAAAACCCTCTATTTTTCACACATAGAGGCATCGAAACGAGCTAAAACTCGATCATTTCGATGGAACGTCGGCCTTCCTACTTCCCCTTGCAAGGGGAGGTGGACAACGGCGAAGCCGGGCCGAGTAGCCCACGTAGTGCTCCCTACCGGCCACACGGCGAATCCGCTGAACCCAGCGACAGCGCAAGGCGCGACCCTCACGTCCGGATCGCCTTCTCGCCCGACGTATTCGTTCGAGAAACGTTCGAACAAGCCTCGCCTATACAAAAGATCGAGGAAACCTTTCAGACTCGCTCTGAAGCCGAGCATTACGATTCGACCAAGCTGTCCGAATACCCACGATATTCGACGCAGGCTTACCCGGCCGATCCGAGTGTCAAATACACTCCAAATGTACAAAAAGCAAAGGATACTTTTCAGTACCTCAACCAAGCTCAACATATTCCCCTTTCAGATATAAATCTAAGGCCGGAATATTACAAAACGGCTCGGTACCAAACTGATCGAACCCAGCACATGCTACGCGAGCCCAGCGCTCCACGCGGCTGCGACACGAACTATCTCCCCTTTCAGTCCGCCAAACCAGTTGACCTTGGCGGATCCACCCACATTCCTCGCGGAAATGACCTGGGGACCAACCCGCATAACCGGGATATAAATGTCCGACTTGGCCTACCTACGCCAAGTAAAACATATCTAAATCCACTACACTAGGCAAGAGGCCCTAGGACATTATACAATCGAAAGGGCCTCACTCAGAGACCTAGATTGGGAAAAGATCAAGAAGTTTGTTGAGTTAAGCAACAAATTTAGGGACATAGTGCAGCCTTAGAATTCCAAAATCAAAAGAGGCCCTTTTTGGGGAAATATAAGCCATTAGGCCTGGGATTTCTTTCTACGGAAGCCCTATGCAGTCAGTCAGTCAAAACTGACGTTGTAATACCTCTAACCTACAATAAACATGATTCTGATACTGTTTTAAGTTGCTACAGAAGTAAAATGAAGGTAAGTATGTACTTCTAATTTACTAGGGTCAAGACTCGCAATTTTTTATGCGCAATTGATCAATTACTTTCCCCAAATTTCTGCCTCTGAAAAGAGTGCAAACAGAGAATTTAACATATAGGGTGTATCTTCACGAACTTCCGAGCTTATGGAACATTCTTTCATGATTTCTCAGGAGAATTTTTACACGGCACCGGCAGTTCCATGATTTGATATTCTTTTGTTATATCTTCCTTACTTTTCTTCAATACCAAATGATATTAGGTGAAGGTCTGTATAAAATTAATTAGACACCCAAATAATTTGAAATTTATACGTCAGAGAATTTCTAGTTAATTTTGATAAATTTAATGTATGTACCCGAAAATTTGGAGCGGGCAACATTTTGACATGACATGCAGTTAGAGACGGAAGCACTTCGTTGGGTGTTTTGAAATGCATGCAACCCATCCATTTTAATGTTAACACGTTCTGATGATCCATTTTCCCCTATTCCGCTCATTCTGCTCCTTAGAGTGCTTGTTCAGAGATGTATTCCATAAAATTGTCAAGCTCGTTGAATGTTATGAACTCGAATGAATTTTCACACTAATAATGTATGTAGGTAGTTGAGCAGTTCCACAAGGCAAATTAAAGGCTAACATGTTTGGCTTACCTATGTGATTTTACCAGGATGTTCCCTTCAAGTGTAACTTAGATCAGGACTTTGCTATCGACACTGCCCCGTCTACAGACTGGATGTAGATGGGCTTTGATATCGACAATCCCTGACTACTGACTAGTTGTAGATAGAAGAGAGTAATAACATCCTAAACTTATTCTCCAGTGTGCAACGTCCAGTCACAAACTTGAGTCACAAATCTTTTACATTTGCGTCCGCACATATAAATCACTAAGCAACCCCTAAAGCACAGGGGTAACGTGTTGGATTGAAGAGCTCTAGGTTTGACAATCCCCAATCGGATTATTATCGTTATTCTTTTAATTGATTTACTTATTTTTATTTTATTCTATTATTTTTTTGGTCAATTCTAACCACAAATTCCGATCTATTTGTCCAACTACATTACTAAACGAATTAAATTAGGTGGTTTTTTATGTTTATTTTTGAGATAGGAGTGAAGCGAGTATTCAGGCCACTAAACTATAGGTATCACACAAAATTTAAGGCAAATGTTCGGTGATTCTGCTATTATGAGCGCTCATGTCCAGGTGCACAAGACGATTGTCAAGAACTCGTTTTCGGAACGATGTTCGAACTAGATTGGTTGGGGCTTTTTAAGCCCCTATAGGCCCTTGGTCATACAAACTATAAATGCTACATAGGCTAATCGGGTAGGTACCTACCAACCAGTTAGTTCATTAAACGATCACACGATACATGTAATGCAACTTACAACCTAACTATGTGACACAAGCATAGAGGTTTAGTTATGTATTATAAACAACAACCTCCCTCGGAAAGTAGCTGATAGTACGAAATTTCTTTACAGGTATTTCAGTGATAACAACATGATATATTTTTTTATTTTGTACCGACTACTAACTTACTTCGTAACAGGTAGAGTTGACCATGAATATGACGTTACAATTTAAATCAGAGCAGCACTTGGTGATGCAAGCGTCGAGGTCCAGATCTTCCCCAACGTTGAGGTACTTGCCAGCAGTCTTGTTTCCTTTGGGTGTTGAAGCCGAGTATATTTTTCCCAACAAATTCCCCGGACACGGCTCCGGATCACCGTACAATTGAGGGAAAACTCCGATAGGCATAACTACAGTAATCAAAGCAACGTAACACTTCAAATTATGCATGGTTTAATCGGTACTTATGCTTGGTTTTTCCGTCTATAGGATATCGCAGAAAAAACTCTCAGTAAACCTCATGAATTCATATATCACGAGAGAAATACTATAGCGAAAAGAAAGGAAGTGAGATAAGATAAAAAAATTTTGCCCGTTTCGTTTCAATGCGTCCGGAAGAGTATCGACCCCACTGCTATCAACATATTGACGGAAAGTTGCGACATCGCTACGACCACGACACGTATCACGATGAAGACAGTCTTCCAGTTAAGGTGTAAATGTATTATTCGAATGACGAAAATTCAACTAATAAAGTTTTCGATTTGTTGAATAGAATGTTATAATGATGGAATGTAATGCAGGAAAACAGAATGAAGATAATCCAATCAGTCAAAAAATGCACTGACCACCGACCCGAGGGTGACCTTGAAACATTCTGATAAGATGACAGGTGAGAGATAAGGCGCTAACACGAAAGGGGCGCTAGGAGGTAACATTCTCCCAAAAACTCCTACAATCGTTGAAAAATCTGCAAGATTTCGCCAAAGTTATTTAAAATTATTAATTTGTATTTCAATTCTAAAAATCAAAACCTGAATTGAGTTTATACAAAATACGGATTGATGATAAGGGTATAACACAGTGTTGCCAACTCGGACAGTAATAGATTAGTGTTTTGTCCAACTGCATGGCGCCAAAATCATCCTGTTATTTAATTTATTTTTTATTAATGTTTAAGCTGCATCTCAGCCAAAAGGGTCATCAGCGGCACAAATCCTGTTATAATCCGTTATAGTAAGATACCATTTCGTAATTCGAGCTTCTTTTTTATATTACCTACATTACATACTAGATCGATTTCGCTTTCTCATCGAAGGAAGGGAAGCTTTGCGTTCGTGCGGGGCTCCCTAATTTGCTAATCCCCAGCGCGTTTTGCCAGTCTCACCGAAATCAGAAGAAATCTATTCCTGTCTCTGTGAACTATGATTCTACTCGCCTAGCGGAGAAATTTGATACCTAAGCATTCTGGAAAATCTCGCAAAACCCTCGGAAAATTCGCCCTTGGAGGATCCGAATTTCACCAGTCTCCCGAAAAGTCGGCGAAATCGATGACAGATTCTACACAGCGAGCTGTGAATTTTGATTGGTAGGTAACTACAAAAACATACTGGATAATCTCGGGAAATTCGCTAGAACTAAGTAATTAGGTAAGTACCTGCCTAAGGTCCCAACATAAGAAGATATAATTAATGGGTGTTCGTAGTTGATCGTTCCCAACTTGAAAAAAAATTTTCCAACTCCTAAAAAGGAAAATAAAAAGAAGAAAATGGGTACTTTTCCGTTATACCCCTCCCCCCCCCCTTCCCCAGTCAATTGTCTTCAACACGCCCCCCCCCCCCCCCCCCCACCGATGTTTCTAGGAATTCCTTCTTACTTACATTACATATTTAAAAATTACATATTAGAAATTGGTGACAATTAGAATTACCTACCGTGTTTTCAGAACTTGCCGATGTCGGTGAGGATTTGTTGAAACAAATTGGCGTGCCTGTGGTTTGATTGCCACCCCATGAATACACACAAGTAGAATGCACATGAATTCGCACAAATAGATCAGAATGCTGTGTATAGGTTGGTGGTCTGTATGCTCGCAAGCTCGCATCTCAAAAATACATAACATAACATAACATAATCTAAGTAAGAAGTAATGCCTAGAAACATCGGGCGGGCGTGTTGAAGACAAATTGACTGGGGGGGGGGGGGGGGGGGGGGGTGTAGTATCATTTGAATAGAACCTGCTACCTACAGTTAACAGCTATTGCCTGTAAGTACCAATTACTTACATACCTACACGTACCTACCACCTCTGCAAAATGACCATTTTCATGTGTTGTTATACGAAAATTTGATAACATATCATTTGTAGTAAGACCTCAATATCAGTTTTAGATTAGAAATATCATTATAACTTCCCATTTTATTGCCGCTCTCCAAACATTCAGCCAACTATCCAATTGGGTAGCAACAACCCTTTGCTGGGGGTTAAGAGTGCTGGTCTACCTGGACGATTTTCTCATTGCACATACAAAAAACCCTTGTCCACCATACGAAGCTTGCGTTGAAATTACTACAAAACCGAGGTTGGACCGTAAACTTCAAAAAATCACATCTCAAGCCAAAACAACGCCAGTGCTTTCTACACTTGCAGTGGAACTCAAAGGAAGAAGAAGTAATAACTTCCCATTTGGGAAGGAGGGGCGAATCTCACTGTGGGTCGAGCTAAAGCAGAATGGGCAATGGGTTTTTTTTTTTTTTTTTTTTTGGGCTTAAAATTATTGTCATTACCTGAAACTTGGAGAATGTGTAAATGACCTGGATATTATTAAAAACACTAGGTATGTGATCATCTCATTGGTAAATCAGATAATATAAATTTACTTTTTTTGAACTGAAAAAATAATCTCAATTAAGAAATAATAATAAGAAAAAATACAATGATTAAAACATTAATTTCCATAGATTAGTGATCAAATTAGTGGTTTTCCAATTTAGCCCGTGCTTGTACCACAACACATCTCCTGTCTCAAGATTCTCGACAAGATCCTTTTCGCATTGTATTTGGAGCAATGGACATAGACTCTCATAAGTCATAATAGTCTTTGAACTATTTTTCATGTTTCACTAATAAATGCCCTTCATTGAACTCCCGGGTGGATTCGGATGAGTGTGAAAAATGTTTTTCGGTGAAACTACAAGTAGACCGAAAATGAAGTAAAGTGCCGTCAAGCGCAATTTTCCATCTTAAACCGTTTTCGTGGTATACTTAACAAAATTGGAAATTCTGAGGAAAGTTGGGAAAATTAGAACGAAAACCGTCAGTTTCATGCACAAAATGAAAATAACTCATGTCTTTTTATGAATACCTATCTGGTACCTACTGATGGGAAATGAGGGTTTGATTAGGATTAGACTTCCAAATAGGTACCTATCTTCGAAAATGGGTTTTATTGCCACCTCCGAAATATTCTCAACATCTCCCAAGTCTGTGGAAACTGAGGGGGAGGCTCCCCCCCCCCCCCCATCCCTCCCTATAGCGAAGCCCCTGTGTACTACCTACTAGCCTATCAAATCAACTTAGTCAACACAAAAAACAATTCATTTCTTTATCTTGGAAGTCAACACTTACTTATGAAACTCAAAAAGTAGCTATTAACATTAATTTACGCTTAAAAGCTCACCTCAGTTTGTTAGCCAATCTCACAAGGAAAGCACACTATCAACTCCGAATTTTGACTGAGGTAACTTAGGGGATAATAACAACTTCTTCTTCATTGTGGCTGTTCTTGAACAGCTACTTGGTTGGATGCAAAAAAAATAAAACTGTCTAGTCTGCCTCAGATCCCTATTTTATAAGTATTTTATACCAGTGTCCGCTATTAGTGCCATGTCCCCTATAGGGGCTTCTCCCTTACGGCGGATGGACGGATTTATTTCATATTATTTTTATTTTTCAAATCAATGTTTGGATTTTACGCATCTTGAAGCGTAAACCAAACAATGTCGAGGGGGTGGGATTGGGGTTAACATTAGGGTGTCACAATCGGAGAGGGCATCACTATCGGTCAACCCTTAAGGGTAGTGTTTAAGGCTGAAATACTTATTAATTAAGATCTCGAAAAGTTTCGAAACAGAAGGGTATTTCAGTTTATTATTTTCATTATTTTGTTTGATTTATGGACAATGCTGCATAATGAATCGAATAAGACCATCCAGGTCACTGTACTTTCACCCGTTTGTCTCCAATAATATGAGAAAATTTAGTGGGCTTATGAAGTCTTGGCCTAAGGATAGGCTCAGAAGTTTGTAATCTTTAAAGCTTTGAAATCTAACAAGCGCCCGGTAGTGCTGTTACTAACTTGTGATAGCGAACTACCAAGCGGGAGGCTTGGGGTTCGATTCCTCGCAGGAGCAAAACATTTTTTACTTCTCCACAAGTCCCTTATTTAGTTGTTTTGGTATGTTTATAAAATTGTCCTTCCTCTTGTTCATTCCAGATTTAAGTTTAGTTATGCAACAAACCTTCGGGGTATCAAATTTATGATTGGTGGGGTTAATTCGAGGCGGTAACTCCGATAAAACATGATAGGTATTTTATTTTCGTAATTTTTTTGGCTCAGATATGCTCAAGTCGGGAACTTCAATTTGATGGCTGGTTATCTTGAGGAGGAGTGATGGAGGGAGAAATGAACTGAACTACTCAATAATTATGGACCAGGGATCTGCGTGATAGGGCTATCGAATACAGAAATCATACACCTTTGTGCCATAATTTGCAGCGTTTATTGGGGTGGTGGCCCTCACAGCCATCAGTGGTTCACAGATTGCACAAGTGAGGAAGCAATACTACTCAAAAACTTGGCAGAAGTTTTAGTTTCTATTGTGATCACTATGATTTATTATTGAATATTAATCGAAACGAAAAGAAGGCGCAGCTAGGGAACAGGAAGTGAGCCGATGTTCCATATCGATTCCTGGAACCGATCTCGGATCCCCGGTCGTTCAGATGGGTTTAGTGGCTCAGTTGGGCAGACGAGCCCGTCATCCTTTGCCATTGTTCCGGAGCGAGCTTCAATATCCAGGACCCCCCGCCGTCGAAAAGTTATAAATCTTGTCCGCTTTGATGGGATCAAGGATCAGGATGAGCGGAAAGAAATTCGAATGCGCCTGAGGATCGGGCAGACTGATGATGAAGATGGCAGTCTCGTCTCCGTTCGAGATGGATATTTATGTAGGCAGGTACTTACTCTCAATTGATCTCTCATCCTGTCACCTCAAGCTTTTAATCTAGGTAAGTAGGTATACCGAGAATTGGGCTAGTAAGCCTGTAGAAAGAAAAAAAGCACCAGATTGTGTAGGCAGAAAAAGTATGAATACCTTCAAATATCGTACGATTTGGGCAAGTTAATTTCCGAAAATTTTGCTTCAGGTGTAGGATGTAGGTACCTCATAGGTAGCGGAAGCATCGTTTTCACTTTCGAGGAATGAAAAATAGTCTGTCTCCAAAACAAAAAATTTCACTCCTATTTTACGTTCTAGACCATTTTGAACCACTTTCGTTCTGTGTCTGTCAGTCTGTCTGTTTGTGTGTTGGTCTTGTGTCCGCAAATCCTTGTAACAAGCTTCATTTCCACAGTCTTCATCCGATTTTGCTGACATTTTCACGGAATGTGCGGCTTAAGCTTTAGATGATCTCCTATAAGTTTTTCATACCCCAATCAATAGGTCAATCTGCGCATGTGCAAACGTAAATTCTAGCAAGCGTAATTTTCTCAAACCTTTGCCGTTGGATCTCGCTAAAATTTGGAGGATAGTAGTAATACGAGGATAGTAGAAGAGACGATTTAATCATACCATACCACTCTCAACATAATTGTATCATTAGTAGCGGCTGCGCATGCGCAAATGAGAAATCCTTATAACGAGCCTCATTTTCCCAGTTTTTATCTGATTTCGATAAAGTTTTCCGGGCATGTGCGATTTAGAATATAAATTACCCCCTCCCATTATCATTCACATAATTTTAGGAGGAGTCAGCAGCAAGCCAGTACAGAGGGCGAGCGCTTTCGATGTAAGAACATCAGGCCGTCGAAAGCGCTCGTCTCCTGTACTCGACTTGCTAGTGACGATGGACTTCTCCGAAAGGAAAGTTTAACTTATTATTTTACTCTTGTTACATGCGGAAATAACCCTTTAGATTTAATACCGATCCTCAAATCAATACTTCACACCGATCATGCGCAAACGTAAATTACATTAAAAATGAGGTTGAAAAATGAATAACAATTAACCAATGCTCCAATAAACGAAAACAATTTCCCTTGTGGGAGGCAATGGAGATCATGAACATGTCTTAGCAGAACTGCCCTTCCAAAAGATGCAATCAGGCTAATGAGGGTGGAAGTGGCATTTCATTAGTTTTCTTGTCCCAGAGAGGCTCTTAAAAAAATTTTAACATCCTGGAGTGAAAAGAAGAGAATTGAGATCATTCAGCTTATCATAATGGAGTCCATCATTTCATTCGACACACGCCTGAAAAATTAATTTTAGCAATTGCACCATCAGAATTTCGTAAGAGCATTCACAAACATGGCTTTATGCTTAAAATTGAACTGACATCGCGTACAACAGTTAAAGGCAATCTTCATCTACAGCTTATGCTTATTCGCAACGCTTAATGAATTTACGAATCGGTGAGCACCATAAACCTTTCTTTCTAAAAATTGTGGTACCTATCTTGTTTAGTCATGTCGTATTGGAATCAATAGACACGCCCACGTTTTTAACAAAATCACTGTGAGCTATTCGGAAGTTATGGAGCCTAAATTTTCGATAAGGCAGCTAAATACTTTAACATCTTTAAACTGGTTGGAGAAAGAATTATGACTTGAGTTTTGAGGGATTCAATTGTGAACAATTCCACTAATTTTCCCCACTTAATGGAAAAACATTCAATCATGGATATGTTTTTGGACTCTGTAATTTCATACCCACATTTCAATAGTATTCCTACAATTTGTTTCCACGCTAGAATACACATTGAGAAAACCTACGACAGCACATCAAAATACAAATTTACCAATGAGGTCAAATTGATGGGCAATAGTATTATTATGTATGCATGTAGTATATGTATGTGGTGAAATGCGTGATTATTATCTCTTAATGTCCCACAGAGTCTTCCATTCAAATTTCAACTTCCTATGTAGAACAGGAAATAATTTAGCTCACTCAGCTGATCAGGAAGAAATATAGCTTACTCAGCTGATCAAGGAAGAGAATATAATTTCAATCGTTATAACTTGAAATTTAGTAGGGTTACTAAATTTCAACTTCCTCAGATGAACGGGAGAGACTTTAGGTCAATCAGTTTATACGAGAGGAGCCCATTATTTCAATCTCTTCTTAATGCCCCAGAGAGTCTCTTTTACAAATTTCAACTTCTTAGGTAGAACAGGAAAGAATTTAGCGCACTCAACTGATCATCGGGCTCAGCCCATCGTTTCAATAGTCTCTTAATGTCCCAAAGAGTCACCCTTTAAATTTCAACTTCCTAGGATGAAAGGGAGAGAATTTAGGTCACTCGGCTGATACGACAGGTGCCCATTATTTCAATCTCTTCCTAATGTCCCAGAGAGTCTCTCTTACAAATTTCAACTTCTTAGGTAGAACAGGAAAGAATTTATCTCACTCAGATGATCAGGAAAGGTCCCATAATTTCAATCGACTCATAATGTTTCTGAGAGTCATCTTATCTAATTTTAACTTGAGGGGGAACAGGAGAGATTCATCTTTCTCTCATCACTGTACTACACACACGCACAACTTCAAACTAAAGGATTTTTAGCGCATTTTTACCGAAATGTACAACCCACCTATAAATAATAATGATTTCCATGAAATGAATATTTACGATCTAGGTTTCTACGGAACGCTGCTGGTTATCGGTATCGCGGTATTGTGAATTTCAAACTGACCTCGAACAAAAAAATATATCCATGTTAAAAGTTGGATTGATACACCGTTCAGAGACTCTAACGCTAATACGCGATTGGCGGAATCGATGGCAAGAGGAGGATTGTCTATAGATGGTGGAATATTGAATTGAATAGCTTCTGGACTATATGATGTGTAATGGAAATCGTTGAGGTGGTGATGGCTGCCAGATAGATTGCCAGGAAGAGGACTTTTCTTAGAAAAATCGAACTGAAGATGTCTAGGAGGGACAGCTGTGCGTCCTGCTCTCGTCCTGGGGTGGAAGGGGCGGTTCGCATCTCACCCGTCTCTTGTTCAGGGAGCGAGTCAGTCGAGGCGTCTTTGCCGGCCGGGTTGAGTCAAGTAGCAAGTCCGGAAAAAAAGCTCTTAAGCGAAAACGTATTCACCATTAGCCTACGACCAACATATCGGCATTCTATCAGCGATGACAGGGTGAGTTCCTTGTAAATAGTTTAAACTACCTGTAATTTACACATGAGATGATGGATTCATTTATTTGACAGTCAATCATCAATCAAGTCATGCAAGATTCAAGAAGTGCCGCCAACAATGATTTAAAATCACAGCAAATTATTACACAAAGGTTTATTATTTACATATAGCCCTTCAACGCTGATCAATGGTCTATTATGAAATGGCAATCATGGAAGCCGACCGCCTTTTCTTCGTAACTCTCGGACAAATGTTTAAGAAATTTGAATAACGAATCGGTAGGAGATGAGCCTGAAATCTTGGCGGAATCTTAAATACACTGCAAATTGTTTGACATAGGCATAATTTCTGTATTACATAGCCCTTTTACACGGTACCTACCTGCCTACACTTATCTCAGTATTTTTAAACATAGGTGAGTCAGGCATCACATCGCGTTAGTTCATTTTAACTTACAACAAAGCCGAATCAGATCGAGCGGAGGATGTTTTGCGATTCACATACGCATTTTCGCTTCTTTAACACAATTCTTTTAGCATTGAACATGCTTTACCCTTGAGCTAACTGGCGAAAAGTGTCACATTTTTTGGGGACATAAACCCAATCATAATACTACCGTGACAATAAAAAAGTTCCAGTCATGCAGCATGATCCTATGAACGAATTTTCTTAAATTATCTATCGTATTATAATATGTTAAAATTTAATGAAATTTGAGCATTTTAAGTAAAAAGTATTGTACAAAACCAATTTTATATTAAAAAAATCGTAGTAAATAAATTCGGTGATTCAAAAAAGATTTTGGATTTTTAGGTTTTCGTTTGCAGTTTTACAGACTTTTCAGCAAATATAATTGACATTTAAGTACGTTTTTGGGCATAATTTTGTGCAAACACTTTTTAATGTCCCAGTCAATCGTTAATAATTTTGTTTTGACAAAAAATCTGCTAAAATTTTTAAATTTAACGATTTTTGGCCATTTTTAGTGATTTTTTTCAAACTTTACCAATTTAATGTAAAAATTGTTGGCCATTGAACTCGACCTTTCTTTTGGGAAGCTTGATTTTTTGGCGCAAGAACGGGATTTTTATCTAAATCCTAAGAAGAGTTATCATCTGGAATGAATGAAAAAGCGCAAACTTCAGGGATCGTTTCAGAATGCCTCAAAACGGATTTCAATGAAGAAATTTTTCAAAAAATTTGATTTTAAAATTTTCCGAGCTATTACCATTTTCCGTGATTTTTTTAGTTCATTTTTTGAAATTTGACCAATTTATTGTGCTCAAAAATTGTTGGCCAACGAACTCATAAAAACTCCTTTCGTTTGAAAAGCTTGATTTTCTGGCGCAAAAACGGGATTTTTATCTCGATCCTAAGGAGAGTTATGGTTTGGAATGACACACACACACACACCACACACACATAATATAATAGAGGTGGTTTTTTCGAGGATCAGTCATAAGTAATTTGATTTGCCAAATTTTCGGTAAAGTTTATTACCATTCTCAAGGCATGGAGTAGTTTTTAGTAAGTAGTTTTTTTTAAGAAAGTACTTTTTAGTAAGTAGTAGTCAGTTTTTTTCACAAGTAGAACAAACTTATAGGAAATTTGGACAGATTTGTATATTATAATAAATGCTGTACTGTTAGCTCGAGAGCTTTCTACATTATAATACATTGCATATACATTATATATATATATATATATATATATATATATATATATATATATAATGTATATTATACATTATAATATACAACTCTGTCCAAATTTCCAATAAGTTTGTGCTAGTTGTGAAAAAACTGAACTGTATTCTCCATGCCTTGAGAATGGTAATAAACTTAATAAACGAAAATTTGGCAAATCAAATTACTTATGACTGATCCTCAAGAAAACCACCTCTATTACATATATACCCGTCAATAATTTCACATTTCATATATATATATATATATATATATATATATACATATGAAACCGCGCAAACTTCAGGAATTGTTTCAGAATCCCTCAAATCGGATTTCAATGAAGGAATTTTTCAATAATTTTGATTTTAACATTTTTCGAGCTATTGCAATAGCTCTTCATTTTCTACGAAAATTCGCTAAAAACATTTCAAGTTCTAAAAGAGCTATTTTTCAGGGGAGCACTTCAAAGTTTTCTACATTTTTCTTGCTAATAACGTCTGTCCAGTTCATCATTATGACTTCATTTTGGACCAATACTGTAGGTTGCGCCTCTGAGGACCCGTTGGGATCCACCACGGAGGGTCTCAAACTAATCCTGAGTTAATCCATTTATATTACTGCCGTTTTCGAGGTATAACTCTCAACTCCAGATCAACCCCCTATGGTGAAGCGTACCCTTAATGCACCAATTACAAGAAAATAAACCAACTCAATTTTCAAAATCGATTATAATCTATTATAGTAATTTATAGCGTAAGATGTTTTTCATTATGTCGAGCAATTTTTTCGGTATTGTTTTGATCAAAAACAACTTATGACTAAGATGAGTTGTTTTTTTCTGAAACTATCAAGTAAAATAAGGAGAGAGTTTGTGTATTGAAACAAACCCCGCCGCAAATGATGCCACATTATTGAAGCAAAAACAATTCCAATCATGTAAATTATGTGGCAAGTTGAGTTGTTATTAATCAAACAAAGCACCTTACGCATTTAGCAGACTTGTGTTGTTCCTTGGCATACTTGAGGTGGTTTTAACTGAACATGTTGGTTTTTTCAAAATTTCAATAGAAGTTTTCACTATTTTCCGATTTGAATTTTCAACTTTCGACTTCACCATTGAAAAATGCGCATCAAAATTGAAAGGAGTACATTTTTTTGGACGTACACCATTTTCGAAAATTTTGGACTGGAGATGTTTTTTAATCACGGCAGAATGATATATTCTGTGATATCAAGTATTGTCCATCCGAGAGTCGTTTATTCGAGTAGTAGAGGCTAAATTAAATAATCGGGTTACAAGGATGTGTAGAATTCATCTCCTTACGCACTGAGCTTTTGACAGGAAATTGACAATACCGGTGGGATATCACTGGTAAGTTCATTTAGAGGGACATCGTTAGCAAGTAACTCCTAGTAGGTGTACATCTACCAGTGACACCAAAGCTGTGTATTATAATGGCAATACAAAGAGGTCTCTTATCATGTGGGAGCATTTTCACACGGTGCTCTTTGGGATCGACCGCCAAGGACCAGTCAAGAATTTGTAAAGCCTCTTCTTTGTGCTGAGAACTACACTGCTGTGAAAAAATAAGGGATCACTGCCGAAAAACTTAAGTTTTGGATTCGTGGTGGCCGAATCGTAAAATACTTAACCCCGAGATAAAATCTCAATTTTCGGTACTTTGACATCCAGAAAAAGATTATTTACGACAAATCCTAGCTCAATAGAATGGTCGAGTCTGAAGTAAAGCAAGAACAAATTTTGTAAAAAAAATGCATTGGTAAAATTTACAAAAATTGTATTTTCCGTTTGTTTTACCTAGTTCGCTGGTGACGGTAATTATAAATTTGGAGTCCCTCTTCTATATCAAATACGAGTAAATTTTGCTCAAGTTGCTATGAGTGTCTTTGGTATTCACACAAAAATGGTAGTTAATTGATTTTGAATTTTTTATCTTAACCGTTTCTAGAAATATTCTTTTTTGCAAATTAGATTCTCTTCCTACAATCTTGAAATGTTTGAAGTTCATAGTATGTCCTAAAGATTTGCAATGGGCAACTAACGCGTTTTTTTGTATCATCTTGTCGTAGAGCCGATTCATGTTTTGAAAATCGACGCCGGACGGACGAGACGTTTCCCCTTAACCACTAGAAATACACTCTTTTCACCCTTACCACTACCCGGACGGACGAGACGTTTCCCCCACATACACTTTTTCACCCTTAACACTACCACAAGGGATCTGGTAGACCAAGTCTGAACGCTGTTCTTTTGGTGTGATATCTTTTAGTTTGGAAAATTGTGGTCTGTTATTATTAAGTGTTCGAAATGAATTTTTACGTGTTTATAAGGCTCGAAAATCGTATCTATTTGTTCTGACACCCCTTTCACGTAAGGCATTGAATAATATTGGACTAGTTGTGGATGTTGAGTTGAAGGTATACTGTTCTGTTTCTTTGAAGTGTATTGTGTATAGTTTGGTCTACCATTTTAATGTGGTAGCCATTAGCCGTCAGGATCACTTTTTACTTTTTTGTGCTTTCTTTGTGAAATCTGGGGTAAAAAATAATAACTAAATTATGGCATATCAACAACTACGAGTCTTTCTTAAAGAGAAACAAAAGCACTGGTTTTTCAATATTCATTTTTCATAAGAAGAGATAGAAATTAAAATTTAATATTCAAAACATGAGAATATTATTCTTTAAAACCTTCGGGGGAAACATTTCAGTCCTAGCCAAGATGACAAGAAGAAAAAAAAAAAAAAAATTAAATGTTAGATTTCAGAGGAATAATGTCTTTAAGGTTACCTCACAATAGTTTTCTATTTGGGGCGTTCAAGTGTGGGTGAAGAGTTACCTATAACTTATTTTTTATCTATAACTTACTTGTAACGTATTTTTTTTTTTATAAAGAGGGTTATTCCAAGTAAATATCATCGGTTTGAGACCTTAACCTACTACCCTGGATGCTGAATACTTTTTTTTTTTTTTTTTTTTTTTGAAAACTTTTATATTGGCCTTTTTCACCTGAAACACATTAGTCGAAACACTGAGCACCGTCCTGAGCTTTTCTTTGAAACTACTGGGCTGAAAATCACGAAACGAGTAAATAATCACATACTTATAGGATCTAGTTGATTCCAGAAGCTATTGATTTCGATCAACCCTAAAGGGTATAATTAAAGAGCTGAAACATTAAAAATCGATATCTCGACTACTTTTGAAATAAGAGTCATTTTTTGGGTATCATTTATAGTTATTATCCTAAATAATCGAATAAAACCACCCGGATGGCTTTACGTTATACCGTTCGCTCACCCAAATCTTTTCGCTCCTGCATTCTCAAGAGCAGCACACTGCCTCTGGCCCAGCTTCATGGAGCCCAGCATACTCCAACGGCACACATTATATTGCTTTCGAGTCTACCTAAAGGTAGCGGAAGCATTGTTTTCACTTTTGAGAGAAAAAAAATGGTCTCCAAAATCAAAATTTCTACTCGCATTATACGTTTTAGACCATTTTGAACAACTTGGTTCCGTGTCTGTCTGTCTGTGTGTGTTGTGTGTGTGTCGCAAATGATTGTAACAAGCTTATTTTCCTTATTTTCCACAGATGTGGGGGCTAGGGGGTAAACGGTGTCCTATCAGTTTTATCGTTCTTGACTCAATACCTCACTCTGCTTATGCGCAAACGTAAATTCTACCAAGCATCATTTTCTCACGGTCTAGTCATCCGATCTCGCTCAAACTTGGATTATAGTTGGGGGATGACAATCTGATCATCTTATATCAATTTCAAAATTATTGTATCATTATTAGCTACTCCGCATGCATCAATATGAAATCTTTGTAGCAAGCTTTTTTCCACAGTTTTCATCCGATCTGGATGAAATTTTCAAGGAATGTGCATCACTCTGCGCATGCGCAAACATAAATTCCATTATGCTCCATTTTTTCTCGCCCTAGTCGTCCGATCTCGCTCAAATTTGGATGATAGTTGGGGGATGATGATTTGATCATCTCATATCAATTTCAACATGATTGTATCATTAATAGCTACTGCGCATGCGCCTATGTGAAATCCTTGTAACGTACCTTAATTTCCACTGTTTTCATCCAATTTCAATGAAATTGTCAGATAATGCGCGGGTTAGGTTGTAGATGGTCCCCTATCAGTTTCATTGAACGTTGCCAAATGAATGCTTCATTCTACGCATGTGCAAACCTAATGTTCCATCTAGTCGTTTGAGTTCGCTTAAATTTGGATGATAGTTGGAAGAAGATGATAGGTAAGCGAGGAAGCTATGTGCCTCACCCAACTTGGCAGACATTTTTTGTCTTCTCGCTCGTTTTGCCACGCTCAACTATAAACGTTCTAGCTCAATGAAAATCCGTCCTATCATGTTGAAACTTTCAGGAAACATTATTAAGATTAAGCATTACCAGAAAGAATTATGAGGATCGTCAAAAAGCAATTGATAGCGATGTTAAATATGGATGAAGATGGATATATTTGATACACAAAAGTTCAAATAAGAAACAGTTTTACTGTGGGTAAAAATTTCACCATCCACCACTTCATCCTCACTAAAACTCGTATAAATTATCTTCCTCAACTCTTCGTCTATAAATACACGTTTACCTGCCGTAGGGGTCGTACAAGAACAAAAACAAGAACGAATTAACTGCAAAAATGACGTAGATCATCCCATATTGGTAAAGATCAAAATTCACAATAAAACCATATCAATGAAGTATAAACAACTTGTAACGCATGCTAGCAACACTTGAGTGTGATATGAAATACAAAGAAACTCCCCAACAGAGGTCAGGAGCCCACGGAAATGTCACGCTGAGCCTTTCGATAACAATATGTCAAGAAAACTACTTTCGAATCGCCGATTAATAAAGTCTTAATCAAATCCAGTGAATCGACAAGAGTGAAAACTCCTTCAAATCCCCAAATTACCAAAATCAATTGAGTCGAGAGTGAATCTGGTGCTGTTTATTACTGAATGAACGAGTTTTTGATTCGAATTGATTGGCGTTTTGCAGGGGGCGTTGGCTGCTGGTTCTAATTGGACCTAGTTTCCTGTGGATCGCTCTTTCCGCCGGGGAGCCTCGTCATTACCCGGACCCAGACTGCGCTCTTGTGCTTTCTTCGATCTCAGACCACGGAACGTAAGTGCCCGGTCAGTTATTATTTAGTTTTAATTTTCGGTTTTCTCTAAGTCGATCTGATGAGTTCGAGTGAAAGGGGATGAAGTGAGAACGATTCAAGTTTCATTTGCAGGGATACATGAACGAGAGGGACTTTGATATCATTACAGACACTCGCCAACCAGGTTTTACTACTGAAACAGTGGATTTTCATCATCTATTGGTGAATGTTTGACAAAAATTCAGTTAGGTACCTGAACAATCCATCCATAAAGGCTCCAAAATGATAGAACACAGGACTTTCGAAATGTCATATTAGAAATCCGTTTCAGAATATTCTGAAAAGGTTCCTGAATTAAGTTTTTCATGATTCAACTCAAAAATTGTCTCAATTAAAAATAAATGTAGGTATAAAAATAAATATAAAATTTCAAAAAATAAAAAAAATTCTAACACTCTGATATGTATTGTGTGCACAAGAATTGTTCAAGTGTCGGCCAAATATGTTAAAGAAATTGCTAAACCGGGGAAAATTTATGAAATGCTGAACACTAATACTTAATCCCTGTTGTTGTACCTGAGAGCCGCTGAGCTCTACTACGAACTGTGATATCTGATCTGTGATATATTTATATACATCTAGTCGTAGTTTTATTTCACTTTGCTGATTGTATATAATAGCATGTATATAGTTATTTCCCTATTTTACATCTAGTCTTAGTTGTATTATTTTATTTTTGGGTTTTTTTAATCCACTTTGGGGGCTAAACAGTGGTCATCACTGTACCCCTCATTTTTCCCCCTCCGAGTTGCCAGTGGAGTCCATGATGGCGCTCCTTTTTAGTCAAGGATGGCAACATGGCTCCCCTTAGAATCGTGCCACTTCCAGTGTCCCTTTGGACACCTTGTTCAATGCCGCTAATGACCCTTCTGGTTGAGATGCGGCTTAAACCTTAATAATAAAAAATAAAAATAAAAACTCGGACCTTCGGGCCTCGCAAGGGGCTCCGCCCCTTGACCCCGCCAGGGGGGCTTCGTCCCCCTGGACCCCCCCGGATGTTATTACTTTGAGCCTGACTGCTAAAATGTAAAAAACATGGAATCATGTTTTAGCTCCTCGCTCTCACTTTATTATAGAAATGATCACGACGATTGAGCTCTTGTGAGATGATGATCTCCTAATAGAAACTCGCGAGTAAACATTCACTTTAATATAGAAAGAGGCTAAAGAGGCTACATACGAAATTACAGCTTCCTATAGTGTAAAGTATAGAAATTACCTATTAAAATGATTTAACCACCGCTTCACAAATCAAACCGTTCTCGCAATATTCGGATCACCTGCTATGAATCACATAATCGAAACACCAGCTCAATGAAATCATCAGAAATTAACAAGCGGTTGCAATCATGTTCCCAATATCAATAATTGAGAATGATCACCTGTGTGTAAACAATTATTCATATAACCATGCTCATAACTCAGCTTGTTGGCCACGCACTTCGCAGTAGTTAATATAGTATGGTTGGATAAATCGAGAGCTTTCGAACGAATGGTCAACGAATTTTGTGGGATGAAAAACGACGAAGTATCATATCCCTAGCAACGACTCGGTTGTAAGCGGAAATCATCACAATTATTGGTGTTACTTTCATCTCACTTTATAGTCTCACTTTTCGGCGGGGGATCCATCGCTAAAACAGGATTCCATGTTAAAACAATTTCAAGTGCTAGGTACTAAGTAACTATTAGAACGGGCTGCATCTTCATTGGATCCGGATACGCCCGACCAGCAGGTGTTCCATGGCAGAACGATAGCATCATGCCAAAAGAGTTAATTTTATTACCTGGTGATGATCTATTATATAATGTTTTCATCCTTTGCTAATCTTTAGATGTCAAAATATTAATAATTAATAAGTACTTCCCTTGGCATGAAAAGTCAAATTATCCAGGATAAATTGCAAAGGATAATATTGAATAAGAGCCCTTGCTAATCTACAGCTCTGTTTCTATGTGAATTTTGATTGTAAAAATGTTATTAAAATTTTCAATTTTCAATAATGTTTCCACATTAATTGTTAGCTTCCACGCAGAACATTTCGCTGTCTACGTGTTCGTGTCGCAGTGTTTCTCTTCTAGTAAGATCTGTATTTCTCAAATTATTCCCCCAAAAGTAAATTCCGAGTTTTATAAAAGAAATGCATGTAACAGCCTCACATTTTAATTGAGAAAGACATGAATATTTTTTTCATTTAGCAAATTATTCATTTCGAGGATTTACTGAGTGGTATATTTACATATATATTTTTTTTACAATACAATTTTTTCCTTTATTCGTTACCTATATACCATTAGAACTATTTCATTAATATTTCTGATCTTCACCAAATGTGAACAGTACTTTTTTTTCCTAATGCAGTTTTTAAAAAATGTTTCCCTATAGAACTCCTCCGAGGAGCACAAGTTCTATGAACTTATTCCTCGGTAGGCAAAGCTTAATTTAATTATTCATTACTTAACAGTCTTTTATGATTTGTTCTTTTTGTACTTAATTTTTCATCGTATGTTATCTTGTAAATTGCCAATACACCCTTGAATCTCGATTCTTGAATTTTTAAATGATCGGAAATATTGACTTTGAGACCAAAATGTGCCATCCACCGAAAGTGCTCATCAACCATTAAAAATAGCTGAAACGGCTAAAAATGGTTAAATTTATATTCTATTTTTAAGCAGAAATACAGTCAAAAGAAGTTTATCAACTTGGTTAGTTAGAATTTGTCAATTATACAGAAAAATGTACCTCCTCAAGTTTCATTCATATTTGCTGAAAAAAAGCTGAAAATCTAAAATCTCTATTGAATCACAGATTACTGGGTCATATGAATACAAATCAAGCAAATGCTAAGGTATCATTAATATATATATAATGCTAAAAAACGGAAGTTAGTGAAAAATGTTGTATATTTCCACGAAAAATAAAGAGTTACAATGTTAAATCGATTTCGACGGTTAGGCACTCATCAGTAACAAACAATCACTTATTTATTACATAAATAAAACTTATACTATTACACAATAAAACAATAACTTGTTTATTGTTTGTTACTGATGATGGCCTTACCGTCGAAATCGATTTAACATTGTGACATTATTTTTGTGGAAATAGACGACGTTTTTCACTAACTTCCGTTTTGAAATGGGTTTCCACAACTTCGTCGCGAGTGATTTAGTTCGCATAGAATGCTAATTGGACTTAGGTTTTTTTCAAGTGAACGCTGAAAGTAAGTGCATACAAATAGCAAAAGCTTAAGCTAATCTAACCTCTACAAGCAAACTCTCAAGAGAATTAGTACAAGACCTTTTACTAGAGAGTAAAGCGGACTCATTTAATAATTTTAAGGGAAATATAATACAGAAATAATAAGCCGTTGTGTTATGATTTGCATCGTCCTTAATATATCCTACGCATTTTGAAATGCGAACCAACATTGCTTTTTCTCGGCCAATTACAAAGGTCCGTTATTGAAAAAATAAACCAAAAATCGACACATCACCTAGTCAACTAAAAATTCCCAAGTTTTCTTGTTCTTCCAAGCATTGATTGGGTATGTGAGAAGATCTATAGAAAACCCTCACAGTGTTGGAGCTGGGGTGAGATGTCTTACACAGTATGTCTTGTGTGTTCTAATATGTCTTGCTAAGTGTGTCTGACTACCGTCTTACCATCATTGCAAAACTGAATTCCCGGTTTCCAGGAGTCCGAAAAAACAAACTCATTTCCAAAAAATGACGTTAAAGATTTTTTGAGAAAATAGCTTAGTTGTTCCATGATTACTTGATATTTCCTTTTAATATGCCAAGATTACTGATATTACCTTTAGATATAACATGATTATATATAATTCCATAGCTTAGTTGTGTCGTGATCTCTACAAAATATATTGGGTCGTGCCGTAATTGAAAATCTGGTGATATTAGCGTTTCTAATGGTTTAACCGAAAAACTAACATCGCCAATCGATTCAGCGCGAAATTTCTCGGAATGACTAAAAGTCCGAAAATGTGGACATTTTATTTATGTCATGATGTTTTTAAACGAAGATCTATCTGACCCTAATGTAAGCTGAGTGAGCCTGGAGTAAAACAAGAGATGACGAGAAATTCATGACGGCCTTGATGAGTCAATGCAGGCGCTTGCCACACGCTGTTTATGATCCTTAAGGTCAAGTTTGAGGTGTTTAGTTCGTAAGCGAAGAAATGTTTCGTAAATTACAAGAGGACTTCGTACACTCACACCCTCGAACGGCATTGTAAATACTTACTTGTGCAAATGTGTTGGAGAAATCCTGGAACACTATCAACACTGTTCGCAAACAAATACGGCTCTAGGTTTGGGTTTCGTACCTATTTTGGTTAATCGGGGTCATGAAAATTGGAAATTAACCTTGTTCCTCAGAGTACACTTTCGCGCATGCGCAGGAGCTAATACTGATGCAGTGTTGAAGTTAACATGAATAAATAAACCATCGTTATGGGTTTACCGATGTCCACTCTACATCCATTCCATTCTCTTAGACTCGCCAAGTATTCATCTTCTGAAAGTTCTCCCCACTACTCCTCCACTACTGTTAGTCTTACTATTTCGTGGAAATAGACAACGTTTTTTCACTAACTTCCGTTTTTACATCCATCTTAAGAATCAACAGCCTAACCTGAGTGGGCATTTCTACCAAATACAAATACTGACGAGATTTCTCTTCTCTGAACTGGAACTCTCAATTCCCTCATTACCTTTTCCGTGATATATGTTCTTTGACTCCCCGAGTCAAGCAACCCTCTGACTTTCACTTTGAATCTGCCTTGAGGATCTTCTAGACAAACCGTCTGCATATGAACCTTCTGTGTGCAAGCCATCATTCCTGGTTCTGCTATTCCTGCAATATCATTAGCTTTAGGCGTGAATGATTGAGCGTCATTGCGTGCAGATGATCTCTGAAAAAGAGTTGGGCATAAGCTACGGTGATGGGATTTGAATGATTTACAGTGGAAGCATACAATATTTGAAGAACAATTTGAGTGTGATCTCTTTTCAAACAAATCCAACAACGCCCTTTTACTTTCTCTCGTCTTGCGTCCAGGGTGAGGAATACGTCACATTCATCATTCCAATGTTCTCCTGTAAAAATATAATCTTAAGACCAATTTTTCATTGTTATTTACTGAAATGGTTATTGTTACGAGTGATTCCAGAAGCGTCAGTAATTGAGTCTCCTGCCATAGCTAAAACTCTTTCTCGTGCCGTGATAATCTTTTTGATTCGGTAGTCATATGCTCCGTTCGATTTTCTTCAATTTTTATCATGATCCTCTGAAATGATTGATACAAAAATATCTTGATTTGCATTTTGACCTAAATTGATTAAACTCCTCACATGCTTCTCAATGTTGTCAAACGTTTCTCGTAAACTTCCTCCTTTTTTATCTTTCTTAATTCCTGGTGATGCCGAGCTATCAGAACCTGATTATCGCCAAATCTGTCTAGAAGAAGCTCTACTGCCGTACTATAATTTTCACTATTCATAGCAATTCCCGCAATGCAATTTTTTGCGGGCCCTTCCAAAAATGAACTGAGAAAGTGGAATTTTTCTACCTGACTTAGCCTAGGATTTCTATGTATGTGTAATTCGAAAATTTGCCAAAACTCACTAAATTTGAGGAGGTCTGAAAACTGGGGAATTGTAAGCTTCGGAAGTTTCATGCAGACGGGTGTTTGGATCATTTCACTCTGGAATGTGCAGCCGTTTGCACTCGTGCAAGTTGGTGAAGTTGTGCCATCAGCATCTGGGCTTCAACTGTTGCTGCAAACGTTTCGTTCTGATCATCTTCATAGCTGATCTGACATCTTCGGGATGATCTTGCAAATTGCAATATTGTTGTATTCATTCCATCCATCAAATTAAATAGTCTCTCCACCTTTTCTAACTCTGAAGCAGCTTGACTTGAAGTCATGATGTTGGCTTCTCCTAACTTTTCCAGGATCTCGCTTATCAAATCAGTTAGCCTTCTTCGATAATACCTAAGGCCAGGAATTTCGGACTCAGACATTACAACCACGCTCTGCTACCACTATTGTATCTACAATATTATTGTGGATCAATCTTCGTTCCTTTTTATGTATTAACTAGTAGCTTTTTTACTTTAGAAAAAATACAACCTTCTACTTTGAAAATTCAAGGAAAACTATATTTTTCTAATTAGCAAAACTTGTTGGTTACTTTATAACATTTGCCGAAACACGTGAATTTAGTTTCAATGTTGAAGTATCCGAACTGTAATTTAGAGAAATCCTCGCATTTGCGACAGGTACGAGGAAGATTCACCCAACTTGGCAGACTCCCCCCCCCCCCTCTCTCTCTCTCTCTCTTTCTTTCTTTCTTTTTTCTTCATTTTCATCTCGAGAAAAAGGTAAAAGGCTTGTGATTTTTTTAAAATAAGTCCGGAATAATACGTTTCAAAGCCTCCCTCCCTCCCTCCCACAATTTGAGAAGTAAATAGGTTCAATTTTAGGACGTCCCTCTGAAGCCATGTCTTATTGCCAAGGCTTTGCTAATGAGAGGGACGCCCATTGGATTCGATCCAGGGGGCTGGGGGACAATCCAAACACGATAAAAAAAAAAAAAAAAAAAACGGACGGTAGACCTACGGCTCTACAGTCAGATCATTTAATAATGATTAATTTTACACATTATTAGTTCATTATGGTTACTTAGCAATATTAGTTTATAACTGAGCGTAATAAATCAGCTTTCCTTGACACTACAGAGGCTTAGGGATTATGAGATGCTGTGATACAATGAGAGCATTCCAAAAAGTGGCTAACGATTTTCCTGCTATGAAAACTAAGGGAGTTACACTTCGCTAGTAACGCATTGGTGGTACGTGAAAATCAATAGATTACCACATACAAATTCGTTTCAGACCATTCTAAGACCGAATTTGTCAAAAAAACCATAGGTTTTTCTGTGCTTGTGTGTGTGACAAATTTTGTCGACGCCGCTCTCATGATTCTCAACCGATTTTCGAGATTATTTCTTTCGATCCCAATTTTATTCTAGTTGTGCAAGAAACGGAATTTTGAATTTCAAGATGGAAGAAGGGGAAGTAGAGGGGGTAAAGCCGAAAAATTGTGTTTTTTCCGACGAATCTTGTTGACGTCATCCAGGCTACGATTCTCCACCAATTTTCGTAATTGTAATTTGGTTCGATTCTAATTTTAGTCTAGTTGTGCAACGAACCTTGGGTATTTCGGATTTGTTGTCGTGATGGGGGGTTGAGGGGATAATTACCAATTTGGGGGTCCCAAGCTACAAATCACGACTGATTTCCGGGATTCTCATTTAGTTCTATTAAGAATTTGATATAGTTTTGGAACGTATGTCAGGAGTTTTAAATTCCATCATGGGAGGAGGTGAATTGAGGGGGTATTAATCATGGTGTTTTAACAATCCTCCTCCGATTTTCGTGATTCTTTTTTTGTTCAATATGAATTCAGTCTAGTTTTGAATCGTATTTAAGAAATTCCAAATTTCATTATGAAAGGGGGTGATTTGAGGGGGTAATAGTAATAAATCATGATGTTTTAACGAATAGCGTAAGATTTTCGTGATTCTTCTAAGTATTGTTTAACTAGGAATTTGGTCTTGTTTTGGAAGGTATATCAGGAGTTTCAAATTTCATTTTGGGATGGGGTGAACAGAGGGGGTAATAGTAATAAATCATGATGTTTTAACTAAGTATTCTAGTCAGATTTTCATGATAATTTTTTTTTTTTTTAAATCAATTATTAATTTAGTCGTTTTGGAAAAATATGTAAGGAGTTTCAAATTTCATACTGAAAATTTTATTATGGGAATTTACTGTTGGTGGAGGGAGTTAATAGGAGGGAGATAATTTCAAGAAGTAATGGTATTTTTGTTTTTTCTCTTATTTTAACTCTCACCAAAATTATATAAAACCCATTCATAGGGACGTCCCTGTAATGGATGCATTATTTATCGATATATTTGTATAGTGCATGGCGAAGGTCTTCCGATATAAATATTGATAACCAATCTTAATAAATTTATTTTCTTTCTCTCTGACAGTTTTAAAGTACTAATGTTGGGTTTTTGTTCATTTTATAGCGCGCGAAATCCATGTCTACAGTACGAGGATATTGACGAGGCCTTCACTATAGCCCGCCAGAAAGTCGGCCTGTTCTTCCCTCCCCGGGAAGTGAACGATCGGACCATCGCTATGCTTGGGACCGCATTGCAGGAAACCACAAGAATACTAACTAGAAGGTAAATTAAATCCAAATTCCAGATATAAGCATAATTTAGTACGCGTGATACATAGTTTAACAGCATTATAACAGAAATATGAAGTTTAATGTAATTTTAAGCTATAAATTAAAGGATTCATCTAGCATATTTCACATCACTTCCTCTTAATGTAAGTATTCTATTATGATGAGACTTATTGATTGGTATTTTCCTCTTCGAAATGACGAAATTGATGTTTTTGCACTCAATGTGAGCTTTCAGAAACACTAATAGTTTTATGATGGGCATAGAGTGTGTGGGGACAGAAACTCAAATTAGTTTAATCAAAATCGTAGACGTCGATTGGTCAAACTTTCTTTAAAACCTTTAAAAACGCCGTTTAGGTAAATTTCCGAAGAAGAAGAAGAAGAAGCTATTGCAATAGCCCCAACAACTTTTAAAAATGAAAATTTTCCTAAATATTTTTCATGAAAATATCCGTTTTGAGAAAGTTGGAAACGGTTCCTGGATTTTGATAGATAAAGTGCCATTCTACACAATATCTCACCTTGGATTTGAGAGAGAAAATCAAGTTTACCAAAAGAAAGGATGAAATCGTTAGACTAGAAGTTAACCTAAATATGAGTACTAAAATTTATCAAATTCCGAAAAATAACCTAATCACTAAAATCGCCAAAAATGTCTTAGAATCGTTAATGTTAGTATACAAATCAGTATATTGATACAATAACTAATCCGTTTCAACGTTGTCTTCTCATTAGTTTGACAGTTATCAACGTCTTTAAATATAAAATGCTTGAATAAAAAATAAAAATAAAACGCTTCGAATTATTACGCAGTATAAGAGAGCTGTACTAATTATTATCTTTATGACCCGTGAAATATTGTTATATTGATGTAGCTAACTACTGATGCAGATGTATTTTCCAACATTGACTGGAATCGGATTGAAATGTCTCTTGCGAGTTACGTAGCAATTATTTCACGCATGTGCGTTCGCTACTATGGATCTAAATAGCAATTCATTTATGAGGAAACTGATTTAAGGTCTTCTTAACTTTATTAGACAGGTAGTTATTTTTGTGCTCAATATGTTTTCACGAGGTTGGCTTCTTGAGGAGCTTTCCAAGAAATCTGATTTAGTAAGGGGAGAAAAGCGGGAGAATTCTCTGGCAGGAACCATTTGGATGCAGCCATCATCCAGCTCCGAGGGTGCTGCAAATTAAGACTCGGTAACGTAAACAAAACGGAACAAAAATTACTCGGCTATCCTTTGGAATGCAATGGTGTTTTAAAATTAATAAAATAAGCAAGATCTTGGAGCAAGCACTTATCATTATTTGATAGTAATGCTTGCTCCAAGATCTTGCGTATTTTATTAATTTTAAAACTAAAATTAAACCCCCCCTACCTTCAAAAACATGTTAAAAGGTATAGGAGCAACAAGAATACAACAAAGACTAGAGGATGGTTCCCCCTAACCACTGATATAAATAAAAAGACTTATATGGAGAAAATTACAAGACATACAAACTACCAAATGGAAATTGTAACACTAAGCAACCTCCACATATAGATCTGAGCTCTGACGAGGCCAGTAAAGGCGAAAGCGCTTAGCTAATAAACTAATACGAGAAGCTGATCTCTCTTTCTCACCCTCAACAACTCCAGGATGTATTCCTCAAAGCCCACTACCCCACATACGGATGTCTATAGTTTGTCGTAGCACTGAAAGATCATGGGTTGGCAAACATTTTTCGAAACGGAGAATTTTTGCATAGATGGCGAATCGTTGAAAAGCCCTTCTGCAAAATATGCTTTTTGGGGATTCGCCCTTTTTCATATCACCAACGATGTTATAGTTGAGAGATGTTAATTAATTGCATTAATTTTCCCACTGTAGGGGCCCATATCCTCGCAGACATGTTGATGGCAACCTACGGATCTGCAATTTGAAATGGAGCTTCTTTGTAATATCTAGAATTCAATATTAGAGCCCACTGATCGACACAGAGAGGCCTCTGAGTCTATTTGTCCCTCAATGAATTAGGATGCTGAATCCTGAAATGTCGCTCTTTTCGGACATCTAGGATTCAATAATTAGAAAGTATGGAAGGACTCTGATCTGCTCAGGAATCTCTGAGGCTAATTTCTTTCCGATCGACCAGCCCATTTTTTAAAAAATATTATTTATATTTTATCTATTTTACTTTTTTTTTTACATTTACTATGAAGCGTAAAATTGTTGGGTACTGGAGCTGTAAAGGCGTGAAACCTTTTGGGAGGCAAAATGCGCATTTTGGGAGACATTGCCCAGTTTTGACCATATATATTATATACTATACCTATACTATATACTGGGTTTAATATTTATCGAGCCATGATCAGCGTAGCAGGGCTATCTAATACAGAAATAATAAACCTTTGTGTATAATAATAATTTGCATCGTATTTGAAATGTTCTTCAGAAGCACGAATATTTTATTGAAAAAAAGAAAGAAAAAAAAATCAAATGTTTGGTTTAATTCTGCATCCAATCACTTCTGGAAGGCGGGGAAACAATATCTCCCAATGTTAACATTTCTACCTCGTGCTATGTTTTCGATCTTTTAGGTCCTCTGTTTTCTCTAAGAGGTCCGAAACAATTTGGCGAAGCGAGTGAAGACATTTTTCGGCAAATGGCTGACGTTGTAAAGTTTATGGGCGTTGTTGATTCATCCAAAGGTCTGCTGTGCCTTAGCTTTATCATTATCACCTTTGGAGTTATTTATTGTTTTGGCTTGGAATTTTCGACAGCGATACATAATAAAAAATTATAATAAAACCAAAAATGAAAGCAAAACATCAGTAAACTGATGATGAGTATCTACGCTACATGCAGATACATCGGTACATGGATATGTCTTATTTTTACCCCTGTGAATTATGTGTTTTGTGCCTCAACTTAAAAATGGCTCAATTAAAAATGTTGTTTCACACAGCAACCGAAGAGTACTTCTTCATTATTGCTGTACAGTTCGTGAATATGTTTATTGGCATCGCGTTAAAATTGTTGTTTTCCCGTGTAACAAAATTTATCATGACCCCCATCGGTAAGACACATATCATTCGTCTCAGTGTCTCAGAGAGTCTCCCTATCTAATTTATACTTCCTAGGGTGAACAGGAGACAATTTAGCTGACTCAGCTTTAGGAGCACGTCAGCTGATAAGAGGTCTATGTATCGTCTAGTACCTACTGCTCACAAATACCTACTACTCAATAGTAAGCCTACCATGTACCTTGTGCCTTCATTTCACATTATTAATTCATTAAGATTACTTAGCAATATTAGTTTATACTTAGCGTAATAAATCAGCTTTCCTTAACACTACAATGGCTTAGGGATCATGAGATGTTGTGATAAAATGAGAGCATTCCAAAGAGAGGCGAATGATTTTCCTGCTATGAAAACTAAGGGAGTTAGACTTCGCTAGTAACGCATTGGTTGTACGTGAAAATCAATAGAAACGATTTCGTGACCACGTTTGTATGTCGCAAATTTCTGGTTGACCACCAGAGCTAAGACATAACCATGTCAAAAAAATATCACTAAGGAAGCGAAAATAATTTTCACGAATGATATGGAGAATTGGCATTTGAATAGTGAATTCGTTCATTTTAAGCAAATAGAAAAGCATGATACTGATGACCATAAGATGTAAATTTGTGTGCTATTTGAGAATATTACCACAGTCGAAGATGTATACTACTCAGAAGTCTGACACTACTATTTTGATAGCGTAACAACATTTAGAAATTGATTAATTTATTTGGTCGTACCTCACCAGATTTATTAGAGTCCATCACACATTTTGATGACGTGTTCTTCTCATGCTTTCCCTTTTATATTTTGAAGGATATTGTTACTTGGTGCCGAAATCAGGGTTAGTTTAAATACATCGCGAGAAGCATTTAGTTCAAAAGCTTTTTCAGGGAATCATTATGAAGAAGCCGGTAGTCAATACACCAGTGTCTGCAGTGGATTCGTTTTGTAGTAATGCCGTAAACCCCCGCTGTGGTTTACAAAAAAAAGAACATTTCAGATTTACTGGGACGTGATTATGGCTACTCCAACAAGTGAACAATTCGCCAACATCGTACTTCACCAGGGGATCCCTTTTGGGAATTCGCCTCTGGATTAGCTTAAGGTAGCATTGATTGAAGACTCTGTCATGATGTGGCTTAAGGAGTGCATAATGGATGGACTCCTTACGTTATAGAGAAGAAATAATAGTATACGAAGACATAAAACGTGATGAAGAGTAGTAAAATGGCATTTCCTCGTCTACAGCCGAAGGACTGAAAAAACGATTGGCACATTAATTTATTCGCAAGGTAGGAATAAATGTTCAGAACAGTCGTTGAATGTTGAATTCAATGTGCAGTCGAATTTAGGTCTGAATACAATAAATTCAATTGACAGTACAGTCGTTGTTGCGATTGTGATTATTCAACTTGACAGATTTCAGATATACGCAGTTCGCTAGACAACAAACTGGCTCCTTGGCTTTTGAGAGACTTCATTTGTTAGAATACATCTACTACCTTAAAACTTATTAAACTTACGATGAGACGAAATTTCAGGTGCTGTCGTGATCGAGAGAAATCTTTTGTTTTCCCTCGAGAGGCAATTTGTGCCTAACAATGGTCAACTTTCCGCAGGCAGTTTCATTCGAAATCGTAAACACTGCCGCGTCCGGTCTTTCTTCAGTTCGAAAAAATTGAATGTAGGATTCTCTTTCAGTGAGGACAACCATTACACCAACACCTATCTTCATCTGGCATCTTCTAAAATTGAATTGCATTAGAAATGAATAATCGGAATGAAGAACAAACGATGTAAAAGTGTTACTCTGAATACATTATAACACGCTGAATGCTAACATTATTTCTATTTGTTTCTATATTGTAAACAAGATTTTAAAAAATAAATGAAGTAACAATTGAAGTTCTTATGTGCTATATTATTTATTTAGTTATTGTAATTGAACTTGGAAACCAATAAAGACCTATAGCGCCAACTTCTTGGAAATAGGAACCATTCATGATCGTCAGCAACTCCGATCTGCTCAATACCAGTAGATTAAAACACCCAATCTGAAGAATTGGACATTCAGCCAAAAAGTGTTGGGAAGTCTCATTGACTCCAAAGTTACGAAGTGAGCAAAAGATCTGTTCCGAATCCAAGTTTGCTTGTTAATATTGAGGAGCTCGCCCCTACACTTCAAGGTTACCATGGCATCGTACTGATAAGATGATTTGACATAGTGAACGTCTAAGTCGAGGTGATGTTACAGGAAGTGGAATTAGGCACTATCTGCTCTGTGCCTCAGCGATTCCTTGAAGTTAAGCTTCTATCTCTCAAGCAAAGCAATGGCATGTTCACCAAAGCACACGGAGTCGAACAGGCTTACAGTTGACGACAGTAAGACTCGCCTGCTTGTATCATACCAGACCCTAGCAAAGCTAATATTTCCTTCTATATGACTTGTCGAGCGGGCGACTTCATCACTTTCTGCAGATAGTCGGCATTAGTGCATTCATTGTTTTCAAAAGACAGTTTCTTGCTTCATCTCATTGTAGACAATTGTAGAATTCATAGGCAACGTTAAGAATAAGCTTTTGACTTTCTCTACCTTCTCATATTGACATTACCCCCGAAAACTGCGGCCCATCAGTGGCCATCGTCAACGCTTCAATACTCGAAATTTAACAGCTGTTGAGATTTCGGCAGCTGAGAATAGTCTGGACCAAATTGAGCTGATGCCTGCACATGCAGTTCTGGTTTTTTCACTGATGTGTTTCTTCAAGTCAAGGTTGTATGTTAAACGAGACTTGATATTTGAACGAGTCCACCATATCTACTTTTTGACCCTCCTACCATCATTGTTCATTTCTTGCCAATCGGCTCCAGTTAATTCTAAACACAATTATTTGTGATTTTAATAAATGTAACCTTGCAAGGGAAAAAGGAGCTTCACTTGTCAAGGCTTTTTCAGGAGAACGATAAAACGAAGATTGGGTCAAAAAGTGACTTTTTTTGTTATATTTTTTTGGGTCCCAAAACTATCTCTCTTCCCCCAATAATCATCAAAACTTGAATTTTCTACATTTTTCATTGTATTTATAATCGGGAAAAACTGCAGTTTTGCAAATATGCTGAAAACCTGCTGAAAGTTTGCAATTTTCGGGCCCACTTTTTTCAAACTTTGTTAAAAATCATAAATTTTGATTGGAAAATAATAGAAAAAAAAAAGATTTTGTTCAGCATAATGTGGAGAAAGTTAAAAAATATAATCTTTGATTTGACATCTGGCAAGTCAAGCTCCCTTTTCCTTTGCACGGTCACAAATTTATCTCAGGGGTAAATGTTAACATAATATATTCCATCAGGTGATCAATCAACTTTTGCAAGGCTCGTTGCGTATCTGCTTTTAGACATTTTTTCAAATGTGTAGGCCAGTACTATTGAGAAGTTCCTATTGCTCTCCGTACAAATCCTTCCTATAGAAACGGGTCACCACTTCCATTCAACTTTCAATCATCCACGAAGAGTTTAATTTTACGCCGCAACGCATTTCTATAACTGCGACCTCCAGACGGTGGTGCATCGATGAGTTCTGCCTCACCTCTTCTCTCGTGATCCAATCAAATGAAAAAGAAAGAAAAAATATATTTTTCGCATTTTCCAAATTAATATGGAGAGAAAACTTGAAACAGAAAAACGAAATTTTCGTACGAGTATACTGACTTTAGCTCCAGGGAATAATTTATTCTGACTGTAATACAAAGGAATTGATGTACATATTAATGTTTGTTTAGTGGTTTTTTTTCCAAATGATTCGATTGAATAATTTTCGTGCTCCACTCATTAGGATATAGTCATATTGAAATTGGTGGTATACAAAATGACTGCCTCATAATGGTTTTCTCCCATAATTCCTAAACCGTGCATCCTACAGGAATTGTTATACGTAACAAAGTCGTAGAACATAAAAAAAAAACCAAAAAAAAAAAAAAAAAAAAAAAAAAAATCAAAGCGACCCGATTATGAATTATCGCTTAACCTAAGGGAGTTACATCACCTTAAGATATATATATATATATATATATATATATATATATATATATATATATATATATATATATATAACAAAGGAAAGGACAGAAGGAGAGATAAGATTAGGTAATTACCTGGACGTTTCGCTTCTAGCGTTTTCAACAGACTCATATATATATATATATATATATATATATATATATATATATATATATATATATAATATATATATATAATATAAATATATATAATATAAATATATATAATATATATATATTTCAAAAAGAAACAACTTCCCTCAGTGAGGGCTGCCCAATGGAAAAGCATACCGGGACGTACAAAGAGGTTGGAACACCTTTGGTATATTTTACAAAGTTTATATCGAGCTTTTGATTAGACCGTTCTATAGCTCATCAATTTTGTGTCATTCTACTAATAAAATTCGCAGTAAAAAGTTTCCAGTTGTACTTAAATGGGAAAGGATCATAGCTAAAGCTTGCTTAGCAAGAGTCGAATGAGCTTTGGCAGACTTAAATTCGACCAGTACTAAAGTCGCTAGGTGATTTTGAAGAACAAAAGTCTAGACGGAGGGAGGAGAGCCCTCAACCAAACTATCCCAATTTTCAATTGTTTGTAATTGTAATTCCCTCATTTTGATTATGATTCATAGTTTTGAAGACAAATCGCTTATTTTTTTAATTAATTTTTTAAAATGTTGAACAACTTTATCTATCATAAAATTTATTGTATGAAGCATGTTTTAATAATTATTAGAGAGTTTGAAATGGGGAAATTTAGCAATCTTTGTGAGGCCGCCATTTTGTCCTCAAGATCGCTTTGGCCACCGATTTTGAGATGGGAGACAAAGATTGTCTCACTCAGAATGGACTAAATTTTCAAAATCTAATCTGGAACCTTCTCTTAATTTTCGGTTTGAACAACTTAAGCCCAATCAAAACACAAAACCTAAGAATTATACAAACCATAGACATATTTTTTTCAAGTTTGTTAAGATAAGTTTAAAAAAAGTTAAGGTTTTTTAATTGATTTAGGTGACTGTTTGGGGGACGATAATTGCAATGTCCTGGAACAAAATAAATATTAATAGTCTTAGGATGGGTATCAAAACCAAAATCACCGAAAAACTAATCAACGATTTATTCATCTATTGTGGAGGGGGGTAGGGAAAGACGTTTATTGATTGTTGTCCCAATCCTTTGGGCGCCACTTCAAATAGTTTTGAAGGTATTTACAACAGTTAGGCTTTCCTAGGAAGGAATAATAGACATCCCATCTTTGTCATTAGCCTGGTCGAGGTTTCGAGTTTCAAAAGTTGAACATTCTAGTTAAACTGCACAATTTGCTCAATTTCATTCCGCAAACACCATTATAGTTCTTAAATGTATTAGTTGTTCTGTTCACGGCTTCAGAAACCACTTTCGTCACTAAAGGACCAAACAGTTCTAATCCCCTCCTCTTCCTTCTTCCATATCCTAACAGTTAATGAATCTGTGAGATTCATTGGAAAATATAAATCATAGAAATTCGTAGTCTCTTGAGGGCTTCCTTCTAATCACAGAACACAGAGAATACCTGACATTTTTTAGGATAATTATTGATGCCAAATGTAAAATATTTAGGGGGTGTCGCAATAAAAATTAAAAACTGAACTGTTTTTGGATCACCTACGTACACTTCTGGAACCGCTATCACCCCTGAAGGGTGGAACGAATCTATCAACTGATATAGAATGATAAACCGGCTGACATGGATTTCTCCGATTCGCAAAGAGATTTTGTACGGTAGAGCTAGTAGGTAGCGACCTCTAATTTATTTTAATGCTTCAAGGCCCCGATTCCACAAAACCGCCACGTAAATCAGACGATCCCATTCACAACTATTTTCTCGGAGCGTCTCTAGGTCACGGGATTTCGCTGAGCAGAGGTCGGCGGGAAGGTTGACCGTAATTTAGATTTCGCTAATGACTTGAACTCTGCCGATTCTGGGCCGACAGACTCCCTTGTTCCAGGCTTTCCATTGTCACGCGTTTTTATGTAGGTCTTCTTCAAGGGGTTTCGCTCCTTTCATGATTCTAGCCTCTCATCATAATGATAATGGGTGAATATTAACAGAATATGGTTTGAAGGTAAAAATATTTGTATATAAAAAAAGCCTGGCCAGTTGGGTGTGGCACATAGCTTGAATGTGTGAATGGCACATGAATGCATAGATCATTAAAATGTTTCAAATAATCTTAAAAGAGTACAAGGAGCATTACTTTGAAGTTCAGTTGACGAAGAAATTATGCTTGACAGATTTTATATTTGTGCTAGCGCAAAAGATACCATGATTCGGAAGCAAAGGAGTTCGATGGGGACCATCTACAATCTAAACTAGATCGGACGAATTAGCATTGAGAAAATGACGCTAGATGAATTAAACGTTTGCGCATGCGCAGTGGAAACTAACAAATTCTGAGTGATGAAGTTTAATCAATTCATTCCTGCAAAAATATCATCAAAATCGAAAGAGAACTATAAAAATTATCATTTGATGGATCTCGCGCATGTACATCAGCTATCAACTTTACGATCGTGTTGAAATTGATATGTGATGATTAAATCGTCTTTCCCCGACTACTCCTCAAATTTGAGCGACATTGGACAACTAGCATGTCAGACAATTATGCTTAATGAAATTTCAATTTGCACATGTGCTGACTGAAGTATTAATTTGCGAGTAATGAAATTGACATGAGACCCTTTTTATTCTAACCCGCACATTCTCCGAAAATTTAATCAATTTTCATCAAATTTCATGGATTTGCTGTCCAAAACGTAAAATACGAGCGGAAATTTTACACAGATTTGCACAGCCCGTGTTAGGGAGATCAATCTTCCCGCATGTTTCGTTAATAGTGATATCCAATAATGAAAAACTTATCTTTGATAATAAAAAAATAAATCACACTTCAATGAATACAAATTTTACCATTTATTCAGCTAGAAAGAAAAAAAGAGAAAACAAAGAGAGCGTTAATATTTGTACTTGGATAGGATTTGAAATACAAAGACATGAATCTCGAGGAAAAACATAAATATCTAAGCACTGTAAGTATCGAGCACTGTCCTAGAAAAATCTCTATTATTTTAAAGGTTTTGGGAGAGTATGGAACCCACGCATGTCTCTCGCACCGAATGAATTGTTCCCAAGAGTGGTACGAAAAATAAAAAAAATTATCATTCTACAAACCTCAACAGATATTCAAGTCATTCTACCAATAAAATCGATGACATCTACTGGGGAAGTACAATAAAAGACTGCTAGACAAAAATTGAGAATTTGCTTTGACCGTGCGGGTTATTATTTAAAAATACTTCTTCTACTAATGAAAACATAAATATTTCTTTATACTAGGCAATAAGGTTGCTGATATGTCAAGGATATTCACACGAAAGAGATGAGAAGAACTCTCCGCGTTCAAAATGTATACCTACTATTTGATTAGAGTACGGGTGCTAATGCTATTCGAGAATCACTAGCTCTACGAAAAGATTACAAATCAATTTCGGTTGTTATTCATTCATAAAAAGACTCATCAAAATACTGTCTACCTTTTCTAAATTATTTGTTACATGTTTTCTTAGTTCCATGGCACGTTGAATCAATTGAATTGAATTTATTGTAATCTATAAGCACACTTGGGTAAAGATTGTTCAATTTTTGAGGCAACTCTTCAGCTCAAATTGAAACATATGTTAGCTTAATTTCTATTTCCCTACTCACAAATATCTTCTTTTATGACATATTTATCTCTTTGGGCCGGGAGTCCGTGAATAATTTCGATGAAATTTTCTGGGAATGAGCGGGTTAGATTGAGAATGGTCCCCTATCAATCTAATCACTCAGAAATTCGTGGTTTTGCAGTGCATGAGCAAACGTTAAATCCATTAACCTTAATTGTTTTCATTGCCTAATCGTCCGATCTGTGAAATCAAATGACGATTTGATTAGCGTTTATCCCTCCAAAAAGACGCTCCGCGTACAAAAGATGCCAAGCCACAAAATGCACGATATCATCCAATTTGGCCCAAGCTAATAGTCGGATTCTCTCACTCTTTTTGACTGCGTTTGGGAGTGAGACGCTTCTTGAGCGGCTTTGCCGATTTTCGCCTGTCGCACAACCGTAACGGTAAGTGGGGTGGTGGAATCACACATCACACCCAGACAGAAAATATATCTCTACCATTGAAAAATTATATGTTTCATTTATAAATTATATGGGGATGTGAACCCTCTAATGTTACTGTGGATTGGTACAGTGCACTTTACAGCCTACTTTAGCTCTGCATTTGTAAGAAGTATACGTAACATTTCAAATGCCATTATTTGATATAATTTCAAGAAAACGGCATTCACAATAGAATGGAAGTAGTTTCACAAAATGGTATTAGAAAGAAATGAAACAATGTTACATACTTCGTACCAATCTCATGTTAAAAATTGTAGAGCTCTGCAAAAGATAGTAGGCAATTTGGGGGTCGTGGGTTTTGGTTCTTGTATTGAAATGAAATGAAAATCAGGGAAGTACGTTTGAAGGAGATATTCCACTTCCAAATTCGGAGAACAGCTATGATGTTAATTGTGTAATCGGCGACAATCATCCAAGCTGTTGAAGAAGCGTCTCACTCCCGAACGCAGTAAAAAAGAGTGAAAGAATCCGATTCTTGGCTTGGCCTGAATTGGATGATATCATGCATTTTGATGTGGCTTGGACTTTTGTTGGCGGAGCGTCTTTTTAGGGGAATATCACACATTTTTGGTGGTCCAGGAGGAAAAGGTTGGAATACAAGGGCTGCACCGGATCAAACCTGTCAAATTTAAATTTTATAGGGTGAACAGGAGATGATTTAGCTCACATAGACGATCAGAATGGAACCCGTAATTCTGTTCATCTCTTAATGTCCTTGAGAGAGTCCCTATCAAATTCCACGTTCCCTGGGTAAAAAGGAGAGAATATGGCTAACTCAGCTGATCAGAATAGAGCCCATCAATGCATTCGGCTCATAATGTCCCAGAGAGTCTCCCTACCAACTTTCAATTTCCTAAACAGGAGAGGATTCAGCTCACTCAGCTGATCAGGGAAAAGCCCCTGTGTTTATTCGTATCTCAACGTCCCAGAGAGTCTCGCAATCAAATTTTAGCTTCCTTGGATGAACGGGAAAGAATTTAATTCACTCAGCCGATCAGGACTTGGTCTTAGCGGCTCCGAAATCCCAAAAGCACTTCGTCAGGTAAAATATACCTTATGCTTCAAATTTCAGCAAAATCGGCTGAGGAGAACCGGTAGAAGTGGGTGGGCAAAAAAATTAAAATACGAGGTGAGGCGCCTTTTAGCTTAAATAGAATCATCTACCATTACATATTTGGCATCATGCAACTCAGGAGGATGCCCCTCCCATCAGGATATGCCACAAAAATTAAGTTTGTGCCGACAGGGTGAGCTCAGGAGGGGGTCAAAGTTGGGCCGAAGTTCTACTTTGTCACTTATCTCGGCGCGTCTCGTTGCAATGGCTTATATAGAAAGCATCGCAATGCGATTGCAATGCTTTATTGAAAACTTGGCAACGCGATTGCAATGGTTTATTGAAAGCTTGGCAATACGAGACTAGCGTCTCGCTTGAAGAGTTCCATCACCTCAAATCTTTGTAACAAGTATACCTTAGTGTAACGAATTCAGTGTAATGTAAAATTATTTGAAACGTTTTAATGGTTACGTGGTAATCCATGTTACGTGGTACCTATGTGCCACACCTAACTTGGCAGATTTTTTTTTTTTTTTTTTTTATGTGATCACATAATCAGGGCCTATTGTTATCAAAGCGCTTCATTAGATTTAGTTTCAGTACTGAGCACAGTTGTTATGAATCCGTGTAAAGTCCGCATTGTGCGCAGCAATAATTGAATCTTCCCTATCTTAAGGATTCAATTGATGATAAATGCAGGGCAGGTCGGGTTGATCCTCCCTCACAAAGGTCCCCCAAGGGGTCCGATGTTGAACATTGTAATTAAAGGAGGCTCCCCACCTCGGCGGCTATCTCGATGTTAAACCGTCTATTTGCAGATCTCTGTTAGCCCAGCTGAGCGTGATATGCGGGCAGCCCCACCTCCCCATGCCCAACCTCTTCCCGCCAGCCCCTAATGAGTGTTTATTAATTAACCAGCTCTCTTAACCCATTGTTAACTGCCTATTTGCAATTCTTTATATCTTCTATTCTATCCAGGATTCCGAGTTGCCTCTTCAGTGAGAATCGCTGGTGCATTAGTTATAAGATGGCTCGATTCATTAAAGGACGAGGTTCGTACACAAAATAAGCTCATTTTTGATCCAAAGAACGGAGGTTTGGGCAAATCTGAAATGGGTGTGGTGAAGAGAAGATTAATGATGATCATACGATCGTGATGAAACTCATATGACATAATCAAATCGTCATTTCCCAAATAACCTCCGAATTTGATCGAGATTAGACGAATAGACTATGAAAAACTCTGAAAATTATTATACAAAGGTTTATTATTTTGGTTTAGATACCCTTAAACGCAGATCGCTGATCCATAGAAGATTACCTCCTGTCAACTGAGTCTATGGTGCGTTATCGAAATATTGCTGGAAGAATGTCATCTGCCACAAAGAAAACAAATTAATAAACTTAAAAAAATGATAAACAAAATTAAAAATGAAAAAAAAAAAAAAATTACAAAATAAATACTATATATATATATATATATATATATATATATATATGTGGGAGCTTAAAAAGTCGAAGGCAACCGCCGACGGGTATTCGTCGGCACCCCATTGAGACAAAAAAGCGATCTTGAATGTATCCAGTGTTAACTCAGGACTTACCACACTTGTAAACCAAGACGCGGCTTCTCCTTTCATTGCTTGACTTAAGGCTATAACCAGACCTGGTCCCTTGCGTTTGTCCTCCATTAGACAACATTCTACAGTACTAATCCATGATTTAGGACCCAATCCTTCCGTTCCTGGGTTGAATGTAGGAAGTATAATTTGAACATCATTCGGTTGAGATCTTGTTTGGGATAAAAGATGCATTATGAGGGTCTGCATGTTTTGATTTTGTAGTTCAAGTTGGGTTACCAGAGTCGGCAAGTTCTGGTTGTTGTCTTCCCTTTGAGCGTCGCATTCAGATCCCACTTCTGATTTCGCATCAAGGTCGTCCCCAGGAAGCTCCATAGTAATCGACACGATATATATGTTATTCTAATGAAACACTTTATTACACGAACTCGATCTTCAATGAATTCCCGAACACCAGTCCAATTCCTCTTTTTACTCCCGATCTCCTAGCGACCAATCATCAACAATAATCATGCGTTGCTGCGCTCTCGCTGGGCAACCGTGAATCACTCCAATCCTGGTAGCTCCATTTCTTCTTCAAATCCAGTTCCTACATATATATATATATATATATATATATATATATATATATATATATATATATATATTTGTAATAATAATAATAATATAGTTGGGGCGCCCAGCAGGAAGTCCTCTGAAGGATTTTCCATGCTGTGGTGCAATCAAGAAATTTACACGACGCTGGCTCTAGGGATGAGGGAAGTTGCAGAAGAATGAGGAGGAAGAGTGGAATGAAAGGGAGTGCCCCAATAAAATGACCACCAGTTCAAGTAAGATCCCCTCAGGATGCGGGTGGTGATGAGACGAAGTACTCTCGCCGAGATGCCCAACTCGAGTAGCTCCGTGGCACTTTTCCCGCACCACACCTCCTGCGGCCATGATCTTGATGCTATGGGTTGCCATTCCATTTATCTCGGAAATCGCTTGCTGCAGGTTATTTCTGTCATATTTACTTATCTTAGCCCGCCAGGTCTGCTTCAAAACAACAAAAACAAACAAACACGCTCACACATCACACACACAAACAGAGCCAAAGTTATTCAGAACGGTCTAAAACGTAAAAAGCGAGTAGAAATTTGATTTTGGCGTAAATTATTTTTCCATTTCCCGAAAGTGAAAGCGAAGCTTCCGCTACCTTTTAAGATCAAAAAGCAACATTTACTTTTTTCTGATAAATAAATCTGACACACAATTTCTTTTACAGATTTCATAGATTTTATGTATTTCTTAGGTCTTAAAAATATTGATTCGAGAATTATTACAATACTTCTTAAAGGGCTTTTTCCTATTTTCCTTCTGTGACCTCTTCCTTGTTTCGCGTTAATTTCTTGACCGTTCGTGCAGCCGTCGCCGACGCTTTATCGTTTTTCCACCCATGACTGCAATATTGACTCCTGATATTGCTGAGATGACGAGAGCCCTGAACCATTCAGCGCAAAACCTTCTTTATTTTTGTCAGCATCGGAAGGGTCCGCTAGGTATAAAAGCCGTAACAAATGTCGCTGATTGCCCTTAAGCGATGACCCTTTTCTGCTGAGCCCAAACCCTCACATCTAATTTCCCTGAACTTCTACGCCCGATGTCCTCCCGTCTGTCGTCGGGGAGAACACCCCTCCCGCAGTTAACCCTCTAGTCCAAGGTGTGGGGTTAACTTCCCTTACATGTGATACGAGGGGGAAACACACAGAGAACTGATGCTGAGTCTCCTGAAAAACCTGCCCAATGGTTTCCCTTTTTTCTCCCCATTTCCTTCGCTGTCGCTTCATTAAACATGACACTTTAAAGGCATATCATGTTAGTTTATTAAAATCCACATTTATCCTAATGTAACTGAAAAAGGGACACTTACGCCGATCTTCGTTAATGTCCATTCAACTTAACAAATCGACTTTAATCACGTTAATTCCGACGTCCAAGTTATCAGGTTGAGGTTTGGCAATGTTGATGCCAAAATCTTTTATTCTGTCCAAGAACCATGGTGAATGAGTCCATCGGTATTTGGATCAATCGGTAACTTTGCAGCCGATTTACTTTCTCCCCACAAACGCCCCCTATATTTTAGATTAGAAATATTCTGTTCATATAAAAAATATAAACGTTCAGATTAATCCGATTTCATTCGCCCAAACATCAGATCACCAGTTCGTTCGGTGATGATCGAATTACTGTGGTTTTTTTAGTGTTGTCCGAACATATTTTAGCAATCACATCCTCAGTTTATTCAGTGACGTTCAAGATACCCCCATTCCACCCCCACCCCTTCATCAAAATACCCATTATGGTTCATATTTGAAAATTTCAAGTAGTTTGTGATTCAAGTTGGAGTATTCCAAATATATTTAATTAATCACATCCTCAGTTTATTCAGTGATGTCTAAGATAACTCATTTCACCCCCGCCCCCACCCACTACCCACCTCTAAGAAAACTCGTAGCCTGTGATTTGAGGTAATGTAATTCAAACATATTTTAGCAATCAGGACCCCAGTTTATTCGGTGATGTCCATGATACCCCTTTCCAAACCCCCTCCTCCAAAAACACCCCCTTCTATGGGTTGGATTTGAAAAATTTCAAGTAGTCTGTGATTCAGTTTGGAATACTCCAAACATATTCGACAACCCAGATCCCCAATTGGTTCAGTGACGTTCGAAGCGCTTTAACTCCCCCAACCCCTCCCCCTCCGTCATGGGTCAGATTTGAAAATTCGAAAAAAGTAGTCTTTGACTGGAATCAGAGTAATCCAAACATATTCGACAATATATATATCGGACAATACATATTCGACTAGAAATATATTGAATTATCCAACAACATTTAATATACGGTGTTTAACAATAATTGAGTTCGTTGTTGACGGTAGCTATAACAGAAAGGCTTATTTTTCGTTGCGTAAATTAGAATTTAAAGTTTCCAAGAAAACTAAAGTTGCAAAACTGGATAACTCGGTGAAACAAAATTTTACAGGGAAGTAGGTTTCTAGCCAACGATCTTTGAATTTAGAGTAACACTGTATTCCGTTAGCGATGCTCGCCCGCAACTCTTCTAAGCTGTGCGGGTCTGCCCATTTATGAGAGCAGGAGCAAGGTTCAAATACCTTGAAATACTTGTGCCAAGTTGGGTGGGTTGTAAAGCTTCCTCACCAGCACTTATTGTGTACTATACACATCGAATTAGTTGATCAAATCATTGTAGGAATATCAAGAACTTTCAAGAATATTCAAGACCACGAGTACATATTTGAACATTCGAGTTTCGACAGTAGCTCTTGCAGAGTTGCACAGTCGAAGCATGGTGGGCTCATAACCTCTAAAAGAGTTTAAAAAAGAGTGATTTTAAAAATATTAAATAAAACATGGAGTGGAATCAAAGCACATCAGCTTTGAATTTTAAGGGTAAAACTAGTTAGTTAAAGTCCAAAACTTGGTAATAACGGAGTTTGGGAGATCTGAAAGCGTTACTATTTGATTCAAAAATACGTAAAAATCTAGCCCTCGTATTTTCACAGATGGTAATTTTTCAACGATTTCATTGAAACAACCATGCTTTTCAATATTGTAACATGATTATCTCCCCTAAATAGTGAAGTAAAAGTAAAATTGATCATACCGTTGGAAAGCTGAGGTTCCGAGAAAGTTATTCCATGGAGAATCTCTCAAAAATAGTGTGTAGTGAGGATAGAAAAACAAATTAAAAAACCAAATTCTGGAAATGTTTCAAAATTTACATTTCAGCTCCCTTTTTAGCGCACTAAAAAAAAAAAAAAATAATAATAATAAAAATTGCGCTATTGTATTCACTTTGTCCGTTCATGTATGAATGTGTATCCTCATAAAAGCGCTTTAACTCGAGAACAGCTGGGGCAAATTTGACGGGATTTGCCGCGAAATGATCATCTAGTCATTCAAAAGTGGTAGTGAAAATTGTCATTGATAATCAGCAGCGTGAGCTGATTTCCTGGTTTAAAAAATCCAATTTCTATGCCGTATATCCTTTGAAGCTGAAATTTGGAACGGATCCCTGGTGAGCCATGTAGGATATGATTTAAATTTACCGAACCACTCTAATCAGCTGAGTGAACTCTTAACGCTAATTTCTATGCTATTTATCCTCAGCTGTTGAAATTTGGAACGGAACCTCTGTGAGACACGTTGTAGGATAGGATTTTAGCTTGCCGGACCAACCCCAGTAAGATGAGTAAGATCTTAACGCTAATTTCTACACTATTTGTCCTACGAGGCTGAAATTTGGAACGGAGCCTCTGTGAGACAGGTAGAATATGATTTTCAGTTGCCGAACCACTCCAATCAGTGAGCTCTTAACACTAATTTCTATGAAATTTATCCAATGACGCTGAAATTTGAAACGGGACGTCTGTGAGATTTTTTCCTTTTGTCATTGATAGATATCATCCCAATGAATTGAGCGAAACCACCCGGATCGCAGATCGTAAATCCTTTCGCTCTCTCTAAGAGCTAAAACTTTGACAAGAAAAAATATTGCCCACAGATGGTGGGAAGTCATCTTGAGTTCGCATCCGTTCTTTGGGATCCAGGTTACACTACCTATCGACAGCATTGAAAGGGTCCAATATAAATGCTTGAAGATTGCTTACTACAAATGTAACGCCGTGGATGTCTTCTCTGACGGTATACTGAAGAGGGAGCAGAGGTTAGAAACAGGAGCGAAGGAGGAAGCAGCTAGACTTCATTCCTCCAGTGAAGATTCTGCGTGGTGTAGGTATAGGACGCTTCTAATTTACTAGCTCTCACCAATATCAGAGTCCGATTCACCAGGAACCAAAAACCTTTTCTTCCCGAGTTCCATAGTCAACTCCTCCATCATCAACAAACGGCGTCTTCCCATCTGCCTATGTACGGTTTGATTTGCTTAACTCGATAAACATCAATGAGAAGCAGTTTTCATGATTCTTCGTCCGTCCTAATTCCCATCTGATTCTATCCAGTTTAATTGTATTGTCGACAGTTTAATTTAATCGTCCAGAGTAATCTCCTATTATTCAGTGTTACGAGTATTTTCCTAACAAATATCAATATTACATCATGTAATTTTTACTTTGACTTATCTCTCTTACTGAAGGCTGTATTTTTCGTTTTTAATGGAAACGTATCCCGTGTATGTTTAAATAAATGAATTAACATGATCGCTCTCAGAACTGGTGTGAAACATAGTGAAACTACGACGATCGTATCAGTTGACATAATTTCATTGAAATTCTGACTTCGCGAAATCAAGTTTATTACAACTTATGTAACCCATTGATGTACTAGTGAAGCGTAGGTGTGTTTTATTTTATCTGTCACATTTTCAGATGGTGGGTGCTTACATCAATCTTGGTATACCTACCTTAATCAGAGGGACGAATGAAGTGTAGATGTGTTATATAATATACTTATTTAATTTAATTTATTTCATTTCATCTACGTAGGTATATTGACAAAGCCATCCTGTCGTCTCACCAACAACGCGAATCAGCTACGAAGGTGCTTTACGCCATGAGACTCGTGAACCTAATTTCATTCTTAATGAACCTACGGAGTTGAAATTTGATATGGAGTTCCTTTGGGGCATCTTGAATTCAATTGCGAAGTAGGGAGGGACTCTGATCTCTGATCGGATGAGGGAACTTTGAAACCAGATTTTTTCATAATCCAAAATTGTCCAAAAACAATTCAAACGTCCGAAACTACACCACACGGCACAAAACATTGTTTCACGGGCCCTTTGCTCGTTCAGCTATCAAATTCAACGGTCTCTCTACGGTTGCTGTCTATCGTATCCCACGTACGGTTAATAGGTATGTATTTCTCCATACTTCTTCGATTTCCTGCCTTGTCTAAAGCGCCATCTGAAAATCTATCTTCAATTCTAACATCCCCATATGAAGCCCGAATTGACCAAATTTCGATTGTTTTTTATACTTGATTAATAGCATTCTGTAATTTTTATTTCTTATCAGAGTGAACCCACGGCATTTCTGATCTTTCTCTATACCTATCCTAATATTAATATTCTTTTCATGTATTTTCATTATTGTACATTATTGAACAACATGTCTGTATATGGCGTAAGCCGTAATAAAATAAATAAATAAATTAATTAATAATTGACCTATGGTGCTAACATTTAAGAATGAGCTCCTCACCTCGAAAACTGTCAATAAGGTGTGGAAGCGCACTCACTGATCAGCTGAAGGAGCTCAGGGGCTTATTTCTCTTACTAATATACTCGTACTATACACTGGCTTTAATACGTAATTACAGACCAGTGATCTGCGTCTGCGATAAACCTTTGTGTAATAATTTGAAGTGTTTTACTCTTCATCTTGTCATAATCATGTCATTTATTGGATTTTGCCCTTGAATTCTGATAGATAAATAAGTGAATTACGAAGGCCTACGTAATTTTGAAAATATTTAAGTTGAGGAATTTTGGTTGGAAAAACTGCAAAAGTGGATTTTGGAATAGAGTACACACTGATAGACTGTGTCCGTACTGATCTACTGATGTCTCCGCGGGTTTGTATCTCATAAGGGGGTTGCAGTAGTTATGGGGCTGTAGGTTGTACCGTTCCGATAGGGCGGGGACTAAGGTACCTCCCCCGCGGTACAAGAAACAGATACAAAACAAAACCCGCGGGAGGTGAGGGGGTGGGGATCGGGAAAGGGGAAAACAGGAGAATCGGAAAACGGAAGAAGAAGACGAAGAAGAAAAGGAAAAACTGAAGAGTTTGTTTGTGTCGGCAGGTTCGGATTGAGTCGGCGCGAGGTGGAGAGCCGGCTGCCGCAGGTGGACACCTCCTCCACGGACATCGGGCGCTACTGCGCGCGCGCTGGGCGGACGGGCGCGGAGAAGTGCGACGAAGGGAGGTACAGGCGCCACGACGGCTCCTGCAACAACCTCCGCCGCCCCCACGAAGGCACCGCCACCTTCCCATTCAGAAGACTTCTTCTCCCGCAGTACGCCGACCGTGAGTACCTACCTACCTTCCAATACCTTCTAGATGTAAAAAACGGACCAGTAGGAAATGAACTCGGATTTTTTTCTGATTCCCAATCGATAAGCGGGGGAAAGTAAATTAAAATCGAAAATAAAAGTACGGAATACAAAATAAAACCACCTACCTACCTATAGTACACCTACCTGCAATACCTTCTAGATATAAAAAACGGATCATTAAAAAATGAATGCAAATTATTATTTTTTCCCCTGATTTCCTATTGACAAACGATAAGGAAAATAAAATGAAAAAATGAAAATCAAAAATAAAAGTACAGACAACAAAATAAAACCTGTAGTACCTACCTACCTATCATTACATCCTAAATGTAAGGAACTCGTGTGTAAAAAATTATTAATATGTTTCTTTTTTTAAACGATTTCCGTTCGATCCATGATTGAAAAAATGAAATAAATGTCAACATAAAATTAAAATACAGAAAACAAAGTAAAACTTGTAGTACACCTATATCTACCAATACCTTTGTAAGAAACTGACCAGTAAAAAATGAATGTGGGATGTGGATGGAAATCGAAAATAAAATTAAAGAAAGCAAATACTTTAGGTATTATTCAATCAATCAATCATATTAATAATACCTATGTTAGAGTAATACCTATATTAGATTGAGTATAGAGTAAGTAGCTATAGTTCCTCCTTCCTTTCTAGATGCAAGAAACTCGTCTGTAAGAAATCAACGAAAAATTGAATTTTTTTGCTGATTTTTAAATTAACAATGGGCAAAAAATCAATAAAAATATTGAAAACAAAATAAAACCACTAGGATACCTATCTATGTACCTTCTAAATACATAGACGGAATACATAGGAAAAGGGCCTGTAAGAAATGAAAGAGAAATTGGGTTTTAACGAATTTTCGAAGAATCAAAATGTTCGAAAAATGTCTTCATTGAAAGCCGTTTATAGGCATTCTGAAATTAATTCTAAAATTTAACGCTTTGATGGAAGGAATTTTTGGAAGAATTTCCGTTTATAATCTTCTGAGATATTGCATTTGCTTCATTGTTTACGAAAATTTGCTAATATATATATATATATATATATATATATATATATATATATATATATATATTTCAAATTGTTACATTAAACAATCAATGCACAAAATTATTTTGAAAAATGTACTTAATCCTCATCAATATATGTGATACAAAAATTGATAAAAACTGCTTTTTTGCTCATTTTTGATCGATAAACAGTAGGAAAAATTATCGAAAATAAAATAGAAGTCCTAGTATTCTATTAGGACCGTTAAGTACCATTTCCTCAACTAATATGTTTCTCTGAAATGTGGGCATGTTATGATAACACAAATCTGTTCACCATCAATGTTAAGATATATGAACTATTTGTAAATATTTTTTAGAATCAGTAATTATACTTTTTCAAAATAAAGGATTAATTAATGGAAGCAGCATTGTGTCTGCTCCAAAACATCTTCTCACATTTTTGCTACAATTTAAAAATTGGTTTTTATTGAAGTACCCTTGTATTATTCAGAGAAGTATGTTTTCATACATTTGAGGGATGAAGAGTTTTGTATATAAAAATTGTTTTTAGTGTAGAACACGTTTTTACTGGGACCTAAAAGTGAAAAATGTTACAAATTATTGTCACAAAAAAACGAGACTAAATAGCTATCCACCCAAACTTTTGAAACGGAGAACCCTTGAGACGTTTAGAAAGAAATCATGAAGTCTAGAGCTCCCAAGATCAGCTGAGTAAGCACCCCGGAGATTCGGAGCTAGGTTCTTTGCTATTCTACCTATGAAGCTAAAATTTGGAATGGAGGCCCCTTGGGGCGTCCAGAAACGAATCATGGTCAGATCAAATCAGACTCAGCCAGATCAGCTGAGTAAGATCCGGAGCTAAGTTCTAAGCTATTCATCCTTTCATGCTGAAATTCGGAAGGAGACCCTTTGGAGCATCTAAAAACGAATCATGAAGTTTAGAGCATCTCAAATCAGCTGAATGAGATTTGGAGCCAAGTTCATTGCTATTCAACCTATGAAGCTGAAATTTGGAATGGAGGCCCTTTGGAGCGTCTAGAAACGAATCATGAAGCCAAATCAAATCAGACTCAGCCAGATCAGCTGAGTATGATCCGGAGCTAAGTTCTTCGCTATTCATCCTATTAAGCTGAAATCGGAAGATTCCCCTGGGGACGTCTAGAAACAAATCATAAATTCTAGAGCCCTCCAGGTCAGCTGAGTAAGATCTGTACCTAATTTCTTTGCTACTGAATCTATATAGCTGAAATTTGAAATGGAGGCCTCATCGGACATCAGAAGCGGATCGTAAAATCTGATGCTCCTCAGATCAGCTGAGTGATGTCCGGAGCTAAGTTCTTCGCTATTCATCCTATTAAGCTGAAATTTTAAATGGAGCGAGTTTGGCGTTCCCATGTTTAGCCGTGGCTCAAGGTGAAAGCAAAAGGGGTTCTGGGGTCTCTTCAGCGGGGTCAAGGTGCGGAGATCTATAATTATTAAACCCCTTATGTAATACATCATGATCAGAACATGGCGCAACGTGCCTCCCAAAAAAGTTCAAACCTTTACAGCTCAGGACCCCACAAATTTACGGTTTATAGTAGGTGAATGTTGAATTTTTTTCTAAAAATGTCAAAACAACAAAACAAAGAACTTAGTAAAACGGCAGGTCGAAAAGGAAAGAAATTAGCCTCAGAGGCCACATCAGCTATTCAGTGATCCTCCGAAACTCGTAATTGTTTTTGAGGTGTCCCGAACGAGCTCCATTAAATTTCAGCAACGTGAGTCGATTAGACATCAGAAGCGGATCGTAAAATCTGATGCTCCTAGGAAAGAAATTGGCCTCGGAGGTTCCGAAGCTGATCAGAATAACACAGGAACTGAGAATATTACAGCAATATAAAATAACCTGGTGACTCAAAAAGAGTAACGCTGAGACCACCGAAAAGTTTCAACGACCCTCTGCGCGCTAATTTAAAACAACCAGAACTTTTTGATCAAACTCTACATACACATATCAAAAAGCGTTAAACTCAAAGGATTTTAAAACGAATTTCTATGAAGGAAATTTTGAATTCATTGCAATAGCTTACCGTTACCTTAGTCACCGTATTGCATAAGTACTGTTAAATTGTTTTGAATTTTCAGCCATTTTTGCAGTTTTTAAGCAAATTTTAATGAATTTTAATTAACATTTTCAGCATAATTTTGTAAATGAATTTTCTAAGGTTCCATTTTATAGATAATAATCTTCATTTGAGCAATATTCTACCTAGAAATATAAATTTAACAATTTTTAGCGGTTTATAGCCATTTTTAGTGATTTTTTAGTTCATTTTGTGAAATTTAACCAATTTGATTTGGTCAAAAAGTTCTGGGCAACAAACTCATTCTTTCGCCAAGAAAGTTTGATTTTTAGGCGCAAGTACGGAATTTTTATCTCAATCCTAAGGAGAGCTTTCGTCTAGAATGACATAAATATACATGTAAAAGTAAATAAATACGCACACATATGTTCATATATATATATATATATATATATATATATATATATATATATATATATATATATATATATATATATATATATATATTTAATTTGAAGTATGTTGATCGTAGAGTATTAAAGTAGTGGTGGAATAGTTGAGGTTCGATCAGTAAAACCAAGTGGGTGCCAACGTTTCGAAGAATTTATTCCTCCATCTTCAGGGCCTTAAAATTAGACAAAAAGGGGGGACAAGTGATATACATATTGAATTACAAAAATAATTACACAATAGAGGAAGTGTATATGGGTTTCCCCGTTCTTCTTTTGTACTTCTTAGCATAAATAGGAACTTTTTTGAACATTCATAATCAGTCGTCACATGTTTGTGTGGAAGTAAACTTCTTTTCTCTCCACTGCTGTTCGACTGTCTGCTGTAAGTAATTCTTCCCTTTTCCGTATATATATTTCTATTTTTCGTATAAATTTCAACGTAAACTTAATCTTAGTTTTAAACGCCTGGATTGTTTCCATTCCTTCTGTTTTCATTTGTTTTACCAGTTCAACCTCATATACACTTCCCCTATTGTGTAATTAATTTTGTAATTCAATATGCCCATTCGCATCATCTATATCACTTGTCCCCCCCTTTTTATCTGATCATATACACTTCCTCTATTGTGTAATTAATTTTGTAATTCAATATGTATATCACTTGTCCCCCCTTTTTGTCTAATTTTAAGGCCCTGAAGATGGAGGAATAAATTCTTCGAAACGTTGGCACCCACTTGGTTTTACTGATCGAACCTCAACAATTCCACCACTACTATATATATATATATATATATATATATATATATATATATATTTCTTATATATATATAATATATATATATATATATATATATATATATGAAAAACTGTTACTCTAGGATTCGTTTCAGAATGCCTCAAAACGGATTTCAATGAAGAAAATTTTCAAAAATGTTGATTTTAAATTTTTTTGAGCCATTGCAGTAGCTTCATTTTTTACGAAAATTCGGTAAAATCATTACTGTCACATAGAAAGATTTCTAGATCTCGATTTTTGAATATTTCAGCCCTTAGGTTCTACCCTTTAGTGGTGATCGAACGCAATGCCGATGTTACTTGCACATTCCCGGCCGATAAAGGATTTTCAGGCCAAATTTCTTAAAGTTTGGTCCAATACTTTTTGAGAAAAGCTTCGGACGGCGGACGGACGGTTTTTTAATATTTTTATTCGATTTTTGGATTCTACGCATCTTGAAACGTAAACCAACAAATTTTGAGGGGGAGTTAAACAATTATTTTTCTTGGTCGATTACAAAGGTTTATTATTGAAAATAATAAACCAAAAAATGAACCATTCAACCTCTGAAAATTTGATCGACTATTCAATTTCTCCCTAATGGCTAAAACTTCGAAAAAACACCTTCAAATTTCTAGGCGCGAAAACAGAGAAATCATGGGCTGATAGCGAATTTATTGATTAGCCAATTAATCTCTAAATTCCATTAGGTAATGATCGCTAGATACTGGTACCGAAAGACATAGAAATTGCAAGGAGCACTTGGCCGGAACACCTATGCCGAAACTTCGCAACTCAGGCTTCGGTTTCAGCAACATTTGCAACATTTTTTAGGTTTCTGGATCATAAGTCGATTAAGAAACAAATTAGGCTCAGAGGCGCCACAGCTGATCAGTGTGCACTGACATTGAATTTTTGATATAACAAAGGAGGTCCATTTTCAATTGCAGATCCGTAAATTGAGATCAAAGCGTAGATATAGGCACGTGCAGAGGGAAAATTAATGCAATCAATTATAACACTCACATTTACTAGTCCCCCTGATCTCAGTATAATAATATTTAAGTGAGTAGGTACCTACCAACTGAAAATAACATTAATGTATAGATCATTGGAATGGTTTTAATAATCATTAAAAACTCCATAGTGGAATATAGTCAATCAATATATAGGTGACGTAAAACGTCGAAATCGGTAATTTAGGTAAAGAGAAAATTATGCTTGAAGTAATTGAAGCGTTGAAATTCAAAAGAAGTGCCTTCTGCCAAATTTTTCAGCAGGTCAATTCAAATGTTTAGACGTGAATAGAATTGAAGGAACATGACTGACATTTATCTCTGATGACCTGTGATTAGATGAACACTTGGACCGAGTTTATAGTGTAATGTAGTTTGCACTGCAGCTGTCATAGACATTCAAAATTTTAGAAAGTAGACACTATGTAAGTCCCACACACTTGTTACTTCAAAAGGGTGTATGTGCCATGGGCCGATTCGATGATTTCCGAAACTGTATAACGGTTCCGATGGCACTTGTACCTGCTTCATATCACTGGCCTTGGCACATAGACCTGTAAGAAAGAAACACGACAAGACGGAGAAAGAATGTAATGAAAGAAACACGACTTTCCTATTTTTCGGCACTTAGACAGGTTTGAACAACCACGCTTGAAGCGCAGCATGTTCTGGGAATTTTACTATCGCGCATGCGCAGGAGCTAATTTTTTTACAGTCAACAACAATTTGTATTTAATATTTTCAGAGATATTTTGTGACTTGTCCAGAGACACTTTAGAAAAATGTCCAAACTTGATGTGAACGTCTGCCTCGTTGCTGCAGCCCTCCGATTCTGGCCCCATCTTTTACCCCGAGACTACGAATTTTATTTTTCGTACATCGAAGCCGTCTTTTAACTGCTCGAATCATGTTGAAATTGATATGAAATAATTAAACAATCGTCCCTCAACTATGCGCCTTTGAGCGAGATTGGACGGCTGGGGCGTGAAAAAGTTATGCTTGAAGTAATTAACGTTTGCGCATGCGAGGAATGAACTAACGATTTGAGAAGTATGAAATTAATAGGTTACCATTTACAGCCTAACCATCACATTTCCTGACAATTTTATCAAAATCGGATGAAAAATGTTGAAAGTAGGCTCGTTACAAGAAATACACATCCGCGCCTGTGCAGTAGCAATCCATCCACCATCTTCTCATGCAGACTGACTGACAGAGTGACTCATGCAATGCAGCAGATGAGCTGGGTTTTGAAGCAGTTAGTGTTGCTTGATCACACCACAACAACTGCTGCCTGACAAAGTCCAGGGCAACAGCAGTGCGGGCGACCTCCCAGCTCGAGCCACTAAGGGCAAGCAGGCACTGGCGGCGTAAAGATGATATGTTGGCTGAGAGAGAAGCCTTGACCAGTGCGTGAATATAGGTACTTGGGACACCAGGTGGGAAGCCTAGCCAACAGCTCACAGCAGAGAGAACTTCACGATCTAACTCAAGCAGCTCCCCCCCCCCAGCAGTAATCCTACCAAAGTCTAGACCATAGGTTAGCTTTGGCAGTAAGTACGTGTGGAGGAGGCGCAGCTTTTGCTGTGGCTTCAATGGAGCCTTGTTGACACGAGGTACTGCTCCACCAAGGACCACACGGCTTGCAGTAATGGTTTCCACACCCAGCCGTATGTGTTAGGCGTTGCAATGAACCGTTTCTCATGCCATAAGCGAAGTCAAGCAATGCCGAGCATAGTGAGTGCTTGGAGGGGTGACCGCCCAGGTAGTGATCTCCCGTCCAAGGAATTTTCACGCTTCTGTACTGCGACCCTCTCTCCACTCAAGGGGGCGAGGCAATGAGCAGCTTTGAACGAAATCATCATAACAAAATCTGATCTTCCATTTGGAGGACAGCTGATGACGTCCACGACACCCGAGGCAGTCGGACGAAAAGCCCTAACCTGGAATGGTTCTTTACTTTACTTACTAGGGCCACACCCATAAAGTCAACTCCAAGGTACCGCGAAACCTCCAGCACAGATCTGGTGGGGATAGGTGACTGTCCTATGAAAAAACACTCATCATCTACCACCTTCACCTGATGCTAGTGACCGGACGAGACCAAGGAGACTGACTCATATTTATCTGGGTTAACCTCCAAACCACACCTGGCTAGTTGCTCAGCAAAGGCATTGAGGGCGATCTACAAGCCCTCACGGGTAGTGGCGAGAAGAATGCATTTTTTAGCAGAATTAAAGTTAAAAAAAGTGTATCAACAATATAAAAAACCATTAAAATATTTGTGCATAAATTTTATGGTGAAAAATGTACTTAAATTTCATTATTTGTCAAAAAATTGATAAATACCGCAAAATAAGCTAGAAAACAAAATTTTTGTTTCAATCGCAACTTATTATGCAGAACAAGTTTGTTTGCAGAACACAATGTTGTGAAATTTGAGCACATTGAGTACAAAGAAATCCTTAAAATTCACCATAAATGTAATACGATAACTTTCGAAAATTCGTTCATCATACGATCATTTTGAATGACTGGTACTTTTCTACCCCAAGTTTCTTAAATTTTTGTCTTGTAGGTAATTTTGGAAAAATGCTCTGGCCGGCGGACGGACTTTTTTTTAAATTCGATTTTTGGAAACGTAAACCAACAAATTTTCAGAGGGGGTTAAACATATTTTTTCTTGGTTGATTATAAAGGTTCATTATTGAAAATAATAATTCAAAAATCAATAAAAATGTTTTAAACGGTCAAAAATCGTTAAATTTACAAATTTTAGCAGAATTTCAGTTGAAACAAAATTATCAATAAATATCTAAGACATGAAAAATTGATTGAACGCTTTTTTAATCCAAATGATACTAGGAAACGTACTTAAATTCCATTAATACTTCTGAACAATCTATAAAAACTGCATGAAATCTAAAAATCCAAAATGTTTTTTGAATCACGAAATTTCATCTAGTATGAGTTTTTTGCCATAAAATTGGTTTTTAACAATTTCTTCGTGCTTTTATTGCTCAAATTTCAATATAATTTACCATATTATATATAAGATAGGTAATCTGAGAAAATTCTTTTACACGATCATGCTGAATGACTGGAACTTTTCTTATATTTCCGAATAGTTTGAATAGGAGAAAACTATTTTAAAATTCCAGTCTTCACTTTCATCTCTCTCTCTCTCTCTCTCTCTCTCTCTCTCTCTCTCTCTCTCTCTCTCTCTCTCTCTCTCTCTCTCTCTCTCTCTCTCTCTCTCTCTCTCTCTCTCTCTCTCTCACTCTCTCTCTCTCTTTCGTGTAAAATTTAAAAAAAACATGTCATTGATACTCAGCAGCATGATCTGATTTCGTGATTAAAAAAATCTAATTTCTATGTTATTTATCTAAAGAAGCTTAAATTTGGAACGGAACCTTTGTGAGCCAAGTAGGGCAGGATTTTAACTTGCCAAACCGCAGTAGTATCAGCTGAGTGAGCTCTTAACGATAATTTCCATGCTATTTTTTACTCTACGAAGCTAATAAACACTAACCTACCTAAAATAAAATACGCTAATACGCTTAACACGTGGCTCACTACGTGAGTACTGATGTGAATTTTTTAACTTTGTTACATATCTTTTATTAATTGTTAGATTTTTTTAAATTAAAATTATAGATATGCTGATAGCTATAATGAAGAATAATAATTTCCACAATGGAGTCACATGGTTCCTGGACCATTATTAAAGTTTGATCCGGCCATCCGTGAACCATGACTACGGAATCACCACCAGCGTCCACCGATTATCGGTAGGTGAACGAAGGATAAAAAACTCTCCAAGATTTTGAAAGGACTTCCGGGACCCCTGGAAACTACAGTCCATTATTCAGGCTAATCCGCCTTGATGCATGGTCCGTCTAGATAGAAACCTTCACCCCTTCGCCAACCTCCTGATTTACAGTTGGGAGGGCCCAAACACCAGGTTATCCCATCCACCTTGCCCTCTCAGTATTAAAAATGCCCCCATTGTCTCCATTCCCTCCTTTTTTCCTAACCAAACTTTCCTTCGCACTTCTTCGACAATATTTATCGCTCTTCTTCATCCCTTCAAGGAGGAAATATTCTTTCATACCGTCTCTTGAAGACAATAAGAATTTCTCCCTGACACTTCCCCCATTTCTAAACCCTGAAGGTTTTCCTTGCCATGAAATTGTTTTATGGGGCTCAAATTATTGGTTTTCCTAAGGGTGGGGATTCCATTTATTTTGGGAAACCAACCCTCATCCCCGATTTTTCTTCTCTCCTTCTCGGATTTACGGACTTGGATGTGAATATTGAACTGGTTTAAAAGTTGCAATTAAGGTGCTGTCAAGTTTGAGTTTATCTCTTCCGTGTTGCTCGTAATCTTAAAGGATTCAACCTCTCATTGAAGAAGAATCAACGCTCAAAGGTTAAATTTCTATTTCCATCATCACAATGTTTAGTGACCTAGATTGCCAAAATATAGCACTTTAAGATATAGTTAATACTCTATGATAAATAAGTATACCAGGAAGAACAAGACGTAATATCCCAATTGTACCAGACGAAATCCTATATCACCTCAATATTAAGTGACATTAATGTTGAGCATGCCAAGAACTAAAAGAAGTAGGTAGCGTCTCAATTATACCAGCTGAAACCCTATTGTTCAAAGCTTCAGACCTTTCTATCTGCACCCTAAGGTTTCAAATATCTGTTAATACATAGTAGTTTGTATACATTACAGATTTTCCCGTTAGCTTGCACTAGGCTTAGGTAATTGTCAAATTCTTGAATTCCATTCTAATTCAACAAACAAAGAACCAACTCAAAATCGGACGGTACATGAAAACTGGTGATTGATTATGTGTCCATTCCGTTGAAAAGCTATGATTCTGGGGCTGGTTTGGTGATCTTGACACCATAACATATTGCTGAATTATCGGATTTACAGGTTTACAGCCAGGGGCAAAAAAAATATTAGGTACTTATAACTTTTAAAAACGTGTGGGTCATTTCACGCACTTTTTTTTTCGATATTTTTTAAAAGTCCTGATTTTCTAGTATTCTGTACCCATTGGTAATACAAGCTAGGAGCCAAATTTTCAGACCCCTTCTTCGCCCAGCGTTTTCTCTACAACTGTCCGAAGTTTAGGGGTGTACGCCAAACACTAACTTTTGTTTTAATTGCTCAACCGTTATTGTGCCCAAAAAAATAAGTAAGGTGGCCAATTCTTATGGTAAATCGTCTGCTCTTTCTGGTAGCCATGTCTAAATTTACAAACAACTTAAGCTTCCTCATGAAAACTCAAAATAAAAACTTCACATCCTTCTTTTTAACATTTCATCAATTTCGAATTTTTTGAAAAAAATTTTTTTGATCTTAAATCATACCTATCAGTATGTAGAATACGAGGTTAGGAGGACGTAATGGGCAGACAAACGGTTTGTCGCCAGTGGTACTCAATGTACGGCCTGAACTCCCTAAAAATGTGAGCTTCCCCACAAAAACTCCACATTTCATCAATTTCGCATTTTTTGAAAAACAATTTTTTGATCCTAAATCATTACTATCAGTATGTAGAATATGAGGTTAAGAGGACTTAATGGGACGACAAACGGTTTGATGCCAGCGGTACTCAATGTACAGCCTATACTGCCAAAAAACGTGAGCTTCCTCACAAAAACTCAAAATAAAAACTTCTTTTTCACATTCATTAATTATTTTTTGAAGAAAAAAAAATATTTTGATCTTGAATAATACCTATCAGTATGTAGAATACGAGGAGGTTAAGAGGACGTGATGGGCCGATAAACCGTTTGACGCCAGCGGTACTTAATGTACGGCCTGTACAGCCTAAATAAAATAAAAATTGAGTTTTCATTATAAAGTCCCCAGTTTATCGAATTTGCTTAGAACTAACTTCACATTTGATGGCACATCAGATAGGTGCAAATTTTATCATGAAAATTCAATTTTTCTTTTATTTTGGTAGTACAGGCCGTACATTAAGTAAAGTAAGTAAGTTAAGGCGTCAAACCGTTTGTCGGTCCATTACGTCCTCTTAACCTCGTATTGTACATACTGGTAGGTATGATTTAAGATCGAAAAATTTTTTTTTAGAAAAATGCAAAATTGATGAAATGTGAAAAAGAAATTTTTTTGAGTTTTCATGGGGAAGCTTACGTTTTTTGGGAGTACAGGCCGTACATTAAGTACCACTGGCGACAAGCCGTTTGTCGGCTCATTAACCTCGTATTCTACATACTGGTAGGTAAAACCAAAAAATTGTTTTTCAAAAAATGCGGAATTGATGAAATGTGAAAAAGAAGTTTTTATTTTGAGTTTTCATGAGGAAGCTTAAGTTGTTTGTAAATTTAGACATGACTACCAGAAAGAGCAGACGATTTACCATAAGAATTGGCCACCTTACTTATTTTTTTGGGCACAATAACGGTTGAGCAATTAAAACAAAAGTTAGTGTTTGGCGCACACCCCTAAACTTCGGATAGTTGTAGAGAAAAGGCTGGGCGAAGAAGGGGTCTGAAAATTTGGCTCCTAGCTTGTATTACCAATGGGTACAGCATACTAGAAAATCAGGACTTTTAAAATATCGAGAAAAAAAAGTTTGGCCGTTCGCGTGAAATGACCCGTATATACAAATACTAAGATTTGAAACAGTGGGACAACTACAGACAAGCCTGTGTCTGATCATTGAGTTTTATATATATAGTCAGTACTTCAAAGGGAGGTTTTCAATAAATAAGAACGGTTATCGATAGTTTTTCTGGAAATCCGTCAGGATTGTGGCCATAACTGAAGATTATCAGTTATCAGTAGAAAGGTAATATTAATAGATACCGTCAATCAAACCACTGTAAAATACGCACGGAAGCACGAACAACGCCTGGAGACAACATTTAGAACGTCATATTAGAACCTGGAGATGCTGTACGTCCTGGAAAACCAAGGTGAACTTCGGCGAGTCGTGCGAATGAAACTTCTGGACCTAGTTGTGCTATATCAATAGTGCAATGAAACTCAGTGTTAGTATTTCTGCTACTGCATAAGGGTTAGGTTTAGTTGTGAACCTACCTTACAGGTGTGTAATGAAGTATTATTGAATGGATTATCGCTTGATAAAATGTATACTTTTCAGTTGCAATAAATAAATCACGAAAAAAAGTAGGTATGTTCTATTCTCCCTGTGACTTACCATGGTCGAATTGGACTAAACATTTCAGTTCGTCTCTATCATCTCACTCCCTCTCTCTCATCTCCTTCTGTCCGTGGACTCCTTATTGAGAGAATTTAGCTCACTCAGCTGATCAGGAAAAAGCCTATAATTTCAAACGTCTCTAGAAACCCATCAGAACGAGTCATCAGGAAAGAGCCCATCATGTCCAACATTCTAGGGTTACAGCTCACTCAGCCTATAAGGAAGGATTTGATCATTTTATTCGTATTTTGATGTGCCAGAGAGGCTCCCTACCGAATGCTTTTTATATTCGCAAATAAGGCAGCGAATAAATTCCCGCTACTTCTGTGACACATTTTGGTCTCGCAATGTGGTCGCAATTCGGAATTTGGTCTTGCGTTATTTCCAGCAATAGGTTCCCGTAAATGCGTGTTCCACTTGTTGTAGACAAGTTGAACTCACTTGTAGCATCCAAATTCTAAGTTTTCACACTCAAATTATTCCTACCACCTACCCACTGATATTCACGTAGACAACCTGAAGTGGAAAATGGAGTTTTCAAATATCGTCCTTTCAGGGAGAACAGGGAGATTTTCAGTAAATGGGTACAGTTATCGATGGTTTCTATAGAAATCCGTCCTCAGGATTGTGACCGTAACCGAAGACTACTAGTTATTCAGTAGAAAGGTATATCCTCTATTCTCCCAGTCACTTCCAATGGTCGGAAACAAAGGATTCCCCCTCTCCGTTCATCCCACTCGTCTCTCTCTCTCTCATCCCCTTCTGTTTGCGGGCTCCTTATTGGATAACTTTATACATTTATTACGGATCGGTAGCGGGGCCGAGCGTTTTCAAACGCAATTACGGCACGCTCCGGTAATTTGTGCGGTCTCCGTGACACCGGGAGTCAAAGCTACCTCCCGCAACCTTCTTCAGCACCTAATCGACAGCCCCCGACCACCAATTTCTTCCTCAATGGCCCAACAAGATTAAGTTTAAACTAAGAAATATCACCTCTTTTCCCACCCCCCGAAGCGCTCTGCTACTTTTCCCTAATGTCTCGGTAGCAATTTAATTCCCCGACCTAATCTTGTAATCAAGTGCTCATCTATAAGGTTTCCTTGCCATAAAACTGAAGTTCCATGTTTAATGTATTTTAGGTTTTATGTTAACTTGAGATTTTCTCTTACAACACAAATTTAATCTAAAAAAAGAAGTAAAATAAATAAACGAATAATACCTACAAAACATGAAACATACTTTAACCTGAAAGTTCTCTCAGGTGATCAGAATCCATAAATATTTGCGGTTCTCACAGTTGTATGCCGCTCCGTTATCTAGCACGTTAAACATGTTCCATGTTTGTACGTTCCACTAGGCTAGGCAGCACGTAACCAAGGAGAGGTCCGGAGAGACGGGTAAAAACGTTGGAGAAGAAGACAAAAAATAAAATCAGTTAAGGACAGAAATACTTTTTGTTTGATTTCATTTTATTATCTTCTTCTGAGACTACCAACCATGGAACCATTTTTTCACTTTCGGGAGAAGAGAAGAAAATAGTGTCTAAAATCGAAATTTCCACAGGAAATTTACGCAATTACATGAAAATTACGTGAAAATACTAAAGAAAATGTAATCATCCCATATCAATTTCAAGAAATCGTATCATTATTAGCTGCTACCTATGCGCAAATGTGATATCCTTGTAACATGCATTACCACAACACTTTTCATCCGATTTTGATGAAATATTCCAGGAATGGTCGGGCTAACTGAGGATGGTCTACTATGAATTTCACCGCTGAAAAATTAGTAGTTACCTATCGCTGCACATAAGTATACTGAAATCTGTAAGCGTCATTTTCTCAATCCTCCATTGATCTCGATCAAGCTATACAATACTTACTATAGTACAAACTATACTTTTCGAGGTTCCACATAAGGTGCCGCGTTTGATAGTCATTTCCAACAGAAAAAAACATCTGCCAAGTTGGGTGGGCAGCATAACTCTCTCATATATTGTAACATGGGCTTTAGGTCTCGGTGGTATCCCACTATATCCCATCGGATTTATACATCCCACACCAAGCGAGCGAAGCGAGCAACATTCCCTACGCACGTGGGATTTCAACGAGGTTTTTCCTTCGGACTCGGGATGGACCATATCCCATAGTAGTATACTTTTTGGGGGACCTAGCCCGAAGTACTACATAGAACCTACAGATGTACTACATTGTCCAAACGTACTACACAACCGCCTCATGACGGTTCTGGGTCAATGTGAAGTGCGTAGCTCTCAATGACTGGTCATGTCAGCTCAGCTGTGTGTAGGTTTTTATAGTTTCGAGCTGGAAACAAAATTCTACCAACGTGAAATTTAAAAAAGGTGAAGTTGTTTCAAATCCTGGGGGAAAAAAATTCTGCTAAAGGGAAATTGAAAAAAAAAGTGAAATTGTTTTAAAAAGTTCTTAAATGTTGCGTGGATACCAGATGCGGGTCGGGAATAAAATAATGTTCTGGAGGGGGACCAGTGAAGTTGAGAGTTGAGTCATAATTTTTATCAGCGTAGCAACACGACATCCGTTCCCGCTGCAGACGCTAACGTCAGCAAATAGTTCCCGGAGGTAAGATCGGTCCTTCACAAGATTTAGTCTCGCTTGAGAACCCGTCCGTGGCCGTCCAAGTGTTATTAACCGAGGTGTCCTGGTGTCATTTTTAGCCATTTTCAAGAACATAATTACACAATAATATCATAGTATGTTACCAGATCCATTTTATTTCAAATTTATTCTAAACTTAGAAGTGCACAGTCTCGCAAACTAGAATTTGGGCGTACACGGAGTGATCAGTTTCCAGTGAACAGTTTTAGTGTAAAATGGTTCATCAGATATGGAGTTAAGCATATACCAAAAGGTAAGACATAGTTTTTTTTAAGCTAGAATTATGAATATTTTGCAACGTATCCCCTCCCCTTCACCCTCACAATATAAACATTGGACGTTGATTGGCTATTCATGACGTCACCTATGATTGCTAGACGCTGGTTGGTTGTTTAGACCTCACCTGATCTATGTAGTACAATTGGGATGATTGCTTGACGCTGATTGGCTGTTTATGACTTCACCTTAGCAACCGAGGTTATAAATAGACCTCAGTTACATGATTTTCCTCAGTACACCGTCGAAGCTATATAAAGAAGGTTGTACTATCGCTAGACTGCTGTAGTAATTTCGTACACCGTCGAGTTTGAGCTAGGTAAAGGAGAGCTACCTATTGCGACTTCAAACTGCTGTAGTATTTTCGTACACCGTCGAGTTTGAGCTAGGTAAAGGAGAGCTACCTATTGCGACTTCAAGCTGCTGTAGTATCTTCGTACACCGTCGATTTTGAACTATATAAATAAGAGCGTACTATCACGAGTTCAAACTGCTGTTCTTACGATCAATCATCGAGATTAAGAAGGAAAAAATAATATTTAAAATGCCTTTCTCTGGAGACAAACTTTCCTCCGACAAACGCCCTTTTCAGGACGCGACTTATAAATATTGCGATATTTGCTCAGTTCATCGATCGAAAAGTCAATTTGCTCGACATTTAAAATCCACAACCCATAAAAATAATATCGTCAAAAATGAAAATAAGTTTAGCAAAGGATTTTATGATCCAAAAAATGAATCTTTTCCAATTTCTGTTGCTAGAAAAAACAGTGGAGATACGTGGGTAAAATGCAGAGAAAAAAGCATTGATTTTAAAAAATATATGACACTGCCTGACATTAAAGATAGTTTAACAGAGTTTCTTTCTAGGAAACCAACACGACCTGCCAAAATGGAGCCTCCTCCTAGACGCGCCTCAACATCTGCTGTGTGTGTGGAAAATTTAGAGCAATATTATCATGTTCCCCTCATGTTGAGCCCTATTTGTGAAACTCCTCAAAATATCGACGAATCCTCTCTGTTCCCCTCAACATCTGCTGTGTCTGTGGAAAATTTAGAGCAATATTATCATGTTCCCCTCATGTTGAGTCCTATTTGTGATACTCCTCAAAACATCGTTGAATCCTCTCTGTTCCCCTCACCCCCTGTAAGGAAGATTCACGCTGATCCTGATAGAATAGTTAAATCGTTAGGTGAAAATTCACTCATTTCTAAAAAGGCGCCTCACTCTCCTCCAAAGGAAATCCCCACAGATCGGGAGAGAATCACAATCAAACTAGTTAAAGACTCTATTACCGGTCAATATAGGGTCGAACCACCCTCCAAAAACTTAGCCTCTTGTTCTCGCACTAGTGGTACCTCTTTAATGAATGTAAGTTCTAAAAAACATTGTTCTACTTGTAATATTATGATAGCAAAATCAAATTGGGCTCGTCATCTTAAAACTGGAAAACATTTAGAATCTCAGAACTCCACGGTTCCAAAAACTTCCCCACCTCATATACAAGGTAAAAAACATTGTTCTGTATGTAATATTCTAGTAACAAAATCGAACTGGGCTCGTCATCTTAAAACTGTAAAACACATTAACAACACCAAAATAAATCAAGGAAATTTGAATGAGTCGTTCTCCACAGAAGAGATAGTGACAATCAACTCACAGTTCAAAAAGATTATATGGACGTATCTTAAAGGTCCTATTGACATACCTACATTCTTGGCGTCATTAAAAAATGCGATGATAGACAAATTGTTGGAATATTGGATTTTGAATCCTTCAATCAAGTTGCAGTTAAGCCTGGAAGTGACATATTCGCGTGAAAAAATCGACGGGGAAACCCAATTCACAGACATGTACTTTCATACAAAATCGGACGTTATTACAACAAATATTGATTTGAATAATGTCCTAGACGAAAAATTTGATGATTTACAAAAAAGGGAAACACAGAACCAACCCGCCTCTGGATCAGGTTGGTCGTTATATCGACCTAAGAGATTAATCCTGAGTTTGAGCAATTTCAATCCTCTGAGCGGTTCGAGTTATATAGAGTTACCAGAGTGGGTCAAAAATAAAAAAGCATGCATAAACGTTAAAAATACTTCAGATAATCTATGTTTCATTTATTCAATATGTTGTGCTGTAGATATCATCCAAAGGAAAAATCCTCAAAATGTAAGTCATTATGTACACCGAGTGAATGATGAGATTTTCAAAGGATTTGAATACCCCATGACTTTTAATGACATCCCTAAATTTGAGAAAAAGAGCCAAAATGGATATGCTGGTTATCCCAGTATGGCTATCAACGTTTATGAGATCTCTGGGAACGAAATTAGACCCCTATTGATATCTAATCATTATTGTGCTGAAAAACAAATTGATCTGTTATACTTAACAAATGAAAAAAATAACCATTATGTATATATAAAGAATTTATCTTACTTGGTTCGTTCCCAAATCACCAAACACAAAGAAAAATTATTCTTTTGTCGGAGATGCTTATCATCTTTTATAAAGGAAGATAAACTTGCAGAACATTTAAAATATTGTGGCCACCATCAGCCTCTTAAACCTATGATGCCTCCTGAAGGAAGCATTTTGGAATTTAAAAACTTCCACAATAAATTCGAACATCCATTTGTAATTTATATTGATTTTGAATGTTTGCTGTCTGACCAAAAAATTGGCTGACGAAAAAAATTATGATGACAATTCGTATACTATAAAAACGAAAAAACATATTCCTTATGGATTTACAACATATTTAGTATCTAGGGTGGATGGGAAAATGTACAAACCTTGTTGTTACCGAGCAAAAAATCAGGAGGAACTTGAAAATATTCCTCGCAAGCTCATCGAAAAACTTCATGGAATCTTGAAATATATCGCGAAAAAATATGAGAATCCTTTACCGATGCGATTGACCGACGAAGAGGAACGAGCTTTCCAGCTATCGAATACATGTCACATTTGTGAAAAAACAATTGAACCGGAATCAGATAAACACAGAGACCATTGCCATCTTACCTCTCGCTATTTAGGCTGTAGTCATTCGAAATGTAATCTTGGGAGACAATTAGTTACAAACATCCCAGTGCTGTGTCATAACTTATCAGGGTATGATTCTCATCTGTTCATAAAAGAATTATTCAAATATGGTGATACGAAAAATAGAACCTCTGTATTAGCTAATTCGGAAGAAAAATATATAACCTTCTCAAAAAACATGATTAGGTTGAAAAAGGGGTATTTGAAGCTGTGCTTTGTAGACACATTTAGGTTCATGGCGAGTTCACTTGAAAAATTAGCGCAAAACTTGAAACCGGAAGAATTCACACATCTCAATAGCTTCATCAGGAATAAATCTGCTAGTGGGAAATATTTTCTTAGAAAGGAAAATGATGAAAATGAGCTTTTTACCATGATGCGAGGAAAAGGAATATTCCCTTATGAATTCATGGATACGATTGAGAAACTAGACCATAACCAAAAGCTGTCTCAAAATGACTTTCACGATTCCCTCAACAATAAAAAAATAAGCCTCGAAGAATACAATCACTATCTATGCGTATGGAATAAGTTAAAATTTAAAACTCTGGGGTATTATTCGGATTTATATAACATTCAAGATGTATTGATTCTAGCGGATGTTTTCGAGAATTTTCGAAACGTTTGCTTAAACAATTACCAACTTGACCCAGCTCATTACATTACAGCTCCTTCGTTGGCTTGGGATGCTATGTTAAAATTAACAAAAATAAAAATGGATCTGATTACAGACTATGATATGTATTTGATGATTGAAAGTGGCATAAGAGGTGGTATTTCCCAATGCACGAAACGGCACGTTAAAGCCAACAATCCTTACCTCAACGATTACGATGCTAGTAAACCGATTAATTATCTTAGTTATTTTGACGCAAATAACCTGTATGGATGGGCCTTGTCTCGTTCACTCCCATACGAGAAATTTGAATGGGTTCCCTCAACTAACCATGATATGGAATCTTGGAAAAATATAATAAAAAAATATGACGAAAATGACCCAGAGGGAATGATTTTTGAGGTTGATTTGCATTATCCAAAATCACTTCACGATCATCATAAATATCTCCCATTAGCTCCAGAACACCACAATCAAAAGCTATGTACTACTCTCTATAACAAAGACCGATATGTTGTACATATAGAAAATTTGAAATTGTACATTAGCTTAGGTTTGGAAATTACCGCTATTCATCGCGTCATCAAATTCAATCAGAAACCCTTTATGAAAACATACATAGACTTCAATACCAACAAACGCGCAGCTAGTTCAAACGACTTTGAAAAAGATTTCTATAAGCTCATGAATAATTCTGTATTTGGACGGACGATGATGAATTTACGGAAGCGTCAAGATATTAGACTCTGTGATGAAAAAAGAGCAAAAAAATTAGCGAAAAAACCTACGTTTTCTAGATTCACAATTTTTGATGAAGATTTTGTCGCTTGTCATATGACTCGTAACACGATAAAATTTAATCAACCCTTATACCTAGGATTTTCAGTCTTGGATTTATCCAAACATTTAATGTATGATTTCTTCTACAACAAACTCCTTGAATACGATCCTAATCTCAATCTGTGTTACATCGATACAGATAGCTACTTTATTGAAACTTCGATTGACCCTTATCAAATCATAAAAGAAAATATTGATGAATTCGATACGAGCGAACTGAAAGATAGTCACCCGTGTTATAGTAAAAATAATAAAAAGGTGATTGGAAAATTTAAGGATGAACTTAATGGTGCCCCCCTGGTAGAATTCTGTGGGCTGAGATCCAAATTATATAGTTATTCATATGTCAGAAAAGAGGATGGGCTTGCAAATCACGTAAAATGTAAAGGGATTAAAAAAAATATTGTTAAACAAACCATGAACATGGATGATCTGAAATCATGTCTCTTTGAGGGGAAGGATCAGTATCGTACGCAAAATTTGATCAGGAGTTATAAACATACATTGTACTCTATAACAATGAACAAAAAAGCTCTTAATTCTAACGACGACAAACGGTTTGTTGAGGAAAATAAAATAAATACTTTACCATGGGGACATTATAAGATCCCCGAATAGAAGAACCCTATAATAGAGCTTACTTCACTCTTATTATAGGCGTCACTTTTTAAAAAAGTGAGGAAAAAAAAAAAAAAACAGGAACGGGAAATTGTATTTTATTTAAAGTGAGGTTTAAGGGTTGGCTATTAAGGGGCGGTTCGGAGGCCAACTTAAGTAGTCTACAGTTCCCATTCCTGAAATTGATTATTTTATTTATTAATTTTTATTTATTTACCTATTTATAAGTTTTTAATTTTTTTTTTTTTTTTTTTTTTTTTTTTTTTATTTTTAGGTAAGATCTACGTATTTGGTCTTACAACGTTATTCAAAATATCGTAATTCAAGTTTATGTGAGATACTAATACCACGTAAACATTTGTTCCTTCAGGAGGATTGGCTGAAAAATCCACCGTAATTATAATATTTGATTTTGAGTTTGAAATGTTATCCGTATGTTTACTTGTGTCAATAACGTAAACACATTTTTTATTTATAAAGTTGACACAATCGTAAAGCATATCATTATTATTTTGATAAACATTTTTAAAATCTTTATACATTTCATAAGCAAGAGCGTAGTTACCATCCGTTATATTAAAGTTCTCCATTTCTTCAGGATAAACGTTTTCGTTTATCTTTACCCGTATATTTTTTACGTTCATAGAGCCGAAAACCGAAGAATCCTGCAACTGAGGACCCGTTTCAGATTGGAAAGCTACCATCACGAATGTAGGATTTTGAATGTTTCTAAAAATGTTAGTTACATCAAATGTAAAAGTATTTCCGTTGATACTCGGTTTTTGGATACACTGCCAATTCCTGAAATGGAACGGTATATTTTTTAGATCAGCTAATTCCTTCACCAACCTGATTTTGCATAGGGGATCAAATTCAATTAGTGGTACTCGTATCAAAAACTCATTTATGATTACTTTTCCTTCTGCGGGTAGGTCAGTTACAGTACCATCTTGTTTCCTCACTTTCCATCGGTAAATAACATTAGCATCTGTATCTCTGATAAAGGAAATTACGAATCCTCCTTTGTAAATTGGTATTTTAATATCTTCAAAAAACCCTAGACCTAAATGTGACAGATTCCCACATACGTAGAACGTATTTTTCTCCGCACTACATAGTGATGTAGAACCGTTATTTGAAAGAGCTTTAATTTCTGAGTTACTGTATGAAACAGTACTCTTAACTGTGCTAGTAACACCAGGGTATTCAACTTCATCAATCAAGTAATTGTGCTTTTTCACCTCGATTCTAGAAAACAAATATGGAACAAAGTTATCAACCAACTTCACCTTTGTATCGGCAGAATAATCAGTGCCATCAGCCTTCTTCAACGTACCAGAGATGAAATATTGGTACTTGGACATGGAAAATCCATCTCCGTAATCGATGTTAAATTCTGTCCTTTTGTTTGGTGAATTGAAATTTTGAGTACTGTTCGGGTAATAGTGTTTGTACTCGGAGCGAGTAATATCCTTCATATATTTTGAAAATACGTTCCCCATTGTTTCGTTTACCAAAGATTTTCTCTCAGCTGTTTTCCCTCTTATTATAAGTAAAAAAAAAAAAAAAAAAAAAAATTGAAAAGCAAAGCAGAGGTGGGTAAAAATTCTATTAAAACCAACTATCCCAAAAATATTTGTCTTTTTTCAGTTTTTGTAATATAGAGTTGAATGGAATTCGTTCATTTGCCAACAAGAACAAAACTACCAGACACAAGTGCCCACATATAGGCGGGTCGTGGTAATTTTGTATCCGGTCTTCATTGTAGAATAAACGACTTCCACCAAGATACGAAACTAATTCTTTCGGAGGGTTAGCATCACCATACGAATCAAAATAAAACTTATCCATTTTGTCTTTGTAAAAACAAGTCCAATGCGACCCTCTCGTTTTTGAGTCACCAAGATTTATTATTCCGCACTCGATTATGTTAGGAGTTTTTGGTAATGTATCTCGCATGAACACTCCTCTAAAATTATTTATCCCTAGCTTACTCGATGAAGCATAATAGTTGATGTTGAAGTTACTCAACGCTTCAAAATTTTTTTTGTTCTCTTTTTCGTTTTTAAATTTTTTGATTTTGATTGAGGACGGTGGTGGACATTTCCACCTGTTTTCTTGTTTTCCAAAGCTTTATTATGTCTGATCGTTTCTTCCAAGCGTTTCTGCCTATCTTTATAATCAATCACAGAATTAGCAACTGCAGCACCTCCTCCCAACAACCCACTAAGAGCTCCCAATCCTGCAAAAATGAGTGGTAAATACCCTCCCTTATAATTTTCTTGTAACTGTCTATTTGATAATACCAAGCGACACCCTTTCCCTTTTACTCGAGAGTTAGAAATTTCATTATGTTGCTTTTGTGTGAGACTAATTCTGTCTTTACCATTGTTTTGTAACAATTGTTCTTTACTCAACTGTATGATAACCCCGTTTCCTTGTTTGTATGCCGCTCGGATCTTGGCTCGTTGACCAGAAGTCAATGAACAATTCATTGAGCTATTCATGTTGCTGTTTCAATAGGTATTCGAAACGTCTTCTTATTATATGATTATTAAAATTTAAGTTGTGGTTCAATCCCCATCCCAAATGTTTGTTTTAGATTCATTGCAGTACCTGTCGCTAATGCCCAAACTCTCTCATTCAAATCAGCATCTTTTGATCTTAATCGGCTCCATGCCTTATCCTCCAAAACTTTGTCAGCAAGGTGTCTGTCCTCGGTTTTAGGGTTATCTCTATAGAAAATATCATGCTCTTTCGCGGCTTCATCGAGTTTATTCACACCCACTTGTCCCTTCTGTAAACGAGAGTCCAAATTAGTCCCCGGCCCCAGAAAATTATATCCTGGAGCATGGATCTCGAAAGGAATTTTTTTCAGTATTGAATTGAACAAACCCGATCCTACCTGAGCTCCTTTTAGAAATTTCGTTGGTACTGCTGAAACGAAACGGATTAAATATTCTATACCTTTCGGAGAGTCTATAATCTCTTCGAGACGATCATTGAAGAAATTGAGGATGGCTACTTTCTCATTATGAAAGTTATTGTTCCCAGCCTTTTCCTGGCTGTATATGTAATGAAGTCGAACAATCAGCTCGTTCAAATTATCGATATATTTATATTCAATAGGATTTTCATTAAACTTTAACACCCCTGATCCAACATGTTCAGTTTTGTTCTCATCATTGTATTTTTTCCATATATGCTTAACTAGACATGTCCATTTATCAGCTTTGCTAGACTTTGGTTTTTTGGATATTTGGTTATTTCCATGGAACATAGATTCTGTATCTATAAGTATTTTTTCGTAAATTTCTAAATCCTGCGGTGTGTAGTGCTGTTCGAATGGAGCCTTCTCATAAGTTAACAAACGCCAAAGACCTGAAGTGCCCGTATACCTTTTGGTCCCTACTATAATATCATTATTATCGAACACAACAGGTGTATTTCCAATCATGTACGATGCTATTTGATCATTATAATAAAGACCAAATGATTTATCACTGGCTCTTGGTAGAAACTTTGTAGCGATTTTCCCCAACTCCATTTGTTTAGATGCTCTATCACTGGGTGTATCGTATATTTTACTCTCATCTACCTGAGGATATTTTTCTAAAGCCTCAGCTGCAGGATTTGGTTCAACCTCAATATTTGGTTTATTTGATATCATTTTTACAGGTGTACTGTGATGAGTATCCGGAGGAAATTTTATAGTTTCGTTAGATTCCTCTACACTACTTTCCTCGTCATCCACTTGATCAATATCACCATATTGATTTTTAAAATGAGCTATTGATCTTTGGAAAGGTACAAGCTGAGTTTCAATTTTTTTTTCTAGATTCTCAATAGCGTTTGTAATAGGTTTATAATCATTAGCTGCATCCTTTTCTATAAGATTCTCTATAGCACTTGTTATAGGTTTATATTCCTCTTTTCTGTAAATGTTGAGATCTTGATGTTTCTTCTGTGCGCGTTTAAACTTAGCAATTAACTCTTTTTTAAGGATATCCAATTTCTCGGCCTCCTTAGCGTTGGTAATCAATTTTTGTTTATCCATCTTGATCTTTCTCTCTTATTATTATTCTATACTATTGAGTGAAGTACTAGGTACACTGAAAGAGAAATTGCACGCGAGTTTACCAGTCGATTACGTTGGGATATTATATCCGACTGCATACACCCATAAAAGTGAATTCCATACAACCTCGAATTTTTCTACGAGTGGATCTATTGTCCTGGGAACGTTCATTTATCGTTAAAATAACGTGATTTAGCGTTCTTTTGACGTTCGAGGGTCGTTCAGGGGTCGTTCTAGGAACGTTCATTTATCGTTAAAATAACGTGATTTAGCGTTCTTTTGACGTTCGAGGGTCGTTCAGGGGTCGTTCGAGGAACGTTCATTTATCGTTAAAATAACGTGATTTAGCGTTCTTTTGACGTTCGAGGGTCGTTCAGGGGTCGTTGGAGGAACGTTCATTTATCGTTAAAATAACGTGATTTAGCGTTCTTTTGACGTTCGAGGGTCGGTCAGGGGTCGTTGGAGGAACGTTCATTTATCGTTAAAATAACGTGATTTAGCGTTCTTTTGACGTTCGAGGGTCGTTCAGGGGGTCGTTGGAGGAACGTTCATTTATCGCGGTAATATTATTTCATTCAACTGACATTGGTATTTCCCACACTTCTTGTTCTTGGTTAAATCAATTGTTATAAATCCGTGGTCCTTCTCCCAACACTGCGCACAAAGCTTAGAAAATTCGGTCATTGTCATGTCACCAACAACGAAGTCGTTATATATGTTTTTCAAGTAATATTTGTTCTGCGGAAATATAAACACAATATTGACATTATTGCGTATCACCTGCCTGTCAACCAAGTTGTAGCACTGAGCCAAATAAATACAGGATATATCTTTATGACGCCCCCTTGTGAAATAATTTTTAATTTCTATTTGTTTCTCGAGAAGACAATCATCAAAAACCACTAATGAATCAGGATGACATTCGTCGACTGAAATTATATCTTCGCAATTAGCAAAGGAAAAACAAATTTCCTGGCCTACTTCATTTTCTACAGAACTATAGCGATCGAGCAATTCCTGATAAAGAGGTTGGTTGAGTGATTTGCTAAATATGTATAAATAAGTGTAATCGATCCAATTCTTGTATATGAAATTCATAAGCAATGTTGTTTTACCACAGTTACTGGAACCAATTATTATCGCCCTCATGATATCGGGAAATTTTTTATTGTTCTTCTGCGGTCGTGAACCAAAAGGAGTAACAACGTACTCGTTTTTTGTCTTTTGTGATTTTTTCATTGTAGCTTTGAGTTTAGTTGGTATATATTCTTATGTATTGTGAGCTGAAAAAAAAATTTCCCAAGGGCCGACACAGGCGGCCCGGTGAGCGAAATCCCAGACAACCAACTGCTTGACCTGCCGAGTTTCTCGTTCGTACATCCTTCGGACAAACAAGTATGGATGGAAGGGAAAGCTATCGCTAGATCGCTTGGTTACAGTGATCCAGCGACCACTTTATCGAATCACTTGAAAAATTCGCCGTTCAAACGTTCTTGGTCGGACCTCACTAAAGGTATCGAATTCGCGTCGACACCTTCAAACTGGCAGCCCACCACTACGATGATTTTTTACCTTCTGCGAATGTCACCTTTTTCATTGCAGCTTTGAGTTTAGTATATTCTTATGTTTTTCCAATAGAAAAAAATAGGTAATAAAATGTCATGATAAAATTAAAACGTTGTTTTTAGAATTTCCGATCGGTAAAATGAACCAATAATCTCTTCTCCATCCAACGCTTTTAATTTGTAAGTGATGGGTTCTGTGTAAACAATTTTATCAACAATGAAAATTTCTTTCGTCCAGTTACTACCATATTTATTGCCAAATGTTTTCTTCTCCTTAGTTATCCTCACACGATCTCCTACTTCAATATCACTCCGAATCACTGAGGATTGTTGGTATCCTAGTAACTTCAAAATGGTATTTTCATTGTGTTTACCAACGTCCGCCGGGCTTGTTCGTATAGTTCTGTGATAACTATTATTGTATTCCTTGATGAGTTTTTGCAATACATCAATCCATCTATAACTTTGATTTACGTAAAAGTGTATTTTCATCTTACCATTCAACGTTCTATTAAAACGCTCTATTATAGACGATTTCTCCAAGCTCTCTGTGTGGTATAATTTAATTGAATATTTATCTAGAATGGTTTTGAAGTGCTTATTTTTGAATTCTAATCCTTTATCCGTGTGAAGGAGATTGGGGGACGAATGATTGTTTCTTTTGGCTTTTGTTATTATTTTTTGGAAAGCATTAGAGACTGTTGCTCCATCCTTCTTTTTCAAAGGCTCACTCCAAGCATATTTTGAAAATGTATCTATCACATTAAGCATATATTTATAACCATCATTTTCATCACTATAGCTCGCCATCACAATCAAATCTGCAGCCCATAAATCATCTACCCCCAAAGTCACAACTTTACGTTTTTTGAACTTTTTTATGATTGGTTTATACAACTCCAATGCTTCTGTTTGTCTATCGTTCGTACTAATATCATTATGATTGGAATGCCATTCCCTCTTCAAAAATTGACTCTTCTGACTAGTGCATACTTTACACTTTGCCACCTTTCTCCAAGAACCATTCGATGCTTGAACCATAGATGAATTAACATTTTCAGTTTTTTTCTTGCATTTGAGACAATAAAGTCGTTCCTTCATTTTTCGATTAATTTCAAGTATACAATAATATCTGCTCCTGAAAAATCGAGTTCGACCCCTGACTCGTTCTTAAGTTCCAATTCTATTTTATTAATGGATCTCACGCTCTTATTAATGGGAATGTAATTGATTTCATTTGGTTGTTCTGTAATTAATGAACCAAAACGAATCTGTTCCGTTTTAGGACAGAATGTGTGTAGTATATCCTCTTCTTTGTGAGTATTAGAGTTGGTGTAGTGATTAGTGATTGCTGGTTTTACTAGGTTGCAATGGATTTCTATCACTTTGAAAGGATCTAATCTGTGATATGATTCAGCTGTGTAATAAGTTTGTTTCTTGAAATAACTCGGCACGGACGACTTTGATCGAGAAAACCCCAGCAAATAACCTAGACTCGATAAATCTACGTCAGCAGGCATTTTCATTTCAATTTTACCAGTCATTTCATTCATACGAAGATAATACGAATCCTCATCAATATCAAACCCAGGAAGAGTTTTATACTTTGTCTTAGTGAAGTCCAAGAACAAATTCTCAAAATTATTCACTTTATAATTCCCTTTACCTATGTATAATGTTTGATGATCGTCATCCTCACCAGTTTCAGGTTCGTAGTTGTGAAAGTTAACTTGAATGGGCTCGGGAACATTTAGAACGTAATTTCCACCATAAAATCCTGTCAAACCTAGTAAATATTCCTTATTTTCATCTAGATGAATAGGTTGTTCTAATCGCAACCTCAAATTCGAACCTCTGCCCGTTATTTTGAAGAGCGTCATGATTTTTGTATAATCGGTACTCTTATACAAAATTTGTCTATCTTCTTATTTAAAAAAAAAAAAAAAAAAAAAAAAAAAAAGATCCCAAGTTCCACAGAGTCGAATGGTTGCAGGTTATGTTTATGACTAGGGGAGAGGTGGATTCGGTGATGGGCTACCGGGGTGTGGGTTGAGAACAGTTCTATCAATGCTCGATTTCGAGACTGCCTTGGTGTTACAGCGGCTGAGGAATCTGCTGATTCTGCGTTCCTCTCCGCTCAACACCTACGCGTTCTGATATCTACACGAGAGGGAGTTGTGTTTTCTAACCAACGCAGTCCTCGGTTTGATCAAATTCTACTCCACCATTTATGCATTTTCTGAATACTAGATGAGGTTTTTTGTTTAGATCATCAAGAATTTCACTATCGATCGATCCAAGTCTCGGTGGTAAAAAGCAACGGAATCCGTCACTAAACACCATAAGTCTCTCACCAAATTTTGTTTGAATTTTTTTCAGTTCTACAACACTATATAATTTACCAATTTCTAGTTCAGAATACTTTTTCAACTCATTAAACTTCTCCTGATTGGATTTACCAAGGGAGTTGATTACATTCAATGAGGAAAACATTTTGAACGGTTTCTCAGCAATCTCAGCTCTTTGTCTTTCTTATTATAGAGTGTTGAAAATTCAACAAACACAACTTCACCTTTTTCAAATTTCACGTTGGCATAACTACTTACCAGCTCGAAACTGTGAAATCCTACACACAGCTGACATGACCAGTCATTGAGAGCTACGCACTTCACATTGACCCAGAACCGTCATGAGGCGGTTGTGTAGTACGTTTGGACAATGTAGTACATCTGTAGGTTCTATGTAGTACTTCGGGCTAGGTCCCCCAAAAAGTATACTACTTCCCTGCACTTTCCTAGAACCTAACACGAGTTGATCCACCAACATTAGAACCTAACAACGAGTTGATCCATCATCAATCAATTATATAAATATATATATCCAATGTTTAAATTAATTAATTTCTTCAATTCATTTAAATTATATCAACTTTTAAATTTATATCACCTACCTAAGCTTCAGAAGTTCACCAACAGGTGCCAAAAATTATAGTAAACCCGGTTACTTTAGTAAAAATTCCATAGGAATTCTATCGGCTGATACGAGATTCGTAGTTACAAGACGATTTTTGCTATATTCCACCAGCTGTGGTTTGCTCTCATGTTGTTGATTTTTTTCCCCTGCCAAAGTTCTAGTCCATAGAGAGAGCAAATGGATTAACGTACAGCGACTGGGGTGGTTTCATCCGATTCGTCCGAATGATGTCTATAAATGGGGGGGGGGGGGGGGCTGAACCCAAAAACACCTTGAAAGTTTTGGAGATCTCGATTTTTAAATTTTTCAGCCTTACTACCCTTTATGTTTAATGAGAATTGATGCCCATGTTACAGTCAAATTCCTGTCCGATGTATGATTTTTTTTTTAGCCAAATTTCATAAACTTTGGTTCACTAGTTTTAGAGAAAAGCTCTGACCGACGTAGACAGACGATTTCTTTCTTTCTTTCTTTTTTTTTAATTCGATTTTGTATTCTACGACCTTTAGTCTTCTCGGGGAGATAACGATGGTCGCCCAAAGATCCGTCAGTGCCCGGGGAATCGGACGGTGTAAATCATATTCATTATTATTCCATTGCTCGGTGGCGTAAATTATGCTTATTCCTTTATTTTCTTCTCTTCACTTGATTTTCACTGGTTATAGAGAGGATGTTTGAAAACGTCCCAGCCCTTAGGCAACACACCCAAGATACCTATTATGTCACTAGCTGGTTCACCAGTGTGTTGCGCAGGTTGACTTGAATATACGTAAGCCCCCCTCACCCATCACATTTTGGGACATCCCTAGGGATCTGATTCAGAAAATTCCGTACTTGAAAGTACTTACATATAAATTACCTATTAGGACCAAAATACTGAGATCAACCCCTACTTCCTCTCCACAAACACCCCCCATATTTCAGATTAAAAATATTCTTGATAGGTGACCTAAAAGAACGTTCAGACTAATCCAATTTCATTCTTCCGAATATCAGATCACCAGTTCTTTCGGTGATGATGATGATCAAATTAGTCCATTTAACTACCCCCTCCCCTCCTCCTTTTTTTCCTTACCACAAACAACTCCCTTTGGTTAAGGCTAGAAATACTTTTAATAGCCTATCATTGAGGCTGCCGTAATCTAAACATATTATCCCAATCAGATCCCCAGTTTGTTCAGTGATGTCAAAGATACCCCCTTCCAAACCCCGTCCTCCAAAAACATCCCTATGGGTCGGAATTGAAAATTTCTAAGTATGCTGTGGTTTTTTAGAGTAATCCAAACATATTTGACAACTTAGATCCCCCATTGGGGTGATGACGTTCGAAACGATTTAACTCCTCCATCCCCCTCTCCCTCCATTGTGGGTCAGTTTTGAAAGTTTTGAAAAAAGTAGTCTGTGACTTGAAGTATAGTAATCCAAATATATTTGATAATCAAATCCACAGTTTGTTCAGTGATGACAAAGATACCCCCCCCCCCCCCCCCCCCCCTCCACCGTCCCATAAAACACCCCCTAAGGGGCAGCTTTGAAAATTTTCAAGTAGCCTGTGATTAAAGTTAGAATAATCCAAACATATTTGCCCTCTCAGTTCTCCAGTTCGTTCAATGGTGTACAAGATACCCAATTTCACCCCTCCTCAAAAAATTTCATGATTGTAATCAATGTACAGACAGACATATTTACGATTTTATTAATATAGGATATCTCTGGCATGGAAATAAGTAATGACGACGCCAACTTACTATAGCAGCAGTTTGGGGAACTAAATAGTTCAAATAGTTCAGTTTCATTGGTAAAGTAGATTAATAGTGCTTGAGTGTTAGCACACCTTCTTTGGTAATGTATTGACTTTTGCGAAGATTCATAAATAAAAATGAACTAATGATGATGCTGCAGGTATCTCGGAGCCTAGAGTGGGACGAGATGGGTTTCCTCTTCCACCGGCACGCCTCGTGTCGACGACTGTCCACGGAGACACGTCCACCAAACACGCGCAACTCATCTCCTTTATGTTCCCCGCTTGGGGGCAGCTGGTCGATCATGATCTCACTCTCACCGCTGAAACGAAAGGTAAAGACTGCTGGTCAATTCTTATACATATCTTTGTACTATAAGTTTCATAGTTTGTAATTTAACTAAAATTTAAAAAAAATAAAATTTGATTAAATGTTTCGTGAGCACCTTACGGGACAGTTCAATCTAAACCAGTGGTTCCAAACTAACAGGCTGCGGTCCACTGATGTATCCTATAGAGGCCCCAGCTGGGTCGCAATGTCCTTGAAGAAAAAACCCTGCAAATAATTCCACATAGGTTTATTATTTCTGTATTGGATTGCCCTTCTATGCACAACGCTTGTCAAAAGACTGTATATACATTAGCAGAATATAACTGATGAGACATCAAATTGCCTTGGTATAAGAGCTCAAACAAGGCAGAAACAACTTAAATTCAGATCGGTTTGCTGCAACTCTTTTTGCTTCTTTCCATGATCTGCCAGCCCGGCGCAGTTCCCTTCCGACTGACCTTCTTCAAGTCTTTCTCGGTCGTCCTTGTGTCCTTCCCTCGCCCTGGGGATTCCACTGCAAGGCAGTCTTCTCTACAGCACCGTCTGGCTTCCTTTGAGTATGTGCTTCCACTCCTGGGAGGAACTTCCAGTTCCTATGATTAAATCTTGTTTGATTGGGAGCTGTTTGGTGGTTTGCCATAACTCATCATTAGATATGGTGTTCGACAACCAAATCTCTAGGATGCTTCTTTAACAGCGATTCACAAAGGTATAGAATTGGCGAGTTATGTCATTGGTAACATTCAATGTCTCGCTAGCATATAGCAAGACCGGCTTAATCTTTGAGTTGAAATGTCTGAGGTTCGTTCTGCGGGATATACTCCTGTTCTTCCATATAGGAAAGAGTTGGATAAAGGCACAGTTTGCTTTCCGTATTTTACACTTCACCTTTTCAGAATGAAAGGAGTGAGACGCCATTCATGACCGAAATTCCAAGATACACGAAAGATTTCACTTTTTCTACTGGCTCACTCTGGAACAAGCAGGTCTGGTCGTGGAACTTTAATCCTCATTTCATTAGTTAATTACCAACCTTGTTTTGAGAATCACTGTAATGATGTGAGAGGAAAGGTCGAAGGCGAAATTGGGGTCATCCAAATGCTCATGCACTCCCCACTGTATACCAGGGCGGCTTCCCTCAAGACAACCCTTCAGAATACTAACAAGGACTGCGACAAACAGAGCCAGCGATAATACACGTCTTTGCTTCAAGCCTGTCGGTATGTTTATTGGGCATGATAGGTTTCTCTCATGGGTTATTTCCAACTGGAAGCCTCCATAGTGGTTCCTGACCAGGTTCATTGTCTTTCTAGGGATTTAATACCTCTGAAGGATTTTTTAAATGATGTTCCTATCCAGCGAATCGAAAGAGTTTTCAAAATCAATTTGGAACAGAATGTAAGGCGCTTTGAAACTTCACTCACTGTCCTACTCTGTCCGCTCTGAAATCAGCCTACTCTTTTTTGACTATTTCTTTAACACCCTTGAGGATTTTAGTCAAAGCAGCTGTTAATTGGACAATGGAAACTGTACTGTTCACTGGGTTGAGTACCTATACCGGAATATTATTTTTAAATATTAGAATAAGTGGTCATTTTCATGTTTTTCCAACGACTGAGCTGTATTGTATCTAACGTACACAACATATGAGAAACCAACTACTGAACCAAATACAGTAGTAGCCACTTAAAGCCAATACTCCCCCTTCAAGTGTACCACTCGTAACAAGTTCCGAAGAACCTCAAACTTTGGTTTAGGTAGAGGCTTCGTCAATCCGTCCGCGATCATCTCGTCTGATTCCAGATACTGCACACGAACGTCACCTCTTTTTCGTTACTTTTAAGCACATCAAATTCATCTTCCACTGTCACTACACAGCAGTTCCATTCCTTTGGCTTCGGGATTCGATTTGATCTTCGAACTTCCACTGTGCTTGTGCTTGGAACTGATTGATTGGCGAGTGGTTCAGCTTCGGGAATCAGTGATTCTGCTGGAAACCAGATCTCTTGCTCTGATTCTTTCAAGTACTGCTCAACTATATTGTCTCAAATAAAGAGCACTGTTCACTGTGCTGAGTACCTATACCAGAATATTATTTTTAAATATTGCAATAAGAGGTCACTTTCAAGTTTTTCCAACGATCGACCTTCATTGTACCTGTCTAACGTACACAACATATGAGAAACCAACTACTGAACCAAATACAGCAGTAGCCACTCAACTTCAATAATTTTGACAATCTAATTATTGTCATGACTAAGTATTGCCTACCAATTTAATTAATATATATATATATTTTAATTATCAAATACGGATGAAGGAGAATGATAGGTACGCACAAATTAGCAACTTGAATGTGTTTATTTATGGAATTCTTTATTGTGCTCCAGAAAGAAAACTAATAGGGGATTTTGTTACTAAGTTGGAAGTAGTTTTATTTTTATGTATAACTACTGTTGGCTAGGGAAAAATCAATGGAAGTTTCAAACAAATACGAGTAAAACCAGGAGAACGGAAACAGCAGAACTTTCTGAATGCGCGGAATCAAGCGAAATGTACATAAATGATATGAATATTTTTTTTATCAGAAAGTGATACGCCATCCTACCAGTACTAAGGACTGATCAGATCTCATTTTAAATCTTTTCGAAATGAAGCAACTACCAATTTAGAATTGAGTAACCACTTCGAAAAACGGTTACCTTCACCAACTTGCTGTTTTCCCCAAACTGAAAAACGCTGTTTTTCATCACTTTCATCTAGCCGATTTTTTCTGTCGAGGGATGTCACTCATATTTATTGAACGAGTCAGAAAAATGGTTATGTATTATAAAACTAAAAAAGGATTTGCTATATTGTATGTTGATAAAAAAATATTTGCACAACAGAGTTGTAACGCGTTTAGAGAATACATCAAGAGGAGACGAAGAAATATAAAGAAAATGTAAAGTTATCATGAAGGGATCCAGAGAAACAGTTAGGTACATAAAAAATTGTTGAATTAGTTTTGACGGATCATTCCCTTATATATCAACCAATGTGCATCAGGGCTCCGGAAATACAAATTTTGGTCAAGGGTTGTTCGTCAACTGTTCGTCAAGGGTTGACAATGCAGTAAGTACTCGTAGTATCATTCAAATTTATTATCATTGCGTCAGCGAAATTAATTTCCTGAAAATTGCAGAAACTTTAATTGGACGGAATTCAATGAACACTGGTTGATTCATAAAGGAAATGATCCTTTCTGATTCATGAATACAAAAGTACACGTTAACAATGGTTACCAAGCGGCATAAGGAGAAGAACAGATACTGTTGGCTGAAAAGATCTTTCAAGCAACGTAACTCTTTTTTGGCTTGTACTGAGCAAGGATGAGAGAGGTACAGGTCTGGGTAGGTGGTTGTATCCCGACTTGGAGAAAGAACAAGAAAAAACAAACGTTCGATAGAGAAGTGACAAACTGCAAAGAACATGAGGGTTGCGGAGTCGGATCGGATGAAGAAAATCGACATCAGTGTAAGAAAGAAGATATAAATCTGAGAAACGGCGGTAATAGCTGAATCGGCTGGGTGGGATTGTCCTTTGAAATTGAATATTAGACACATCGGTGAGACCTAGCAAGCGGTAGGGAGATAATGTTTGACAGATTTATGTCTTGCTGAGGGAAGGAAGGAGGTTCGACCAAAACGGGGATCCAATTATTGGCCCTGTCGCCAGCCAAGAAGAGCTCGGCTGCCTCTCAGTAGGGGTCGACCTGTGTGGGAGGGATGCGAAGGGGTCTAAATGTTTTATCTGGTCCCTTCTGCTACAAATGACCCTTCACAAACCTTCCTACCTCCAGGCCCCTCAATAAACACCTTTACTTAGCCAGGAGTCCTTTGCTGACTTCAAGTTTCTCTCCCCTCTAGTTCGTTTCCTTTGTTTAACCGCCCATCTGAGATGCAACCGTTTCCCGGAGAGAAATGTTAAAAGGGGTCCAGCTTTTTACACCTTTACATGGATTTTAATGAAGACTTATCACGAGATGGAATTCATTCCAAGACTTTATCCTTGATTCAAGATAATTCGTAATACAGGGTGTTATGATTTTCAACGTTCTGTCAAATCATGTTTGTAGTAGTTTTATATATTTGCACTAACTAGCTATTCTGTCTGTTTAATTTATTAATCTCGAGAATTAGACCTTGATGTCATTCACCAATCCAAAACTCGGTTAAATTCAGTATGGAATAACAAAGTTTACCTAACGTAGTTTAAGAAAATCTATCCAGTCGCATGCTGGACAATTTGACGCGTCGGGACAGCAAAGTCGTCACTGCTATCACCACTCTTCACCTGTTGACCTGTCCCGCTTCCATTTTAATTACCAAAATAATGAAGATATTTCGGGATCTCAATGCAATTGGGAAGTTTTCTATAATTTCTAATGAATATCGTAGTAACTCTATAAGGGCACGCTATTCATCATCCAATCATAATGTGTGCTATCATCATTATCATGATTTACTATACATAATTTTCCTCTTAATCCTTGTGCTTGGCTACTAAATAGTGTCAGCGTGTGCTATTTCTAATCAAATCTAGAGCTCGTCGTATTTTTCTATTATAGAACGAAGATTGTTCCTCGTTATATTGAGTGATAAAATGCAAGTGGTCGCATTATGAGAGTGGTCCTGTTGAATATCTGCCACCTTTCTGGGGAGATAACTTCTATGAACGAATACCTACCACAAAAATATTAAATACGTACCTAGGTTTTACGCTTATTTTCAAACAATTATGATTTCTTTTAAATGCCAACTCTCGTAAAATCATTTTTATAACTAGAAGTAATAACCGCACACAAATGCTACAGCCATATTTATTTCACGGCTAACGGAGATTAGCAAGTGTAACTGCTTGGATTTAGGGTGTTTAAACTTGAGCTGCCTCAGTAGGATTTTTTAGATTTTGCAATGCACAGGTGAAAGATGGTAAGCTGTAAACTCTGTTAATTTCCCATATTTTCTCGTTTAAGTTTTTGGTAAAAGTGGGCGTTAGTTAGAAGGAGGTGTGAAGGAAGGTAGTTCGGTAGGGAGGAGGGAAGGAAAGAGTTGATTGAACAATTAGATACCCGCCGAGTACTGCACATCCATTATACCCAAGTAAGTGCTTCGTGAACATGTGCTAACTATCGATCGATCAGTATCAGTAACAAGGTTGTGATGGATGTGGGTAGTTCTCCTACTTGATTCTTCTAATTGCCGCATCTCAGGATAATTTCTGGGCTTTTCAGCTTTCAGAGTATCCTCTGGACCTATACCCTTTGAAGGGGTAACTACTCCATTGCCATCACCTCCTTGTCATAAGGCCGAGCTTGGATGGCGATCGAAGTTACTTATTGAAACCAAACCATATAGGGAAGTTCACAACAGTGTTGAAATGAATCCTAACTAAAATTCTAAAACTGCAGTCCAATCGCTACACACATCTCTCTTAAAACTTCATAGGTAGGAATTGTTCATTTTAAGCAGTTGCTTTGAATATAAGGAGTTTTCAAGATTCTTAATAGAACAATCGAGAGGGCTCAACTAAAATTCTCTGATGTGTTCTGGAGACAGTAGGACGGTTTACGTCAGTGTGTAAATCGAAAATGTAGGTTTTGTCTATGGGATATAGTAATTCAGTTCAGTGAGCCGAATAGTTGCTTGGTTTTTACTCACTGTAGACGCTTTGGAGCTCAGCTCTTGGGTTTCTATGATAACATATCACGGATTCTCTTCCATTAAAAGACTTTTGGGGTCTGTCAATCTAGTTGTATAGTCGAGCTGGCTACCTCGTTGTCTTCACTGCCTTGGAAAAAGAACTATTATCAGTCCATCGATCGAGGTGGCTTCATTGCTCAGGACCGGGGAGGAGAGCACTTCTAAATTTAACTTCCTGTGTACCGTATTTCCCTGCCTAACCCCTTCATATCCAATACAGCAGTTATCAAAATGTGTTAGCTATTCTCATCCCTCTGATAAGGAGAATTTCACAACGGGCAGAGCAAAACTTGAGGAAACTTCTTGCTCAGAATATTCTTCTTCCTGAGGGATTATACTTGATTAAAGATGTTTATTTATTGCTTGGTGGTTGGAGATTGAATGTGATCCCATGTGGGGCGTTAAGAGTATTTCGGTCCCTTCAATCACAAGCAGGGCTAAATTGCAAGGAAATCCCTACTTTCCCATTGGTCATTTGATTCTCATCTACACTGAGTCTGAGTGAGTATCCAGTTTTCCAATAATTGGTATGCGGAAGTTATTATTAGTGCTATTGGTTGCTTCCATGTTTCTCGAAGTAATTTTCCCGGGAAACTTACGTTCGGCATCCAGGCTGAGAAAGCGTTACTTTCGGCACCTGGCTCATTCAAAACCGAGTTTTACTTTCGCCACCCAAGTTACGCCGGGCGACCGACACAAATTTTCCTTCCCAACTTTAACAGAATGAGGACTGTCTCTCACATTGATATGATGAAGGGTGTGGTTATACATTTGTGTTCGGTGCATCCCAAACTAATAAATGTTGGGGTGTGATGTGACGCTTCAAAGTCTCTGTTGAAGTGAGAATGAAAGGATTCGCAGGCATTTGTTGTGCGAGTAACGGCAGATGACGGTCTTGCCCTGAGCGTTAGGGTGTACAGAGCGTTAATTGTTAAAGCGAACGTAAATGTCATGCAAGTGTTGGGCGAATTCGACGGTACCTAGCACTACTAATCGCCAAGGCTTTTATAATGACTCAGTTTTGTTTCTTACTTATAATTAAAATACTTTTGATGATTTTAAAATCGTATTAGTAGTGGAAATCCCGTTCTTTGGTACTACCCTCAGAAAGACCCTCATTTTATTGATTACCTCATTCTAATTTGGGTGTATTTCGCTCCGCCTAGGTGCTTACCGTAACATATTTCGCTCCGCCTAGGTGCTTACCGTAACATTGGTGCTGAGAGTAAAATTCGGTTTTGCCCAGCGCCGGGTACAAACGTAATCACAGATGGTCAGGCGAATAGGTTCTCTTTTCATTTTCTAGACGCTTGGTGTGAAACGAAGGCCCCCCAGTTCCCCACATTAACGACTTCCTGAATCTAACAGCTGAATTCAAAATTGTCGGAAATTTATCTCAAAATGTGAAGAATAACACAGATTTGCTGTTCATGTTCCCTAGTAGAAGCTAACGTGCTTTTGGTACGAAAGCCCCACGAAACCCCACCTACGAATTGAAACATCTAAGATTCCAAAATTGTCTAAGTTTCCTTTTTTTAACAATTAATTCCCAAATCAAAAAAAGTTTGACTATGTTTCAGATCCCATAACAAGGAAGGACATCGACTGCTGCAGCGGTGGTATTGACAGACATCCGAACTGCTTGCCAATAGCTATTCCTGAAGATGACGTTTTCTACAGCTACAACAGACAAACTTGCATGAATTTCGCCAGATCTCTAGCAGGCGTACGCCCAGGCTGTAGGCTCGGTAAGTGGTTATAGATAACACTACCTTTGTGGGATTTTTTGGGAGTTCCATAGTACTTATCTTGGAATTTAGCAGACTATTCACCTACCGAGTAAATATCCCTCATAGATCGAGAGCCGAGGCCGAAATTCGTGACTGATTTGCTTAAAAATTTTACTATCATAAAAACCATTCAATTATAAGCAAATAATAGTTCCGGTTCAGTGTAAACACAGCGCAACATCGTGAGTTCACTTTTTTTGTGAATGCCAGGGAAATCAAAACAAACCACTGTTATCAAGCAGATAAGATGGCACCAATCGTCAATAAACATCGTTGGATCCAAGCAGTGGTGCTCCCTGTAGGGGTACTGGTGAAATAAAGACTTATATACGCAACCGGCAGGTCGAGGGAGCGAGCACGAATATATTCGTGCATAGCACACCAAAGCAGTCTCGAGCAGCCCGAGTATTCTCGGGAATAGCATCGCATGTAAGACACCTCCGCCCCGAATGCATTCGGGCGTAGCATCAAAAAGGTTTCAAAACCAGAAATTCGATCAATTTGGTGACACAATTCTAAATTGATTATGAAAAAGAACCCTACAAATATCCCTATTAACGATTTTATTCACCAATTCATTCAGCCTGTAATCTACTGAACAAGACTCCTGCGTAGAGAGTGATCAGATATTTTCCATCACGCGCGAAGCTCTTCCAGCAGGCATGTTGATCACAGATAACGGAAATAACAAAATGCGTTACATCACGCGGGTTATACACAGTGTGACTTATGGGAACCTGAAGGTTTTGAAATCAACGTTGGTAATTAATTGTTTATCGAAAAAAGGATTTAATCACATAGAAATGTTTGTAAATACATCACATTTGAGGCAATCGTTGTTAGTTATAAAAATAATATGAGGTAGGTAAAGGCCATCCTTTTAAATTCAATTTTCCACTCGTATCGCGAAATTTTCCATAACTCGACCCAACACTTCCTTATCGATTCTGGTAACCTCCTTTCTAATTACGGCTTTAAATTCCGCATTAGGCGAGGATCGTATATGTGAACAAGGCTCTTTAGGTAGCCCATCGAAATAAATCGCAAGGCGATAGTTCTGGTGAACTTGTGGGTCACATTGTTGCCAAAACGGAAAAAGTGATGGAAACACGTTGCAATAGCCTCATTTTCTACAAAAATTCACTTAAATCGTTTGAACATAACGATTTGAACATACCGTTCTGAAGTGAAGGTTTTGAATTCCAAATGATGTCCAGTTCGACCCACAATGAGAGATGATGTCATCAATCGGGAATGGGGTCAGAACGAATAATACGCCTCTATCGCCGAGCTTTCGAAAAATATATTTTCTTCATCAGGGCCTAAAACCAATGAAGAAGAGTCTCAGTATGACAGTACAACAACATAATAAAACTAGTCAACAACCAACAAGCAAGGCATAACTTTCAAATCACAGTAGGAGAGTAGGTAGGATACCTTACCTACAGTCTATTCTAATTTCCTTGGTTCTGTGATTGTACATTTTCTGTTAAATAGGTTGTTCCTGCCTACATATATACACATATATATATATATATATATATATATATATATATATATATATATATATATATATATATATGTTTACGCCTGTGTCTAAATGATTTGTTTTATATTAAGTAGTTGTTGATAGCTGGTGCTCATTTTTATTTTCACATTACCTGCAATAGGTAAGTGTTTTGGTTTGTTACCTACTGTGATATTAGGCTTGGGGAATATGTATACATATATTTTAAGCATTTCTATCAGTACCTAGTAGGTTTCTGTGTTAAGTATTTTATTGCAACTGGGCATTGTTGTTTTCTTGTAGCTTGGATTCTTCCTCTTTTGGTTTTTCTTACCTTCTTCTTTTGTGACTGTGAGGATGGGAGGTGGCGCACTAGGAGCCCTTGAGAGAGTCGTTTGTTATCCAATAAGTGATATTACCTGATATAATGGGATTGAGCCTCAATAGAGGGGGATTAAGGTTACGTACCTACTCTGTGATTTGAATGTTATGCTTGTTGGTAGTAGACTAGTTTTGTTATGTTGTTGTAATGTCATGCTGAGACTCTTCTTCATTGGTTTTCGGCCCTGATGAAGAAACTATATTTTTCGAAAGCTCGGCGATAGAGGCGTTTTTTCGTTCTGAATTCCCACGGCAAAATCTTCTCGTTGCCAGTTCAATTCATTCAAGATCTTATAAATAATAGAGATTATCACCTACCCAATATATACCTCATATTTAACGTAAATTACCTTAAATAGCATGTAGGTATTTACGAACACTTCTGTGAAAATGAATCCATTTTTCAAGTTAAAAAAAAAAAAGTTTTCTCGAAGTTGCCCTATATATTTGAGCTAAAAGGACCAGATGGATCGGTGCTTCATTCTGTTGATGAGAAAATAGTTGTTTTAGGACCGCAAAGAAAACGAAGCCGGAGGTCGTCCGAGGGAGGGTTTTCACTTCTCCAGTGTCCATACATTTGGCATCTGAGGGAAGGACCTAAAAGAAGAGGTGGAGGTGGAAAGAAATTGCTGGTTCAATTTAAAAAATCAAATTAGAGGAAAATTTTTCAGGTAGAGCCCTTCAGGAGTTACAAGATGTATTACATTGAAGTGCGGGGTGAAGTAATACTGGAACCTATATAATATTTTATATTATATAATACGTATATAATATTCTGATCGACTCTCAAGAACCCAAAAAAATGTGCTAATTATCACCTAGCGGTCAACAAACTAAACCATATTATATAATATTTACACAAAATCATCGACGCCAAGACACATGGGATTGATAATTAACAAGATCTAAGAAGCAAATATTTGATAACTAGGAGGTGATTTATCTAATACTTTCAAATAAATAAGGTTATCTTTGTTTAATTTTCCAAACCTTGGCTGCCAGGTTCCTAAGTTGTTACTATCGTAGGTTTGTAGTATCGCGTGTATATTTAAATTCTTCATCTTTTTGGAGTTTTTATCGATTGGTTTAGCACATTTTAATGAAATTTAAGTACATTTTTCAGTATAATGTTGTACATAAATTTTTTAATGTTCTTTTTTATAATTAATAAACTTTATCTTAGCAACATTCTTCTTATTTTACTTTGTTGTTGCAAAGCATGAAGAATATTGAATAATGATTGATATATAATTGATTTTCTCCTAGAAGAGCGTGCTTACCATTTCGGCGTGCTTCGTACATCCTTAGGATTAACTTCCTTCTATTTTACCTTGTTTTTGTCATATTCTTCTGAGATACAGTATGGCGAGTTCTTTAATCTAAACATTATCTTGTTTAAAATGTTTATTTGATTTGCTTGTTGAACTTAGTCCCCTATCCCATTCTGTGCGCTACGCAGATCTTATACAGGGTGAGGCAGTGAAACGGCAGGATTTTGAAAAATCACCTATAATATATTTACAAGAAAAGGTTGATTGTGTGATCATTAATATTAAGTGCATGAGTGGAAATTAATGTTTTACCGTTAAAACAATCATTTTTTAAATATGGTGTCGGTAAGGTGACGTCCTTGGTTTTGCACACATTGTCTGAGTCTGAGACGAAATCCGCAACGGATCTACCAACGGAATGTTGTTTATTTCCTACCGAATGCGCTCCTTCAGATCTTCTTTTGTCTTTGGCGGATTTTCCTGGAAGACTTCGCATTTCAGATGGTCCCAAAGAAAGAAGTCTCGAGCTGTTAAATCTGGTGAACGGGCAGGCCAAGGGATATCACCATTCCTGCTAATCAAACGTCCTGGAAATGCGAGTTTAAGCAAATTCATTGAAACATTATTTGTATGGCGTGTTGCACCATCTTGCCGGAATAGTGTTTCTTCATCTGGATCATAGTGATCGATTTCAAGCAAGATGGTGCGACAAGCCATACAGCTAATGTTTCAATGAATTTGCTTAAACTCGCATTTCCAGGACGTCATAGCAGGAATGGTGATATCCCTTGGCCTGCCCGTTTACCAGATTTTACAGCTCCAGACTTCTTTCTTTGGGGCCATCTGAAGTGCAAAGTCTTCCAGGAAAATCCGCCAAGGACAATAGAAGATCTGAAGGAGCGCATTCGGCAGGAAATAAACAACATTCCGTTGCAGATGCTACGGAAAGTCATGAGCGGATTTCGTCTCAGACTCCGACAATGTGTGCAAAACCAAGGACGTCACCTTACCGACACCATATTTAAAAAATGATTGTTTTAACGGTAAAACATTAATTTCCACTCATGTACTTAATATTAATGGTAGCACAATCAACCTTTTCTTATAAATATAGTGTAGGTGATTTTTCAAAATCGTGCCGTTTTACTGTCTCACCCGGTATTAAACGTTGTGCTAAACGGACCAGATGGATCGGTGCCTCATTCAGTTGATGAAGAAAAAGTTGTTTTAGGACCAAAAAGAAAACCGAGGGAGGGTTACCATTTCTCCATACATTTGGCATCAGCGGGAAGGACCTGAAAGCGGAGGCGGAGAGTTCAATGGAATCGAGTGTTCACTTTTCAAAAGTTCACAAGGGAACATGAATATTAGACCTTCTGAGAGGGTTGAGACAGTCGGAGGGGGGCAAAGCCAGACCCCAGTCTAAAGAAAACAATGCTCACAAATGGAAGAATGTAAATAGCGGAGAAATTAATTTGCCGTTCCGCCTGGAATTGTTTGCTTTTGAAAATGAAGTGGTAGTTGAACGCAGGGACCAAGTCTTCCCCACCAGCTAAATCATCGTCATTCAGTTCTTCTCTTCACAGGATCTTTTTCGGATAAATATAATGTCCATATCTTAGTATTTCGAGGATACACTAAAATGTGTTAATTTGTTTACCTTGTCTCAAACTAAAGAGATTCAGTACTTCCAGTAATTTGGAGTTCTTCGCTACATTTTTCTCGGCTTCTATCCGACCAATTTTTTTTTTTTTTTTTTTTTTTTTTTTTTTTTTTTTTTTTGTCATGGGAAATTAGAAATTATTCAAAACTTTCCAGGAACCTGTGCGTTTCTAGGGCGGCCGACATCCATTTTTTAACTCTTGGGGTTTTCAGCTTTTCTGAATCTAGGAAATTGAATTTCATGCATATTTGAGATTCCACTAATAGGACTTCATGAATCGAGAAAAAAGAGAGAAACATAAAGAACTTGAATATCTTCAATATAGTTTCGGGGATACATGTACCGACAATTCAAAAAACGTTGTGTGATAACCCCGCGTTCTTAGGACGTCCCTCCGAAGCTGGTATCCGCCAGTAGAAGGTCGACCCCGATAGATAGTACCTGTCGGGGTAAAAATGAGAACCAGTGGTCATGTGGTAAAGCAGTGAAGGGCGGATGTGGGATTTTTTCTTGAGGAGACCACCTGATGAAGGAGGCTACTTGAATTGTCTGGGAGTTGGTTTGAGGACAGATTGGACGGTAGTAGGAAGGGCATAGGATTTTGTTGATTGTGCCTGAAGAAATGCACATAGTATTCCCAGGGCAAATGCACATAGCAATCCTTAATCATATTCGAGATGTAAGATTTTAAAAAGAGTTTTTCAGAGAAACCACTTTCGTCTTGCATAAAAACCATGTTTCTCTGCTTCAACTCAGCCATTTTTTTTTTTTAAAGCATTTTTTCGAAATTAGCGTTGAATTTTCAAATAGAATTGTGTCATTTGATTCACGAAAAATATTATTTAAATCATACTAACAGAAACTGCTTAAAAACATAAATATTAATGGAAATCTATGAAAATTCAAATTTTACTTGCCTGAAAAATCATTAAGATTGTCAAATCTCAACCATCTCAGGTAATAGGTAAGCTTTTGAACAGTTTGGTCAACATTTGATTTCGTTTCGAATTGGAAGATAAGTAAATTTTAGCTGGATTTTGAAAAAAATGAATATGTATAAATACAGGGTGATTCCCTCGCACATGCAAAAAGAAAATTGGGTAAAACTGCATCAAAAATGGAGTAAAATGCCGCCAACTGAATATTTTTATCTCAATCCGTTCTCGAGATATGATTTTTTAAAGGTTTTTTCAGGAAAACCGTGTTTTTTTCCTTTTAAACTGAACTTTCTCCACTTTACTTCATTCAATTTTAACTTTTGACCACAATTTCGGAATTAGCATTAAATTTACTATAAGAATAGTGTACTTAGGTTCTTAAAAAGTACCATCCAGAGGCCCTCACATCAGCTCAAACATTGACGATTTTGAAGAAAGAATATTTCTGAAAATCTTTAAAACTTTACTACTCTTCCAAAACGAATCCTGGAAACTGGCAAATCTCATGAAAACTGCTTCGTCTGTTACTCTTTCCAACAGTATAATCAAGTTTGCTTTTATTTTGTGATTTAGTGGAGAAAATTACGTTTTAATGTTAAAAAATGTGGGTTTTTCCGATCGATCCAGCGAGAAACAATACATAAAAACCGACCTCATACTTGTTGGTTCATGGAGGGTCATCTTTCGAGAAAACCAACAATTTTATTGAAAAACCCACATTTTTTAACATTAATGCGGTTGGCGGCATTTTACTCCATTTTTCATGTAGTTTCACCCAATTTTTTTTTTTTTTTTTTTTTTTTTTGTATCTGCGAGGGAATCACCCTGTATAGTCTCAGTTGTGGCAAGGGGTGTGAAGGAAGTGTTATTATGATCGCAATCATTTCCAGGTTGACGAATACAGTCGTCACAACGTCCCACTAGAGATGGAGTGGGGTTAAAATAAACAAAAACCGGTAACTTTTCGCTCTTTCAATTAAAACCGGACATTTAGCGTTCAGAGCGATTTTCTTCCGGACACCTTGATAAAAAACCGGACTGTCCGGGCCGAAACCGGACACCTGGCAACCTTATTTCCCGAAAGCCCTCGCGTAAACGAAAAACAGATTTGCGTTTTCTCTTCATGTTTCCTTATAATGATTGACGCAGGAGATCTTGATAAATTAGTTGAGGGTTTGTTAATTTATAATCAATACATATTATTATGAGCAAATAATATATTGTGCGTGTTAGTTTTAATTATAGTTATCGTTAGAATTTATTATAATTAATTGTTTGTTTTCATAATCGTTCTGTATGAATGATTTCAAAACATTCTGTTTCAAGAAAATCTATCTTATAGAAATCGATAACTATTACTTTCGCAGGTAACACATTTAGACACCATTTAACAAAGGATATACTTGACTGCTTACCAAGAAAATGGGAACGTTGAAAAGATAAGAAGAAGATAAGACGGTGGGAATATGCTGTCGCCCTCCAACCTTCCCAAGAGTTTAATCAACGGAAAATTAAGCTGAGAATTAGCTGAGGGCGGCGGTGTTGTTAAGTACAACGAGGAGAGTACTTCACCTTTAATCGTCGCAACTCTTCCAAACCCACTCGCCCAAGTGGCTTTTGTGATTGTTAGGAGTTGGAAGGAAAGAGTCTTTAAGGTCTCCTTAATTTCATTTATCGGCTGTTGTTTGGAAAACAATCATCTTCTGAGCGCATGCACAATCTTCAATGTCAGCAGAATATACTCGTGATCGGAATTCTTAAGGAAAGATTCGTGGGCAGGAAATACGATAGATGAGGCATTGAGAGGTTACAGTACTGTTCGGTTTAGGGTGACTGGGAGGGTTTACATTTGTATTCTTCTTTGATAATGGATAATAATAGTTTTCTAAAATAGCAATGTCAATAGTAATCACTGCCAATTTTTAAAATCATAAATTTTTTATAATCATAAATTTGTGCAACAAAAAAACATTTGAGTTTTGGAGGAGACTACTCAAGGCCAAAGCTGATCAATGCAGGTGTCCAGCAAGGTAGTGTAGTTAGACCCCTCCTGTATGCCCTCTGTATTAACGATCACACAGACATTGAAATGAACACCATCCTGGTCCTGGCAGTTGGAGAAAATAACATCGAGTCCATCGCCACGTTAAAGCGGTCTGTATCCTGCTTAGTATACAATTGTCAGAAAAATGGAAAATCAGTATAAACGAAACTAAGTTGGTAAACTTCGACTAAGTAAAGGATTTACTATGTCCCGGTTTATCTCAAGGTCAAATTTATTCCTTATTTGAATGAAGCTAAATACCTCGGTATGACGCTTGATGCCAGGCTCAGGTGGAGAGCCCTTGTTAAAAAAAAAGAAGGGAGAACTGTTACACAAAAATGTATTGGCTGATGGGGGGTGTCAATGCACCATGGTACTTTCTTAATGAACGTCTCCATCACGAACTTCAGGTCGAAATAGTAAGAGGCTATAAAGCGACAAGCTGTGAGTCACCTCCTTCTGCTAAGATTTCACGTCAACGAGAAAGCTGTCCATCTTCTTGACACAAGTTAACCAAAAGACTTAAGAGTACGAAACCACTTGATCTTGACTACTTGTGAAGCAGTGATGTGAATGCATAATATATGTCATAATTTACAAAACTCAGTATCTTAGTTATGAATACTTATCATTATTTTCGAAACAACATTGTTCAGAAGTTATTACTTAGTCCAATACAAATTTAAACGAAAAAAATACCTCCGTAATATCTCCTAAATTTCAGTACTATTCACCTTCTTCCAAGAGACCAGCCATTTGACGCCCTTCTTGTGGAAACCGGGCTGACCGGGCCAAAACCATATTATTATACTTACCTGGCTATGGTACTAGTCACACGATTCAGGGGCAGGGTTTTCTAACATTCAAGACTTGAACGTCATGCGGTTTAGCCTATACGCCAACGCCTTCCAACACTAAAGGGAAATAAATAATAAACCAAAATTGAGAGGGAATATTGGACATTAGGAAGAAGGAGGGGGAACAAACGGCCCAAAATGTTATGCACCATATTATTTGATACTAATTGTTATATCAATTTATATTCTTAGAATAGTAAAATAATCAGATGGAATGCATGCCACTACAAGAAACAATAAGAATGATGAAACTAAAAATTTTTCAGTAGATGACTAGCTAAATTTCGGAGGAATATATTACGACTCAAACTAATCTTTAATAAATGATAAGATAGGTTGAGTGGCTTTATTAAGATGTGCTACTCTAATGAACGCGTGGTAGAGTAGGTGGGCTAAAACGGCTGAGATTCCAGTAGTCGCATTTCGAAATAGTTTTATGAAAGCTACTACAACCACTCTGCCATAAAAGTGTGATTGGACGAAATATTTGAGTCTTGGAATAACAGTAATGTCCTCGCCTCAACTTTATGTGATAATAGATTCCACATGCATGCAACTGTTACACCAGGCACATTGAGTTTTCTGGATAGTGTTAACTTGATGAACTGGAGGTATAGACCAAAAATACAAATAGTAGGTATTGCATTGCTCGCAAGTTAAAATTATATTTAATTATAAGTTATTATTAATATTTGCAGTGAGTACATTAAAATTGTACAAACCTGTGTAATGAATCGGCGTAAGCCATAATGAGCGGTGATCTGAACAGGGGCAGGGTTTTTCTTCTTGCAAGACTGGGAGGTTATTCGATTTTTGCCTATACGCGTACTCCTTGACTTCCATGCTACTATAGATGTATTCGCTATATACATATGCATACATATATCTATGCATGCTACCAAATCAAATATCGTAGGTACCTATAAGTACCTATTGGACAAGAAAACAACCCATGAACAGTCGTTATGTAGTCCAATACTTGTGTTTTGAAATTGTTCATTTCAGGGTGAATTTATGAAATGTTAAATATTATCATTGGTACATGGATTTCGTTGTATCAAATGTTCCGTTTCGTGCACATTTCGACGAAGCATGGAACATAATATTTTATTGCTGCTGCCTCAAATGATGAAGAGGTTATATCTATACAAACTGAGTTTCTGTATATATCACCAATTTGTCGGAAAGTTTATATGAAACTCCTAATAAAACTCATCATCTATCTAATGCCCTCAATTTCGAAAGATAGTATAGGTACAATTTTCGAGTGTTTGTTGATGTTACTACCAAATATATTATTCAAACTGTAACATAACTGTTTTATCACATTTAAGGTGGTAAACCATTCATTTAAATGGGTTTCTTCGCGTAACCATTAAAGAATACTAGCATTAGGTTCTAAAGGCGATCCCCTCTGCTGAATGAGCTCATTTTTCAAGACGAAGAGGTTGGACGGACCTGGAATAAAAAAACATTGAAAAAACCACTACCCACGAGACTGCCAGAAAGCGGGAGACTGGAGTTTACTTTTGAAATATATTAACCGGTACTCGAGGTTCATAAAAGTGACGTATAGGGGAATTATCAGTCCCTTCTTCTGCCTCATAGTCTAATGCCCGTTATGCGATTATTATTCATGGAAGGCGATGTGTGAAGCTGGGAAGGACTTTGCCATGGGGGAACCCCATCGCACTTACTCTCTTGATAAAAATATGAAAGTGCTCTCTCTTTACGTGATCGCACTGTTCAAAGGTCTCCCCCCTGATCTTCATTTACATGTCCTGTGCCTGCCGTCTTCTGGGAGGCATTAGAATCCTTCGATGAATCCCAATCGGATTCTCTCTTACACTTTTCCCCCTTTTCAACTCTGCTCCTCCACCTTTATTACAGAAACCTAATCCGTTTCGTCACATTTTGATTTCAAATCAGACGTTCCAGTTGTAGGACAGGTATTTCATACAAAGAAGAGTGTTCGGAATTTTGCTATTTACCCTTTATTTTTACGGTACTCTGTACACGAATTCGAATTTAGCATGCAAAACTTTTGCCCGAAACTTCGGGTTTTTTGCACTTATTGCCCAATTGTTGGCAATTTTTTCTTTTTTACTTCAGCTTTTCAAACTACTCCATACAAAATAATTTACTTTATTACGTTATTTAATTTGATTTTCTTCCATCACATACACGTAAGACAGATTTTACATCAGAATCGTAAAGCGGTATCAACAATCAATGTTATCAACCACGGATAGCAAGCAAACTGCTGCTTACATGCCACTCTGCTCACAAGAAATGTAAAGCATGAAATTCGGAATAGCAGAGTTAATTACACTTTTCTATTAGATGGTTCATTATTTGAAATTTGAAGTAAAAAAATTGGGAAGTTTGCAGGGCCGTCGCACCAATAAAAAGTTGGGAGGGGTGAAGCTCAAAATTTCCCAAACGCTCGGACAGAAATTTCCCAACTCCTGGGTCGAAAAATTCCAGCCACATACTTTCTTTTCAAGATGGCAGATAGATATACTTGACCATGGATATCTTCAGTATGGATGTGATCACATGAATGATCATAACCTTGAGCACTTTCTAGTGTTTCCGGGTTTCCCTGAGCGCTGATTGCGGCCATTCACCCGACTTCAACCGTTAATTTGATTCTGACCCCTGTTGAAGTAATTGAAACTTTCGAAAGCTCGACGAGGGAAATAGAAGTTTTCAGTAAGACTCCAGTCAAAATCATACATGAATAGGTAAGACGATTGCCAAGAGAAAGAAAAATAAAGTTCTTTCTGGTTTGGAGAAAAGAGAAGGTATAGTAGAGTGAACGTACTCGACTTAGTGAATGTAAAGTGGGTAAGGATGGCCGGGAAAGTATTATCGATCAAACTAACAGTGCTGAATCGACTAACAACTCGAACCGACATGAGTGATCGAACGGGTACTAAAAAATAGACTAAATTTAGCAAAAAAGGCCCATGAATCCTCCCCATTATTAGCTTGCGGTTTGAACTCTGCCAGTTGTACATTCAGGCAAAATACGTCAGAATCATTGAACCAGTGAAAAATTAGAAATAAGGTAGATTATTAATTTATCCAACAGGCTGGTACCTACCGATTTACAAACATATTCACATGCACTCACTCACACGTGCATAAAAAGCCCTTTTTTGGGAGGTCCAGGCCTATTTGCAGATACACTTCTACAATAATACGTCTTAGGAGAACAATACAAAACAGAAACGAATGCAACAGCCGAGTTGTCTTTTGGAAATTCGATGGTAATTTGATTCGTTTCAAGTAAATTGCAACTTGGCAAATTACCATGATAATAATAACAAATCATTCTTCCTCCTTAAACATTGACAAATAAGACATTTTCCAGGTTGGAAAATTGAAAAGGCTGATTGAGAAATAGGTAGGAGGAGAGAAGTTGGGAATTGATTAGTGTGAAAAATCATATATAACATTCCACCCCAACGAGTAGAGGGATGATTTTTCCGTTATAAAATTCAACGATTTGAAACTAGAAGGGGATTGTGGAAAATTCGGAGGACGGAAAATCAGAAAATGAAAAATTTGCATTGAAAGTTGGTAAGTTGATTTTTTTTAAAAGATGATTTTATCAACTGGCCGAAAAAGTTTGGGGGGGGGGGGGGGGGGGTTGGCAACCTCTCCCCCTCCCCCCACCCCAAATTTCATAGCGCGACTGCCCTCAAGGTTATCTCATTTGGTTATACCATAACAATTGATTCTTCAATAATTCCGTTAGGTGATCATAGATGCGCATAATAAAGTAACAGTTGGCTCGGCGCTCAAGGTAAAGTCGCCCCCAAGTTGAGCCAAGTTCACCCTCACCAAGACCTTTCAAAGACAAACACGACTTTATTGAAACCGAGTTCACTCAACCTAAAACAAAGAATGAGTTTTCAGCTTCAATAGACACCGCATTTTCCCGTTTTTTTGTGCCAACTTATGGATTTATTCCCGATTTTTTTGTCCCCCGTCCTACAGTCAAAAGTCTTCCCTTTTCTCGGATTTCTTTATATACCGACGGCTTCATTTCTTTCGAATTCCTCCATCGTACCTCCTCGCCTCTCTCCCCACGACTACTCGCTAGTTCAACTTGGAAATTGAACAACTCCAGTCGACACAAAATAAATACGCCCTTATTTTTCCCCTTCCTAAGCCCCTGTTTCCCCGAGTGATTTGCATGCCGTGAGGCTCCCCCACATTCCACAATCCTAACTCTCCCGGTAATCGCTTATTTATAACCTCAAAAGTTATACTGGAAATCCTCGTATCCACAGTTTATCGACTGGAATGCTTTCCGTCCGCCCTCGCTCCAAATCTTATTTCACCTCTCTTTTTCGAAGAAATCCCTCCCAATTAACAATGCTAATCATTCTTTCTCACCTTTCTCTTCAGATAAAACTCCCAAGTATTTTCTTTCTTGAGGTATCTTTTTTTTTCTCGAGAAAAGCAAATCCTATCGAGAAAAAGTAGGGTCCCTCCGCTAATTTGGTTTCTTATAGCCTCTTGAATCAGTAATGGCATGGATATTCAAATCCCGCCGTGCTCCGAACAGGAAATTAGAAGCTGGGGGTAGGTGTGGGAGGGCAGATATTACAGTAGACACCTCAAGTCTTGCCGTACCGTATCAATACTACGTGAGCAGACTTCGATTGTCGAAGGGGTCTAATTCAATTCTGAATTACGAGCTCCCTCCAATTGTTCGTTTCTATTGCTTCATTCATCAGATCTCTTCGATTAGAATATGAATAACTGGATCTATTTACCTACATTATTAAAATATTGAAATTTATTCTAGTTAGAGGTTTTATTATTATAAAAATTCCTCAAAATGCAGGTACCCAAAACACTTTTTTTTTTTTTTTTTTGTAAATGGCGAAGAAATAAATATTTGTGCTGAATAGTTGAAACTTGGATTCATACGTACAGAAGTTAGGGGTGATGGGAAACCGCATTGTGTTACACGTACCTACACTTGTCTCCAATGCTGCTCTGAAACCTTGGAACCACATTACCTTCGCAATATATTTCTGCTCCCCCATGTCTCCTTAGTATGTTATAATTTCAACTATTTACATGCGCCTACCAACATTCATCTGTATATATAGTTCAATTCTGATAGAAATTTCCTTCCAGAAATTTTTCTGAACGCTTAGTTTTCGAATCGTTTAATTTTTACGATTTTTTTTCTCGTTTTTTCGACCTTTTGTCACTAAATTTGCTTCCTTTATTTGGTTTGTAAATTCAAATTTGAGGATACCGTAGGAAAGAGCACTAAATTTCCTATCGGACTGATGCCTGTGCTTTTTAGGACGTCTCTCTGAAGCTATGTCTCATAGGCAAGACGTCGGCGTCGTTAATTAGAGGGGCGCCCATTGGAATTGATCCAGGAAGGTGAGAGACAACCCAAGTATGAGAAAAAATATAACCGCATACAAATCATTTCAGACCATTCTAAGACCAAATTCGTGAAAAAAAGAAAACAAGTGTGTGTGTGTTTGTCATCCAGCGGTTGGGATGTCGAAAGGGAGAGACTATATCACATGCCAAGTGACTGGGGCAAGGAGCTGGATGTCTTTTCCGTCTAGCCTGATGGGTCTGCAGTAATCCTGGAAGTCCAAGTTGTCAGTGGCATCGTCGACATTGAGCCGACCTGGTAGGCTACGATAAAAAAGCGAGACAGGAAAAACCACCGGCAGGCGATTTCCGAGCTGAAAGGAGTGGCGACCAATAACATCAAGGTCATGGCCTCGACCGTATCATGGCGCGGGGTGTGGTGCGGGAAAAGCGCCAAGGAGTTACTCGAGTTGGGCAGCTCAGCGGGAGTGCTCCGTGGTATCACCACGCGCGTCCTGAGGGGATCTTAATAGGGTAAGGGCACCAGTCATTGGCCACTTAGCAATGTTTATCACCTTACCCGCTTTATTTTTGAAGATATTTGTTTCTTTCCTAGGGTTTTAGGAAGCTAAACATCCATACAACGTAATACAATAGCAATTTTAAACAAATAAAATATCTACCAAGTATTTTTTTCAATGAGTTTTGAAAAATCTGTTTTCCACCAGTCATTGGCCGGGAGTTCCTAATATTGGCCACCTTCCAGTCATTGGCCACCCTAAATTCATTGTTTTCTGATCCACTGTGTCGGTAAACTTTCCATAAGAACTGATAATTAGTGGCTGTAACTATGAGAAATCAAATTAATCATCTCACATTTATTTGAAAAAGGTTTTATTCATTAACGTTTTAACATTTTTATAATTAACGAAGAATACTTTATATTTACTAGGTAGGTATTTTTGCAGTTTTTTCGACCTGAATAGGTAACATTGGTTCTCGAAACATTTTAATAAGTAACATTGGTCTCATAGTTGGTCGCCTGCGGTGGACCCAGCATATTGAGTACTCGCACCAAGCTGCCATGCGGTACAGTTGCTCAAGGCCTTTTCCAACTATAGTTGGGGTGCCTAGCAGGATGTCCTCTTGAGGATTTTCCATCCAGTGGTGAGATCCCGAATTGATTATGGGTCTGCAGTATATGGCTCAGCAAGGTAGCCCTTGCTGAGTAAGCTGGAACCTATATTAAAAAAGTGTCTTCGCTTGGCTACTGGGGCCTGCTGTACTACCCCGATAGCCTCCCGTCAGGTGCTTGGGCATAGTCAGCCACTTATAATTCGGCGAAATCTGCTAGCACTTCGTTATGCAGAACGCTTGCGCTATTTCCCAGGACACCCCCTGCATGAAGTGGTCTCCATACCCTCCCTAGATGAGACGTATTCCAGGCTTCAAACACGAACTCGCCCATTGGGTATTCGTGTTCAGGAGCTCACAAGGTGGGATAGCATAGATAGATACACTTTGGCTTCATATGAGGTGCCCCCTGTCCCTCCCTGGACCTTGTCTGGGATGCATGTTGGACTTCATATGAAAGTCCTGATCAAGAGCAATACCCCCCCCCCTCCCCCCCCCCCCCCAAACACATCCTCAAATGTCGATACACTGAGGCAATCCAGCGATATGTTGGACACACCCTTATATTCACTGATGGCTCAAAGACACCTGATGATGTTGGCCTTGCTTTATGGAGCCCAAACTTCCAAGTCACTAGGTGCATAGGTTACAGGTGTCTACTGAAGCGAAAAACTGAACATCTAGCTCTAAAGAAAAACTGAAAAGAAGAACAAAACGTCAAACTCTATGGATAACGAACACACTTTTTGACTGGTGCTATTCGCTAAAAAACAAAAAGAAAATAGTTATTGGTCTGCTTACGAGACCAAACATCTAATATATATATATATATATATATATATATATATATATATATATATATATATATATATATATATATATTAACTGTTAATCATGTGGAGAGAAAAAAATCTATTAGCTAAACATCATGAAGGTCATATGGGAATAGAAAAAACTAAGGCCAGAAAATTAGTTTTTTGGTCTGGAATGTGGGTTTATATCAATGACTAATATCATAATTTCAGGTTTGTTATGATTTCATTTTTTTCATGACTATATTTCATCATTTCAGCTTTGTCAAGAAAGTCGGATTGTCCTTTCTGGAGACCTTGATGAATTAATAATAGATAACAACCCATTTAGCAGTGCAAAATTCAAAAAATGTTTAGCAAAAATGGAATGTTTGACCATTAGTATCCCCCTTTATACACAAGGTCATTAGCAGAAATGGGAGTGATGTTAGTGAAACAAATTATGCAATAATGTGAGAAAACGGGACAAAATATAAACGTTCACGTAATGCAGTATAGAAATACTCAACTCAACCCCCCCCCCCCCCCCCCCTCATCCCTAAAGATCTCTAGACGTCTCTAATCATATTTCCCCAATGGTTAACAAATCCAACATGACATTGACCGCCCCTAAACCTAACCTATAAGGCCTACCCCGGTACAGGCACAAGTGTTAAAATATGTGATAGCAAGAGAAAAACATAATGCAGTCCCACGGAATCGAACCTAGAAACTCATGGATGTGCATCGAGTGCGCTATCCCCCGAGCTAAGGAGGCGCTTGATAATTTGCGGTGAAACGAGGGCTAGTCACCATTCAGGGAGCCGTGGTATCTTTCAATGTTCTCTACACTTTCGTTCATTACGATCGGAAAACACATTTTCGTGCAATAAAACTTGAATGGGACCTATATGAACCATTTAAATTAGCGCTGTTGGCAGTTTTGGCCATCTGGCCAATGATTGGGGTAGGAAAAGTTTGCATCATTTCAGTTATTAGCCACCCGGCCAATGACTGGAGGAATCACTCTTTTTGTCATCCAGTTATTGGCCGGCCTTATATTTTCTACAATTTATGAGAATTTTCTGTGCTGGTGGCAGCAATTGATTAATAATCAACTACCGATCATGCAGACATAAAAAAAAGTTCACCTAATTTGAAAAGCACCACATCAAACCCTTAAGAGTGAGTTGAGGTATGCTTACCGTTTTCACAAGAAACAGGGGTGATCATCCTTCGTCTTGTACCTTGACCACGTGAAATGAGTTTTGGAGGTTTCTATGAGGTTTCACTATAACGTTCAACATCCCACTGCCTTCTAGACAACACACTTCGATGGAAAAAAACATTTAAAACGATCCAAGAGACATCTGTGTTGTAAAAAACTAACTTATAAAACTGGGTGGCCAATGACTGGGGGTCGGCCAATGACTGGTCCCTTTACCCTATGTTTGTATGTTTGTGTGTGTCAAATATTGTCGACGCTGGTCAGGCTACAATCCTCAACCGATTTTCGAGATTTTTATTTGGTTCGAGTCTAATTGTGCAAAAAAAACCCCTGATAGTAATAAAACCCTAAGAGTAGGTAATCTTAATAATAATAAACCATAATGTTTAAACTAATCTTGTCATATTTTCGTGATTTTTTCCCCCAACTAAGATTTTGGTCTAATTTCGGAAGGTATATCAGGAGTTTCAAATGTCATTATGGAAAGAGGTGAATAGGGGGGGTTATAGTAATAATTTATGGTGTTTTAACCATTGCCGTTAGATTTTCGCGTTTTCTTTTTTTCTCAATTATGAATTTTGTCTAATATTGGACAGTATGTCGAGAGTTTTTCAAATCTCATGACGGAAGGGGGTGATTTGGGGAGAGGAGGAGGGAGTAATAGCGATAAATCGTGATATTTTAAGTGTATTCATTTGATTTCCATGACAGTTTTGCTCTCGCCTCAAAATTTGTAGAATGTGAATTTTTGAAAACTTTTTATGCAGAAATCCGTTTTAGGGTATTCTGAATCATATTCTGAAGTTTAACGCATTTTTTTATGTATGTATGTATGTATGTATGTATGTATGTATATATGTATGTATGTATGTATGTATGTATGTATGTATATATGTGTCATTCCAGACGATAACTGTCCGTAGAATTGTGCTAGAAACTTCAAACAAATTTTAAAATGTTAAGGACACAAAACGAAAGTTCAAGTTCGTTGGCCAGCATGATCGGATTACATCTTCGGGTTGAAATTTTCAAAAATGTAGTCAAAAATGTCAAAATAGCCTGTTTTTTGCGATTTGTTGTGCGAAATAATTTTTTCAGCATACTAACATGTGGTATATTCGGAATCAGCGTAAAATTTCCTATAAGAATATGTATCAAGTTTTCAAAAATTTCAAAGTTGAAAAATCAGTCAAAAATCGAAATAGTGCCCCGTTCGCTAGTTGTAAAAATCGGTAATATTTGCATGAAACATTATCCAAATTCAGATTGAACTACTCTTATGGAAGTATACCTGTATAACCAATCCTAGAACCATGCTGTTTAAGGCTAGAACCATGCTGTAGATAGAATTTGATTCCATGTTTGTCTATCGAAATCATAAACTAAAATTTCTCTACACGATCAATAGCGACTGAAATGTCGAAAATTGCTTAAAAAATTCGCTCATGGGGTCATGCTGCATGACTGGACTTTTTTTCACGTTGAATCGAATGGTAACCCTTGAATACCTATCCCGAACTCCGTTATAACCAAGTTCAACACTTTTTTATTATTTGTTCGATCCCGAACTTCGATCCAGTTATATAACCGAAGATTTTTTGATTCCCAGAAATCATGACACACATACTACACACACACACATACACACACACACACACACACACACACACACACACACACACACACACACACACACACACACACACACACACACACACACACACACACACACACACACACACACACACACACACACACACACACACACACACACACACACACACACACACACACACGAATATATATATAAACATATATATATTTCATTCATCACTTTTTTCAACACTGTATTCAATTTTACTTTTCTTTGGTGCATAGAGGTGAAAACTATGTTTTACCTGACATTTTCTCTGTTTTTTTTTTTTGTTTTTTTTTTTTTCAATGAAATATAGGGTTTTCATGAGAAATTACCTTCTATGAAAATGCGAGTTTCGGTGTGTTTCTACGGATTTTTTTACGCTGAATCGAATGGTAACACTTGCATACCCCCCCCCCCCAATCCCGTTATAAGCAAGTTTTACACCTAACTCAGAATTTTGACTCCATTTGGTATGAGCAATTTTATGTGTTTTTAGAGGTGAAAATAGTTAGCTAGAGAGTAAAACATGTTAAAATGGGGTTGGGAAGATATGCAACTGTTAGCATTCAACTCAGCGTAAAAATAATACTTAGAAACCGACCCGAAGCTCGTATTTTGATAGAAGATAAATTTTTAAGAAAACCCTGGATTTCGGTGAAAAACAATATTTTTCAACATTAAAACATAAGTTCCTCCCCTTATTAACAAAGTAAAAGTAAAATTAGCTACACCGTTGAAAAGTTGTTTTTACCGTTCTTGTGTTTATGAAAAAAAAGAAAAAAGAAAAAAAAAAGTTCCCATAGTTCAATTCACGATTGAAAATACTCGATGTTTCCCAAATTAGGTAAAATTTGCTTTTCAGGAGGCTGTTTCATGTCTCAAACCTGTTAGAAAGAATCCAGGCAACACCGCGATAGGAAATTCAACGCTTTTTCTAACAGTAACCTCAAATTTGAATTCACATAGCAAATAAGGGAGTGATGATCGTTTTAGTAACAAAAAGTCGGAACCCCTCAATCTCTAAATATTTCATACCATGCCTTATCGTTATATATTTTTATAAACGCTAAAAAGTAAACCAGTGTTCCATAATATTAAACTGTTCAAAATAATTTGAAAGCCTCTGTTATATAAGGAATTTTATGCTGATTTCAAATGCGTACGTACCTAAAATACCTAAAATTGCTCCTTATCCCGTTTTTATTTTAAAAGAAAAAAATTGAATACCCCGTTTTTTACTTACAAGTTTTTCTTAATTTCTACTATGAGTAGTTCTTCTTCTGCTTCAAAGATGTGATGCTGTGATCGCGCTTTGGAGTCCTGTAAGAAAAAACAGAAGCTACGGTGTCTTATTGATCTCTATGGGTCGGAGCTTGATAAGACTTGACTTCAGGATAGTTCTGGAATATATTCCAGGAGGTTTCATGAGGTTCCCTAAATTTGTAATTTCTCTCGATCTTAACTCATTTGAGAATAACCTAGGTACATCATAAATAATTACATTCAAATGTTTTTAAAGACGGACTACAGACTATAGGTAATATGCATTTACCACCATTTCATTCATTTCATTTAAAAGCGGATGCGGAAAACCGTAACACTTCATAGAACAGCAGTGAAAGAATGAGAAAACTAGTTCACCGTTGATAAACTTTATTTTAAACTAAAATTCTTCTAAAAAATATAGATTAAACGATTTTTAGCAGGTTTTAGCCATTTTTGGTGATATTTTTGACGACACAAACACACGCAAATATATATATATATATATATATATATATATATATATATATATATATATATATATATATACTCGGCCCTTCGGGCCCCTGGACCCCCCTAATCTATACTCGGCGCTTCGCGCCTCGCCGGATCTTTTCTCTTTTCTACTGTGTAGAAAACGAGGATAATTTGCTATGCAATTCGTCTCACGAGAAAAAAAAAAAAAAAAAAATTTTCAGGCCTGGCCGGGATTCGAACCCACAACCTTCGTCTCACGAGAAAAAAAAAAATTTTTTTTCAGGCCCGGCCGATATTCGAACCCACATTCGTCTCACGAGAAAAAAAAAAAAAATTTTTTTCAGGCCTGGCCGGGATTCGAACCCACGACCTCTCGCTTCCCATCTCGGGACAAAAAACGTTACACAAAAAGTGGACATTTAAAAAATTATTGGGGGTCGGCCTAAGAATTGCATAGCAATTAATATATTTTGTTTGAGGCATTGCCATAGTTTCATTTCCTACGAAAATTCGCTAATGTAAAGTGCGTTCATGGCTTATTGAAACGCCTTTAAATCTGTTAACTCATATCCTGGCTCGGACAACTATTTTCTCTCAAATGTACGATCTTTTTTTCGTCCTTTCTGAACTGTTAGAACAGGCGTTTTGAAACACTTAGCCTCCGTACAAGTTTGTTCTTGGGTTTTAAGTCTTTATACGGAACTATGTACATATAACTGAGGAATTGATTCAGATAAGGGAATAAAAATATGAGAGGGAAAAACAAAGAAAATAAAAGGTTCTCTCTGAAAGAAAGACTGATGATAGAGTGGAAGGGGTCAGTTCGAAGCCGAGTCAGCGAGGGATGATTTAACACAGGCGATTTGGTTTGAACATCTGTGCACATTCAGCCCTAAGTATGCCTCTTCCCCTCTCCACCGTTCCCCGTCGGGCCTTTGTTAATTAAAAGAAAAGACCCACTCGTCTTCGAACACAAATTGATTCAATTTTTAATTATGAGGCAGGAGGTTACGGGGAAGCAGGTTTTTCAAATGAAACACCGTCGTCCCCTGTTCCGCCTTCATCAGTCACCTCCTCATCCCGAACTGAAGGGGGTTTGGTGCCACTAATGAGACAAACGTCAGGGCCAACATGGGCCCCGTAGGAGACGGAAAGGGGGACAAAGACCCCCCGAAACGGACTTCCAAAGTCGAGGGTTAGCCGTTTTTATTCAAGTTGATTTCAACACTCTTTTACAAAGTTGAAAAAAATCCCCAGACGTTGATTGGACTCAATTTGATTATCGGAAACCCTTCTTGCAAGATGTTTGCATTGTCAGCTCCCCACCTCCAACCATTCTTTTCCGATTCGCCTTACTCCTCCTTTCCCAACTCAAAGAAATTTTCTCAGTCATTTTTCAACAATCGATTCATTACCAAAAGAACGAGGCGAATTTCAGAATGCCCCACCCCCTCTCTCTCTTCAATCTGTTTTTCCCTATTTTCCTTTCTCTTCTTTTTGAAACGGACTACAAAAGTTCGTCAATTAATCACCATTTTGTTTGCTTCAACCCCTTTGACTTTGATGGATATCAGCACCTTTTTCTTGGACTCTCTAATTTGATATTACTTGTCCCCTAATTTCACTGACGACCCTCGATTACATATATTTGTAAGATTTTTTACCCAACCGCTTTAAAAGTCAACCTTGGAGACAAGGCTGATGTTCATCGCTTTCAATTCTACAAGAAAAAAAAATCAATTTGCCTTTTAGTCCATTCTGAACAACTGTTCTTTCTTGTCTAAATCTTTCTGTTTGTGTGCACCCAAATTATTACAACAAGAATAAATGTTCAGTTTTCATTTGATATTCAATTCCTATTCTATTAAAACTCCTGTAACCTCCATTACTCACAAATCAATTCTTTGCTTTGCGCATGTGTAGACGTGACATCCATCAAGCTGCATTGATCTCGAAATGGGAGGAAATTATTCTCAAAATGCCAGAAGAGGGTAGAGTAAAGCCACAATCTGCTTGTATAGCGTTCACAAAATCATTGCTGTTCAAATGACAATTCTTTCAGAGAGTTATCAATGGTATAGAAGAAGATTGTCAACAGTTGTGGAAGTGGATTTTAAGCAAATCGTTTATTCCCGTAATTGTAGGGGGTGACATTTCGGAACAAGAATGTGACTTGTTTTTGTTGCCAGTGTCAAAAGGGTGCTTGTCGTCAACGTATTCGGTTTGTTCGTCAGATTTGTCCTATGAGACCTCTAAAAATTAAAAATAGAACGGATAATATTTCTATGGTAATACAGTACGGAACCCAGCTGGACGTTACTGCTCATTTCCACAAATCAAAGACTGCAAAAAAGTAGTCAAATAAAGATAAGAATAGCGAGATTATGATTTGTCAGAAGAAATAGGTGCTACCACAGTTCCCTCCAGACTGGCGGAGGGTGATAAAACGTTCAATTTTTGAGAAGTGCAAACCAACTGGATGGTTCTCGGGAACGCCCCTCAAGAAGCAGAACTTCGATTTATCTAGATGTGAGTCCTACGATGTGCTGGTGACGCGATACAAGAAGACAACTGTATCGAGATGCCAACCTCTTGTGATGGATGTGCGGATGTACTCACTTTTCACAAAACATGCGCTAAGTTGCAAGATTGGCGGTCTAATTTTTAGAAGGCAGAAGGCACAATGAAGGTGAGGAACGCCTAGGGAGTGGTAATGTTAACAGTGGGAGGTAACTGTGTCAGAGAGCCCATCGTTGGAGAGGCTTTGGCGACCGGTCAATGACTGCGAGGAGATCTGGCATGCATACAATGGAGTTATTTGACGTCCGTGTCGTTGACACCGACGCCCCCTCATATGTTTCCCGCTCACCCCTTCAAGTACTGATATCAGCAGAACGGGGGAAAAATAAAATTCTTCGATGCATATGAAGCCCCCACACGCTTCATTAATCCCTTTGGTATGTTCAGTACAGACGCTATGTTCGCCCTTCAGATGGCCGGATTTGTGAGAGTGTTGGCTGAAGGGCTATACGAGAGGTGTGGATGCGTCCTCAGAGTGTCGAAATTGCAGTAATTTGAGCCTTAAGTATCTGCTTGAGAGGAACACGTAAAAAAATTGAGAACGGCGGAGGATTTGTTAGGGTTTGGAAATGGCGCGGTCTCATATTTGGCGTCATAGAAATCGGCACATCGTCTCGCCAGAAGCATAGAATGTAGATTGCAATAGCTTTGATTTCCATGACATTCCATGAATGAATTTCTCCAGGAATAACCCAAAATAAATTTGAAAATTTGATCCGACAAAGCCAAATATATACCAACTCCACGAATTAGTGTTGAATACAGGTAGGTAATGGTGATAACGAGCAAATAAGTTTGAAGCGGACTGAATGCATTTGACGGCTCAAGTCTCTATAATTACGGCATTAATAGATCTTTGAAATGATGCAGCGGCTACCCGATGAACTCCGGGTGTTGAAATTTCAGAGAAGTTTAGTTTTAGAAAATAGAATGGAATAACAGCAATAAGAATGCGGCGCAACATAGCGCATAATTTTTTTATCTTTAGGTAGGTATCTCAAAAAACCTCTTAAAAACTCGTTAATGACATTTTCGTCATGCTAGTCTCTTAAATAGCATTCTCATGCAATTTAAATGTTTTAAATTATAGTTGGCACTATATATGATAACATAACGGCGTAAACGAATTTATTCTAACATTTTTGGTCAGCGTGGGATATTTTTAAAGGTAGAGCATTTTTAGGCAATTTGGTTGTTGTTGCCAGAAAATATTTTTCACTTCAAAATCTATTTTATATTATTTATATTAAACCCGGTTACGTGAAGTCAAAATTCCATTGGAATTATATTAGCAGATTCGAGCTTCGTAGTTACAAGGCGATTTTTGTTATGTTCCACCAGCTATGATTTGCTCCAATGTAGGAGTTTTTTTATTGCCAAAGGTCTAGCCCATGGAGAGAGCAAACGGATGAACATACAGCGATCTGGGTGGTTTCTTCCGATTCTTTGGGATGATGTCTATAAATGAGGCCCAAAAAACATTAATGTTACCTGGAAAGTTTTCGAGATCTCAATTTTTCAATGTTTCAATCCTCAATTACGACCCTTCAAGGTTGATCATAATAAATTGATGCCGATGTTACTGACACATCCTTGGCTGATGTATGATTTTTGAGCCGAACTTCATAAACTTCGGTCCAGTAGTTTTAGAGAAAAACTCTGGTAGGCGGATTGTTTGAATTCGATTTTGGTTTATTATTTTCAATAATGAACCTTTGTAATCGACCACGAAAAACAATTTTTAACCCCTCCTCAAAATTTATTGGTTTACGTTTCAAGACGCGTCGAATCCAAAAATCGAATTTAAAAAAATCCGTCCGACCACCGTACGCCGTCCGAAGCTTTTCTCAAAAAGTGTTGGACCAAACTTGAAGAATTTTGGCTTAAAAATCATTTATCGGCCGGGGATGTGCCAGTAACGATAGTTCGATCAACACTAAAGGGACTGAAATATTAAATAATCAAGATCTTGAAATCTTTCGATGTAACAGTACCTAGTGATTTGTTGAGTTACATTTATGAGAATGAAACGAAACCACCCCGGTCGCTATGCGTTTATTCGTTTGCTTTCCCTAAGGGCTATAGCATCGACAAGAAAAAATATACATCAACACGGAAGTGAATCGTAACCAGTAAAACTTATCAATAATCGCCCTGAAAACTATGATAATTGTATCAGCTGATAATATGATTCCAATGGAATTCTGACTTCCCGAAATCGAGTTTATTATAGCTTCTGTATTCTAGTGGGCTTGTGAAGCGTAGATATTCCCCAGTCAATACGACGGTCCATTGTCAAGATACGGAGTGTTTTCCGTTTTTTGGTAATTCGGCGTCGTAAGCACCACGGTGGCAATAAACTTAATTTAGCTGGACAAGACTTATAAATCTACATAAAGTTGTATAAAACGAACTCAAATGCGTTTACTTGACATTCAAAGTGGGATTTTATGAATGTGGAGGAGAATGAGTTTAAAAAAACAGCCATCCAGCATGAGCTAATCAGAAAATGTTCAAATAATCGTTTTAGCACAAATTTATGCTTACAAATGTTTTTAAATTTCATTAATATGTGCTAAAATTGATAAAGACGGCAAAATAGCTAAAATTCCAAAACAAAGTAACATACGATAGTTAATGATGATTCGCTCATACGGTCATGCTGCATGAACGTTTTTCATTTTATTTGGTGGTTAAATGGATAAAATATTTTTTTGCTTGAGTGATATATGGCAATTTTACTGTACATGGGATCTTCTTGAATCAAAGGCGAAATTATTAATGTTCTAATTTGTTTCTGCGATCTACAAATTAATGTGATTTGACTGCAGACTGGGAGAAAATGAAAACTGATACTGTCAATCTATACTGTAGGAAGTCAAGACCAGGATGTGAGGTCATTTTGATCATGCATGTAGTTTGAGAGGGTTTTAGGTGTTACCTTTCCAACAGAAACCACATACCCACACACGTCCACACATATTCGCCGACATTCACTTTGATCGCAGGATCCAAAAGAAAGAGAAACTGGAGGCGTTCGGACGAATAGAAAGAGAACTGTCAGATGCAGATGAGGATGTGCGCTCAGCCGCGAACGTAAAGGCTTGACTCCGAAATATCCCGTCAAAGGTCTACTTAAACCCTTTTTCTTGTCCTTCGTTCCCAATAGGACTATCAAAAGAAACAAGTTGAATTTTAAATAAGGTTTAAATGCTTTTATTCATAGGAGGTAAGTAACTTGGAGTGTTGTTGGGTTGAGGGTGGTAAACAAGGTAACCAGAAGGAAACCTCCCCGGCCTTGATGGACTCAACGCGCGGTAAACCAAACCCTCTTCTCGACCATTTCCCCTTTATATAAACATTGAATGGTATTGTCTGTTGTTTGTTTTATGATTCACAGAACATTCTTCAGTTACACTCATCGATTGACAACGCTGACTTAATCATCCATTGTTCATGTTTTTCAATATTCCAGTTTCGAATTTGAATTCTTCACGGTGGGTGGTGAAATGTAGAAGAGTCATGCGCCTGTTTTGCACCCTTATTGACATGTGCAAAACTATTGATCCGATCGCTGGGCCACCCCCAAGTAGTTGACAGAGCCTCCTTTCGGAACATGTTTCCCTGGTGTCCGGTAAACAATCTTGGGGTGTATTTTTGCTTTAGGGGTCTTCCCAGATTCGAAACTCACGTCTCAAGAGGCGGCAGTTGTTTGCGATCAACAAATCGCTCGTCCCAACAAGAAGATTCTCCGGCGCATCTGGCGTCCTGGTATTCGGTAAACATTTCTCGACCCTCTGAGTTGTTTACTTACTAAACAACGCGCACGCCTGGTGCGCTCCAACAGTTGCTGCTGATCCTAAAGTCCTGGTAGCGGATAAACAACTTGGGACTTGGCATCGCAACTGCAACCACCTAAGTAAACACGACTTTCTGCTTTATCATAGTATCCGGTGACCCGGTAAACAGGTTTGACCCGAGAAGCGGGGATTTCTTCAAAGTTTTGGCCAACAAACACAACATCTCCCGCTGTTTAGAGGAACAACTAGGTAAACAATAGCTCCTGCAATCGACTGTTCTCCTGGTAGTCTGTAAACACCCAGGACCCGAGATTTTAAATCCGCCGGGGCATCTATTACCCCCTCCACCAGTCCTCGCCTGACGAAGATGGATCGGGCGCACTTGAAGTTATATGCTACATACACCGAGCATTGTCGATGTTTTCTATACCGTCAATACCTCATTTACGGTGATCCTTTAGAGAACAACATCCAAGGCTTGTCAACCTTTTTCGTAAGGGATGCGGATAGTTGTTGTGTATTTTCAGCTGGAATCTGTTTACATTATGCCAGGCACTCAGAGGCGGGCAAGAGCTCCTGTTTATTTAGTTGTATCGTCAGGGGGTGGTAGCCGTTCCACCCCTATCTCTTAGCAACAACCTGTTTATGTGTACACAACAGCGTCAACACACAACAGCGTAAATATTTACCCATTTGATTCTAAGGCTCTTACATTGCTGTTTACTTAGTCGAATCAATTAATAAGGATTCTAGTGGTTGTACGAAATAGAAACATGTTACCATATTCTATTACTTATTATCTTTCGACTTTCAATAATTATTATCAAGCTATAATTATCACAACGGCTAATGTTTCTGCTGGTTCTATATTTTCATCGATACCTAGGCATTTTTAGTTTCTAGATGATCTTACAAAAACATTCCACTACACTGCCTCATTATAATTAAGGAAAACTTGATAGTTCACTTTTGAATGGTATAATAGCCCTACCTAAAAAATAGTAGAATGGCACCAATAGTTAATACAACAGTAACTTTCAACAAGAGCTAATGAAATTGCTAGATTGTAAAATTGCTATAATGCTGTCCTACAATTACTGTAGTACAGCACTATAGCAATTTTATATACTCTTGTTGAAAGTAATGGTCATATAAGCAAGGAGCCAAGTAATTATTTTATTCTGTGAGAACACCAAAATTAAATGCATTTTCTCACGGTTACCTAAAGGTACTTATGGACAATAGAGCTTGATTTACGTATATTTAATGTATTTTCACTAATAAAACTTTCAGTTTTAATATTTTAACTTGACAATTATCAATTTATACCTCGAGGAAACCTAAGTTCCTCCGCTTATGGACAATAGAGCTTGTGTCGCGAGTATTAACGTATTTTCACATATAAAACTTTCAATTTTAATATGTTAACTTGACAATAATCAATAATAAATGTATACCAGTAGAAAACCTGAGTTTCTCCTCTAAGCGTGAATTTTTATTTTAGATTAGTATCAATCAAGACTCTTACTTGAGTTTTTAAAATAGTGTCTACGGTCCTCGAAATTTAAAAAGCTGAGAAGAGTTAGAAAATCTACGATGACTTCAGGAAACCTACAGACGAATCGAAAGAGATTAAGCGCTTGGAGATTCACGTAAATTATAGGTATTTTATATTTCTTAAAGTCAAGATTTATATTGAAGAAGCCTCTCAGAAATCGGATGGTTTCACCATGAAATGAGGATTTATTTTTTTTTTTTTTTTAATTTATTTATTTATTTTTTTTTTTTAAGAAACTCCAAACAATTTTGGTTCATTGTTTTCAACAAATAACCAAGACAAATTAAATTAAACCCCTTCAATATATATTCGCGGCCTTTCCAAGATTCGTTCAAGAATAAAAAACAATCCCTCTGTAAGCCGCGCCATCGAAAGCTTCTTCCCCAAACAACCTGGAAAGCATTCCAGGTTTTCATATGTATGCTCCCCACGAAAGGAACAATGAAGGGAAAACGTAACGTCACCATCAGTGTGACAAGGTAATATAAAAATAACAAATGTGTATGTATAAAATTCAAGGTAGTATAAAATTCTCTTTAAAACCCGACAATTAAAACAGTTGATATAAGCACGAACTCCCTTGCCTCGAAATCGTAAGTACTGTATTAATTTATTTACGAGGGCATACAAATATTCAATAGTAGGCACTATATAATATGAAAGTTTGGAACCAGAAATGAGAAATACCGGCGTATTGCAACGTTTCCTTATTTTAAAAAACTATCCTCATAAAAAGATGGTTGAAGCAAAAAATATACAACTCACAACAAAATTAAGGTTATCCTAATTGCAGAATTTTCCAGAATGCAGTATCGCGGAGGAAATTGGAGAAAAAATTTTAATCTGGGTATTCTTCAAACGCACGGTTCATATAACGCGGCTTCCTAAATAAAGGCCTTTGTTTCTGATGTGGTAAAGATATTAGCTGCTGAAAACACGGATCCATAAGACGTTTGCCGAACCCCGGTCAGGATAGGGGGCCCCGAAACTGAGTGGCCAGGAGCGATCATACTTTGGAAAAACATGGTATCTACCAACCAGGGTCTGATTTCCGGACGCTGTGCACTTCGCTTCAACGACGTCGAAATTCAATGAATCCTGGGAAATAATGCAGTTTATATGCGGTTGTAACAGAATAACCCACCGTTAAATTTCTCCGTATGGTCAATGTTCGTATGTCTATGATGTAGAGTGTAGTAATCGTAGGGACAGTCAGCTAATTTCTGACCATGTGTGTGTCATCTCTATCCAGGCATTGCGAATGTTAGGATAGGATTTATTAGGCACATTTTATCTCTACGATTACCTACCACATTACAACATGAACATTCGCAAAGCCCGGGTAGAGATGACAGACACATGGTCAGAAATTAGAGCGGACTGTCGAGAAGAACCCTGGATTTCAAGAGGAAAGAAACACCCAAGCAGCATGTATTCCACAAACCCAAGAGGAGTAAAACGTCATCTCACGGCCCTTAGTTGGATTAAGGGCCAAGCCCTAAGGATACCATCAAGCAAAGACTGATGGAGACTCAATCCTGCAAAATATCTAAAAATCGTTGGCGAACAGAAGTCACTGAGCCCCATCGAGGACGGAATGGTTGTTTATAAAAAGAAGAAAAAGTAAAGGTTAATTATGGGATCCCTGGGGGACTCATTAAGCTGCTGCACCAAGTATTTGCGGGGTCAAAGTGGCTTTTCAATTTGAGGTAGGTAAAATACTTCTCGGTGGTGGATTATACCTATCTATCAAATTAAGGCCTATGCCTATTTGATGAAGTTGTGATTCTTAAAAAGTTCCAGTCGTGCTGTCCAGATGAGGGAATTTTCATCAGATTATTATATAGATTACGTATATTATATTATTACTGCCACCGTATCACGAATCTATCGTGTCCATGACTTATCAAGGTCTTGCGATTGAGTGCATGATTTAGGGAGAACTCTTCCCCTCACCCATCAAATGAAGCTGGAAGGCCAGTAGGAGCCTGTCCATACTGCATGCTTAGGGCATCTCGGAACTTCCTACTGTGCTTTGTGCCTATACTCAAAGGAACTATATCAAGCTCAGAGGATGTATTAGGGTACTTATTAGCAAAGATTCAAAATAGCAATGTGTGTGACTATTAGTCCGTGTCTAGGATGAAACATCATTCAATATAAAAATGACTCTTCTCTAGAAAAATGACTCTTGTTACTTCCTAGTGGGCGTGACTGTATGTTAAAACTTCTCAACTTCAAAAAGGCGTGACTATTGCCGCGAAACCACTGGAACTTTACTTTACTCTGAACGTGGCTATGCAACGAAAAAGGTCTGACAAGTTGACTGTGAACTAGACATAACTATTTTATTTTTATTCAATTTTATTACTTTATATGAAGATGAAAGTATGGTTATTACCATTAATATGGTTATTGTCTGGAACTGACTGTTTGTCAAAAGGACAAAACTTTGTCTTTCTATCAAAAAGGTAACAGCATACGATTTTTATCGACCTTAGTTGCCTGTGGGCGTCAATAAAGAGAGGTGTCAGAGCGTGACTAATCGTCAGAAGGACACAAATGTCTTCCTATTTGAAAGACACAACGTAAGACAATTATACTGCCCACCCACGGCAGCAAACATTGCAGCATTTTTCGGTTACAAATGTTAATTACTGAAACTTGTTAATTACCCAAAATTCTTTCGCCAAGTCAAACTAGTACCTAAACTTTCCCCCAAAATAAGTTGCATAGTTTTTTTTTCTTTATCATGAAATGTTTTACTACCAAGTCATATTCATGTAAAAAAGTTAGTTTCCAGTTCATGGTAATATAGGTACCTTTCCTCCCTGAAATATGTACTGAATTCACCTCTGCATTGTTCAGTGTTTGATCATAATCGCCATTCAGGCATTGTCGGTACACCCCTACACCTGGTGGATGGTTTGCGGACTAATGTTCTGTCTCAAAACCCCAATCTCTCGGCGTGAAAATTACCGGAGTTGGGCGGGGACATTAGGAAAAGCCGAGGCGCGGCGTATTCTTCAACGGTGGAATGTTTAAAACTTGAACGACGTCATAAAGATGGTGGGTAACGGGAAGGGAGGTCGGCATCACTTCCAAACCCTCGGAAGTTGGGAAGAATTCCCGCTTGGGGGCATCGGCGGCAGATGTTGTTTTATCATTATTACCAACCACCAACCGTTTAAACCAACAACTCGTTAAAAACTGTCATGAGGATCAGGCAATTGGAAGCCTCCTTTTGTCCAATTAAATCCCCTCATCTGCCTCCACCTCCCATCAACGTCCTCCCTTTCTTGTTCCCTGTGTAAATGTTGCTACAAAAGGAGCCTGCTAAAACTTTGGGTTTGTAACACAATCATTCTTATCAGAGTGCGACATAGAAGCTTGCATTTTTATTTTTTATTTATTTATTTATTTTTTTATTGAAATCTTCTTATTAAACTGTTTGTGAATTTGATGTAACAACCCAGAAAAGATGAGATCCAAATAAAGCCACAGACCAATCCACCGTCAGACCAATACATGGACCCAAAAACAATAGTACAAAGGATGCCAAGCCTCAACATACATGGTGATAGCGCGGGAAATGTCTGTGCTTTATGTTTTCAAGGAGGTTCGCAGTTTTCTTTACGAGTCTCAGCTGAAAATTACACATCATGGACTTACTTATTCAATAACTAGCCGCTCCGGCTCGCTTCGCTTGCCTCCGCGTCCAGTCGGTCCTGCCCCCCGTTGAGGTGTATTACAGTTGAAACATGTAAGGGATGTTGCCCGCTTTGCTCACAAACGGTAGATCCACTAATGGTAGTTTAACGTGTGTAGGGGATGTTACTCGCTTCGCTCGCTCGGTATGGCTGTAATATATGCGATGGTCTTTTACTGTCGAGTGGGACTTGCAGAATGATTAGAAGATTTAGATCACTAAAGTAGGTTAAACGTCTGTAGGGGATGTTGCGGAGACTATTCTTTGGCGCGGTGCTTGTCGGTCTTATTTTCGGAAAGTGCAAATAATGCAAATAGATTGTTATGAATAATTCTGAATAAGGTAGGTACAAAAAGTTTCCGTCATGCAGCATGATCATATGAGCGAATTTCGTAAATTATCGTGTAACGTTTCGTTGTTTTGGCATTTGAGCACTTTGAGTATAGAGAGATGGTTAACTACCAATTTCTTGGCAAAAATCTCCTTCTAAATAATATTCTACAATTCTAACAATATTTTGGATTTGTAGCTTTTTTGGACATTTTTAATCAATTTCCAGCAAATACCAATTATATTTAAGTACTTTTTTCAGCATAATTTTGTTCATACATTTTTATTGAAAATGCCACATAGAAGAAAATTGACGATTTCTAGCCGTTTGTAGCCATTTTTTAGTGATTTTTTGGCACAAGTTTTGAAATGTGACCAATTTAATGTACCCACTCAAAAACGTAGGCTAACGAAGTCATCGTTTCTTTTGAAGAGCTTGATTTTTTGGTACAAGAACGGAATTTTATCTCAATCCTAAGGAGAATATCGTTGGAAAGAGCGTTGAATTTCCCACCACCCTGATATCACTTCAAAATTGTGTAAGCAGGTTGAGATGGTATTCCGAATCGGGAAGAGTAAGAGTGGGCGTCTGCGTTTACGATGTGGTTATCTAAGTAAGCCACTCTGTCTCTTTCCCAAAGGCTTGGAATCATGATGTCAGCAATCTAAGCTGGGCTTGCTGTTTCTGCCTCTCGTATTACTTTCTCGATTCCGAACTAGCTCCAAGCCAAACTCGCGCGAGCCTCACACATTCATTTCGACAGCGTTATGCCCCTTTCTTTTAAACCCCCCCTTCTTGCAGTTAAGTGAATGGGGTGTGTCCATAGATTCACCACATCCATCGCAGGCCTTTTGTAGGCCTTCCCTTTCTTGTCCATATCTTATTGCGAGAGCATCCACATATTGGCTCTAAGACAATTGGCACCTTCTTCTTCCTTATTTTCTTCTCCTTTTTCGTCTCACCTCATTTTTTACTCACCCACATCTACCAGTTCTCCCAAGCCAATTTTGAAGAAATTTGAAACATAGGCAGCGTTTGACCTGACGAAATGTCTTTTGGGGTTTCGGAGCCGCTATGACCAAGTGGTGAGGGGTTGTAAGGGAAGGATTAAATATGAAATGCCAATCTCATTCAGCCGGTACATTCCAACCTTTTTCTCCTAAACCACCAACATGTGTGATATCCCCACAAAAAGACAGAGAGGATTTAAAAGCTGGCAAGCCTTCAGACTTCAAGAACCGTCTCACACCCAGACGCAGAGTTTTGTACTCGTAGGAATCATGTTGCATGTTTACGTAGGACAGTGGCAGTTTCGTTACGATCGAATAGGTACCTAATAACAAAGTTGACAAATCGTAATTTTCGTAAAATTCGAAAATTTCCCTAATATTTCAAAGTAAACATAGAAACCGGCAATTCTGGGTGCTTCGGTGGTCGGGACTTGGTCGGTTCAGGATGACGGAGTGGAGTCATGCGAGTTTAATGGTAAACTGAAAAACGATTTTACTGAAAAGTACGGATCATTTTGTTAAAAACCGTCCCGAAATTGGTTCAGCCGTTAAGCCGTCATGTTGACCCATACAGACATACAGATATCCTTTTTAATTATTATAATATAGTTTTAAAATTTTCTGCAATACGATTCTGTGAGGACCCGAGTCCTATTTGGCGTAATCATTGTTATATAAGCGTTATAAGAATGTTCCATCTTTTTAACACAAAATTTTTCTTTTTCTTTTAGCCAAAGGCTTTAAACTAAGCAGAAAGAGCTGGGGTCCAGAGGGATTTTTTTAAATTTTTACAAACCAATATTTGTTATTGATTTTAGTTATTTTTATTTATTGTAGAAAATGAAAAATCGATACCCTATGTACAAGAAAAATAAATAACAATGTTTAGCCGAAACTGGTTCTTCTCCACGATAGAAAATTATTATCTGGACCTGTAAAACGCCTGTATTTGACGGGTATACTAGACTGGATTAGCGCTCCTGTGTTCTCGGTTGCGTTGACGGCGCTGGAGTATTGTTGCTCCCGCGTCTACCAAGATAACCGTCAAGTTACTAAAAAGTTCTAGTCATGCAGTATTATCGTATGAGCGAATTTTCGTAAATTATCGTACTTTACCATGTTAATTTGTTTTGAAATTTTAGGACCTTAGTATTAAGAAATTGTTCCACCGATTCTATGACAAAAAACTCGTTATAAATAATATACTGAGTTTCAAAAGAGATCTTGGATTTTTGGCTTTTTCTGCAGTTTTTATGTGAATGAATGGTACAATTTTATTACATCAAATTAAATTACTTTTCTATAGTATAGAGAAAATAAATCCAAACCATACTCAACTATGTTCCACCATTTAAGACAACACAAGAAATAAGATTCGCTCCTTATTATTTTATTTATTTTATTTTTTATTATTATTATTTTTTTTTTTTTTTATTTATTTATTTATTTTTTTTTTTTTTGCTGCCAAAATTCTATCCCTTGGGGAGAGCAAACGGATGAGTACAACGACCTGGATGATTTCAACAAAATCTTTATGATGGTGTCAATAAATGAGACCCAAAACATTACTGGTACCTTGAAACTTTTCGATACCTCGATTTTTCTCTTATCTATTCTCCTATTTACTACCTTTAGGATTGTTTTACCTTTATGATACCGATGTTACTGGCACATCACCGGCCAATGTATGATTTTGAACCCAATTTCATACGTTTGGATCAGTAGTTTCGGAAAATGGACGGACGGATTTTTTTAAATTCGGTTTTTGAATCTACGTATCTTGAAATGTGTAAAACAATAAATTTGTGAAGGGGGGGGGGGGGATTTTTTCTTTTTTTTTCCATGGTCGATTGCAATTCATTATTGATAATAATATAACAAAATTAATGACGTATTAAATATATACAAAAAAAGCGGAAACTTACTAAGTAGATGCATTTTCAGCGTCGCCCTCATCATACGAATATCAAAAATAATAACGTACGATAATTCGCCAACATGGTCACACTGCTCGACTGAAATTTTATTTCCGTGCAACATTCACGAGTTTTGGGTTTATGTTGCAGGTAGCAGAGTTCAGATTAATCAGCTGACTTCCTACATCGATGCCAACTTTTTGTACGGATCCAACTTCCGGGTGGCGGACTCTCTACGTGCACTTCAGGGTGGTTTACTCAAGGTTCGCTCAAACACCAGCTATGATCTAATTGTTATATTTTATTTATTTATTTTATTTTATTGGAATTCATTTTACAAATAGGTACATGAATGTATTTAAAATAGCTGCAAAAATGACATAAAGGTTCATTATTACTGTATATGATAGCCCTTTTACGATGATCATTGGTCTATAATTATATTATTAAACCCTGTATATACCTAGTACCTACATCATCAAAACATGGCGCTTCAACCCTATCAAAAGGGTTCACATCTTTTCAGCTTCAGGACCTTGACATTTTACGCACTAGCAAAAGTTAGCGGAAATCAGCATCAGTCAGCTGATCAGTGCGCCTGCGTACCTCGTAATTGTTTTCGAGTTGTTCCAAAGGTGCTCCATCTAAATTCCAGCACCGTAAGTCGACTAGGCGAGATATTGGCCTAAGAGATCTCATAGCTGATCTGAGCACCTCCATACTTTGTAATGGCATTCAAGTTGTACCAAAAGAGCTCCATTCCAGGTTTCAGCACCATAGGTCGATTAAGAAACAAATTAGGCTCAATGGGCTCTCAGTTTATCAGTGCGCCAAGTGCACTGAACTTGTATTATAGATATCCCAAAGGAGCACCTCTTCTAATTACTGATCCGGGGTTGATTAAGAAAGAAATCTTCACGGGCTCCGTAGCGTAACGCACCGTTGTAAACAATTTGGGTGATGCAATTTTTTGGTGGTCGGGCGAAAGGATGACTTTCTCTTCAATATACCTCCGTAGATATAGGCAACTTCAGGGAAAATTAATAAATACATCTACATTTTTCTGGTCCCCGATTCCAGATCTCCATGATATTGAACTCTTGATGTCACAAAGGAGGTCCATTTCCAAAAGCAGATCCGTACGTTGACATCAGTATGCCAGTGTAGATATAGGCAACTGCAGAGGGAAAATTAATGCAATTAACTAAAACATCTTCACATCACTGGTCCCCCTGATCCAAGTATTAAGACATTTATACGCAGGTAGGTACCTACCTGCCCACCTACTAAAAATTGATGAAATAAAATAACACACCTACCAACGCTTCACTAGTCCATCCGTAGGGACAAGAGTTATGATAAACTCAATTTCGCGAATTCCATTGGAATTATATCAGTCGGTATGATCGTCGGAATTTGCCTAATGCAAGTTTAACGATGTTCCTATTTATAAAAATTACTCGCTTTAGCGGTCATTGATGAAATTTTTTCAATTGACTTATTAATTTGAAGATGTCTCGCTTGATTTCACCCTTAACGTTCTAGGGCCCTAGGGAGAGCAAACGGGTTAACATATGGCAGTATTATACATTATTATCCCAATTCGACTCTTTGGGGTAATATCTATCAGTGACAATCACACAAACATTTCTTTGCACTCTAAGTGCCCACATTTCAAAACAATTGTAATATCAATACAATTCAATGGTTTTCGAAAATTCACATATACCTATGATCATGCTGCATGACTGCGATATTACATGATCCCTTCATCCGCCACTTTCTAGAGGACTGCCCATCCCATACCTTATGGACCTCCGAGTCCTGCATTGGCCCCCTAAATGGGTTGACGTTTTATCTGGACCAGATAAGGTCCAGTCTCTGTTATTGTACCTGACAGCCACTGAGCTCTAACTACGAACTGTGATATCTGACATGTGATATATTTATGTGCATCTAGTGATGGTTTTATCTCACTTTGCTGTTTATACCCCCAAAAACGCCCCTCCCCTTTGCTAAAATCGTTAATAATGGGTCAAAAAAATACTTTTTTTTAATCTCATTGTTTTTCTGTAAGGATCTCAAAAATGACCAAATAGCGCATTGGGTACATGCGCAAACGTGAGCAATTGACATCAACTTCGTTATTTTTAATGGGAACCCCCATTTTTCATTGCAGGTTTGAATTCTACGTAAATTTGGTTACGCTTTGTGCTTTGTGGAAATGTGTTGGAAAAGTGATGTTCTGGTCAATTTTCCGGTATTTTCCCGAGTTGGTTGCAAACATTAATAAACGAACATAATTAAGAAGTTCAGCGTGAACAAAAAATCCAAAATCATGTATTGAATCTGGTAACTAAGTATCTTCAAAAACTCAGTATTTCACATTTATTGCACTTTTAGAGCGGAATCGTGCCCGTTTGCGCGCACTTAAAAATCGAGTGATGAATCATTATTTCTTCATAAAATTTCCCGTAAAAGTCAAATCTGCAATAAAAAATGGGGATTCTCATGTAAAACAACGAAGTTGATGTCAATTGCGCACGCGTGCGTAATGCGCAATTTTGTCATTTTTGAAATCTTTACAAAACAACATTAACATTGAAAATTTTTGTGACCCATTATCAATGATTTCAGTAGGGGGGGGGGGGGTTTGAAGACACCCTGTATATAGCAACATGTATTTAGCTATAAGCCTATTCACATCTAGATTTATTTGTATTATTTAATTTCTGGGGTATTTTATCTGAAGTAGGGACTAGACAGTGGTCATCGCTGTTCCCCTTGTTTTTCTTTCTCCGATTTGCCGGTGTAGTCCATGATGGCACTCCTTTTTACCGATGGAGGAAACATGGCTCCCCTTAGAACGTGACTCAAATGAGTGCTGCTAATGAACTTTTCGGTGGAGGTGGTGCCACTTGAATCATTTAAAAAAAGGTGACAACAGAAAAAATCAGAGCGGTATGGTAAAAAACCAAGCCGTTCACAAAATGATTGTGTTTCTCAAATTTCCTCGTTGATCTGAAGACACACAATTTACGTAGCGCAAATATATGTGTCTTTACAGTCTGAATGTCTACAGACATAATAGATACCTACCTAAACTAAGATTTTGCATAGTTGTCTGTGCCTTTTACCAATTAGCTGTTATTTAATTGTTATGGTCAAACTTTTAGGTGAAACCAGTGTTCGAACGGCTGGGTCTGAAACCGATTCTTCCTCCGAAAACCCTGCAGCCAGAAGACGGGTGCATCCTCAGTGGCAAACCGGATACATGGTGCTTCCTTGCAGGTGATCCAGAATGAAAATCGTTATACCTCCAGCTAAGATGATATGAATGCAATTCCTTCAACCAATTATAAATTAGTGGGGTGTATGGATTTATTTAAATACGATCCAAACAACCGAAGACTGTTGCAACGTCCTGTTCACCCATGAGAGGTTGCTACAGTGCAACCTGGATCTATACGAAAACGCTGCATGTTTACTCACAACTCACAACAGCTTATTATTATTTTTATGTATGAAAATTAGTTGAATAGCAGGCTCAAGCATGATTCTCTTGGATCTTGAAATTTGCTGAGCGTAGGTATATTAACGTAACAAAGCATAATGATAACTGTTGAGAAAAGTCAATTCGGATCGGTAAACGATTATTTGTACGATGATTTGAGGCCATCAGAGTTGTCCGAGTAATGTCTCCTTTTAAGGCGTCTCATACGTCTTAAGGGTGGTTTTTGCTCATGTAATGTAAGGGTTAGGGTGGTTTGGCAATTTTATTTACTTTCCGTGGTACGCTGTGATTAGTGTGATGTGAGCTGTGGAGATTCCCAGATTCTTATGTATAGCTCCTCATTCTTGACGTACCACGGAGCGTTGGTGAACACCCTGAGAATTGTTTATGACGCGTTTGGACTCGCTTTATCAGGTGCATGGATGCAGAGCACCAAAGGCCACTTTCATTTAGGCAATTAGGGCGGATCAATATACCTTGTACACAAATATTTTCAGGTGGAGAGATAATTTACGGTTCGTCAAAAGATATGAGAGCTGGCAAATGCGGTTCTTGGTTTTGGTAAACAAGGATGATGTTGTCGGCCCACGTTGAGTGTTTAAAGTGTCGGGATTGTCAGGCTCACGCATTTCACTCTCACATTTGTCTAAGGGTGAGATATTTAAGTGACTTGAGTGGGTTAGTTTTAATCCGTCATTTACTTGCCCAGTCTGATATCAAAAATGCGACTTGTTGGAGTGAGAAAGAAACCTCTTCACATGTGATACCATTGATTAGGATGGCCACTTTGTCAGCGAATTAAGCGGTCAGGATGTTGTCTAGTTCGGGGAGATCGTACCTGAAATATGTACTTGAGGGATCCTATGACAGTACGTTGCTGTATACTGGCCTGGATCACTAATTCGCTTGTAGTGGCTCCATTCACACTGTCCTAGGCCCCCTTGTATACCACCTTGTTTATCATACTCTGTCAAAGCGTCAAATACAAATACAGAGTCAAATACATTCCAAGATTAATCGTCTTTTTCCCATATGCATTAAAAGTATATGGTTCAAGACCCTGTGAAGTTACCAAGGTCAGGTGAATAATCTGCCAAACTGGGTAAAGGTAGATGGAAGCAAATGTTAAATTTGACAAAGTCGCGTTGGAAAGATGAGACACTCAAATATCTGCGTGTGTTACAGCATAAATTCAACTAAAGAAACTATTTCATTTTAATCAGAAGAGGCTAATTTTGTTCCAATCCAACTTGAGATGCTGACATTCGGAAAGGGACTTCTCTAGGTGTGGTCGAGTGTAAATAGAACTTCAGGAGTTACTTTTAAGCAGAATGAGCTATCTAATTTGGTTTCTATCTAACTAAAGATGTTGCGATTCGGAAAGTGTCTTCTCTGGGTGTAGTAGAGTATAATATTGGAACTTGGAAAACCACTCTAACCAGCTCAGCGGGATCTGTAGCTAATTTTGTTCCTTTTCACTCAAAATGTTGAACATTGGAAGAGGGCTTCTCTGGGTGTGGTAGAGTGTAATACTACAATCTGGGGCACCACTCAAATTAACTGAGCCAGCTTTTAAGCTATATTTGTTCATATTCTATTTCTGATGCTAAAATTAGGAACGGAGCCTCTTAGGGTGTGGTAGACATAACTGTAGATAGTATTTATTTGTTAGTATGTACTGATACAATTGATTGTAAATTTATGTCATGGTACTCTGTGGTCTACATTGATGTCTTGGACGAGCGAGCAGGCACAGATAGGTGTTCATAAAAATGAGTGGATCATGAATGGTAAAAATTTTAATGAAAGGAAACCAAGTATTGACATTTATCTGATAAAAATGCAGAAAAAAATATGACTAGACAAAACTATGGCTAAAACTTCACTTTAACACAGGACATTAGATATCAGTAATTAACGAATTTGATTTGTGAAATGTTCACTTTGGTTCGGAAAATACAGGTACCTAAACCAACTAGATATACCTTCGTGTTTGTGGAATTACTTTTGAATGAAAGCAAAAGACATTTTAGGAATACAGATATCAACGAGAATACAGATATCTAAGATTTTACAAAGTTTTAGCAACCTACAAAAACCTGCGTCACTGCATACCTCCTGCATGGGCGGTATCTTCTTCATTAGGTCGCTCCGTCGTGACTTCATACCCCCCCCCCCCCTTCTCTCACCACAAGGTCTCAGAACTCCACAATGCCACGGGTGAGCGAACCGGTAAACGAATTCTTGCGGCAGCTGTCCAGCGATTATTTGCGATTGCGATGATTTCCTGATTAGTACAGGATCTGACGGTCATTATTTCGTGAGGCATTCTAATACAATAATTCCCATATTTATATTCCCTCGACCTTGTCTTAGTTACCTTGAAATTCTTGTTATCCTTCGGCTTTTGGTGTATTTACCTAAAGGTAGCGGAAGCATTGTTTCACTTTCGGGAGAAAAAAAAAAAGTTTTTGGTCTCTTTACTGATGTAAATTTTAAGGTTGGTTAAAGTTGGTAGGGGTAAGCCCGGCAAAGCAATATCGGTATAGACTGAGACAGGTAAGTACTTCAAGTTTGGTGGAAATGCCACCTTCCGCTCAAAGTACAAAAAGGATAACAAGATTCAGCCAAGTGGCAGTTAGGAGATAGGAGCTAGGTTGAGAAACACAAGTATTTTGACCCAAATAGAATTGACGTGACCAAAATGTCTGGACCGAATTGACAACAGTCTGAGCTTGTGCCTTGTTTATAATTTCAACAATGTTTATAACACATGCTCGATTGGTCGATGTAGGAGAACGATCGACGTCGGGCTCGGGCTGGGTTCGGTATTTATTGAGATAACCACTTATGGAGTATAAGAATTCACAGCAACATGATTAGATGGTCAGTCAGATGTTTACATTTCATCCATTTCATCATATGTTGAAACGATACATTTTCGGTATTTTCAGGAGACAACCGGGTCAATGAACAGCTGGCTCTGGGTGTCCTCCACACGCTCACAGTAAGAGAGCACAACCGAATCGCTTCAGAGCTTGCAAAAATCAACCCCTACTGGGACGATGAGACGCTTTATCAGGTTCTCAACATGATTTTTAGAAATAAGCTATTTCACCCAGAAGTGGGAACGAGATCTCGTACTTGCAATGTTCTTATGTTTGAAATTTGAAAGTTTTCTCGCAAGGGGAGGCTGAGGTTCTTCTCCCTTTGATTTCATTAAAAAATTTACTGGTTATTCTAAGACCAGAATAAGTTGTCACATATTCGGGCGTTTCGTTAAATGAGACCCTTGAAAAAAATTATTTTGTGCCCGAAAATGCATAAAAATTGCGTTTATGGAACTACTAGTTCTCCCACGTTCCGGTGCATATCGCTATCAAACTTTCAGGAGTGTTTTTTCATGAATTTATGTGAGGGGCGTGTATAGTGGTTTTTCGCATAACTTCCTTGGAAAACCCAGAATAGAATGTCAAACAATAGATAATCGGCGAGTAGGTTTTTTGGGAAAGTTGGATACTTTATTCTGGCCTTCCAGTTATTTCGGAAATCTTTCACAAACCACTAGAAACGATGAATCACTATAATAGCAGTGGGAGCGCTGTAGCTAATTTTATTCCCATTCAACTCGATACTGAACTTTGGACCGGGGTCCTTCTGGGTGTAGTAACTATAGTGTACTTACAAATGGTGAACCTCTGTAATCAACTGACTAAGCTCTGTAAATAATTAAACGACCGATGCAACCAACAACAGCTGGTATATAACGTCCAGGGTACACATATAGTATTTATATAAATTTTATGCGTCTTTGTGTAAGCTTCGAAAACTGAAGCATCGATTGAGCTCGAATTTTGACATGATATGCATACCACATCATCGAGGATGGTTTCTATGTATTTTTTGCGTCGGTAACATATCCGCAACAGCAGAAAACAACAGCTTTTTAACGGTGTGTAAATAATGCCTCATAAACATAACCTTTCTTAGTAGTTCGACTGAACAACACCCAATCGTTGCTATTCCACTACCTACCGTATTAACGAGGTTTCTCCAGAAACACGGTTTAGATGCTGAACTTTTGAATGGGGTCCCTTTGAGTGTGGTACCTCTAGTGAAATTACAAATGGTGAACCACTGTAATCAACTGCCTAAGCTCAGTAACTAAATGGACTAGCGATGCTACCACAATGTGGCACGTGATACTAGGTACTGATTTTTTTTTTTTTTTTTTAACATTCAACATTGAATATTGAATATAACATAATTTATTTTCTTTCAGGAGACCCGACACATAATGGCCGCTCTCACCCAACATATTACTTATAACGAATTCCTTCCCGTTCTCCTCGGAGATAAACTGATGGAAAAGTATGATCTCAAATTGAAATCTAAGGTAGGGTAGCAAACCTGTTTCCCTTCAGAATATCTACAATATATTTTCATTTTTGAATGAAAGCAGAAATCCATCATTCGTCAGTCCTTAAGGGAGTTTTTTATGGATAAATGTATTGTAGGTACTAGTATAACCTCGACCTGTTTCCTGGATATTTTGCATTTTAATGAAGTATTTTTATGCTTATCTATTTATTTTCTTAGTTCACTCTGTATCTAAAGACTGAACGAGTCGTTAAATCTGTAGTCCAAATAATGTTTTCTCTCTGTAGGGAATGTCTCACTTTTGTTTTACTTTTTACCTAACAAGATTTTAGTTTACATAGTTTTTCCCCGATTTTGAAATGTTTTGGGGTAAAGCTTGGTTGAATTGGAGTTGGAGAGTCTGCAAGTTTTACCAATCGTGTCTACGAGAAAATTTACAACTCATCATTTGTCATGGGGTCATTTTTCAAGAAATCCTTGGATTTCATTGGGAAGAAAATTCACGTTCCCATCACAAAACATACCTAATTTTCTTCAATAAGTAACTAAGTGAAAATAAAAACTTACCGTTAGAAATCGACCGTACCATTAGGAATCTAGGTTTCTGATTCAACAAAAATTCTGGAAATGTTGGCCTAACAAACATTGTTTAGAATGAAACTTTTTATGCATTTTTCATCGTACTTAACGCTTTTTCCAATGGTACAATCAAATTCGAGTTTTGAGCGGAAATTAAGGAAGTTATGACATATATATAGACATGCCTACTATAAGGTTGAAAACGAGAAAAAAATGTTGAGAATAATAAAAGTAGACTTAAGAGTAAATTAAAAACAAGTTATAGGGCAAAAAAGCCTCAAATTAGTTGTTGAAACGAACCCTAGCCGGTGGCGCACCCAAAAGTGTGATGCCCTTTATAAAGAATTACTTTTATGATTATATGTGTTCGGAAGAGAGAAAGAAGATACAAAATTACCTACCTAAAAAATTAGAATGACTTCAGTTTTCGTGTTTAGTGAAGTGAATTCAACATCTTGTTACCAAGAGACTCATATGATGTAAATAGAATATTGAAAAAGTTAAAGAAAAAAGAAAAATATAGTTTGTTCGTTGTGACTATCATCAGCATTTAGAATTTATTGTAAACTTATATCTAGATTTTGTAAATTGATCAGGGCAAAGAGTTGAGTCGTGTTCTCATTTAAAATCAGGTCTATAGACAGTAGTTTAGACATCAACCGTTCGGAACAATATGACATTTTTTATTATATTCGTGTTTTTTTTTTTTTTTTGTAAAATATGACGCATTAAAATAACCTCAAGCTGTCTTGATTGCTGAAAAATAGGGTGCATAAGTGACATAATCTATCCAATTGCAGAAGGTGAATTTTTCAAGGTTGCTCTTTAATCGATACTAGGAGAGATAGCAAAACTGATTACTCCTTATTTTATTATATAACTTGTTGGATTGGTTCACTTTTTTACTACTGTTTTGGATTAGGAAATAGTTACTGATATATTTTCTTAGTTTCTCGTTTTATCTACATTTCTACGCTTCGCGAAGTTGTAATTAATTTGATTGAAAAATCAATTTTAAACATTTTTTGAGATTATTTATAGGATTTTCTTTAGGATTGTTTGGGGATTGTAGCGTGGTGTTGAATAGTAGGAACTCTAAACATAAGTAGTTTCTGACATTTGTGCAACAGCTACCAGGAGCGGAAAGTCGCTTCCTCCCGGAAACAGTTTCCTGCCCTCCAATCGTTTGAAAACTTAATCAGTGTAAACGACCGGAATTAAATCATTGACCACTGTTTGATACACCTACTTTAGTTCACTGAAGTATATACTATTGGCTTCGCTTGGTCTCGATTAAGTTTATACCTACTTCATCCATTTCGAGTGGAAAATGTGTAGAATCACAAACATATTGCTTCCGAGTCTACCCATAGGTAGTGGAGGCATTGACAGGGAGATGAAAAATTGTCAAACTCCAAAAAAAAGGACGGACGGACGGTGCTCACGTTATAGACCATTCTGAACTATTTCCGTTCCATCTTTCTCTCTCTCTCTCTCTCTCTCTCTCTCTCTCTCTCTCTCTCCCTCTCTCTCTCTCTCTCTCTCTCTCTCTCTCTCTCTCTCTCTCTCTCTCTCTCTCTCTCTCTCTCTCTCTCTCTCTCTCTCTCTCTCTCTCTCTCTCTCTCTCTCTCTCTCTCTCTCTCTCTCTTTTCCCTATCTATCTATCTGTGTGTGTGTGTGTGTCTGTCTGTCGTGTGTCCACAAATTCTTGTAACAAACTTAGTTTTCACAAGTTTCATCCGATTTTGATACAGTTTTGAATTTAAGGGAAATGCATGTTTTGAGTGACAAACCCTATCAATTTTGTTTCTAGATCAATACTCCACTTTGCGCATGCGCAAACCCAGATTTCAAATGGTGGATTTTATATTTCTTATTTGAAAAAAATATGTTTTGTAATGAAAAACGTGTTTTTTCTCCCCAATGAAATCCAATCATGGATAGCGCTTTTTAGTATCGGCTGTTGCCAACTCCATCCCCCTTTCCGATGACAAATCCTAAATGCCGATGGTTTGTAGAACTACTAAACTACAATTGGGATCAAACGAAAAAGGAATCACAAAAATCGATTTAGAGTAATTATTGTAGCTTCGGCAGCGCATAAAGGGTTCGGCTATTACTTCCTTCGCCCTTCCACAAAATGGCGAATACAAAATTCCATGGCTGTTGCACAACTAGACTGAAATTGGGATGGAACAAAAAGAATTACGAAAATCGGTTGAAGCAGTGCTCAAAACAAAAAGCGCTCAAATATATATATAACAGACTCTAGGAATGGCTGAACGGATTTGCATATGGGGTTTTTTTTATGCTTAGGTTGTTTCACACCAATCCTCTGGATCAATTCGAATAAGCTGTCCTGCGTATAAACGAAGCGTAGGGTATACGAAATAACCTCAGAGGGACTTCCTAAAAAATATATGCCCGGCCGGGCCGGGGGTATGTGTGGTGTGTTGTCACCTTTGTCTCTTTGTTTTTTGTTTTGCCTTTGTCACTGCTTTGTCTCTGCCTTTGTCGCTTTGTCTGTCTGTTTTCGTTTTGGAGTTTTATATCATTTTCTCTCCATCTTTGTCACTTTTCATTTCATGGTGCATAAATTCCACCACGGAAACGGGACGTTCGGGCTGTGCGTTCTCTCGCACATGGACTTTACTTGGGGTCTAGTTGATCCTGAAGTATAGCCAGCCAGATCGCTTCTCACACATCATTGCTCTGAGTCAAAAATGGGCCAAAAATGCGGTTTTTCTAGGTTTTTGCTAACATAGGCAAGTGGGAATCTCCTCCACCCGGCACCCGCCTTCACCTACATCGGTAGGCGGCGTTCCTGTCTTTGCCTGTTCCCGCCTCCTCCGCGCCACCTTATCAGCACCCAGCGAAGTACCTGCCTCTTTACCAAGCCTAATGGATTCTGATTTACCAACACACAAAGCCGACATTTAACTACCTACTATTTCTACCAAGACCTGCCTACTCAGTTTGCGTTCTTTTTTTTTTCTAATTTGATTTTTGGATTCTACGCATCTTGGAAAGTAAATCAACAAATTTTGAGGGGAGGGAGGGTTAAAAAAAATTTCTTGGTTCATTATTGAAAATAATCAACCAAAAGCGTAAAATTGTGGGGTCCTGGTGCTGTAATGCAGTTAATCCATTTGGAGGCGCGAAGCCTCAATTTTCTAGAATAAATACCTATGCTATGAACGGGGTTTATCAATTATAGACCAGATATCTGCGTAGTATGGCTATCTAATACAAAAATAATAAACCTTTTTTTATTTATTTGCAGTTTTTTTTTTTTTTTTTTTTTTTTAAATTCCCGAGCCCTGGGGTTTGGGTAACACAGTCTGTCCTAAATAACTAGGTACCATTCGACATGAATGGGTACTATATTATTCGTCTAATGTCCCTATGACTCAACACTAACCAGGTGTTTACTATAAATTTCAGGGATATTCCAACGACTACGACCCTTCAGTGGATGCTACGATCCCGGCGTCTTTCGGAACGGCAGCTTTTCGTTTTGGACATTCCCTCCTCCCCGACGCCATGGAGATGAGAAGTGTCTCCCACAAGTTAATAGGTACCATTCAGTACCCTCCATTTTTCCCCCTCTATAAAGATGTGATCGAAACAATATTATTGTACCAACTTGAAGTTTGGTTGTGTTATGTGTTATAGAGGTGTAAAACGGTAAAATAATATTGATTTCACTATTACCTATATTAGTTTATTATAGCTTAAAGTTTATTATAGGCAGTGTTGCCAGATTGCGAGATTAATCCCACGGCGCGGCGTAGGGATTTTTCGGGTCGGATTTTGAGGTCGGATTTATCCATTGAAATTTTAGAGGATGTAGTGATATTTTGATGTTGCAGGGAAAAACAGAAGGAAACGTAGGGATATTTCGAGGGTGGGAATTGCCCATTGAGGCATCTGGCAACACGGCAATGCGGAAGCATTGTTTTCGTTATTGTCTGTCTGTGTTTCCTCAAACATTCCCATGTGTCATTCCAGACGATACCTCTTTTTAGGATTGAGATAAAAACGCATCAAATATTTACACAGAGGTTTATCATTTCTGTATTTGATAACCCTTCTACGCAGATATACACAGATAACCCTTAGCTGATCAGTGCGCCTCCGTACCTCGTAATTGATTTTGAGGTGTTCCAAAGGAGCTTCATCTAAATGTCAGCACCATGAGTCGGTTAGCCAGAGGGTGCGCAGCAAATCAGAGTCCTCCATACTTTGTAATTGTATCCTAGATGGCCAAAAGGAGCTACATCCAGGTTTCAGCATCACAAGTCGATTAAGAAAAAATTAAGCTCAGAGGACCCTCGGGTGATTAGTGTGCACGGTGCACATGCACGGATTTTGAGTACTAGATATCACAAAGGCGCTCCACTTCTAATGACGGCTATGTACGTTGGAAGAAATTATCTTCACGGGTTCTTTAGTGTAACGCACAGATGTAAACAAATAGCGAAATGCAACTTGGTGGTGGACGGGCAAAAGGCTGATGGGGGGAGGGGGGGGGGGGGGTTGAAAAATCTCATTGGTCAATCACAAAGGTTCATTATCCATAATAATAAACCAAAATCCGTTCTTTCGTTAAAAAAATAAGGAAAACAAAGGTTCATTATTGAAAATAATAAACCAAAAGCAAGCATTCCCAAAGAAAGGATGAGTTTGTTGGGCACCACTTTTGAGCGCAATAAATTGATCTATTTCAAATTTGTGCTGAAAAATCACTAAAACTGCAAAAAAAGAAAAAGATACATTAAATTAATTGATATTCTTTTTGCAGAACATTCCTCAGAAAAGTTTATCATCTATGAACTAGGGCATTAAAAAACGTGTGCACAAAACTACGCTGAGAAATGAATTTGAATGTCATTAATATATGAATGCTAAAAGTCAATAAAAGCCGCAGAAGGAAAAACTTGAAATCCCATATCATTGTTTTAAAAACAGATTAGTATTGACAACACGCTTTTTGTTTTCCTAGTCTGCTTCCAAAGTGCACACATTTCAAAATAATTACGCTTACTAAATACCTATAACACAATAATTAACGAAAATTCGCTCATACGACCATGCTGCATGACTGGAACTTTTTGTTTCTACGCATCTTGAAACCAAAAGATTTTGAGCGTTGGTGAAGTTGTTTTCTTCTTGGTCGGTCGGTTACAAAAGTTCATTAGTGAAAATAACATACCACAAGATTACCTATCTTGTATTATTATTCCCGAGCAATCCAATTAGATTGTAGTACACATGTACCGCTGATTATTTCATTTGAATGGTTAGATAATGGTTTGTTATGTTTATTTAGAGATAATACGCTTTCAACGGGAAGTTATCTACCTACTCTAACGTTGGCGTACCTAATATTTTAAAACAGTAGTTTTTTATAGTGGATTTATCGATTAGTGAAATACGAAAATGAAGCAATCTATATTCTAAATATACATATACATCCTAGAAACAGAAACCATTAATCAGAATCCAATTCAATTTTCATTAACTAGGTACAATGAAAAGAAGGTTAAATGTTTCAACTGTAGGTGAGGGTATTGAAAAGCGGAATATATAATGTTACGGCAAAATAGAATGAACGCACGGTTTATTTTTTTGAAAGCATGGTAGAAAAAACATTCACCGTTAGAAAATACATTGCAGGGTAGAAAAAAACATTGCACGGTGAACAAAACATTGAACGTTGGATAAACATATTTAACGTCAAATAAATACATTCTACAGCTAAAAAATAGTTTCTACGGTAACTAAAAAACTTAGCTACAGAACGGTTTATGTCAAAATGGGTTGTCCCCCCTGTAAAATTACTGAATGAAGAGGGCTTTTTTGGCCTGAGATCGGACATGAACTCTTCGAATTAGCCAAGCAGATTTCGTCGATATCGATGATCTAGACGCTGTAATGGGGAATTTTCATGGTCATTCTTTTCAAGAAGGAGCTTTCCAAGAAGGTGTTATATGATGGGTATCTGACCAGTAATTTGGCTCTTGAAATGCATTTTCGCGATGATGTCATGGCCCTCGCCCACCTGGGGGGAACCCGCAGATCCCTTGCACTAGTAAATCACGCGTGATCTTCCTACCCGTTTATTGGCCAAACTTAACGGTCTTTTGAACTGAACATTGAGAATAGGGGGGTTTCAAGTGCGCTGAATCCGATTCTGAAGTCAAAAGTGTGAAATTGCAACACATGAAAGTTCCCCATTGTGTCTTTTGAAGTCATCGAACTATCGATGTACTAACTCGAACTATGGAGCTACCATGACTATTTTAGCTCGTCTCGCGGTCCTGCAAAACCTGGATGAGTGGTTCAACCTGGGTAAGTGGTTTGACAGGGGTTGGTGGTTTTGACCTGCAAACATTCAAATCACAGGCCATCCTAAAGACATGAAACATGAAAAGGTTTGTCTCAAAAGATGCCATCACAACAACCGAACTGGCATAACAGTACTTAACAACTGGGGCCGACCGTGACGTTGACACAAAGTTAGTGTTCCAAGATATCAATCAGCCTCACTAGTACCACCGTTATCTTGGATTATCTAGCCGTTTATACAACACGAAAACACCGTCCTGAACGCTTGTTTAGCACCACCTAATTTACCTGTGTCGCCTTCCTTCTTCACCGGTATTTAGTTCTGAATAACGCGATAAATGACTATCGTGCGTTCATTCTATTTTGCGGCATCGAAAAATGTAACCCTATTGAAAAATGTACTTTCTATGTTTCCGCAGTGGGAATTCTATTTTGAATGGGTCTATAACTTGTTGGATTTCTCACAGGAGAATAGGAATAATTTCCAAGCGCTATTCGTCCAAATTTCAGCTTGAAACAATAATCTCGGCATCACTTGCTATCTAAACCTAAGGGTAGAATTTAAGAGCCGAAATATTAAAAAATCAAGATCTCCAACCCTATTGAAATAAGAATGTTTTTTCTTTTTTGGATGTCATTTATAGATATCATCCCAATGAAACGAATGAAACCACCCAGATAGCTGTTCATTCATCCGATCCCTGTCCCCAGGACAAAATATCATCAACGTGGGAGTGAATCGAAATTGGTGAAATATAGTAAAAATCGCCTTATAAACGAGGACAAACGCCACAATTCTCAAATCACGAAATCGAGTTAGTTATAACTTTTATCACCAATAGAAGGATTAGTGAAGCGTGAGTAAGTGATTTATGATATCTCATTGATTTTCACTTGGTGGGTACCTACTTCAACGTCAATATTCCTATATTCGGATGTAGGTACTTGGATACCAGGTCTTGTCCTCCAAAATCCCCCAAATTTCCCTTCCCACTTTTACAGACTTAGGACTGTATGCAGCGTGCAGGTGTGGTTAAAAATTTGGGATGCCTCATGCCTCATAATACTGAGGCATTGTCAAATCAAACCTAGGGAAACAGAAATGGAGATAGGAGAAATGGAAACAAAGAGTTACCTTAGTTACTTAGTACCTAGTTAATTAAAGTTAGTTAGTGTGGTCAAAATGTGGGCGAAGTTTAAACGATTTTCTTAAGCAATATCATAAGCGTTAATTTCTCCATTAATCTTCTTATCTATATTTCTTGTAACCCACGCTTGTCCCGTACGTCTTGCTGGCTTGGGCTGCCTCGTGTCTCTCTGTTGTAGTGAGGTGATCTTGGTGTATACCTCGGGTTGTACCCAGGGTTGCTAGGTGATATATATATAAAAGGACACCGAGTCAAGAAGGCAGCGTCAAAAAAGAAAACTAATGAATAAATTATACACTAATAAGTCCGATGCATGTAGCAAAATAATTTATAAGCATATGATTGATAGTTGATATGAATTATCTATGATTTGCAATTTCTATTATGTTCACTAAATAGTGGTTTTTTTTTTTTAATTAATTCATTTTTGTACAAATTTTATGTGATGTTTTACATGTATTTTTGTGAATCGATCATTTTAACCAGCAGGTTGGTATGATGTGAAGCATGTATGACATATACTCAGACGATTGAACAATAACCGACAATGTGATAATTGCTATCCATGAATTGAGAACCACTTAAAGCTCACACATTCAACGAGTTCAACTTTATACCCAAATTGAGTTAGAAGAGCATAGAGAGGTTGGTATTTATGTTCGTTTCTAGGTGTGTGTAGCTGGTTAAACGATAAACAGCTGGGAATAATTACTTTTTGGTTTTATTAAATCATTGAGACTCACTGCCACGAAGAATAAAGTGAGAGTAAATAATGCGATAAATAAAGTAAAATAAACAATAGTAATTAGTAGGGCTGGGATTTCCATGTGTTTACATGTACTTCCTAGAACCAGATATCGTCAATTGGTTCTAATCACTATACATTTTGAACGATTTCCAGTCGATTTAGACCATTTTGGTGCTACATATTTTTACATATTTGGGTTCATTTACATCTTTCTCCATATTTTTATCATAACGACATGTTTTGTCACATATTTTCGTATTTTTACGCTTTCGTGGTTTCTGTCGTTTGTGGTATCAGTTTCTGTGATTCACGGTATTGGTATTCGCAGGTTTCGGGCACTTAAGGTTCACGGCCCAGCGTCGCCTCCCACCAACCAGTCCCTTCAGCGGTGCCAATACCACAGTTTTGTCTATAGTCCTACGGACTTTCATGAATTTTCCAAGAAAGTTCCTTTGACCTAGAATCCCGTGTTAAAATATAGATTAGTAGGGTGTATAGATCACTATTAATTCTGCATAGATCAATGAAGTGGATGCGAGCACAGTGAATTGTGCCAGGATTCATTTACCAAACCATTCCTCCTCGATTGTCAGATATTGGAAAAATGCAACCGTCAAACCATTACACGGGTTTTTAACAACTCTTTGGCCGAAGGAGAAACCCAACAGTATTGTTCCCAAGTGTTGTTTTCATCTGACGCTGCTCCGTATATGATAGAAGCAGGGACGTCTCTCAACCTATTCTATCCAAAAATGATTCACTTTACGTGTATCGCCCATGCATTTCATCGTGTGGCTGAGACGGTGAGAGCTGAATTCCCTGATGTTGATTTTCTAATTTCCACAGTGAAAAAAAATTTTCCTGAAAGTCCCAGGCCGGCGTTTGTTGAAGGAAATGTATCCTGCCTAACGCAGGACGACATCCGGTGGTGACGAGATGGGGCACTTGGTTGGAGGCTGCTGATTATTACAGCAAAAACTTCGATGAAATAAAAAATGTCATTTCTCGCTTGGATTCAGATTCAGCTGCAGCTATACCACGGGCTGAAGAATTGACGAAGAAACATTAATTGAAAAATGACTTGCTGTTATCTCCAGCAACTACACGTTTTTGGCAAAAACTATAACTCAGCTGGAGTCAGAAAATGTGTCTTTGGCAGACAATATGAGCCACATCCAAACTGCATTGAAAAAGTTGGAAACAACACCAGGAAAAGCGGGGAAAAAAATCAAGAAGAAAATGCAAGACGTTCTGAATGAAAATCGAGGATGGACAAATATTCCGCTGATATCCGATATCCTCAGTGGAAAAAGTGGAAATGATGAACAGTTGAGTGTTGAACTAAACCCTGCCGAAATCGCTTGCTTCATTAATGCTCCAGTAACCTCGGTTGACGTTGAACATTCATTCAGCAAATGTAACTGAATTCTAAGACCTGATCGCCGAAGCTTCACCTTCGGAAACTTGAAGATGCATATTGTTGTGAATAATTTCATCAATAATTGAATCGATTAGACTCAACGAGTAAATGGTTTTACCTACATTTTGGTCAATTTATTTTACATATTTACATAAAAATAAATACATATTTATGTACATATTTTGAATTTTTAATTACATGGTAATTCTAGCCCTAGTAATTAGTGTAGGTATTTCAAGAACTTTAATAAAATACTATTTTTATAGGGTGCATACTAAGCACGACACATTTGAATCAATGAATAGCCAATATCTTGGAACTTTAATAACATAAATCACGATATTTAGTCTAGAAGTACTTACTAACTTAAGATTATTTCCGTCATTTCAAGATTGTTCACCTCCGTCTAAAACTGAAAGAGCGAATGCACAAGTGATGGCTAACGGAAGAGATCGAGAGTTCCTTCATATAAAATAATGTGAAAAGATAACACATGTTTATGATTTTGGACGTTTAGATGGATTTTTAGCGTCCATTTCCAAAAAATATAACTTAACCTTGATGTAGGTAGGTCATCTAGAATTCGTCTAGGACTTCGCAGTTTAGCAACCTACGATAGGACCAACAACAACTGGATATGTGCCGCTCTTCCTGTGAAAGCCGGACATTTGGCTTTCAGAGCGATTTTCGTCCGGACTGTTAAAAAATCGGACTGTCCGAGCCAAAACTGGACCTCCAGGAGCTCTTAAACGGAAAGGTAAATAATGTTCGGGTGTGGAAAATTATAATTCCCCGCTCTACGTCTTCATGAATGGCCAACTCCTCTCCATGGATTGTGTTAGTATCCATCATGTCACGCACGGTCGCGAATACCTCTTCGCGAGATTTCGGCAAAGCACCTACTCGTTTTCGCCTTCGCCTATACATACATGCATCACATCTGCTACTTCGTCCATCAGCTCATGGGTACGCTCATGTTGGCTAAAAACTACACTACCATGATGGGTTTTAACTTTTACACCAGTATTTGGAACGCCCAAGACAAATCCACACACGCTCTCTGGATTTGAGCACTTACTGGAACGTGAACCAGTACCCAACTTCAAGAAAATCCAGTCATGCAGCATGAGCGAATTATTTAAAATTATCTATCGTATTATAATATGTCAATATGTAATGAAATTTGAGCAATTTCAGTAAAAAGTATTTGTTAATTTTATGGCAAAAAAAACGTACCTACTAAATAAAATTCGGTTAGGTATTCAAAAAAGATTTTGGAGTTTTAGGTTTTTTTGCAGTTTTTACAGATTTTTCAGCAAATATTAATGGAATTTAAGTACGTTTTTCGGCATAATTTTGTGCAAACATTTTTTAATGTCCTAGTTAACTGTTGATAATTTTGTTTTGACGAAAATTCTGCTAAACATTTTAAATTTACCGATTTTTGGCCGTTATAGCCATTTTTAGTGAATTTTTCAGTGTATTTTTTGAGATTTGACCAATTTAATGTACTCAAAAATTATCGGTCAACGAACTCATCCTTTCTTTTGAGAAGCTTGATTTTTTGGCGCAAGAACGGGATTTTTATCTCACTCCTAAGGAGAGTTATCGTATGTAAACATACACATGAAAAAGCGCAAACTTCATGAATCGTTTCGGAATGCCTCAAAACGGATTTCAATGAAGAAATTTTTCAAAAATTCTGATTTTAAAATTTTCCGAGCCTTTGCAATAGCTTCATTTTCTACGAAAATTCCCTAAAACACCTCTTTCGGAGGCCTTGCACCTTCTTATCTTAGGACCCGCCCGCTAAACACACTTCACCGATCTCTCTCATGGTTTCGTAGCCAGTGCCGAGTTCGTTTCATTGGAATGATAGGGAAGTTGGAGGTGTTTTGATTTGGTCTGGGTGCACAGTGCAAGGGTCTGCCGAGACAGAAACCAACGGTTCGGGTACACCATGCAAGGCTCCTTTCACTTTCGCCGCTCGACTCTGAACCGCTGGGTGCACTGTGCCTGTCCCCCGTGTCACTGACTCCGGCCGGGTATGTTAGGTCTCTTTAGCCACGGTGACACTGACTCCGGCTGGCTGGTATTATAATGATCACCACGTCCTCGTAAGTTCTAAGATCAACGTAAATTAGGGCTTTATTGGTTCACAGATTAGAACAGTTTATTCTAATAATCAACTCGCTATATTCACTTAGCACGAGTTTGACTACTAATTGAGTACTCATTTAGCTGGTTTATTTTTCGCTCGCAATCACAACACTAAACATTATAATTTTGTTGCCTACAGGTAAGCGAAAACTAAGTGAGATGCTGCAGCAGCCGTACGATCTCTACCAGCCCGGTTACATCGACGCTTATGTCCTGGGGATGGTCAGCCAGCCGTCCCAAGCGATGGACAGCTCAATCACTCACCAGGTTTGAAGTCCGTTAGTGAGGTTGTCCTTATAGGTAAATCTGTCATTTGATGATCCTGGGCAATTTCACACTACAAAGTATCAGCAACATCAGTGTCATTCATTAAGAGATACAAAATTCCCTGTTGTGCTCGATATAATAAGGGAATGTTTGTTTTTTATAACTATTTTAGCGAATTTTCATGGAGAATGATGCTATTGCAATGGCTCTAACAAATTTTAAATAAAAATCCGTTTTTAGGCTCGAACGGGCACAAAACAAGTTTCTTCATTATCTGGGTTTAAAGTTAGAATTGCCTCTGATCATGTAAACTATGACAAGCCCCAGAAAAAACAAGAAAACCTAAAAAAATCCCAGGAAATCCTAGAACCCCGAATCACATCTTACACTGCTTTTCAAGATTGTGTGAATCTCATTGATTTTCAAACACTCCTCTCAAAAATAAGTTTCCTGGCACCTCGTACTACTACTAATTCGCCTCTTCCTTCCCACATCCCATTTTCATTGACCAACTACCAGCAGAACACCCCGTCTTCATCGCCATCTACGCAGTGCTAATCTTTTTTTGAATTCTATCCCCGAGTTAATTTTTTTTCAATTCCACTCTCTCAAAATTAAAGATCTTCTCCATCTCATTAAACTTTATACAATTCATTCTATCCATTTCCAGCTAATAGACATTCTTGCAATTTCAATTTATTTGAAGTACAACCGTTTTTGTTTGTTCAGTAAATAAACCTATTATACTTGGGTAATGTAAATTGGGCTTGCCGTTGATTAAATAAATGGGTGAGACTCCGTGTAAAAATCCATGCTGTTGAGATCGCCACTGACCGTTTACACGCTTCCACTGATATTATTTTTCGAAGGTAACGAATCACTTGTTTCAAGAGCCGAGCAAGAGGTTCGGGCGGGACCTGGCGTCCATCAACATCGCCCGGGCGAGAGAGCACGGTGTGCCGGGCTACATGGCCTTCAGGAAGATCTGCGGCCTCGACGACATGCGGTCCTGGGACGACATGTGGAACCACCTTCCCAATGAAACCGTCAGACATTACCTGCATCTCTACAGGTACTGAAAAACAGAAAATGCCAGCCATGTTGGGTTGGCAGTATCAAACTATTTATACTCACTCATTATGAAATAGCTACAGGATTAATTGAAGAACAAAGTACGATTCAATGCAATCAGTCATGCAGCATGATTGTATGTGCGATTTTTTTTTTAATTATGGTATTATTTTTGTGTTGAATTGTTTTGATATTTAAGCACTTCGAGGGCCAAGAAATGATTAGATAACTAAATTTTATGAAGAAAAAAAAAAAAAAAAAACTCGATCTAAATAGTAAAGCTGCTTGGATATGTTAATACACTTTGATTACATTTTTCAGTACAGTTTTAATGCTTATTATTATTTATTTATTTATTTTTTTTTTTTTATTTGACCCATTTATTGTGGTGCTCAAAAAGTGCTGACCAGGATTTTTTACATTAATCCCAAGGAGTGTTATCGTCTGGAATTAAGTACATCTACATAGATACATACACGTGTGTGTGAACCAAAGAGAAGAAAACACTCAACGAAACTTGATAGAACAACACAGAACTTAATTTATTGATAAATTAAGTACGAGTACAAAACTAAAAAATGGGCCTCGGAACTCCCTATTCATACAATAACAAAACCCATAGGTACTGTCACCGTGTTGCGAACACATTTGAGACTTCTAGAGGTAATAACCGCCGAGTTAAAATGTTTCTTTGAACTTCAATAATTCTAGTAGTGTGAACCAATGACCAGTCTTGGTAAGTCCAACATAGAATAGGAATATTTTTCACATAGCCTTTCTGACAATGATCAGCCCGAAGCCCTTAAATAGCCAAAGAACACCAACGCATTCATAGCACAGGGAAAACCCCAAAATGGTTTCAAAACAATAAACTCAAAACACCGAATTCCATTTCATAAAAGTACGTAATAAAAATACCAAACACTCAAAACAAAAGAAACGCTCATAACGTAGGAACAGGAAGAAAGGTCAGTAAGAACCTTTGAAATAAGATAAACATGCGTGAGATGACCATGTCAACAGAGATTAGTGCAACGCAACGAAATCTCAGAATTAAAATGTTGGCAATATCCAACAAAACGTATTTGCATTGGTACAGTAGTACAATCGCTAGAAACTGTTCAATCGAGATTAGTCCAAACTGAAAGAAAAACATTACTCAACATTGCCATTACATCATTGTCGACAGTCATATTACAACATGTCCTGTCTCACACAAGGTCACGAATAACCAATGAATGATAAACGTCAGGCCACTACCATAGTGAAGCCGTTTAGAAGAGATCTGAATAAGATTTACTCGCTTTTGCTCGCTGACTACAACTATTAGTGTTTCAAGGTCAAAATGTTTCTTTGTACTTCAATTATTCTAGTAGGGTGAACCGATAAACTCCAGGAATCGTTTTGAAATGCCACAAAAAGAATTTTGAAGAACATTTTGGGACATTTTAATTTTTAAATTTTTGGAACCACTTCAATCGCTTTATTTTTAACGAAATCTTCTACCAAAATGTTTTATGAAATGTCGCAGTTTCGTTTGTAACAACCCATTCGGTATTTGTTTAAGTGCGATGGTTACAACAACCAATCGCAACGAAGTATCTATAGGTACCCCCGAAATTTGAACGAAATCGGGCCAATGATAACTAGATATTTTGGGAAATTTACGCTTGCTTTAAATACGCACTCGCTACTACTCATCCGTTAGCGATGAACATTTAGAAGCTAATCCGCACGATCTTTGAAAATTACATTAGGACCGGTCCATTAGTCTTGGAATTTTGATTATGTCAACCAATTTTATTCTTGCTTACGCATGATAGTTTTTACTCAACCAATCACGATATAATAATTGGACCAATACATAGTGAGAACGAAATCGACGTGAGAAATTGATAGTGAGAAATCGACGTTATAAGAAATTCACGTTAGCTCAAATCGCAGAAGCTACTATTGATAAGATGGCTATGGGAGTTCTTAGAAAACCTTCTAGGAGCTAACCCTCACAATTCCTGAAAATTTCATCAAAATCAGACTAAAACTTGGTATAGCAGACGTGACCTGTCTGCAGACACGAATCCGAAATTGATCAGCTAGATCTGAAATGCAAAAAACAAGTGGACATTTCTGAAATGGACTCATAATGATGGGAGATAGTACTTGATGAGACTTTAGTGTATTGGGCATGCAAATAAGCTTACCATCGATTTCAAAGCAAATACTCTGACTAACAGACAGTATAGTTACCACCTACGCAATATTTAAGATTTTTGTCGTTGTACGTATCTACTGTAACGAACTTCTCAATTTGTTCTAGCCATCCTGACGATATAGATCTCTGGTCTGCGGGCGTGTCAGAGTTTCCAGCTCCTGGCAGCATGCTCGGTCCGGTGTTTTCCTGCATTATCGGTATGACGTTCAGCGATCTGAAGAAGGGAGACCGATTTTGGTACGAGAACCAAGGCTTCCGTTCCTCCTTCACTTTAGGTTGGTCTAATGCTCAGAAAGTAGGTAATGTATGAGTAATATCGTCCACAAAACTACTATTGAACATTACCAAGTCACAAAGTGATTTGTTCGAACAGGAAACATGGGGAAAAGTCATAGTACTGAATTACGACGCCAGAAAAGGCTATACCCGTGTATTTCCCCCGGCAGAATCCAACTTCGGGGACAAAAAAAGATTTTGATTGTATAGCGTTTGGGGAACAGGATGTAACTTCGAATAATTACGCAAATACGTAACATTCTACCTGTACTAGAATAAATATTAGTGCCTATGATATTGTTTCAAACTGCTGCCAGGTTGTGTTCGTTGCACACAACAATAAATAAGGAGGATACTAAACATTGCCCACCCAAAGTGTCATTGTTGACACCTTTCGAACTTGGTGTGCAACTTAGCTCACCCAAGGTGTCATCACTGACACCAATCAATTGAGCTTGATTATTGATAATTAGGGGCACAATAATTTTTTTCCTGACCATAGTTATTGTTTTTAGAAGTGCTTTAATAAATTTGAGAGGGAATTTCGATTAAAACTTTAAAAAATCAGTAAGTGGGCGACAAAGGGTTAAATATATTGGTATATTTGTGGTATCCCACATCCTCCTGGATCAATTTTAATTGGCCGCCCGCTTTATAGGTCCTACGTGTGCGTTTCCTATATGACCTAGTATTAGATGGACGTCCTGGAAAACCACTCCTGGGTACATAATTATGAAATGAAATGAAATCGTTTATTTGTAAAAGCCTTCCGGCGGTACAAAAGTTCAAACAACACATAAGTAATCAAGGTAGAATATTTAAGCAGAAAGAGAGAAAGAAAAAACAATCTGTACGTTAAATGAAAAGAAATAGTGCAACGAATCATACAAGAATTAGATATAGATATACAGAATAGACATAGTGCAAGGTACATAATGAACAATGAGAAGCAGATGAAGAAAAGGTTACACAAAGAACAATACGTTATTCAATGTAGTATAAAGAATACATTATAAAGAAGAAAGCAACGCAAGTACATCATTACATCATTATAAAATCTCACAAGGTGAGAGAAGAAAGAAAGGCGAAAATATACAGAAGACAGAAAATTAGTACAAAAATCCCTCACTCAAGAAAAAAACCCTAGTCCTTATACAATTTTTAACGAAGAAGAATATTTTTTTTGCAATGTAGTATGTCTTCAAGAGAGAGTAATGAAGAAAGCCTTTCAAAAGATAATTCATTTTCAAGAAAGAAAGAGTACCTCTCGCCACGAAGGACAGGGCAAACGCAGGGGAAATGGAAGACTGAATCAGGCAAATTATAATTACACAGTTATAATTGTAACTATCATTCTCATAAAATTCGTAGGTAACATTTCTGCTTTATTCACAAGGCTGTTTGCCAAAAATCGGTATTCCTTCCGCTACGGTAGAGGAATTTCATGCTCGAACCCATTTGTGAATTGTGTGCATGTATCTTGGATCTTTGCGACTGCTTCACAAACCAATCTCAAAAATTGTCTCACTCCAAAAATTGTTCGTACAATAATTTTTTCATTATTATTCTCTTTTTCTCAGGGCAGTTAACTCAAATCCGCAAGTACACGCTCTCTAGGTTACTTTGCAATACGGGAGACAACATTCTAACCATTCAACCGAGTGCCCTACTTCTGCCCGACTACGACAAGTAAGTGAACAGATTGGCTCAATAACTTATCTTGTAGTAGTAAAATATCGCTGGTTGAATCATGAAATAACTTTGTGAATTCTTACGAATGGACGATTATCTGGTCGAGTTTTAAAATCAATGCGGTTGAAGATATAAATAACGAACTTGAAGCTTGGAGAAAGAATAATGTTGCATAGGTAGGTTCTACAACTCTAATAATCGATTTGAGTTAGCCGTCATGATTACTGGAATAGACTTGGGAAATTTTGGATCCTGGGAATGGTTTTGAACTTGAACGCTAGTATCCCACTTACCTACTATTCAATTTATTTTTTCAGGAACCCTCGAGTCAGCTGTAAAAGCAAGCAAATACCGGATCTAGACTTACAGTATTGGAAGGACGCAAACTACAATGAAGATAAGGTAATTTAAAAAATAAAGTAATCTGAGAATTGAGTATACCTAATTCGGAAGCGTTGTGATCACTTTCGGGATTTGAAACAAAAATTCTCCAAGTTCAACATTTTTCACCTTATTTTACGGTTTAGAACTTTCTGATCGTTTTAGGTTATGTAACTGTCTGCTTTTTGGGACGTTCCCCTGTATCTGGGTCATATAGTAAAGGCATCGTACATAAGAGGGACAACCTGTTAGAATTGAGCCAGGGGGGGTCAACCCAAGCATGAGAAAAACAGGAAAAAACCAAATACAAAACCGTTTTACACGATTCTAAGGCCGAATCCTTGAAAAACCCATAGGGGTCAGTGTGTGTGTGTGTGGGTTGTTAAGTGTGGGTTCTTGGTCCCGTTGGGCCGCCAGCAACTGGTGACGGTGGTGGATCAGGAGTGCTTTGTCCTAGGACAGATACCAATCCCCACCCGATTCGTGTTGGAGGTCTGGCGGTACCTTGGGGTCGACTTTATAGGTTTGGCCACTATAGCTGCAAGCCGTGTGGACCTAGGTGGAGCATTAGCTCGTGTAACCAAGGCTCCATTAAAGCCTTCGCACGCACTTACTGCCAAAGCTAACCTATGGGTTAGTCTTTGGCAGGCTTACTGCGGGGAGGCTGCTTGAGTTAGATCGTGAAGTTCGCTCTGCAGTGCGCTCTTGGCTAGGCTTCTCTCCAGGTGTCCTATGTGCCTGCACCCACGCACCGGTCAATGCCGGTGGGCTCGTTACCTTATAGTCTCTCTTTCAGCATAATAAGATCGAATCCGTGAAAAAACCATAGGTGAATGTCTGTATGTGCAGTGGGGGTAAAATGTGTGGTATGTAGTGGTAGGTAGTGGTAACTCTGAAATGCTTAGTAAATGATGAGGTGAAATTTGAAATAGAACGACTTTGAAAAGGAAAGGCTGTCGTTGCCTCACCGTGTATGCGTTACCGTTTGCGTGTGTAATTCAGTTGATGAATAGAATAAACTAGTTAGTACCTCTTATGCTTGGTTGATCGCACATTGTAGAATAGGTTATTATGTTCTTTGGTCTCAAGAATACATAGCCTCAGTACCCAATCTCGTCGTGAAAATTCCGATTAGTTGGACATATAAGTCAGAATGATGTGTATAGTTTGGTGCTCTAGTTATATGCGTATGATTTTCAATGTAATAACTAATTATTTTATATGCTGACAAATGCTTCAAACCTCGACCACAAGATCTTCAAATATAATCGAATCATCTGTAATAAAACCAATATATTTCTAACTAAACGAAATCGAGTTCATAATCACTTTTATCGATAATTAATTTTCAGTTCGTGGGTCAGCTCTTGTTAATCACAGAAAGACTTGAAAAGTGTAGGTGTTTAATTCAATTTAATTAATTCCAGAAACTAGACGTTCAAAAGCGCCTTCCGTCACCAAAAATAGTTAAAGTAAAATTTAGATTAGTTGGACAAATAGATCAGACTTATGTGTATAGAGTTATGTGTATAGAGGTCTGATGGATGCTCGTAGGCTCGCATCTCAAAATTAGAAAATGCTCTAAATCAATCCTTTCAGTAAAGTACTGATTAGTTGACAAATAGATCATAATGACGTTCAACTGTATGTTCCGAGGGTTTAAATTTGAAATACGAAGCAAGAAATTTAGATACGTGTTGGGATCGGACCCGGGATCGGGACCCTCTTCTCAAAAGCCTCATAATGCTAACCACCCACTTGACCGCGGTGGACTTCACCAGAGATGGAACAATCAAAGTATCTGTTCACAATCACACATGGGGACGTCCCTGTTGAGCATGCATTACTTATATGTCTTAAGACGGCCCTCTGAAGCTAGGTAATGTAGGCAAGGCTTTGTATATAAGAGGGGTGGTCTATTAGAATTGATCCAGGGCGGTGTGGGATAAAAATATAAGATCAAAAGATAATCGAATAATTATTATAAGGGGAGATAGGAAATCTTACGCTCTTTTCAGTAGTATAATCTGATTTGGGTTTTGACTGAAAATTTAGGGAGTTATGTTTTAGTGACACAAAGTCGAAAACGCGAAAAAAATCTTAAAATTGAAGAAAGTGGTCTTTAGCGTGAATTAAAAACTATATGTAATAGGACAAAAAAGTCAAAAATTGGTAGTAAAATCAAACCCTAGCCGGTGGTGCGCCCGAAAGTGCGACACACTGTATGATTGCTGCTTTGGCTTCGACAGGATGCATCTGTCTGACGTAGGTTATGTGGCCCCATTTGGAAGCAAAGGCTCTATCCCAACGGACACACTGGTGGGCATTTACTGGGGCTATGAGAGAGAAAGAAGGAAAGGAAGATGAGGGTGAAGAAGTGGGAGAGGATGGCCGACGCCCCTGCTTGATCCAGTGCCTTTCCCACGACCCTACGTGCCAGCGTGCAGGCGAGGGATATGGGGCTCTAGATGAATGTTTACCACAATGGTTGACAAGAGTCTCCCTCTTAATCAGAGGGTGCTTAGGTCGCACGACGGGGATGTGTGACCATAAATCGGGTCATGATGGAATATTGAAGAGATGATAACACCGACAGTTACCCTGTTACAGGTAGATTAGAGTATAGATAACTGTAAAACTGGTTGGCCTTATTTCAGGAGTAATTAGAACTTTTATTTACAGGTTGGTGTACCCACGGAAACTGCGCATTATAACAAGCCTACCTACTCGACGCTGCCAGTTAAACACGAGACAACGTACCCAACGCCGTTCGGTCTACACCCACCCGAAGTTGGTACCCCATCACCTGACGACAAGTACCCTGACCTTACAACGTCGACGCCCGAAACGACGACGAAGGCGCCCTACGACGTCAAAAAACCGACGACGGTTGGTTACGAGGGGCAGACAGCGCCGTTCATTGACGCTGGTTACGAACCGCCTCCAGCTGGTGAGAACCCGAAACCCGAGGGTTTCGACCAGGTCATCTACAACCTGTTCAACGACTCAAAAAACAAATCGCAATTCATCGTTCACTTGACAGACTCCTTGGGGATCTACCAGAACAACATAGACAATCACCGATATCAGGACAAAGCAGTCAAACTCGAGTGACATTTGCCCAACTATAATGACGTTAGCCTAACGCCTTTGGACATTTATTATAAATAATACTTTGTACCTAATTATCCAGGTCAATAGGCTCTTTGTACGGTAGGTACCTAATTTTTTATTTTCGAAATCCCCAATTAGAGGACTCCCACGGGACCAACAATATTGTTCCCTAATTAGAGGTGTCCCGTAATTGGAATACAGGTAAAAAAGAGGTACAGAAATCGACCTATTCTGACTCCGAATCGGCAGAATCATGAAGCGACTACAGTAACAAAGCAAAAAATATTGTACGCCCTTCTACGCAGATCATTGGTCTATAATTATTATTAAGCCCCATATATATCAAGTAAATGATCAAAACTTGGCGCAATGTTCCTCCGAAATGGGTTCACACCTTTACAGCTCAGGACCCCACAATTTTACGGTTTATAGTAGGTGAATGTTGAAAATTTTTCTAAAAATGTCAAAACAACAAAGCAAAAAACTTTGTAAAACGGCAGGTCGAAAGGGACAGAAATTAGCCTCAGATTCCCAATCAGCTATTCAGTGATCCTCCGAACCTTGTAATTGTTTTTGAGGTGTCCCGAACGAGCTCCATTAAATTTCTGCAACGTGAGTAGATTGGGAGAGAAATTAGCCTAGGAGGTTCCGAAGCTGATCAGAATAACTCGAGAACTGAGAATATTACAGCAATATATAATAACCAGGTGACTCAGAAAGATTAACGCTGAGACCACCGAAAAGTTTCAACGACTCTCCGTTTTTCGAACAAATTGAAAAGAACCAGAACTTTCTGATCAAACTACATAAACACATCAAAAATCGCTAAACTAAAGGAATTTCAAAACGAATTTCTATTAAGAGAATTTTGGATTCATTGCAATACCTACTTCAGTTTCTTGGAAAAGTGGCTAAAACGTATTTATGTTCCTCCCTTTACAACACAAATAAATCAAAACCACTTTTTTTTTTAAAGTGATATCGATGATCAGAAAACATTCACTGATGGAATTAATTTATTTTTAATTCAAATTCTTCGCAAATTTATCTTCTTGGCTGCGCAAATAGCAAACAGGTAGGTTTACTATTTTTCCCTAAAATAAACTTTGTATGTGGAGCTTATCTACCATTTACCGACTGAGTTATTATTTCTCATTCACGGATTCCCAATATGTAATTATTATTTGTCTGTCATGTATTTCTACGGAAAAGGGTCATTGGACCGAAGACGAACGATAAATACCGATCAAATATATTTTTCACATCTGAGTACCTAGGACCTAACCTAATAACTAAAACATCCAATGTGAAAATACTTTTAATAGGTAATGTGATCTTATTATATTTTTTGTCTCTCTGCGACTCATCTTGGTGCCTTCCAACGTTGTAAACCATTGCACCAAAGTAAGCAACTTCTTAATTTAACTTCATGGATCTCTCCGTGACCTAACAGAGATCATGTTTGCGAATCCATGCTGAACAGTATTCAGAAGAGGATTTTCTTACCTTGATATTGTAATTTATTGTTAGTTAGTAAGTTATTAGACCATTAGTGCCTGATGTATGTTTCTTCATGATCTAATCATGCGATTTTTTAGGAGTTTGTGATTTTGTATATACAATTTTGACTATTGTAGTACCATTTTGTTTGGTTCGGCGATAAAAATGGTATTGAATTTAGTGGCATTATTTTTGTCTTCGACCCTAACCTCGTTGACCTAATCTAATAACTTGATTACCTAGAGCTGCAATTATTATTACATATTATTACCCCCAAAACCAAAAAATTGCCACGTGCAAAAGATGCCAAGCCACAAAATGCAAGATATCATCCAACAGTAGGATTCTCTCACTCTTTTTGGCTGCGTTTCGGAGTGAGACGCTTCTTCAACGGCTCTCCGATTTTCGCCTATGGCACAACCTTACTGGAAAATATATTCCTAATGTGGAATATTATTATATTTAATTTATACGTGAATATAGACCAAACTATAATTATTAGGTAGGTACCTGACATATTTTCCAAAACTAGACCAAATTCTTCATTGGAAAAAAAAAAAAAAAAACTCGAGCATCGGTTGAGGATTGTGGCCTGGGCAGCGTCGTTTAAATTTGTCCCGCACAAAGACATGCTCCTACGGTTTTTTTTTTTTTTCGTATTCAGTCTTACAATTCAGAATTTTTATTCAATTATTTTTTCTCTCAACCTTGTGATGTCCCACACACTGCTGGATCAATTTTAATTGGCCGCCCCTCCTATAATTCGCGGTGTCGGCTATATGACCTATCTTTAGAGGGACGTCTTAAAAACCACTCCTAGGCGCATGATTAGATAATTCACATTCTCATGAGATTCTAAGATAACATTTCTGTTTTATTCATAAGGCAGTTTGCCAAGAATCGTGGGATCGGTACCAAAAACCCGTAGTGGTTAGGTCCGGTACAGTAGAGTAATTTCATTCTCGTACCCACACGTGACGTTATTTTTAGGTATTTTTCTTGAGTCTTTGCTACTGCCTCAATAACCAATCTACTACTCCAAAAATCGTTCTTACAATAATGTCTTCATTGTTATTCTCCTCTCAGGGCAGTTAACTCAAATCCGCAAGTATATGCTCTTGAGGTTACTTTGCAATAAGGAATTCTTACCATTAAACGGAGTGCCCTACTTCTGCCCGACTACGAAACACAGCAAAGTATAGCACTCTAAAAGGCTCATAATTTCTGTCTAAGATAGCCCTTCTACGCAGAACACTAGTCCGTAATTATTAAAGCCCGTTTGTTACTAGTAAATTTATTACCGAAACTCGGGGCTTCGCGCCTCGCAAATTGATTTACTGCATTACAGAACTAGGACCCCATAATTTTACGCTTTTTAGTAAAGTTGAGGAACAGAACGATCCATGACTAAGTCATTTTCCGATCAAGAAGAAGAGATGCAATCACTACATATTGTTTCGAAACAATGTTTGTTCTTTGCACATTAAATACAATTGATGTATTTCAGTAGGTTTATTAGAGAATAAATCAGTCTTAGAGGACGCTCAGCTGATAAGTTGTCTTTCGTATTTAATAACACTGTTTTAATCCATTCTAAAGGCGTTCTATTCCAAATTTCAGCACCAGAGTCAACCAGGACAGCATTTAGCCTGTGAGGTCCCTCAGCTGAACACCCCACCTCCATAACTTGTAAATGTATTCTACGTGTTCCAAAAGCGCTCCATTTCAAATTTCATTATTGAAAGTCGATTCTGAAAGAAATTAGCCTCCCAGGCCCCCTAGCTGATCAGTGCGCCTCCGTGCCTTGTAATTTGTTTTGAGGTGTTCCAAAGGAGCTCCATCTTAAATTTCAGCACGTCTGTGAATGAGGAAAGAAATTAGCTTTAGGGGTTCCTCAGCTGCTCAGAGTCCCTCCATATTTTGTAACTGTATTGTAGATGGTGTATGGCTCAAGACATGCGGAATCCTAAACGCAGAACTCTGTCTTGACTATAATCATTAAACGAAATATATGATACATACAATATCTAAATAAATGTAACCGCATAGCCATAGCCGTAGATGCCATCTGAGGAGACATTATTTAAATTAAATTCAATATCTTCACTTTACTGGTCCTTCTATATTTACGAGAGCAGACCAACTGAAAATCAATGAGGTTATTACCTACCTACGCTTCACTAGTCTAATAGGATACAGAACTTATAATAATTCGATTTCATGAAGTCAAAATTCCATTGGAATTATATCAACTGATACAATTGTCGGAGTTTTCAAGGGGATTTTACTAGATACGACTCACTCCCGTGTTGGTTGTTTTAACCCCCCTTGAAATTTTTTTGATTTACTTTTCAAGATGCGTAGAATCTAAAAATCACATAAATAAAAAATCCGTCCGTCCGCTGTCCGCCTAAATCGCATTTTGGGGTCCAAATGTTCCTACGGTAATGAGGCCACATGTGGGACCAAAGGCTGTATCACAATGGACACACTGATTGGCATTTACTGGGGCTGAGAAAGAGGACAAAGTAAAGGAAGTTGAGGATGAAAGTGGGAGAAGGCCTACGGCCCTGCCGGGGGTGCACCCAGTGCCTTTCCGAGGACCCCAAGTGCCATCAAGCAGGCGGGGGATATGAGGCTCCAGATGAATGTTTAGCACGATGGGGTGAGCTATCAAGAAGGGACGGGAGACCCGGTGACAAGAGTCTCTCTCTTAATCCGAGGGTGCTCGGGTCGCACAACGGGGATGTATGACCTTGAATCGGGTGGGGATATGATGGAACATTGAAGAGATAAAAACACCGAATCTACTGGAACAACCCCCAAACACCTCGATTAGCGTTTATAGGTATAGATAACTATAAAACTGGTTGGCCATGTTTCAGGAGTAATTTAAACTTCTATTTACAAGGTGGTGTAACCTAGAAAAGCTTCCTATCAAATTTCACATTCCTGAGGTGAATAGGAGACCATTTAGCTAACTCAGCTGATCAGAATACAGTCCATCAATTCATTCGTTTCATAATGTCCCAGAGAGTTTCCCTACCAAACATAAACTTTCTAGAGCAAACAAGAGAGAATTTAGCTCACCCAGCTGATCAGAAAATAGCTCCTGAGTTTATCGTATCTTGATGTCACAGAGAGCCTCGCTTTCAAATTTCAACATCCTAGGATGAGCGGGAAATAATTTAATTCCCCTTTTGGTCAGGACTTGATTGTAGCAGCTCCATATCCCCAAAATGCACTTCGTCGGGTAAAATTTAGCCTATGTTTCCAATTTCATCAAAATTGGCTAACGAGAGCTGGAAAAGAGGGGGGGGGGGGGGGGGAGAAAAAATGAAGAAAGCCCAAAAATACGCATTTTCTCACCTCGTTTTAGATTATAATAGAATCGATCTACCGTTACATATTTGGCATCAGGCGACTCAGGGGCATCCCCCTCCCAGGATATACAAAGAAAATTAAGTTTCAGCTGACAGGGTGAGCCTATGGTAGGTATAGTGTGTTTATGTTGCTGTGCCGCTCAATGTATCCATAATATATAGCTCAATGCAGCCATAATTGTGGTAGTTTGCATCTTTATATACCGTTCATTCCAGAGGAAAGATGGTTATGGTTCATTTTTCACACATAAAGAGAATTACTGTGAAAAATGAATTGAATTACAGTTTTTACTCGTTTCTATTGCATGGCTCCGAAATTATTTAAATACAAATTTTCGAAAATTTCCTTCACTGAATTCGTTTTGAGGCATTCTGAAGCCAATCCTAGAGTTTAACGCTTTTTCATGTACTTATATATAATTTTTTTTTAACTAGTAACTATAATGTGATAAAAATACGTAATTCTCTCATATGGTCATGCTGCATTCGCTTAAAACATGTTCACTTAGGTTTTTCCCACCATTATTTATTACAGGCAATAATTCTCATTTACGAATTCATTTAGAAAGGCTCCGAAGAACGTGCCACTGAAGATGGACATGACTATAATTATTAGGATCCATTAATTCCATGAATCGTGAGACGATTTTGGTTTAATGGAATGAAAACAGGAAGCCCTTGGAATTTATGTATACAAATCCACATGAAGGTGATTCATTGAAGTGATAGCACTATCAATAACAAACTGAAAATAAGTATAAAACCTACGTACCTACTCATTTCGATAGTATTGAGAGTTTTGAAGCCCCCAGCTTCCGTCAAAAATTTTGTTTCGTCACTATCGAAGGTATGTACAGAACTTTTTATACTCCCCCCCTCCCCCTCCATCCTGGATCCGCCCTTTCCGATTTACTCATGTTCGGGCATAGCAAACCAATTACAAAATCATCGTGAGATTGCTGAAAAACCTGAGTAAATATTCGATATGTTCAACAACAATATAACATTTAACCACTTTTTTGTTGATAATTAAGTAAACTTTCCCACCACTAGTGTAGGAATTTTAACTGCATTGTGCAACTTCCCCCTTAAGGCGAAGGTTACCTGTTGCAGTTCCTACACCGCTTTTTCCTTAACTTGAGCTCAGTTGCTTCCAACTCGAGCTACATCAACCTTCCGCCGGCGCGCAAGGGAACATGTCACGTGCGTATACACAAATCTTATACGTAGCACAATATAGTAGTACAGGTTGAGGTGGAAGAATAACAGCAAGTAACTAGTAAACTGGTTTATTGAGAACTGACTTACAAGGTTTTGAACGAATTAGGCGGGATGCGGCCCAGGGAAAAATAAATGAAATTACTTATACTTTATTATTGTTATCCATTAATTATATTTTAACGTTTTATCTATAGTTTTACTTTTTATGTTTGGTTTGTTTTCCTTAGGTGAACCTCTATATGTTTCTGACAAATCCGTTATTCGGATGTTGATGCATTTTTTCCTGGTCACACCAGTAAGTTTTTTGTTCAAATTAATTTTTATTTATTTTTTATTTTTTGTTTTGTGTTTCCTGTGTAACGTATAATGCATGTTTTGTCCGTGTAGAAATCTGAAGATGTCCACAGTTAGAGGACGAAACGTCATCAAATAAAATAATAAATGAAGTAATTTAATTTATTTTTCCCTGGGCCGCATCCCGACTAATTCGTACAAAACAATAAGTACTCACGGCCGACCAAACTACCAATATGACTTACAAGGGTTGAATTGTATTTAAACCGTTCTCCACAGCCCCCCTCCCTCCACCACTACAAAATAGGAAAAATGGCCATAGAAGGCTGAAACTATCCCCTATAAGAAACGGAGGCTGGCTATTTCAACATTCTCCCCTCAAATTTAGCCAATTTAATTGAGCGATATTACATTATAGTAACCTAATCGATTTAAGATACAATTTTAATAATACCTACTAATCAAATTATAGGTAAAATACTATAATATAAATACAAACACTATACAAATCATATATATATATATATATATATATATATATATATAAAATAGCGAAATACAATGTATATTTTATCATTTCTTCCACCTTCACCTCACATGTAGCTACAAAAATTAGGAAAAAACATAATACATTATTTTTCCCTGTTACATATGATGTGACAGTAACAATGTTAATAACAACGAGTGAAAATTTAGGTGTACGTCTAAATAATATTTTTTACAGAGTACTTAAGTATACATAATTACATATTTACAATATTAGGCTGACGTCTTCACAAATTTACCTATTTACAAATTCTTAAGTTTAAAACAGGATGCATTATTATTACCTATTTTTTATTTTTATTTTTTTTAATTATTATTTTGCTTCCGAGTCTACCTAGTCTACCGCATAGGTAGTATAAGCATTGATTTCACTCTCGGGAAAAAACAATTTTTTGTCTCCGAAGCCCAAAATCAAATTTTCCGCTTAAAAGTAGAGGGGTAATTTACAAAATCATTCAAGTTCTGTTTACTGTATTTGTCTAATTTGAAATAATAATATTTGAGAAAAGATCCTTTTTATAAAAACCCAAGCCTTTTTACAATACGTCGCCTTTTCGTAAAGAAAACGTTGGAATGACAATCAGCCTGGTATTTTTTAGTCTTATTGTAAAGAAGCTGGATGAGATCAGCCGTTTTGCAAAACCCACCTATTCTATATGACAAAATGGCTGAGTTCGGTGGACATTGGTATTACGACTAGTTTGACATATAATATAGTAGTGTGCAGTTTAATTTTTCATTCCAACGTTTTTGTTACGAAAAGGCGGCGTATTGTAAAAAGGCTGGGCTTTTTACAAAAAGGCTGCTACATAATTCATTATTAATTAATTGAATTGAAAAAGGTGTCGACGTTTTTATTGAATTGAATTGAATGTGGTTTCCGTAGTGATAGGTCGCTGGGGTGTATAGACAGGAGTTGTCGGTGTTGACTGACTGGAGAGCGGAATGTGCGTGGTTTCCTTCCGTGTTCTCACCTGTGAACGGTAAACCGTACGGTTTGTTTAGTTTGGTTAGTGTCTAATTTGTTAGTTTATAATTTTTTTAAATCTATTCTATTTTTTATGAAGAAATACCTTTAATCACTAGGAAGGGACTGCAGGAAACTTTACTATAAAGGATCAGTGCTTGAAAAGTAGAGAATTTTTTGGCGACTTCAACTTAACGTCACCCGTTACCATCGTCTTGAGGGAAAAAAATGAAGATGCTAACCCAAATGGCACCGGGAGAACGGATTCCTTAATTTTGATGTCACGTCAACGGTGGTTGAGCAACGCGATATTTTTCCCCCTGCTGTCTTATTGTTACTGCTGGTTGACTAATCAATTTCTTCATTTTGATGTGAAACGCCAATTTTCAATCCTGGATTCGGATTTCATGTTAGTTTCAGTACAAATACGGCCTACGGGCTAATTTCTCATTTTTAGTTTTCAATTCGTAAACAGGGCATGGATTTATTGCAAAGGTAGTAAGCCTCAGGTGTGGAACACCGCGGTTTAGTTGCACTTTTAGGTCATTAGTCGTTACGAACTTCATGTTTTTGGGTTTTCCGTTGGGTATGAACTACAAGTATGAAAAAGTATTTATCTCTATAACAATGAAGCTGGATTTTACCTGACACAATCATCAGTGGAGGCAGCACTTCACGCAATGTTCACGAGAAAATAGCTGAGAGATCAGGAAACTAAGAACAATACTGCGAAGAAGTAGTGTCTTAAAACTCAGTTTTCTCATTTATATAATATTTGAAATAATAATAGAAACAAGGCTCTATTCAACCAAACGGCACCGCCGGCGTCGGCGGGAGCCTGTCCGCAAAAGAACGGATTTTGTCGATCGAGTTGAAGGCTAGTAAAGCTAGGCAGCGGAGGCGAACTTCAGATGGCACATTCGGTTTCTACGCGACTTGAAAAGTAAAATAACCAAGTTTGAGGGGTGTTCAAAAACCTACCCGCTACATCAACATGATTAGTTGGTAATGAGGCATTTGAAAAGAAAAACTATTATTATTTGCTTCACCATTATTCAAGTAATTCTGAGGTGCCCAATAGTGTTACATTTACAGGAAGGTTAGGCTGGTGTCGAGTGCCTTTAGGTTCCCAAACGGGTGACGCTAAATGAGCCATTCTAACGTAGGTATGACGTTACTAACGTCCCCTCAAGGTCACGTACTCTTGGACACGTTAGGGTGACGTTAAGGGTAAGTTAGTGGTCACCAAAAACTCTCTATTTAGGACATCTAGTTCGTTTTCGGAGGAGCCCGTTAGGTGGAAACTAAAATTAATGTGCGACTAAATTAATAATTTTTGCAAGAGAATGAAAAAGCTGCTCTACCTACTAGGATTTCCTGAGCCTACCTGGCTGGTTATTTATGGTGGCGTGAAAAAGTCCATGGCATTTAGAATGGTCTGAAACGTTAACTACGATGGAAACTGTGATTTGGGGGGTGATTCATCTCCCGAAAGTTAAAAAATGCTCCCGCTACCCATAAGTAGACTCGAAAGTAAAATAAAATTAAAAGTTACCTGGTTTAAATACTATGACCGCATCATTTAATGGTACGCACCACGTAACTCGTAATTATGACTTTCAGAGTCCCAAGACGGTATTGAGTTCCAGCATTATCGAGGCACCCAAATACGAAGATGGATTCACACTATTGTGGTAGTGGTGATACCCATAAATATGTTTTGGTTTCTTATCCGGTACTTGATGGCCGTTTCTGCTACACCTGCCATATCCGAGATGCCCATCGTTAAACACGCCCATGACAACTTGTACAGGTTCCTCTCTTTGTGGGCATTGGTGAGTTCTCTCTTTAACATACCAAACTGTCCATTCTTTATTAATTTGCCAGCACTACAATTTGATTGGCTGAAGGAAAAATGAAATGGATTGAGCGAGCGTCAAGCTTGAATGTCAATTTATTAATATCTGCTTGCTTATCTCTACAAATACAGTCTACATAGATATGTTACATTGTATGTTTTTAGCGAATTTTCGTAGAAGATGAAACTATTACAAGGGCTTTAAAATTTTTACAGTTATAATTATTTTTGGAAAACCGGTTTTAAGCACTCTATCATAATTCCTGGATTTTAACGATTTCCATTTATACAATGTGTCTAAAATTTACTAATTCGACTATTGGACCAGGCATTTCATTTCATTTTCAGTCATTTTCATTTTTGGAGATATCAGAAAACGTCAAATGGTAAACTCCCCTTCATTTTTCGAATACTACCAATTTAATGGTGATGTTGGATTTCGACTTTATGTCTCTTAACTCGCGTTTTTCAAAAGGGAACTCTCATATTTTACTGCAAATTCGGAATATACATTAAATTCCATGAAAAAATTACACACCAGTTGAATTTTTGTGACCGCATAAACGTTTGCAATTACACGCAAAATGTTCGCCGATTGTGAAATATCGTGGTTTTGACGATATTCAATTGTCACACGTATGTACCTATTACATCTCAGTGCAGTAAGTGACGTCGCTATGGGGGTGATGGGGGGGGGGGGGGGGGGGGGGGGGGGGGGGTAGGTGCATCCTTCTCAGTTTTCAACAAGTTGGGAAAATTTGGGAGGAGGCAATAAAAACCTTAATTCGAAAACAACTATTGAGAAGTATAATCCTATAATCAAATCTTGATTTTCCCAACTACAGGTGCTAGGTATTCATAAAAGACTTGAGTTATTTCCATTTTGTGCATGAAACTGGCATTTTTTGCTCAGATTTTTCCGAATTTCCTCAGCATTTCCAAATAAAATTATATTAGGTATCAAAAACTAAATAAGATAAAAAATTGCGCTTGACGGTGTTTTACTCTATTTTCGGTCTACTCACCCAAAAACATTTTTCACACTCATCCAAATCCACCCTATAGCTCAATGAAGAACATTCAGAGTTTTAAACATATGAAAAATAGTTTAAAGGCTGCAATGACTGGTGAGTGCCTACGTCCATTGCCCCAATTATAATGCGAAAAAAAGATCTTGTTGAGAATCTTGTCATAGAAGATGTGGTGTACTACAAGGGCTAAATTGAAATATCGGCTTATCCACTCCCAAAAACTCATCCTTTTAAACAATAATCGTATAGAGATTTAATTACGTTATTCACGACAGTCATTTTCTTTAGGGCCTGCAATATTTTTACTCCTGTATATACTGCGCGATAGACATAATGGAAAAACATTCTGATAAATGGGGCAGGAAGGACCTACTACATTATACTAGTTGGATGCACACAGCAGCGAGCTTCTTGTTATTCTCTCTAGTTTTCCCATTGTCTGTGGTAAGTTTTTAGAAAATAGTTTTTTAATATATTACAGTTCAAGTATTAAATCTCGCATCGTAATGATTAGGACATAAACACTACTTACAACATACGAAGCTTCAAATTTCATGTCCAACCTAATATTTTCTGCTTACATTGATGATACCGATCCGTGTTCCATATGGTTTTCATCCGATTTTAATGACTTTTCAGGAGATGTTTGCTCGAAACAGTTTAGGGCCGGTTTCTACATATTTTTTGACGCTGAATCGAATGGTAACACTTGCAGATCTCCACAACTCCGTTATAATTTAGTTTTACACTTCAACTTGTTTTACCCTCAAAACACAGAGAACTGAGCATAACAAACAAACTAAAAGTTCGTGAGTCAAAAAGTATAAAACTCGGTTATAACTAAATTTGGGAGATCTGAAAATGTGTTATCATTCGATTCAGCGAAAAAAAAATACTTGAGAACCGGCCCCAAACTCATGTTATTATAGAGCGTAATTTTTCTAGAAAACCCTCGATTTCATCGAAAACCCCATGATTTCATCGAAAACCCCATGTTTTTCAACATTAAAGCATGATTTTTCTCCCCAATTAGCAAAGAAAAAGTAAAATTGACTGTATCGTTGGAAAGCTGAGTTCTGAGGAAGTTTTTTTCATATACTGCTTTTGCAAAATAGTCTGTATTAAGAGAAAAACGACAAATGAAAAAAGTCAAATTCAGAGAAGTCTTCAAAATTTGCTTCCCATTCTGTTTTTTACGTATAAAAACGGTTCAAAAAATATTAGTTCGGTATTAGGCAGATAGAATTTAATACTATTTCTAACTATGATAATTTTTTAGTTTAAAGTAACTCTAAGGGGAGTTACGGCCGTTTAAATTTCATAAGGTACAAAACACAAAAAATTAGAAATAAAATTACTCAAAAACTAAGCGTTAAAAAAAAGTAGAAAAAAAAAACCTCCAGGTGGAACTTTCGATCAGAAATGAGCTCTAAAATCAACCCTCAGAGTTTGATGAACTTAAGTCAGGACACCCTGTATAGAACTTTGTTGTTTGTCATAAATTTGGTAGTTGACAATTTTGTTTCACTCAAAGTCCTCAATTTTCAAAACAACGTAACATTATGAAGTACGATATTTTACGAAAATTCGCTCATACGATCATGCTGCACGACTGGAATTTTTTTTCTTGCTCTGGTCGTCCAATCTCGCTCAGATTCGGAGGGTAGCCATCTCTCATCAATTTTCTACGTGATCGTATCATTAGTGAGGGAAAATGGGGTAATATCGCCACCTTAAGCATATTTTTGTCTACCACAGCCCGGGTTTGCTTAGGCGCTTCAGATTTTGAAGCAAACTATTTAAAAAAACATCTCCAGTGGTGAACTGCAACGTTTTGGCTGATTGTGTAGCAACTTTATATTAGTAAGCAACAATTTACGAAACCCTTGTAATGGCGGCATTACCCTAGCTAGCTGGGGAAATACCACCATGGGTTTAGGGTAATATCGCCATATTAAAACAAGGGAGAAATGAACAGTCAAATCAAAACATCGGAATAACGTTTATTAAATTTCAAAAACTCTTCCTGAGTAGCTTCTCACCATATTGAGGACTTAGTTGACAAGAAACGGATTCACTAAACTAGTAAAACTAGTAAAATTGGAACAAAATAAATATTGGTAAAATAATGTTAGTTCTTCACAGGAACTGAATTATTGACAAAGTTCAACGCGGAACTCGTTAAAAATAAAGAAATATTATATAGCATTCCATCTTTCCGGCCTTTAAAGTTTTAAATTCGTGCTCTTCTTCAGGTTGCAGCAAAATTCACAAGACTAACGTCCATTGTCGAAATCCAAAAAGAGAGCGTGAAGAGTGGAATCTTACAACGATTGTTAATATAGGAAGGAAGTTAGGTAGGTAGGTAGGTACTGTACAATTATTCAGTAGATAGGTAAGTAGATATCTGATAAATCACGATTAGGTAAATATTGAGGTGCTCATTGAGATAAGCTATCACAATATAATTCGTCTTTTTAATATTAATTTATATTTTAATTACGCAGAATCAAAATAAATTGGTGATTATTACAACAAAAAACTTGGAACAAAAATCCAACAAGACTGAGGAATGGAGCATTGGGCAATACCGCCATGGCGGATCTGGCCTGAATTTGGTGAGGTGTTGGGTAAACTTTTCGTGGTAAAAAATCATTAAAAACCTACAATTTTTGTTAAAAAAAAGGAAAAAAAAAAAAAAAAAAAACATGAAGTAAGTAATCGGTGCAAATTAAAGCTACATGATTTTTCTACGTCGTCATGTTCAAACATTTACATAAACGTATGAAAAACAGTTACTTACCACGAAAATTCGACAACATTAAAACTAGAATACCAAGCTTCAAAAACTGTGAACTCGCTTATCTTTGACAAAAACAAGTTAATGACCCCAAACGAACTTCTCCAACATTACTGCTGATCTAAACATGGCGATATTTGGCTACAAGATTCGTCACTCAGGTGGTTAAATAATTATATGGGGTGGCGGTATTACCCCACTCTCCCCTACCATGCAGCTGCGTTGCCGAATGTGAAATCCTTAACAGTTACCTTATATTTTAATAATAAAAATAATTGTATAAAAACCATTTCATAAAAAAGTCAGCTTATCATAAAAATAACTTCAACCGTCAGCGAATTTTCATAAACAATAAAGCAATTCTAATGGCTCCAGAATTTTTAAAATCAAAATTCTAAAACAACTTCTTTATTGAAATCCGCTTGTAAGCATTCTGGGACTAATCTTGAATCGAGACTTTAATATATACGTATATGTGTGTGTATTTATTTTTTTATGCATATACTTAATGTATGTCATTCCAGACGATAACTCTCCTTAGGATTGAGATAAGAATTCCGTTCCAAAAAATCAAGATTTCCAAATGAAAGTATAACTTTGTTAGCCAGCATTTTTGAGTACATTTAAAAAATAAATATGCTCTCGCGTGCGTCTCTTGCACATGGCCCATACGCATCTCCCCTGATTCGTATTTCCTATCTCATTATAAGAGCTACTTGTACCTTTACAATTGTTTTTGCCTTTGGATTTCAGACGGTTGGCGTCCTATTCTGGTCGGTGTACTTGTGGGACCGTACTAACCTTTATCCTTATATAGTGGACGAATGGATATCGCGAATGCCCAACCACGTGATGCACACGCTTCCCACTCCTCTCTCGATCCTCTACATGCTCATATCCGACAAGAAGGAACCGCCTCAGCTAATCTCGCTCTCAGCCTTAGTCTTGTTTATAGGATTGTATTCATATTTGTGAGTAATCCAATGAAAATATATGAGTTTTATTTAATGTGAGATACCTAGCAATTTTAATGAAGGAATGGTTCTTAGAGAGGAATCTTCGAAACATTGTCTATTCCATGATATACAGGGTGATTCCCTCGCAGATGCAAAAAAAATTTGGGTGAAACTGCATCAAAAATGGAGTAAAATGCCGCCAACTGCATATTTTTATCTCAATCCGTTCTCGAGATATGATTTTTTAAAGGCTTTTTCAGGAATACCGTGTTTTTTCATTTTACACTCGAATTTCTCCACTTTTCCTCATTTAATTTTAACTTTAAACCTCATTTTCAATATCAGCATTAAATTTCCTATAAGAATAGTGTACTTTGGTTCTTAAAAAGCACCATCCGAAGACCCTCACATCAGCTCAAACGTTGACGATTTTGAAAAAAACAATATTTCTGAAAATCTTAAAGACTTTACTACTCTTCCAAAACGAATCCCGGAAACTGGCAAATCTCATGAAAACTGCTTCGTCTAATACTCTTTCCAACGGCATAATCAAGTTTACTTTTATTTTGTTATTTAGGGGAGAAAATTATGTTTTAATGTTAAAAAATGTGGGTTTTTCAATGAAATTGTTGGTTTTCTCGAAAGATGACCCTCCATGAACCTACGAGTATGGGGTCGGTTTCTATGTATTTTTTCACGCTGAATCGAATGGTAACATTTGTAGATCTCTCCAACTCCGTTATAACCAAGTTTTACACTTAAAATAGCAAATGTTTAGTTTGTTTGTTACGATTAAATGTATGTGTGTTATGGGGTAAAACTAGTTAATTAAAGTGTAAAACTCGATTAAAACAGAGTCGGAGAGATCTACAAATGTTACCATTCGATACAGCGTGAAAAAATACTTAGAAACCGACCCCATACTCGTAGGTTCATGGAGGATCATCTTTCGAGAAAACCAACAATTTCATTGATAAGCCCACATTTTTTAACATTAAAACATAATTTTCTCCCCTAAATAACAAAATAAAAGTAAAATTGATTATACCGTTGGAAAGAATATTAGATGAAGCAGTTTTCATGAGATTTGCCAGTTTCCAGGATTCTTTTTGAAAGAGTAGTAAAGATTTAAATATTTTCAGAAATATTATTTTTTCAAAATCGTCAATGTTTGAGCTGATGTGAGCGTCTTCGGATGGTAGTTTTTAAGAACCAAAGTACACTACTTGTAGAAAATTTAATGCCAATTCTGAAAATGTGGTCAAAAGTTAAAATTGAATGAAGTAAAGTGGAGAAATTCGAGTTTAAAAGGAAAGAAACACGGTTTTCCTGAAAAAACCCTTAAAAAATCATCTCGAGAACGGATTGAGATAAAAGTATGCAGTTGGCGGCATTTCACTCCATTTTCGATACAGCTTCACCCAATTTTTTTTTTTTTTTTTTTTTTTTCGCATCTGCGAGGGAATCACCCTGTATAGAGTTGAGTACAATATTAGAAGCCCCTTTCACGTTGCTTGCACTAGATATATATCCCAGCCCTTTTCTTCTTCAAGACCAATGGGATTCAGGCTCCCTTTCGCCTGTGGGAAGCCTGATAGGAAATATCAGGGAACCTGATATTTATTTATTGTTTGTTACTGATGATGGCCTCGCGAACTGTTACTCTATATATCGTGGAAATAGACAATGCTTTTCATTACCTTTAACTTGCTTGATTGAATGGGATTTCCTCAACAGCAACCAAAATTTCAATTGGTTTCTATGAATTACGTAGGTTGACTCCTTTGGGTTTCTGCATTAAGATCAATGGTAGCCAGTGCCATGCGCCAAACAAGAAATCCACGAAGAATGTTGAGCTTCCGCTAATAGAACATTGTCATTTATTATAGAATGAGGGATACTCACATGTTTTTTACACCATTTTTATTGGAAAAATACGATGATTCTAGAAATACAGAAGTATGTCGCTATATTCTGCAGTAGTACCAAGTTTCTATTGATAACCCAAAGTTTTGTGGCGGTGACATCAAAGCACTCCTCTAGCCTGGGTCGAATCCCTCTTGTTTCATAAAGGTATTTAAAAATTATGAGAACAAACCACTCTTCTTGGGAAAGGGCGGATGATGTCAAAATTCTGGGGCTGATGTAATGATCTTTCATTATTTAAGAAAAGTAAACTCATGTTTTTCATACCAAATGGTTATCCTCATTCAATAATTTTAATTCTTTAAATTTTATTTATTTATTTCGCCTATTTCAAAATATACCTACCTACTTTGCGATATGTTCGTGGTCAGTGTGAAATTTTTAATAAAACCTCCTTGTCAAAAAAATGTGAACTTTTAAAATGAAATAACATTGCTTAAATAATTATTCTATTATGTCATAATCAGTTCAAGGTAATATTTTTCTTTTATACAGTATGTTTTACTACAAAATTACCGAAGGTAAATGGATCTACCTGTCCCTTGAGGATCTCACTCCAAATCAACTTCCGTGGGTTTTAGCGTTTGCAGCTTTCTCGACAATTTTCTACCATTTCCTGGGATACAAAATCAATGAGTTTTTGAAAAGTGAGTTCTTCTTGTTCGAATGAAGAATAATTATGTAGATATTTACCTAAAATTCCAGTCTATCACAAACTTAATTTACTATAATATTAAACAAAATTAGCTCGAATACATACTCACTAGTTTCATTCGTTGCGATTTCATAGTTATTCCACTTCCCAAGTCAGAGGTTGGAGTAGATACCGACTCGTAAAGTATAAAATGATATCATATTGGCTCTCCAATGTGTGGATGTTTCATATTTATTACACCTGAGTAGGTACCTACCTACGCGCTTTTGCATTGATATTTATTATGTAACAAATTGTACCGATGTGTTTTTACAGATCATTTTCTAGTTCAATCACGAATTTGGTCTAGTTTTGGAAAATATGTGAGAAGTTTCACAATTCATGCTGCAAGTTTTATTATGGATATTTGCTGTCGGTAGAGGGGGGGGGGGGGGTATTGTGGGGATGTTAACTCCAAAAAGTCATCATATTTTTGTTTTTTCTCTTATTTTAATTCACACCAAAATTATATATAACATATTCATATATTAACTGTAATGTATTATGCTAAATTGGATGTCGAGGGATCGATACGTAATGGAAGACACCCGCCGTAGATCGAAACGGCTAGTTCCGATCCATGAAACCAGTGGAACTGCCCATCCCTAAGACTTAATACCTACGATTTTTGGAACTTATTTCTAGAATGTAGTTAACCATTTATTTTTACTCTAAGTCCTAAATTCTTAAAATTATCTAACACAATTAAGTATGATAACTTACAAAATTCGCTCATACTATCATGCTGCATGACTTTACTATTAGAGAAAAGATGTATTGTCGTACTGGTAATGCAGCTCCGGTGTTCTGTAAATAACGTGAACGGCGTCTCTGAATATACCTTGGAATTTGTGTCGTGAACAGCATTGTGACCTATGTTTGGCCAAGCAGGCAATTAATTGGATCGTTGCTACTTTTCGATGATTCGACGCCAAAACTTGACTTTCTAAGGCTTTAGCCCGTCGTAAATCGAATTGTCGTACAAGACGATATGCATGCTCATTGGAACCCATTGAAACTTAAGTTTTGATGATTCGATTATTCGACGTCAAAACTACTGGACCGTGAATACAACTAATATACACACTGAAGATGTTTATGAATTGATTGAATACTGTAAGCTCCATTTCTTTTCAGGACTAAGGAAGAACGTATCGTTTTTGAGGTGCTTCGCATGTTGACGCCTGCCTCTCCAAGCAGCAACTCTGAGAGCATTGGTATCACCGAGAGAAAAATCGACCGCACCTTGCCCGATTGCACGCATCCATTTAGGATTTCTGATAGGGAAATAACCGGATAGTTACTAAAAACAAACGGGGGACGCAAAACTTTTAACGGGAAGACACAAATCTAAACGGATATTTCACAATGCCCTCTTGAAAATTAAACTGGTTGCCGTTAAACCTTATCGTGCTGCTGGATGGACGCATCCTATCTGGTACGGGAAGGTGTCCGGTCAATCAGATTTTCATGGAAACAATCGAGTCATGCGAATTCTCAACGGGTAATTTTTAAAACAAACGGGTGACAACTCCAATGTTATCGGGTTCTCGTAAATTTGCGTCAGACCCTCTAGTTCTAGTATTTTTTTGGCTTTTGCTAGTCCCGATTGAATATCACCCGGATTACTTTTATCGGGTATTCAGAAATCTATTAAGCAATAAAATATTGAGAATGAGAATACCCTCCAGCATTTTAACGGCTCCTTCAGGTTTCTTCATGCCCCAATTGAATATCTTCCGTGTCACCCAAACTACTTTTATCGGGTATTGAGAGTTTTATTGAACAGACTATTCTCGTTAGATTTCGTGAATCTTTTTTTGTTCAACCATTAATCCAGCCTAGTTTTGGAATGTGTGTTTTCAAATGTCAGCACGGGAGGGGGTGATGGAGGGGGTAATAGCGACCAATATGTTCTTGCAACGTGAACTAACAAATTTTGAGAGGGGTTAAGACATTTTTTTCTTGGTCGGTTAAATGATATACCTATATAAATATATATATATATATATATATATAGATATATATATATATATATATATATATATATATATATATATATATATATATATATATATATATTAAAGTGAATTGAATTTACGCAGTAGAATGTTTGTAGGAAAAAACTAGCAAGAGAATATAAAAGCATAACGTTCATAACAATATTATAAATATTGTAGGCAACAGGTTGACAACAAATGTCAACTCCAAAACTTCCCCTTCAACCTGTTTCCATTTGTCCAACTCCCAGTAACTTGGTTAGTAGATGATGCTTCGCGCTTGGCAACGTTTTCGTAAGCACATCCGCAATCATGTCTTCTGTTTTCTGATATTTTATTTTCATGTTCTTGTTTTCAACATGGGATCTGATAAAGTGTTGTTTAATGTCAATTTGTTTTGTTCGTGAGTGTTGTGTCGGATTCTTCGGCAGGCGATGTGTCTTCACTGCTTTTGAATTCTCCATACCGAAACGCTTGATCAGCTCGAGATGGTGTACTTTTCTGACTAATAAAAACTTCCCCTCGTTTCGATCATGGGTGAATTCTATGCCAAGTCCAAAATGAATCTTACCTAAATCTTTCATTTTAAATGATTTCATCAATTCTTGTTTTTCTTCTTTCTAAAATTCCTTGTGCGTTTAATTTTTCACAAAGTATTAGTCGGCAACCTATGACGTTTTCATTTATTGGTTTTTCGACTATTTCAACAGTTCCATTTTCAATTATAGCTGTGTATTCAGCCTCTATCGCTTCTTGCCATTCCTTTGCATCCGGTCTTGAAAGAGCATCCTGTAAAGAAATTTCAGCAATAGAAGCAAATTCTTCAATATTATTTCCAGCTTCGCTTGATTCTTGATCTATCTTCTTCGCCGTTCTGTAGACTTTACGAGGTCTTCCTCTTGATCCTGTTCTTAACAAACGAGGTCTTCCCCTGGTCCGGCATGTAATAGTTTTCATATTTGATGTTTGGCGTTCTTCATCTTCATAATTTTCGTTATTTTCTTCCAATTCGTGATTATCCGATTCTATTTCTCTTACATTTTGTTGAAATTTTCTGTTTTCACTTTTGTTCTGAGACAAAATATTTATTTTCATTTCTTCAGGTTTTATTTGATTTTCAAAATTCATAAAATCTTCATATTTTCCATCATTTCCATATTCCTCAACAAACTTTACATCTCTTGACACTTCAACCTTTCTTTCATTCTTTACCCAAACTCTGTAGGCTTTCGATTGTTCTGAGTACCCGATAAATATACATTCTCTACTACGAGGATCAAATTTTCCTTTTGTTGGTTTCTTATCCAAAACGTAAGCTCTACAGCCGAATATTTTAAAATACGATACTACAGGAGGTTTACCTGTCCATCTTTCGTAAGGAGTATCTCCTCCAATACTTCTGGATGGGCATCTGTTTCTCAAATGATTAGCCGTGTTTACAGCCTCCGCCCAGAATTTAGGGGATAATTTGGCCTGAATCATCATGCATCTTGATGTTTCCACTAACGTCCTGTTCTTCCGTTCTGCAAGCCCGTTTTGTTCTGGTGTGTATTTTACTGCCAATCTTCTTGAAATTCCAGATTTTGTTTCTTTGTTGCACATATGGGCGGAACATCCGCTATCCAGGCACCATTCAGTTTCTGATACGGTCATGGCTACTAGATCGTCCTCTGTAAGAAGAAAACTTCCTTCTTCTACGTTTCTTGATTGATTTCTGTATCGGCATTGCGATGCTTTGTGTCCTTTTCTCTTGCAAATGTTACAGGTGAATTTGAAAAAGTTTTCTGGCTTATTTTGTGGTCGATTCTGATTATTGTATCTTTGTTCATTCTGCTGATGTAACTTCTTTTTCATAGACATCATAGCTTCAGAATCTTCATATTTATTTCCTTTCCTTGAATCTGCCTGTTCGATTATTTTTATTTTCAATACTTCAGGGGTCGGTAGCTCGTCTCTAGTTTCAATTGCACATCTGAAATTTTGGTAACTTTCAGGCAAGCTGTAGAGAAGCATTATGGCCAGTAAATCAGGATTGATATCAACTTCCATGGTATGTAACTTGTCAACGGCCTCAAAAAATGTGGAAAGATGTTCTCTAACATCTCCATCTTCTCTTAATTTATTCAGCATGAGCTGTTTTAGAAGTGTGGCCTTCTTAGCTGGTCCTTTCGACTCATATATGCTTTCGAGTTTTAGCCATAATTCCCTGGATGTTCTGCAACCTTTAATTTGCCTGATTTCAGAAGGTGATATTGCGAGTATGATATCCGCCTTCGCCTTCTGATCTCCAGACTCCCACTCATCTTGGGTGGTAGTTCTTTGCCTATCACCTGATGGATCATTTACTGGGTTTCTTATTTTTCCATTTACATACCCGAACAGGTCATTTTTAACCAATAAGGCTTCCATCTGAATTTTCCACGAATCATAATTTTCTTTGTTCAGCTGTTGTATCTTAACGCTCATGGTATCAGCCAATTCAGCTATTATAACAGGAACAAATTTGGAAGCTACCTAAAATGAATTTTCTATTTTGGTTTCCTACTTCAGCGTGCTTCGCACATAACCTAAAGTGAATTGAATTTACGCAGTAGAATGTTTGTAGGAAAAAACTAGCAAGAGAATATATTTTTTAGATAAGTTACATCAACACAACAACGTTCACAACACATGACATAAAAGCATAACGTTCATAACAATATTATAAATATTGTAGGCAACAGGTTGATAACAAATAACTCCAAAATATATATATATATATCCAGCTACAATAGGCCATTACGGCCTCAGTGGCTTAAACACAAAAAAAAATAAATATATATATATATATATATATATATATATATATATAGAGAGAGAGAGAGAGAGAGAGAGAGAGAGAGAGAGAGAGAGAGAGAGAGAGAGAGAGAGAGAGAGAGAGAGAGAGAGAGAGAGAGAGAGAGAGAGAGAGCGTGTTGATTTTTCGTAAAAGCAGGAAATCTGTAAAGCCCCCTCCACACAATGGTATGTTCTGGGCCAGATTTATGGCGAAGTATGGGTGCTGGCGCATGAAGGATGATGGCCGAGCTTCATGGCTACGAAAACCAGAGCCAGCACAGGTAACCCTCACACGTCCACACACTGGCTGCCGTACAACAACGGTGGCTGGCCGATGAAAGGGGACCACGAGCCCCTATTCGATCTAATACTATGATATAATGTAATGATGTAATGTAATACAAAAGTATGAAAGCAAATAATTCACTGTTCGAAAACTCGGCACAAGATTCAAAACAACAACAGACTGATAACCGTAGGAGAGGACTGCAGGGCCACTGACTGACTGACAGCCCCATTGTGTGGGCATTCGAGCTCGATAACGTGCGCACGCAAATCTTGTATGTCCCCTTTGATCTTTCGAGAAAAACCTCGACAGAGGCGATTGCCCGCACGGCTCCGCACGGACCAGACATCGTCAGTTTTTTCAAGGTCATTTCGCGTCCACACAATCGGCAGTGGGCAATGTGGTCTATGTTTGCGTAGTATCGGCCATTGTGTAGAGGGGCCTTAAGAGAAGGTTGTTTAACGAGTTTTCGAGCTGTAGGGTGACGGAAGCTTTGTCTTATTTTTCCGAACTCTAGGTATTATCTAAACAACTGGAGGTTAGCTCATACAAGGTGCTCTCTCCTGGTAATTGAGTTGTGAGCTTGAGGTAAATCCTTATGAATCCACAAGGCTCGGAGGTCGTTTGACTGCGAGCTATACCAACCTAAAATCCCGTGACGAGACCTTTCACCTCTGCGTGAAACGGTCGAATACGTACCCTAAGTATTTTGTATATAGTATGAACTGATGAGCGAATTTTCGTGAATCATGAATTAACTTATTAACAATAAAAAGTTATGTACTTTCTACTTATTGTTTATTGAAATAACCCCCTTCTTAAACTACCTGCGCATCACTGTATTGGAGTTTCAAGTTGGTAGGATAAATAGGTACCTACCTAATCACGGAGTTGCAATTCAAATTCGCAACGTTTTATCACCTATATTACACTTTTACAATGCGGCATATCTCTTTATAATATGCACTGAGCCTTAATATTTCATAGTTGAACAAATTTCAGTCGCTTCAGTGATCATTTTTAATCCGAATCAGGTCTCACTGAAAAGTACCTAATTTCATCACAGCTCCGTAACGATCGCTTTAAACAAAAACTCCTACTAGTAACTTTCGATTTCGAATTCAATTTTCTATATAAATGAGCTCCGCAAGTTCCATTTTGTTCAAGTTTGCTCAAAAAATTTCAATGGGTGCGTTACCGAAAAATACACTGTACGTAATCATCAAAGTTTTGTCAGGGGGAAAAACGTTTTATTTTTGAATTTAGGTTATATCCCAGAAAATTAATTTAAATTTTTGAAATTGAAAGGAATTATGAAAAATGTAGTTAAATTTAATTAATATTTACTGAAAAACAGATTTAAACAAAAAAAATGAAAAATGGCTCAAACATTCCAACAAATCGGGCATATGTGGCTTACTTTGATCTCATGGTGGGTCACTGTATCAAATTATGAGATTTTCTCCTTCTTTGATGATGAATGTCAGCACGACGATGACTAGAAGGAGGATGGAAGCATCTGGAGAAAACGTGCTCAAACAACGAGCAAGAGACCCACCAAAGTACACCTTGCCGATGTGGTCGAACTTTTCCTCAAAACTTTGGATCATTTGTCTTTTGGGCTGTAGTACCCCTCTCTCAGAGGGTGATGAAAATAAAATTCCACCATCTTTGGAGCCCAAATTTCGTTTTTTAACACACAACCCGTCCATGATGATAAAGCACGGACCCTTGATAGCACTCTCTACATAAATTTAGTTTCGAATCAAAAAACAAAGAATTGAAATCTGGGTTGAAAATTTTCTTCAACAATATTTATGAATAGACACTCCTTTCTCAGCTGCTAAAAAGAAACAGTACCGCCTAAACTACATTTTTTTCGCAATTCCCTCCCAGAACGGGTACACGAGCATGGGAAATTGAGTTTTATTACCGATGATTTACAACTGGAAGACCTTAGCACTTCCCTCCAAATTGACCCTACTATCTTACGAAGTGTCAAATTATATGATGTATATAAGATATAATTAATACACAATGATTGTAGTAACTTAGAAAAATAAACTTATGATGTACATAACATGTAATAAATAAATTTGCCCCTGAACTACAATTCTCAACCGGTTTTTGTTACCTATTCTTTTCTTATTTCAATCTAGAATTCGGTCGTTTCGGAACATATTTCAGGAGTTCCTCATTTCACTATGGAAAAGGGTGAATGATACTGATAGAAATCGTTGTTTTCATTATTCCCATTTGATCATTTGATTTCGATTATTTTATATATATATGATGTACTATGTACATGAAAACATGGGACATATAATCCACTATATTATATATAAATATATATATATTTATATACTTATATAAAGTGTACATGTATATATATTTTTTTTAAGCCAGCTATGCAACAAAACTTAGGATTTTCCGATTTATGACCGGCGGCGGGGCTAAATGGAAGGGTGATTCCGATAATTCGTGATATTTTAATTTTTTCTCCAAATATAAATTTGAAGTTTTTCATTTACCCTGTTTTTAACAGATTTGTGTGATTTCTTTTTCTTTTTCAACATTTATAAAATCCGTCCATCTTTCGTACTAAGCTTTTTTCCGAAGCTAGTTGACCGAACATTATGAAATTCAGCTCAAAACTCGCATACATCGACCGAGGATGTGCCAGTAATCTTTTTCATCACTTTTGATACACTCTAAAGGATATGAATTACAGGCTGAAATACAAGAATTGCGATCTCAAAAACTTTCGAACTATGTAGGTAAATTCATTTGGTTCGTTATTGATAGAAATCACTTCAATGAATCGAATGTGTCCACCCGGATCCATGTCGCTTCTTATTTATGCTGGAACTTCAATAAAAAAAATAAAAAAACATGAGTGTGGGTTGATCCACATATAAAGGAATTACTCTAGTGAACGATACTTTTTCTGAATGGTATTGAATTATAGTAATCAAATAGGTATGTGAATATGAAAACATTATGTGATTCAAAAATCAAGAGAAAATTCGCCCCCCTGGTTGCTTTCCGCTTTGAACCTGCGGCTAAAATGCTAAAACATGGGACATGCTTTCTTACCGCTGATTCGGGGTCGCATTTTTGTTCTTCCCCCTAATTCGGAGTCACATTTTCCTATCAATGGACTAAAATGCGCATAACTCAGCTCCCGTTGAAGTACAATGATACAATTTTAAATTACCAATCTTCAGTAAAATGAAAACTTTCCAACGCATGGTGAACGATTTTTTTTTTTTTTTTTTATTTTTTTTTTATTGGGCAGCAGTTTTGCGTTTCTTCGGTGTGGTTATTAAATCAGTGATCGCATTTCCAAATCCTGGCGTGCTATGACAGTGCAATGACGAGTACATGCACCGGAAGACGTAGAAGGAGGGCATCTAGTCCAGGACAGAACATCGTCGGTGGATGCTGGAGTAAGACTGATATGTAAATGAAGACTCACAGTACTTTATAGCGCTTATGATGACTCACAACTACCGTAAAAGGAAGAATTTTATTTTGTTTTCTTATAGTTATGATGTTCCCAGACTAATTAGCCTGCCACCTTGCGGCACAACTGTAACCAAGATTACTCTTCTACCAAATGACAACAAAACAAGGCTTATATGCGGCACAATTGTTTGCTAACTATTTATAACATCGCATTATTGGATTAATATTTTGTAAACTATACTTACTTACTATACTAGCAATAGTTCCATTTTCTGCAAATATTTGCTAAAACTGTTTTTTTTTTTTTTTCAGTTTTCGTGCACATAATTTTAGGTATTCAGCCAGTTTTGTTGAGGTTGTATTTCTGCTCTAATACGTCAGGTTGCGCCAACGCCAGACAAAGATCTTCGAGAACCCTGTGTTTATGCTGTGAGTATTCGTTCATGAAATGAATATATTAGATTTTTTGGCACGTTGTTTTTCAGTACGCCCCCAACTACCATCAAGGATTCGTCCGTGTGAATTCAGTGTTACGGATGAAACACAATTGACGGGATAACAAAATGTTTAGATTGGTCCGTGTGAATTTTTCTTTCGGTATTCTGAATAAGCCTAGAGGTGAAGATAATGAATTATTCACTCTTAATAAGGGAAAGAACCTGCCAGTAGATATAAGAAGATAACTCGATACTTATTATCCTATTTACAAAAAAAAACCCGTTTAATATGGAATAGTTTTAATAATCTACTACAAGATATTATACGCATCAAACCGAAGATCTCAGCTGATAACCAACGGTATCCGGTTCCACCAACTCCGGTTCAGATAAATCAATGATCAAATGCGCTAAACCAACGATCAAAACTAACCCGCCGACTTTGGTTGGTTAGTGTAGCGTTCAAAGCGATTTGCTAGGGAGGTAGTTCTTTTCGCCATCTTTGTTTACATGACCAAAATGTTTTCCAAAAATTGCTGCAGTAAATTAATAAAACGTTCTTGCCCCTGTTTTCAAATAAGGGGCAAGTGCTCTTCATTAAACACTACATGAAATTACCCGGGAAAATAAGAAAATCGAGGTCTTGAAGCCTAGTTTCCATCCAGAACCTCTTCCTCAACCCTCATGCACAACCTCACGCTTCTCCCTAACCTCAGTCCTATCTTATTCTGCAAAACTCAGGAGTCTTCAAATTCTCTCTCACGCAAAACCTCATTCCCCAACCGACCGCGAATCAGAGGACAGCCAACAAGTGGATGAGTTTATTGACCATTTTATCAACTCAGGAATTCATATTGAGTTGCTAAAAATTATTTAATTTGCGGCATTTTATTTTTCATTAACAATTGATTTTAAATTATACCTAAAATCTACCTAGGTACTTTGGTTCATTTTATTTTTATTATTTTCCGGGTAGAAAGTTGAAAACGCACTTGCCCCACTATACTTACACACTTGCCCCCCTACAGAAGGCAAATGCGTTGTTTGAATGTTTCTAGGTTTTCCCCAATTCCTAATGAATTATCAACTTTGAATCATTGCATCCACACGTTTTTCGGCGTAGAAATGTCTGGGGAATGTAATAAAACTGTAGTCATTATTTAACTTGTAGTTTGAGGGAAATGGTAGCATCACAAAGTCAGATTTATGAAAAACGGGTACGCACTCCCCCCCCCTGACCCCATTGATATTTGCAACACCAACTTGGGAAAACACCGAAAAACTTCATTTCAGTACGCTTTGTGCTTTAAGGAAACGTGTAAGAAAAGTGCAATTCTGCTCAATATTTCGTTGTTTTCCTAAGTTGGTGTAGCAAATATCAATAAATGAACATCATTACGAGGTAATGCAGAAAGTGGTCAAGTTTGAGATCCTTGGGAAAAAAAATTTTGATTTAAAAAAATAATAATTTTTTTTTTACCCCAGAAACTACGTTTTTAGAGGGGTGTCTTTGTCTGGTGGAACACCATGTTTATGAAAAATGGCAAACTTCATGAATCATTTCAGAATGCCTCAAAATGGATTTCAATTAGGAAATGTTTTTGAAATTTTGATTTTAAAATTTCCCGAGCCATTGCTATACCTAGCTTTATTTTCTACGGAAGTTTCGCAAATTGATAATTACTTAACCTTGTCGTGGTTAGCTTCATTTTTAATTCTGACTACACACAATTACATAGCTCGTTTACTACACATGCTAATCACGCCGAAGCTCTCCCAGATGATTATAGAAACTTCAATAACTTACTATTCCAAATTAGGCAATTATTTGATAGTATCTCCTGCGCATGTTATCAACTACCCACATGTTACTACCATGACTACGTTTGCTCGTCTCGCGGTCCTGAAAAAAATGCGGTACTACCTATATAAATTTATCGAATAATAGGTACAAATATAAACACAGATATAGGATTAATCAACGTTTCGCTATTTTGCGTTATCAAGATAAATGTAGAAAAATAAATGTAAATCAAGCATTTTAATTTCTCCTTTGATGGGAAAACGGTAGGTAGGTAGCCATCTCAAACTCGGTTGTAAGCGGAAATCATCAGGTTGTTGCAACACATTTTCGTTCCGTTTTCGGTTGGAGGTGCCAAGACTAAAGCACATTCTGTGTTGAAATCTATTTGTAAAGTGTAAATCAAGCATTTTAATTTCTCCCTTGATGGGAAAAACAAAAGATCATGGATATGTCTAGTACCTACTGCTTACCAGTTGGTACCTACTACTCAATTGTATACCAACCAAGTGGTGCCTTCTTTTCACAAGATTAGTCCATTATGGTTACAAAACAATATTAGTTTTTAACTTAGAGTAATAAATCAGCATTCCTTGACACTACAATGGCTTAGAGGTCATGAAATGTCGTGGTAAAATGAGAGCATTCCAAAAAGTGGCGAACGATTTTCCTACTATGAAAACTATGGGAGTTACTCTTCCCTAGTAACGCCTTGGTTGTACGTGAAAATCAATAGAAAATGTGCCGGTCGGGAAAAAAAAGTGTCGGTCGGGAAAAAAAAGTGTCGCGAAAAATTCCTTGACCCCCAGCCAAAAGACATATCCATGTCAAATTCAAATCAAGAGCCACCCAAAATACATGAAAAATGTGAACAGCAGTAATAATAACAATAAGCACTTACCTACATACCGAATAGCATTGAGTATATTTGAAAACGCTGCAAATTATTTCACAAAGGTTTATTATTTTTTCAATTGAGTATGATCATAGTTTTAGTTGGCTAACGTACGTCATAAGGCCCGTCCTGACTCCTCGGCGTATCCTATTTCGAGTTGCCACAACCTATACTTCTATAATTATATACGCATGTTTATATTTCTCGATTTGAGCTCCAATCTATTCAAATAGTTATTGCCTTAATAATATCATTATCTAAGCACGTACGAAAAGTCGAGAGGATATGTTATTAAATATGCGTAGGAAAAGCTTTGGTATTAACACACAAATATGACCTTGAAAAAACATATATTCATGCCTCGAAGGAACGCCGGCGCCGTACCCACCACAAGGTGCCGCGGCGCCGGCGCCTCCTCTCACTCCACCGCCCGCTCACCCCCCCTCACCACCCACCGTGACCCCCTGCCAAGCGTGCCAGGCGTGCGCGCGTAAAAAAACACACTTTTTCGCCCGTTTTTGGCCCATAGCATCTATGCGAGTAAAGCGATCGGGATGGTTAAACGTTAGGACCAACTAGACCCCAAATGGAGTCTATGTGCGAAAGAACGGGTTTTTTAAGTCAATTCTTAGGCCTTTTATGGCCCGGACGGCGGACGGCGGACGGCGGACGGCGGACGGCGAACGGCGGACGGCGGACGGACATTTCAAATTTGGATTCTACGCACCTTGAAACGTAAAGTGACAAAGTTTGAGGGGGGGTTATAAAAATTTTTTGCTACACGATCACATAGGCTTATTATTGGAAATAATAAACCAAAAATTGAACTGAGTCTATGGTACATTAGCGAAATATAACTACATAAACGATGCCATTTACCGGAAGAAAATTTTATAATTCGGATCAAAAAAGGTGTAAATTATTACACCAAGGATTATTATTTCGGTATTAGATAGCCCTTCTAGCAGAACATCAGTCCAAAAGAAATTACCTATCAAACTGAGTCTATTGTACACTATCGAAGTGTAACTGTTTAATGTCACCCACCAAAAGAAAATAAATTTAAATCAAAACAAAATTATTAAAAACATCAAAGTGACTAGGAAAGAAGAATTAAAAAATGAGTTGTCTCCCCTGGGATACGAACCCTTGCCGGTTGGTAGTAGTTGCACGACCGGTGGCAGCGCCGCCCCCAGTTATCCGACGTACATATGGGCTCGTATACTCCCTTCACTGGCCTTTATTGCCGAACATTACCCTTTAGTGTTGAACGAACGGGATTCCGCTATTACATCTACAGCCAATTTATGATTTTTAAGCCAAATTTCATTAAGTTCGGTCTAGTAGTTTCAGAGAAAAGCTTCGGGCGGCGTACGGACGGATTTTGTTTTTACGATTTTTCGATTTTACGCATCTTGAGACATTAAAAAAAACACACATTTGGAAGGGGGTGGGGGGGGGGGGGGATAAAAATTTTCTTGATCGATTGCAAAGGTTCATTATAGAAAATAATAAACCAAAAACGGATCTTGTTTTGGGCGTACAACATTCCAGCTTCCAAGTTGAATAGCAAAGAAATTCGTTCCGGAACTCAAAGATTTTAATTAGACCCCATCGCTTTTATCAACCAGACAAGAATCGTCTCGTGTTTTCCATATTTCGTGTCGTAGGTCTGCGAGACATGATATCCAGACAATTTTTAATTTTTATTTTAATTGACGAGGTTATTAATTTGAACTTCAATCTTTGGTACCTTAATAGGTAGGTCAAATAAATGACATTACGTACTATTATTTAGGTTCGGGCGCCAATTATAGTGTTTTTAGTTTTCACTTTTCTCCCTCCTATACAAAATAAAGTAACTATTTAAAATTTATAGGAAATTCTATCTTACCAACCACATGTCGAGAAATGGCATCCACCAGATAGCTCGTTTCGTGGACAGTTCGTGTTTCCTGGGACAGGTCGAGATGTTTTGACGTAGTGCGTGTTCCTAAGCGTCGTGTACCTACGCGCAGCTTTAGCGAAATAACTTTATTTTATTGCCCATGTTCTCGTGACGTCACGCCTGAAGTAGGTTTGAGTTTCTTCCAAGGTCCGCCATGACGTGGTAGATGTTACTAGATCGCAAACTAGAAGTTTGCCGTCGTATGTCAACATAATACGTTGTCATAATGACATTTTCAACAGTTTTGTTTTGCGAAGGTAATATTGTAGTAATATAAAGTTTCAATTCAACTACCTAAATGGTCGCAGTAATCATGCCTACAAGCGCGATTATTGGTTGTGTAACGCTATCGATCTAGTGGTGAACGATTTTTTATTTGGACTGGGGACTAACTATTATAGTGAATCAGTGTCCAAAAACAGAAGAACTTCATTCGTTTAGACTGAGAATAAATAACCTGAAAAATCCACTATCTGCTTTAGAAGCAGATACCATGTTACATGGATATGTCTTTGATTGGGGATTTCATAACTGTTGTCCTCCAGAGTTGTAAACAAATCCTTGTGTGAGGCGTTAGAAAAATTAAGTATGAGAGGGATCCTTCGTAATTATTAGAGATGGTTAGAGATGGCTTGATATTTAGCTAGGATTAGCTGGATGGTTAAAGCGTACTGCAACGGCCGTCGAATTTGAGAGCAGGAACGAGAATGGCCGCCAAACGAGATTCGCCGCTTGGCTTGGTGGCAGACGCAGTCCTGCCACCACTCCGGATTCTGTCGGATGGATTTCATGGAGTGCTGATGGATGTTGTAATTCCAACACTCCCCTCCAAGCTTCCATCCAGGCACTTCACCGTATTTAGGCGTATCTCCGGGTTTAGTAATGATTGTGAGAATTGAGGGAGTGAATGAGAAGAAACCTTCTCATTCAATTCGATCTGCAACAGTACAATTCACATACACACATTCCGATTAGTGCTGGAATAACATCGAATTCCTAAATTTAATGAATTTCGATTTGTTCAGTGACTTCGTCAGTGTGTTTGCAATTTGATCATCAGTAGATATCCACCGGATTATGATGTTACCTTTACGGTGCTCCTGTCGTACGTAAAGATAGGATAGCCTAACCAAATGTTTCAGAGTAGACGAATCATCTACTTCCGCTAAGCGGATTGCCGGTTTAGAATCCTCATAGATTGTCGGTATTATTTTGATCCCCGCTAACTCTGAACACATTGTACGTATTGAGGCTAATTCTCTGCACGCCGTACTCATTGCAACGAATTCGCTCTCTGCTGAGGAGAGAGCTATGTGATTCTGACGCTTAGTTCTCCAAGCTACCGGATTACCGAAAAGGTAGATTATGTAACCAGTCGTGGAGAAACCCCCTTCGGCCGAGAGTCCTAGGGATGCATCCACGTAACAATCTATTCCATCCCCCTTATCGGAGAACATAAGTCCAAAATCTTTCGTACCTCTTAAATATCTCATTATCCGTATTACTGCTTGCCAGTCCTCCATCATAAAATTTGACTGTCGTCTACTCAGAATATTAGTAGCATATGAAATATCTGGTCTGACTCCCCCTTGTATGTACAATAATGATCCAATAGCTTGTCGGTAAGGAATCGAATTCAAGTCACCGGGTTGTTTCAATTTTTCATTGACTCCATTCCTATCAACAATCATTGGTGTAGACACCGTTCTATCACAATGAGGGTCAAATTTCTTTAACATCGATTCTATGTGAGACCTCTGAGTAAGACCGATAGTTTTGTTCCTCCGGTTTCGTATGATTTCTAATCCTAGGAATTTTCTTGGTTCTCCCAGATCAGTTATCGAAAATTCCTTTTCAAATATAGATTTTACTTGTTTGCGTTTTTGATTACTATTTGTTGCTAGTAAAATATCATCGACATATAACAACATTATAGCAATTTGATCTCCGGATTTCCAAACAAACAGGCAGGGTTGGAAAGGATAGGGTTTAAAATCCATTCTTTCCACAGCCTCCTGGAATCTTATGAACCATCTCCTTGGAGACACTTTAAGACCGTAAAGAGCTCTGTGTACTTCACATACACTATGACTCTTTATATCATCACCGGTTTGTAAGTATTCTGCATACCCATCGGGAATTTCTATATATACGAGTTTGTCTAAGGAACCGTTTAGAAAAGCCGTTTTTACATCGTACTGAGCAAGATCTAAATCGAATTTGGCTGCGAGTATTAATAAAAATTTGACATCTGGTAATCTTGCTACTGGAGCGTAGATTTCAGATATATCATACTTATTATTATCGGCAAAGCCTTTTACTACAAGTCTGCTCCTATATCTTATTGAACCGTCTGCCTCCGTTTTCTTTTTGTGAACCCACCTAGTTTTCATTACCCTCACACCTTTCGGTACCGTATTTCGAGGAATGATTTTCCAGGTGTTGCAATTTTCCAAAGACTGAAACTCCGTTTCAATTGCTTCTAACCAAGCATCTGCGTCTGGCGAAGCCAGTGCTTGTGAATAGGTAATTGGGTCCTCCCCTAATTCGTCTGCAGAATTTTGTAGGAAACACGCCAGATTTTCTGCATTATCGAATTCTTCGTAAAATTCGCATTCATCATTTTCGTGAATTAAAACCGGGTTTGATGTCTTGTCTGTTTCTCGTCCGGATTCAACAGAGACATCTTGCACTTGTCCAAAGCCGGATTTAAATGAATTTTCTAATGAAAATTCAACTTGATCAAGTGGCGATTTAGCAATTGACTTGTCTCTCAAATAATCCGCGTAAGTCCTACTTTCTACAAAATCTACATGTTTCGATCTCACTACCGTTTTATTTTGGAAATGCAGTAAATTGTAACCTGTTTCACCGAATTCTAATAAGAAACCCAAATTAGCTCTAGGAGCGAACTTTGACGTGCTTTGGGTGTCTAAAATATAACATTCGCAGCCAAACCGTTTTATGTATTTTAGTGACGGAAGCCGTTTTAGTGCCAGTTCAAACGGGGTTTTGAATTCCAACGATTTGTTGGGCGTCCTTTTGTGTATATGCACGACATGTCTCATGGCATATGCCCAAAAATGAGTAGGAATTCCTGATGAAATCAAGTTAACCCGGATTTTCTCCTCTAATTCTAAATTGAATCTTTCAGCCGTTCCATTCAATTGAGGAGTATATGGTTCACAAACCGTCAAGGATATATTTTCCCTATGTAACAAAAATTTCATTTCTTCCGTTCTAAATTCTAAACCTCCGTCCGTCCGTATTTCTGACACCTTAGTGGTTTCCCCCGTCAATCTTCTAATTTCTTTTAGACATGAGAGCAAAGCCATATTGACTCCCATTTTACTTCCGAGTTCGTAAGCAAATGCATATCTACTCGCGTCATCCGTAAATGTGACAATATATTTGGCCTGAGACCTAAATGCTCCTGGTTTTAAAGGTCCCATTAAATCAGAGTGCAGTCTCTGAAATGGTATTTCGGCCCTATGTCTGACTTCCGAACATGGCTTTCTTTTTGCTTTCGCCATCTTACAGTCAGGACAATCGAGAATGTTTACACCGAATTTTACATTTTTTAATTCAGGGAGAACTTTACCATCTTCGTACTCGCAGTCTGTGGACGCCGACATTCAATGGACAGATGTCCAAACCGTCCACAGTTATAGCACATCTTGCTATCGTTTCGACATTCTGCCTTTGTGTGTCCTAGTATGCCACACTGATAGCAGACCAATTTCGCCTTTTTGACCCCACTTCCCCCTCCGGATTGGGTCGAATTTTTCCGCCGTTTGCTGAAGGAAGGCCCCCTGCTAAGGAAGGCTTTTCCTACAGCCTGCTCTCTCCTACTATTTTCCGACATCATATCATACATTGCGAACATCCGATCAAAGATGTCCCGAACCCTCATTTTAGAGTTCTCCTGGAGTGCATCTTCAGCTATCCTGGGGCATGCTTCCGAGATAGCATTAATTAAATTTCTCCGGATTGACCTATCTGTCAGCTCAGCCTCAGGGAACCTCCGAATACCCTCCACAAGACCCTCAAATCGATTTTGAAACTCGAGTACTGTTTCCAGCGCCGGGTTAAATCGAGTATTCATAAATTCGATTTGCATTGCATGTTCCTTCGCCTGAGTAGGCGGATCGACCGCCTTCTCAATCATGCTCAATGCAATTGATGGCTCGTTCACATCTTTGATCATCGATTGCAAACCGTGATCAATATTGGAAATTATGTACGAGAGTACGATACACTTCAACTGATGAAGCTCTCTCTCCGTGTAGTTTACTGCCGGTTTTATGTTGGGATCGACGAGAAATTGATAGTCACCACTCGCCAAATCCAACATTACCCTTCGTTTCCACACGGCGATCGACCCTTCCTTCAGTGGATTGCCTCCGTACTTTAAATTCGTAATTGGCCTTGCGGCCACTCCGGGTTCTTTGTGGATCTTACAGGCACAAGTGCCCACCGAGTCAGATCCACTCGCCGTTGTGTTTACAACCGGATTATCTAGGGGAACCTCAAGTGTGCGAGGAGCATCCTCAGATCTACCAGAGCCCTGCTCTTCCACCACCATCTCTGACCTCGATGTTGGAGGTGGACCCATGGTCATCGAAGCCAGAGCCGCGAATTTCAGAACAGACTCCTCCGCAAACTGTTTGATCTGATTTTGCATCATCTCATACCTTTGAGCGTACTCAGTCTCAAGCCAAGCCCTGATCGCAACTTCCCTCCTCTCGACTTCCTCGTTAATAAATCTCTTGATCTCTTCCGTGTTCATTGTTCTCTGTAATTAGACCAAGAGACGAGTTACTCCGAATTCACGACCTTCGTTTTATAAACACATCCCTAATCCTAGTATCATCCGGATTTATGTACTCCGTTCTACAAACACATCTCTAAACTTCGTATCATCCGGATTTATGTACTCCGTTCTAAAAAACACATCTCATTTCCGGATTTATTTAAGCCTTAGTGGAATCACTCATAACGTTCTATCAACATGGTGTTAGGATTTGAATGCGCCTCGATTGCCACGCATAAATTGGAGTGCGGTCTTGGGGTTATCACATATGCCCCGCTACCTGTCTATCAATTTCGCTTCCTTAGAGAAGGTACTGTCTCTCCGAGACATGCGCGCTGTGCGTAGGTAACAGAGCCTTCGACCATCTAATCTCCCAGCGACACGCTTACAAGAAGACTATCCCGCTGCAAATCCGCTCACCACTGCCGTACTATTAAATCGTATTTCATTCTCGAACTGTAAATCGTAAATTAATAATTCGCTCATTCGCACAAAGTTCTAGCTAACTTTCGTACTTCTTTATTCTTATGAGTGTTTCCACCTTATTTCAGCCTTGGCTTGTCATGTTGGGGTGTGCATAGCGTATTAAAACCGTATAAATCGTATTCATATTAGGTACAATTCGCAAGCAACAATGAATTAATTTATTTTGCAGCCGAATAAACATCCATGCTCCGTTCAGCTCACCTGAATTTTCATCGATCTTTTGACTTTACAAGATATTATAACGTTCGTTTGCAAGAATTATCAATACAAACATTCAACACAACGAAGGAGAAAAAGGAAACAGTCCACCACTGCGACCAGAATTAATATAAACTTAATTATAAGTAGGATTACCTACTACTATGCTTAAATTATGTTAACACTAGTAAAAACTAGATATATTAGTGATCACAGTAAGTAGTACTGATATCTCCAATTCCTCGTCCGATTCATGTTTCTTGTTTCTAAGTTACATACTCAACTTTTCGTATTAGTTCAATCAATAGAATAAAATATCGAAATCAAATCGTAATGTTGAGTAACTACATTTTCGAATCGTAGTCGGAGCTAACGGAAACCATGGTAATCTTCATTGCCGCAATTCAGCCAAACTGACGTTCGAATTCTAACGAAAAACAAAAATCCGTAGACATGGTAATCTACCAACAAAACTTCGTGTGTCCTCCGTATTTCAACCAACGTAGTTGGCACCACTGACTGTCAAACATTGACATCTCCAACACATCAATCTGGCATCGTAATTTTACTCTGAGTGTGGACAACACCGTCATAATTCTACATTAGTTTAAAACTTAGAATAAACTTATAAATAAACTTATCCACACTCGAGAGTTTCCACCATGATGTATTATTAGAGGGCCAAGGGTTTCAGCTTCGAATTCATCTCGCCATGTCACAGTATGCAATATGGCGCTGTACTGAAAATCGAGAAATTCCGTAATTTACTTCGAAAATAATTTTTCTCGTTTCGAACATCCGTACTCATCGTAATATTTATTCAAAACCGTTATTCCGTACTTTGGGATTTTACACAGCCGTATTTTCATGCTCGAGCCTTACTGAATTCCGTAATTCACGAAAAAGTCAACCCAAAAATTTCGATTATGTCAAGTTCAATAACTTCATAATCTCGTTTAAAATCGTATTTCCGTTTTATGTGACTTCTCCGGATTATGACTTTTTCATCGTAACTTTCTGAAATTCCATATCCAGAGAAAATAACTGTTCGATTACCCTCAGTAATAATTCACAAATTACTGATTCCGAAAAACGAGAATTTAACCTATGCACAGCCCAACAAGTGAGCAAACCCCAATTGCTCCGCCATGTATACATGTGAGGCGTTAGAAAAATTAAGTATGAGAGGGATTTAAGTACCTTCGTAATTATTAGAGATGGTTAGAGATGGCTTGATATTTAGCAAGGATTAGCTGGATGGTTAAAGCGTACTGCAACGGCCGTCGAATTTGAGAGCAGGAACGAGAATGGCCGCCAAACGAGATTCGCCGCTTGGCTTGGTGGCAGACGCAGTCCTGCCACCACTCCGGATTCTGTCGGATGGATTTCATGGAGTGCTGATGGATGTTGTAATTCCAACACCTTGAACTTTGGATTGTATACCGGCTAGAAATGTGGAAATAGAAAATGTTGAAAATAACTGTGGAGCGAAGAGAAGCCACTACAATGAGTTGTTGTAAACAGTCGACTGTTGTTAAGGGGGTGAAAATGTTTCCTATGGAGTGGAGTAAATGATGCTATTGCTTTACGTTAAGAATATTGTAACCGGCTTATTAAAATTGTTTATAGTCCAATCAACTTAGGAATGTAGCCAGGTACGTAAGGAGGGGGAAATTTTTAGCTTGAGATGTGAAAATTTATCACATAAATCAAGCGATTTCCAACGAGTGGCGAACGATTTCTGTGCGATGAAAACTGCGGAAGATCCATTCCCCTAACAACGGCTGGGTTGTACGTGAACATCATTAGAAATTGTGACATCAACTTTTGCGTGACCCTCCCAACTTCTGCGTGATGTTTGGTTGACCCCCCCAGAGCAGACATATCCATGTCAATAATGGAGACAAAATACTTGAAAATTCCTCAGATCTCTGTACTGCAGTGTAGGTACCTACATAGCCATTGCCCGGGCAGTTTCATCAGCGTTTCAGTCGTGTTCTTATTACTATAACTGAGGCAGCTTTACTTGTTTTATTGAATGAAGAAAGGATAGATTTGGTAGTTTGTTGAAGTAAACAAGGCAGGTTGGTGCTCCACCAACAAACAAAACTATGTAGGTACGTACAGCCTACCAAATTCGTGTTGGTTAAAAGTAAACTAAATAGGTAGGTAGGTTGTTGTTCTGCCAATGAATACCTACAGTACTTATCAACAAGTTTATCGAATATCGAATCTGGAAATGTGCATCATGTATTATAAACCAGTAGTAAGGGAAAAACCTTGAAATTCATTCTTCTGAAGTTTAGACTTCATAAAGACATTGTCAGAGCAGTTATTACGCGAGTTTTGCAGTTAAGTCCGTATCACACTTGCATTTTTTCTCGCATTTTTAATGCTCGAACGTGGAGAAGGCAAAGTTTTTTTTTCCAAGGTCAGCTGTGAATAATGAAGAGCAATAAGTGCAAAAACATCGGATCCTGGCGGAATGCAGTTTAATTGGGGATCGCCCGTCTGGGTACTGTGGGGAAAAAAACCGCCCGAGTGGGTAGGTACTGAAATGGCGCCTGACTGGGTACCGCTCACCTGACCATCGACTCCCCAACTGGGTACCGGTGCAGGACGACTCATTACCTGCCCCCCTATTAACCCTGCGTCGACCACGTGGGAGCTAGAATAATAGTCGCCTACGTGGGGTCCACTAGGACCCCACTCACATTTCTGGCTGTGCCGCCCTATTGTTGCATGGGACTAGCGTCAAAACATCATGAAATCAATTTTGAGGTGTCTACGAGGGTACCCTCCTAATATCGTGTCTAAGGTAGCAAAGTTGCTCTGAAATTACATGGGCCAAAGAATTTCCTCATCTCTGAAAACCAAAAACGCAGGAGAAAGGAATAAAAAGCAAAACGTTCAAGTTTTTTATTTATATCAGAACGGAATAAAAACTTTAGTCAAATTTTTAGGCATATAAACTGTAAGTAGGCCTATTGTTTTTCAATAAATAAGGAACTTCAGCCAACACAGAACTTTTTCGAAAATTGCCCTTTCAGAGGAACAAAAACCACTAACACTACATAATTATCATACTAAAGTCATACTTGAATTTACACACTAAAATCAGACTTAGACAAATCAGACTAACAAAAATCGGTCTTAGAGAACCTGAATGGCACATATAAACTTTGAAAATAGAAACAAATCATAAAATACGTTATAAAAACTTCCATCACAGATCAGTCTTCTTCAGATTCATTTTGCGAATCTTCTTCATTACACATCAATTATGATCGGCTTAGTTTTTCATGTTCTTTGCATATCGGACGGTAGCACTTAGCGCATGTGTTGCTGGATTTCCTATCCTTCGATCTGTCGCACATGTGGCATCTCATTTACTTGGCGGGAGGCGGAGCAGAGGCTGGGTTAGTGGTACATTCAATTCCAAGGATTATACCAATTTCCAGACAACAACAGTACAAACTGGAAAATTAAGTAACCCCTACGTATGGTTGCTCAAACGATTGAAAATTAAGACAAAACATGTGTGTGAATGTGCCGAAATTTTTTTTTCACGGAAGTCCAAGTGGGGTCCACTCAGACCCCAACAACGATTTTCATCAAACATAAATGAATTCAAAAGGTACTCTCCTGGAGGACCATTGCTACCTCACTAACCTCTGGAGCAGTACTGAGCATGAAGCTACTCAAGGAGCAGGCAGTGAGGGGCAAAGTGGCTATAAGGGAGGGGGGGAAAGGTGCACATGGGGCCCACCTGGACCCCACGTGGTCGACGTTGGGTTAATGGAATTAAGGAATTGGACATCTCGTCACCTACCGAAATACAGACGGTTGCCCATCTCATCACCCGGACCCCCAACCACTCCTTCACCCACATACGGTAGGGCCCTGATTGAAAAATTAGTTTATGAATAATGCAGTTTTAATTTATGTCAATGAAGTGGGTATAATAATCACAGAAAAATGTCTGTTTTGTCAAATGAATCATATGGATAATAGTATTATACAATCAACGTGGTGCATGCACTGCTTTAAATCGTTCTCCCAGTTACTGGGTATGGTGTGTTGGCCTAATTCTCTCACTACTATTATTTCAATCATGACCATGCATCTCCTAGATAACAAATTTCTATGAACTAAGTTTTCTTCAGCATGATCAGTAGCCTAAGTAGAAAGGATTAACGGGAAAAAAATTATTTCAAACTAAATTTTTTTAATTGGAAACGAAAACTATAATTTCGTACGAAATGGGAGAATGGCACATATCCATCTCATAACACACTAAAACCCAGCTGGAATGAAGACCGGGATCGGAGCTGAACGGCTTATCTAAGTGGATTCAAAGTAGCTCGAACCTTGCACCCATTCGGGCTGTCGCACCTCACCGGCCTCACAATCAATACAACATACAATATATATACAATACAATATACAATACAATCAATATATATATATTTATTTATTTATTTATACCCCCCTGTGTGGGAGAGTTCAACTCCGATACCACTGGAGAGTAGTCGGAAGTCCTCACTTTTTTATCTATGGTTTTTTTTAAAGCGCAGGGGAACAGAAATATAGCCGAAACCGTCCCGACTCTCCCCTGGTGTCGGTATTCTTTAGGGTTGAGCAAAAAGTATGCCCTTGTTACTGGCACATCCGCGCGGGATTCAGCGGACGGGCGGATTATTTTCCCCCCTTATTCAATTTTTTCTCGATCGGTTACGAAGGTTCATTATCGAAAATAATAAACCAAAAGGTTTATAGCCCACTACGAGTTTGTGAATTTTGAGTTTTTTTATTGGGAGGGGGGGGGGGGATTTTTTGTTGGGGTGTTTTTGCTCCATAAATCGAAGGTTAGAAGGTTAACCAGCCCAGTTCCAACTCCGAGGTTACATAAGTAGGAACGTCAATCTTGAATTTAGTAGCCTTTAATTCTCTGTGATATCAGCCGTCCGCCGGCGCCGTAGAGAGCATGTCACGTGAGTTTAAATACAAAATCTTATTCACTGCATAAGTACCAATAATGTTAACGTGGTAAGTTGCACTTGAATTTAATATCTTATAACAGTAGATTCCGTATTACGCTGATCAAGGGACTGATATCAACCCTCCTCAGACCACGAAACAATGTCAAACTGACCGAAAAGTTCACTTTCGAACGCGGGAGCACTTCAAACCTAGCATGTTTATACTGGTGCAGGTTTTCATTGTCGAAGTTGCGATGCGATACTATTAGTCTGTATTTTTCATGTGAATAGGAAGGTGCGGTTCCGCGATGGATTTAATCGAGAGAGGTAAGGATGCACACTTTTTATTGAACAAAAACAATTTCCTGGACAATTTTAAGGGCATAATTATAAATCATACGCATATTAAACTCCAGTTTAGTATTGGATTCTTCCAAGTCCTGCAGAGTTCGACTATTGCCTGGCGACGTCTGATGATTCGTTCAATTCGGTTCGTGCCCTAAAATATGTGTAGCTTACGTAAAATTTTGATTTGTTTGTGATTTTCGCAAAACGACTTATTTTTTCAAATTTTCAGTGATGAGAATGCATTTTTTTGCACCACACAGTGAGCCAAGTGCAACACTAGGTGGACAATATTATTAAATTTTGCACTGATTCCGAATATAACCCATGTTCTTATAGGTTGGTACTAAATAATTCTTAACGTACCTATTTTGCTTCCGAATAAGTTGCGGAAGCATTATTTTCACTTTCGGGAGAAAAAAAATTTTTGGTCCCCAAAATCAAAATTTTCACTCATTTTAGACTTATTTTCCACAGTTTTTATCCGATTCGGAAGAAATTTTCAGGAAATGTGCGGGCTAGGGTGTATGTACCACGCGAATATGTAAATATTCTACCAAGCATCATTTTCTCAAGCCCAAGGCGTCCGATCTCACTCAAATTTAAAGGATGGTTGGGAGATGACGATTTGATGATCCCATATCAATTTCAACATGATTGTATTATTAATAGCTACTGCCATTTCACATGTGCCAATGTGAAATCGTTGTTTAGACTTTGATTTCCACAGTTGGCATCCTATTTTCATGATATTGTCAGGGAATGTGCGGGTTAGGCTGCAGATGGTCCCCTATCAGTTTCATTGTTGCCAAATCAATACTTCAATCTGCGAATGCGATAAAATAAGTAAATAAAATCCCAGTATGTTCCATTTTTTTCACTCCCTAGTCGTTCGATTTCGCTTAAATTTCTATGATATTGGGAGAAGACGAGATGGCCGGTGGGGTGGCGTGGTTGGCCCTTATCAATTTCAACGTAATTTCATAATTAACAGCTACTGCGCATGCGACAATGTTAAATTCATGTAACGACCTTAATTTCCACAATTTTCATTCGATTTTAATGCAATTGTCAGTGAATGCGCAGATTAGGGTGAAGATGGTCCCGTACCTATGAGTATTTCATTGTTCTTAACTCACCAGTTCACATTGAGTATCATTTTTTCGTTTCTTAATTGACCAATTATGACGTTTCATGCTATTTCTTGATTAGCCTTCCGACGGGCGTAATTAATCTGTAAGATAAAGTGACCCTTTTTTAGCCATTGGTGGTGGATGCCTCGATTTTTTTCCTCCACCACCTCCCTGATCTCCATCAGAGGTGCGTTAATCCCTCAGATGAATTGCACCTGATCATGAGAGAATTTTTTATTAGGTTCAGAATGTTTTTCTATACATATATTTCTTTTTCTGTCATACAATATTAATATAACTCTCTCTTATCTCTCATATAATATTGAAATACTCAAGTTCCAGCCCAATGGTATTGACCCTAATCGCAGTACACAATCTGTGAGATGAATTGCGTCTGATCGTGTACCTGAGCGAATAGCCTGTCAGAATTTTGAGAATAATTTGATGTAATTTCTATGTTTTATTGTTGAAATATAGTATGGAAGTGTTATCTTAAACCACAAGTACATGCACACGAGTGTTAAAAGTTGGGTTTTATGCATTTTTCAGTACACTCTAACAAAAATTACAATGTTAATCTGTCAAGCGTATTGTGCCTGATCTTGTTAGAATTTTTGTATTGCGCCCGCCAAAAGGTTAACTGTATTCCGCTATGGAATTTTTCAAGATCATTTGAAACTTTTCGTCATTATACGAAACGAGGAAGCTCTGTGATGCACCCGACTTGGCAGACTTTTTTTTTTTTTTAAACACATTTTTTAACATACATATTTTTAAAAACTACCACTTGTCTCCATCAGAATGAATTTAAACCGATTTTTGTTCAACGTAAAAGTTTTAGACGATTAAATTGCATTGGTGACCAGATTCACACTTACTTATACAAATAGGAATTTTTTTAAATTTTAATGTTTTTATTAAGACAGTGACTTTGGGGATGAGTGACTTGTCACTGAAATATTAATATGTATTTTATTCAATAAATTGTAGTCTCTCATTTAATAGGATCCCATTTCCATATTTCATACTGTAGCAATGAAAAGATCTAGGAAGTCAATATGGATTTCGGACTCGTATGAAGAACCCAGGGAGGACAGACCTAGGAAAACGCTTATTTCGGGTGATTTGTTGAGAGGTTTGAGGGGAAAATGGCCAATAGTGGACATAAGAGAAAAAATTAAAAAAATGGATTGGTTTTTCTCTAAACTTTTTTAGTTTAAGTTGTTGCGGGGAATCGATGTAGTTTGAATGTGAAAAAATGTAAAAAACGAAACTTTGAAACCTTTAATGTCCTATTCAAAAAAAAATTATAACTGTCACTTTGGAAGTTTTCGAGATCTCGATCTTTTAAATGTTTGTCCTGTTGATAAAACCCTTTGGGGTTGATAAAAATGAATGCCAAGCTTTTATGACCATATAAACCCCAAATGTGATTTTTAACACAAGTTCCATATAGTTTGGTCTAGTATTTTCGGAGAAAAGCCGCGGACGGCAGACGGACGGATTTTTTTTTTTTAAATTCAATTTTTGGGGGTGTTAAAAAAAAAAAAAATCATGGGCGATTACAAAGGTTCATTATTGAAAATAATAAACCAATAGAGGAATGTGCCATAACAATAATTGCAGTTTCCGACAGATGATGATTTTCCTGCAATGAAAACTAACGGAGTTACACTTCACTAGTAACGCATTGGTTGTACGTGAAAATCAATAGAAATAGAAAAACTTAAGTATATGGGAAAATACGAGGAAAAAAACGTTTTTGGCCCATTTTTGGCTCATTGCATTGATTTGTGTGAAGAGATCGGGCTGGCTGGATTCTAGGACATACTAGACCCCAAGTGGAGTCCATGTGTGGAAGGGCGGATTTTTTTCATGAAGTTAAAGGCCTTTTATGACCCGGAAGGAGGAAAACGGACGGACATTGCAGTTTTGGAATTTACGCACCTTGAAACGTAAAGGGGCAAAGTTTGAGAGAAAGTTTTCTTTTCCTATACGATTACAAAGGCTTATTATTGGAAATAATAAACCAAAACACGGTTTTCCTTTTAAAAAACCTTTAAAAACTCATCTCGAGCCCGGATTGAAATAAAAATGTGTGGTTGGCGACATTTTACTACGTTTTCGATGCAGATTAACACACGAAAATTTTAGTCACATTCGTTTCCACCCTGTATATATCTCTTGTATACTGAACGAGTAATATCAAATGGACCTCTGGGTTTGGCGGGTATAGAATTATATAGAAGGTAAATCAGGTACTGTGTGCTCCTAGAAGTGAGCGTCGAATTTATTTCGGGATTTGCAACATTTTTGAGTAATTGGTGGAACCTGGTGGATTGGGGGTGAACATGTGACGTATCGACAATATATGGATTTCTGTAATAATACAAGGGTAGACTACTTTTATGAAAAGTTGACGGACATTGAAGGGTCTTCCGACCTTCGGCCCTATTCGGCCTATTTAATGGCACTTACCATATATAATTCGACATTACTGACTTTCAGAGGCCCAAGACGATATTGAGATCCAGCAATATCGAGGCACTCAAATACGAAGATGGATTCACACCATTGTGGTAGTGGTGATTCCCATGAATTTGGTTTGGCTCGTCGTCCGGTACTTGCAAGCTGCCTCTGCTACACCTGCCGTATCCCAGATGCTCTACTTTACTCACGGACGTGACAACGTACACATGTTCCTCAGTTTGTGGTTACTGGTGAGCCCTCTCGAATTGATTAGATACCACTAGGATTTGATTAACTGACAAAAAGATGAAACGGACTAAGCCCTCTCGAATTGATTAGATACCACTAGGATTTGATAAACTGACAAAAAGATGAAACGGACTAAGAGGCGACAAGCTTGGATATCGATACCTGCTTGCTTATTTCTATAAATACAGTCTACGTTGGTATTTTATCAATAGGAATAGTTAGTGATTATTTTCTAAAGTTAATTTTCATAAAAACAAAGCTGTTGCAACGGCTTTAAAAATGTTAGAATAATAATTTTCCTAAATTTTCTTCTTGAAAATCCGCTTTGAATCATTCTTAAACGTATCATGGATTTTAACACTGTAGATAACACTAGAGCGATATATATATATATATATATATATATATATACCTATATAATAATAATGCAAAACACTTTATTTTATATGAAGATGATCAGAATTCGGACACGGAGTTCTGTGGTGATAAGACGAGCTTGGGGGCGCTGGATGGTACATATTCGGTTTTCTCAACAAACTTTTCTTGGTCAATAGTGGACCGATTTTGACGATTCTTGCGGCAATCCACTGGTTTTGAAATTCTCCGTAGGATCGTTTCTCTGAAATTTTCAAATTCCAAAATATTCAAATCTACATAGCATTCATCAATTTTACTTTCAAATTTTGAGGTTTCGAAAATAGAACGAACGCTGCGAGAATCATTGAAATCGGTCGATCATTGGCTGAGAAAAGTTGAATCAATCGTTTGATCGTATTTTGAATTTGGAGCGAGCTTTGAGCCGTTTTCTTGATCACAGAGTCCGCGCGTCCACCACTACGTATCACTACATTCGAGTCGCTCACCTTTCTTGTTCTTTTGTTTGGAAAGGCGCTAGTCTATCTGCTTTTGAAAATATTACGGCGACCCCTTAAGTGATGGACCAAGACTGACTTGCACGGGAAGCTTGCGGTATTCAATATAATTCGATGTGTTGCCTAATTCACGATTTTCGTTTTCTATAGGGCCTGCTATATTTGTACTCCTGTATATACTGTGCGATAGATCTATTGGAAAAACATTCTGACAAATGGGATAAGAAGGACCTACTACGTTTCACCGATTGGATGTATACAGCAGCGAGCTACTTATTATTCACTATACTTTTCCCATTGTCTGTGGTGAGTTTTTAGAACAGAATTTTGTAATATATACAGTTTAAGAATCCCCCCAAGGCGCTCCGCATACAAAATATGCCATGCCTCAAAATACACTATATCATCCAATTCGGACCAAGCCAGAAGCCAGCTAATCGTCACCTAGTACAGTGTATTCATTCTCTCACCTATTTTAGGGCGTCCCTCTGAAGCTATTTCTCATAGGCAAGGCTTCATTGATAAGAGGTACGTCTATTGGAATTGATCCAGTTGATCCAGGAGGGTGGGGGCAATTCAAGCATGAGAAAAAAATAACCGCATATAAATCCGTTTCAGACCATTCTATGACTGAATCCGTGGAAAAAAACCATAGGTGTATGTCTGTGTGTGTGTGTGTGTGTGTGTGTGTGTGTGTGTGTGTGTGTGTGTGTGTGTGTGTGTGTGTGTGTGTGTGTGTGTGTGTGTGTGTGTGTGTGTGTGTGTGTGTGTGTGTGTGTGTGTGTGTGTGTGTGTGTGTGTGTGTGTGTGTGTGTGTGTGTGTGTGTGTGTGTGTGTGTGTGTGTGTGTGTGTGTGTGTGTGTGTGTGTGTGTGTGTGTGTGTGTGTGTGTGTGTGTGTGTGTGTGTGTGTGTGTGTGTGTGTGTGTGTGTGTGTGTGTGTGTGTGTGTGTGTGTGTGTGTGTGTGTGTGTGTGTGTGTGTGTGTGTGTGTGTGTGTGTGTGTGTGTGTGTGTGTGTGTGTGTGTGTGTGTGTGTGTGTGTGTGTGTGTGTGTGTGTGTGTGTGTGTGTGTGTGTGTGTGTGTGTGTGTGTGTGTGTGTGTGTGTGTGTGTGTGTGTGTGTGTGTGTGTGTGTGTGTGTGTGTGTGTGTGTGTGTGTGTGTGTGTGTGTGTGTGTGTGTGTGTGTGTGTGTGTGTGTGTGTGTGTGTGTGTGTGTGTGTGTGTGTGTGTGTGTGTGTGTGTGTGTGTGTGTGTGTGTGTGTGTGTGTGTGTGTGTGTGTGTGTGTGTGTGTGTGTGTGTGTGTGTGTGTGTGTGTGTGTGTGTGTGTGTGTGTGTGTGTGTGTGTGTGTGTGTGTGTGTGTGTGTGTGTGTGTGTGTGTGTGTGTGTGTGTGTGTGTGTGTGTGTGTGTGTGTGTGTGTGTGTGTGTGTGTGTGTGTGTGTGTGTGTGTGTGTGTGTGTGTGTGTGTGTGTGTGTGTGTGTGTGTGTGTGTGTGTGTGTGTGTGTGTGTGTGTGTGTGTGTGTGTGTGTGTGTGTGTGTGTGTGTGTGTGTGTGTGTGTGTGTGTGTGTGTGTGTGTGTGTGTGTGTGTGTGTGTGTGTGTGTGTGTGTGTGTGTGTGTGTGTGTGTGTGTGTGTGTGTGTGTGTGTCAACGCGTCGAAACGTCAACACGTCTAGTCTGTTATTCAGTGCGATTTCAGCATTATAACAAGTGATTTGATGCCTGTTTGTGTGTCCTAGTGTTCATATGTGAGTGCTAAATAGATGCAATCCATAATATTTCGCTACAAAACTTAGATTATTTAAATAACTGCTCAAAACAACGGAAGTGACTCTTGAAGGTTAGGTCAGGCGTCTGGTTGTAAACCTGAAGCATCCATCAGCTCTCTGCAAAATCGGAAGACACCTGAATGGCAGATAAGTTCTATGTGGAGTGACTAACAAGAGCTAACATCCAAAACAAATTAAATGAGAAAATCCCTATTCTAAAGAACGGAAATTTTGGTTATTATCAGCTGTTATCGACGTTGACATTTCCCGCTTCCAATAGTCACGGGCTGTCGAATCGGCGCAAATCGTACTTGCGAATCGCCTGCTGACATAGCGCTCTCTTCTGGATCCCAGCCGACGCTCCAGCTTCCGGCGTCCCCCGCTGGCTGGCGCTGAGCACCTTTCCTATTGTTCCGCCCGGGAAAATGCAAGATTTGTGAAGGATTATTGCAGTATTTTGATAGCATCGTACTACACCTAATAATAAAAATAAAATAAATACTAACATTAATAATGAAATGCGTCAGATGCAAGGATCCTCTTCCTACTGACGGATCTTACGCATCCTGTTCTGCCGATAGTCAGTGTGTCAGCCACTTTGAGTGTACTACGATTAAGCAAAGTACGTGGACCCAGTGGGGAGCATCCAAGAGAGCTACCTGGTTATGCCCGAATCATAGGGAGTTGATGAAATTTCAAAACAAACATACGGCCAATACATCGGGAAATTCATCTCAGAATAATTCTGATGCAGAAGATAATGATTGTGGGAAAAAAGATGGCTCAAACGATATTAAATCTATTTTAAAATATTTTAGATGCCAAATTCGATAAGCAAGAAAAAATCTTTTGTGCAAAAATCAACTAACTCCATGAGGACCTAAAGCTACATGTTGGAAGAATTGAAGATTTGGAAAAGAACAACGAGCGACTTCAAAACGAGAATAAGGAGCTACGAAAGGAGATAGAGAAACTCTGGCAGGCCACGGAAAATACTGATATTGAACTCAGACGCAAAAATCTCATCATTCGCGGAATCCCAGAGGAGGAGGACGAGCAACTGCAGGACGTTTTGATCGACTTAACAGAACACTTGGAGGAAACCGTCAGAATACAATCAGACGTAGAAGATATATTCAGGCTGCCAAGTCGATCTGCTGGATTTCCGCGCCCTATTCTCGTAAAACTTACCTCAAAACAAAAACGTGATAGTCTCATTGCGAAATCTAGGAAGAAAAAGCCCTGTCTTAGTAACATCTGGACCAACTATAAGGAAGAGGACGGACCGATCTTTCTATCTGAGCATCTAACAAAAAAGGCTGCAGAACAAATTCGCAAGTGCTCAACACTGAAAAAAGAAGGCAAAATAGAGGCATTTCAAACCAGGAAAGGAGTTGTGTACATCAAAGACAAGAATTCAGATAGATTTAAAATAATGGCAAACGCTACTGAAAATTAAATTAACTAACTAGTACTTGTATACCTAACTAACTACCTATATTAAACTTCTACTTACTTCTTTAATATTGTTAAACCTTAACTAATAAATTGTTACTCAACTCACATTACATAGGTGCTTACTATGAATATAACAATTAATTATTAAAACTACCTCATCTATTTTTCTTACGTACTATAATAACAATCAATTATAAAACTATCCCAACTGTTTTTCTTACGTACTAATACATCTATAGATACTGCGTTGTAATATATATGTTACCTATCTTACCTCTTACCTGTTTATCTATTTTCTCCCTGTAAATTTCAACTTTTCGTGTTTGGTGACATAAATATAGAATATATTAGAGCTATATACCTAAGTAGTAACATTCACTCTATTGAACGGAAGATGACTAAATTAAAGATTTTGCATACAAATATAGCGGGTATGAGATCAAATTATGATGAACTATGTGTCTTCCTAATGGCGATTAAATGCGAAGTCGATGTATTACTCTTGTCAGAGGTATGGATCAAGAATCACCAGCTACACCTCTTCAAGATGCCTGGTTATGTCTCCTTTATAGCTGAAAGGTCGTGGAATAAATCGGGTGGCGTGATTGCTTTTGTCAGGGAGACAATTCCATGTTATTGTGAAATAAAATCAACAAGATCTGCAGAGATGCTCTCTCTGATGATACCGCAAATTATGGATGATGGAGGCGACTTGTCGATCCTGCTGGTATACCGCTCTCATGAGAGTTCTCCGACGGACTTTCTGAGAGACTTTGAGCCGATTATTCAGCACTCTAAGCATGGCACAATCATTGCAGGAGACGTCAATATAAACATTCTTGATATAAATAATGTGAATGCTCAGCAATACTTGGATGTGTTGAGAAATGAAGGGTTCGAGAGTATGGTTAACGAAGTTACTCGTGAGTCGAGCGGAACTTGTTTGGATCACGTGATGATCAAAACTAGACAATTGAACCGATACAATGTGAGTATTCTGGAGTCAACTATAACGGACCATTATAGTCAGCTGATTGAGGTGAAGAGGAATAGGTCTGTAGAGGGAAGTTCAAGAGATTTCAATTCTACGGATCTTGAAATGTTAAAGAAACTCGTGAAACGAATTGAATGGGAATTTATTGATAGTGACATCTCTATAGGCGATAAATTTCATTACTTCTTCGAGAAACTGGCGGAATGTAAAAAGAAAGCTACGAGATTGGTGCATTTTTCGTCAAAGAACCGGAGGAGATCGCCATGGATCACGGATGACTTGGTCAACCTTGTTAATTGTAAAAACAAAATACATAAAAAAATAGTAAATATGAAGAGAAAGAAGCAACCTGAACATGTAATCAGACCATATGAAATAATATACAAAGAAAAGAGTGCAGAAGCCTCAGCAAAAATTAAACAAGCTAAGAGACAGTATTATAGTAAGCGACTGGATGACACACATAATGATTCAAAAGCTTTTTGGAAAACAATAAATTCTCTAAATAAAAAAGACAAAATTTCCGAAATTAACTTCATTCTGGAAAATGGACGTAGAATCCAAGTAAATGGTAATGAACAGGAAGTTGCGGATAAATTTAATAAATATTATGTGGAAGCTCCGCAGACCCTCAAGAGCTCGACCGACCATAAATTTGAAAGTAATGGCAGCCTTGATCCGGAGGCAATGACATGGGAAGCTGAATCTATGACATGGAGGAACGTTTCAGCTCAGGATGTGTCAATGGTTATACAGCAACTAGCAAATAAAAAGAGCAGTGGAATAGATGAATGGACTACTGATGAAATTAAATTTTTGAACGAGGACATATCATACCCTTTGGCTGTGTTGATTAATGAATCAGTGGCTCGAGGTTACTTCCCGGAAGAATTGAAGGTCTCTGTGGTTGTTCCGATTTGGAAAGCAGGCAAAAGATCAGAAATGAAGAACTACAGACCGATCAGCTTGCTGAGCATCTTTTCCAAGATTCTAGAAACCTGCGTCAAGAACCAGCTGACCGAATACCTGACAGCAAAGAGTTTCTTTGCTGACCATCAGTACGGATTTCTGAGACAAAAATCAACGGATTTGGCGGTTTACGACCATATTCAAGAGATCTGCCTCGGTCTCGAGAATGCAAGGAGGGTAGGGGGATTATACCTAGATCTGGCTAAAGCTTTTGACATGGTTTGCCCCGACCTCCTCCTTTTCAAGCTTCTGAATGCTGGGATTCGGGGTGGGGTTCTGATGTGGTTCAAAAGTTTCTTGAGGGGCAGAAAGCAGCGCGTCAAGATAGGAGGTGTGCTGAGCTCTGAGGAAGATGTTCTCTGTGGCACTCCCCAAGGTAGCACGATTTCACCTATCCTCTTTTTAGTCTTCGTCAATGACCTCTCGAATGTTGCTGTGAAGGGACGTATTTTTGCATTTGCCGATGACACCGCAGTTATATGGAAGGCACCAACGTCGGAAGCACTGAGGGATATGATGGAGGACGACATGAGGGCTCTTGGCAGGTGGTTCTGCAAAAACGGGTTAATCCTAAATGCAGATAAATGCAAATTAATCGCTTTTAGATACTCCTCCCTACATATGCCTAGCGATTTTGCGGTCCAGTTTCATCAGATGAGATGTGTGGGAAACTCGCCTTGCCAGTGCCCAACAGTTAGAGAGTCTACATCTGTTAAATACCTGGGGATGACTATAGACCACAGAATTACATGGGAAGCTCACATAGCCACCCTCAGGAATAAGCTATCACGAATCCTCTATGGATTGAAAGTTTTGAAGCCAATTCTACCAAATAACGCCCTGGTGAAGGTGTATGGCGCTACGTTCATCCCCACATTGCGATTTGGGATCATCCATTATGGAGGTACATTTCCGTCGTTTCTGAGGATAATGGATGGTGTACAGAATTGCGCGAGGAAATTGATATCGTTGCCTGGTGGGCAGCTGAGTGGACTGGACTTTTTTCAGGTGTATAGAATGGAGGTATTCTCCTGGGTTTTGCGACATTGGTGTAAATTCCTGAATGAGGAGATCTCGCGAGTAACCAGGAGGAATACGGTTTTCAAACTGATGGTCCCTAGAATACGGCATGACCATGGCAGAATCCAGGCGTTCTACAAAGTAGTGAAGATTTTCAACGAACTTATTCCCTGCATCATCGGCGAAGGTGAAAGATTAGAACAGTTCACGAACAGATATCTACTGAACAGACTCAAACAATACCTCAAATGCTAGCATGTGTTCTAGTGAAATTTAAAACCTTTTAAAATGTGTGATAAATTGGTTAGAATTGTTTTCAATTATGATATTAATCATGAAATTATTATATTAATTATGAAACTAAATAAATTAACTAAATTCAATCGTGATATTAATTATGATTTAACTGTATATATATTGTAATGTTTTTGTCACTCGAAGTATTAATTTAGTAACGATATATATTTGCTACTGTTGCCGTAAACACTTTGTGATATTGTGTGATATTGTGCGCTATAATTATGATATTATGTACATGCGTAATAACTCCTTTGAATCTAATGTAATACATACACACCCCCCCGCGCGACCATGAGGTCTTGGGGGTGCAGTTCCTAAAGCAAAATGTAAAGATTCTCCAAATAAAGTATCTTGTATCTTGTATCTTGTATCTTGTATCTTGTGTGTGTGTGTGTGTGTGTGTGTGTGTGTGTGTGTGTGTGTGTGTGTGTGTGTGTGTGTGTGTGTGTGTGTGTGTGTGTGTGTGTGTGTGTGTGTGGGTGTGTGTGGGTGTGTGTGTGTGTGTGTGTGTGTGTGTGTGTGTGTGTGTGTGTGTGTGTGTGTGTGTGTGTGTGTGTGTGTGTGTGTGTGTGTGTGTGTGTGTGTGTGTGTGTGTGTGTGTGTGTGTGTGTGTGTGTGTGTGTGTGTGTGTGTGTGTGTGTGTGTGTGTGTGTGTGTGTGTGTGTGTGTGTGTGTGTGTGTGTGTGTGTGTGTGTGTGTGTGTGTGTGTGTGTGTGTGTGTGTGTGTGTGTGTGTGTGTGTGTGTGTGTGTGTGTGTGTGTGTGTGTGTGTGTGTGTGTGTGTGTGTGTGTGTGTGTGTGTGTGTGTGTGTGTGTGTGTGTGTGTGTGTGTGTGTGTGTGTGTGTGTGTGTGTGTGTGTGTGTGTGTGTGTGTGTGTGTGTGTGTGTGTGTGTGTGTGTGTGTGTGTGTGTGCCCCGTGGAGATCGCAGAGCATGCAAGCAAGGAGGCGGGAATATCAATGGGTCCAGAAGTTGTGGAGTACTAGTGATGATGGAACATTGAACACAATTAATTGAAGGGCACTTGCGTTGCACTAAAAACAGCACAAGTTATTTAAATTATTCTATCTCTACTTATTCCTTTTTATTGCTTGTGTCGTGGTCGGGTAACATCCATAAAACCAGGTAAAAATTATTTCAAAACATGGAAGAAGTTTTCCACAAAACTGAAAAACATACCCCATAGTTACCCCAGTAATGTTGCGTTCTCCCGATAGAGCGGACTCGTGTGCTTACAATGTAGATCTGTAGATGGTCACCTTTCCTAATTTGTATTACCTACCTATGAATATGAGCTAAGTACCTACACAATTGTATTTTTGCCTTTGAATTTCAGTTGGTTTTCATCCTATTCTGGTCGCTGTACTTCTGGGACCGTTCTAACATTTATCCTAGTGTACTGGACGAATGGGTATCGCAAATACCCAACCACGTGATGCACACGTTTCCTGTTCCTCTCTCGATCCTCTACATGCTCATATCCAACAAGAAGGAACCGCCTAAGCTAGCGACCCTCTCAGGCTTAGTTTTGTTTGTAGGATTGTATTCATGTTTGTGAGTAATCCACTGAACAAATACCAGTTTCATTTAATATGAGATACCTTTATGAAGGAATGGTTCTGATCAAGGATTTCACAATGATTCTTACATATATGACAAAGAGTCTCTAATGTGCCTAAATGATTTTGAAGTGAATAAAGGGCAGATGAATAATGAAAAGAACAAAAATTATTTTAAAAAGATGGCTATTCCCATGAAATATTGAGTTAGCTTCAATGGTAGATACTACTTTCAATTTGTTGGCTTTTGATTGATTGTATTTCCCAGCCCCATCCTTCCTCGATGCCAATGAGATTCATGCTCTCTTTTGCCTGTGACAATAACCTAATGTTTCGTAATTGTTTGTTGCTGATTACGACCTACCCTAACCGTTGAAATCGATCTAACGTAACTCTATATTTCGTGGAAATAGACAACATTGTAATTAATGGCAATTTTCTTCGTTGAAAAGGATTTCCACTCTAGCAACCAAAATTTCCATGAATTACGAAGATTGACTCTTTTGGATTTATGCACTGAGGTCAGAGTGCATGTGTTAAACAAAAAATCCTTGCAGTAGGTATGTTGAGCTTTTGCTAATGGAATATCATTGTTGGTAATAGAATGAGGGATACCCACATGTTTGTTATACATATTTTTTTATTGAGAGCAGATTCAGTTCTAAGAATACAGATATCTGTCGCACTATTTTGCAGTAAGTAGCTAGTTTTTTCTATGATATTTCAAAGTTTCGTGGCGGTGACAGCAAAGCTCTCCTCCAGTCTGTTTAGGACCCCAGCCATTTTTTATTTATTTGAAAAACAGCCCAATTTTTGAATAAATCTGCCAAAACTTTGAAGAATCATAAAATCAAATCACTCGCCTTCGAGTAGGGCGGGTAATGTTAAAACTCTCAGGCTGAAATCTACTTACATTTAAGGAAAGTGAATGCCAGTTATTCAGAGCAAATAGTAATCCTCCTTCAATAACATATACTTTAAATTTTATTTATTTAGCCTAATTCAAAATATTATACCGACTTTGTGATATGTTTGTGGTCTTTGTGAAATTTCTGATAAAACCACCATGACAACAATTATTGTGAGACTGTTTTAATGAAATGACATTACTTAAATAATATGCCATATTCAGTTCAAGCTAATATTTTTCCTTTTATGCAGGATATATTACTACAAAATGACCAAAGGTAAATGGGTCTACTTGTGCTTTGAGGATCTCACTCCAAATCAAATTTCGTGGATTGTAGCGTTTGCAGCTATCTCGCCCATTTTCTACCATTTCCTGGGATATAAAATCAATGAGTTTCTAAAAAGTAAGTTCTTCTAGTTAGAATGAAGAATATTCTAATCTATGACCTAGGTTAGCATTTCAAACAACATTAACTCATAGGCATGCTTACTCACTTGATTCTTTCATCGTGATTTCATAATTATCCCATATTTGCCATGTCGGAGATTTGGGCTGAAGAAAGCTGAAATTTGAAATAGAAAACCCTTAAGGACATCTAGAAACGAATCGTAATGTCTGAAGCTCCCCAGATCAGCTGAGTGAGCTCCAGAGCTAATTTCTTTGCTATTCAACCTATGAAAGCTGAAATTGGAGATGGAGGCTTCTTGGGATGTCTAGAAACGTATCATGAAGTCTAGAGCTATCCAGATCAGCTGAGTTAGATTCGGAGCCTATTTCTTCGCTATTTTTAACCTCTATGAAGCTGAAATTTGAAATGAAGACATCTTGGAACATCTTGAAATGATTTATAAAGTTTGAAGCCCTCTTTATAAGATTAGTGGGCCCCGGAATTAATTTATTGGCTAATCAACCTATGAATGTTGAAATTTGAAATGGTGGTCTTTTGGGACGTTTAAAAATGAATCATGAAGTCTAGAGCCACCCAGATCAGCTGAGTGAGATCCGGAGCTATGTTCTTTGCAATTTAATCTCTATGAAGCTGAAATTGAAATGGAGGCCTCTTGGAACATCTAGAAACGATCAGCTGAGTGATATTCAAAGCTAAGTTCTTTGCTATTCAACATATGAAGCGTGGAGCGTGTTCCACGTTCTTCCAATGTTTCCCCGAGGCTCAAATTGATAGCAAAATGACAACGAAACGTACTTCTCATTAAACAGGCTTCTTTTACCATGGAGCTGGAATTTCAGCACAATCAATAAATTCTCATTCTACAACCATTTATTTTTATTTACTTATTAGTTCTTTTTGTGATATAAATAAATACCTATTTTGTTAAGTTTTATTTAGCAATTTCATTCTTTTGCATCAATGGCCGCTGTGTTTCTGTGTTCGGCTGAGGCGATGGTAACTATAATAATGAATGTATTAAAAGACAGATTTATTCCATCAGTCAAAGCCATTTAAATTTTTTTGAATACATACAGACAGAACCAGCGTCATCAATTAAGTAAATTCTCAAGCTAACTTCTATCTGAATACCCTGCAATCTGAAACGGAGCCCCTTTGGGACTGCTTGGTTACAATAACGAGGTACATAGCCACCATGATCAGCTGATTAGGCTCTGTTCCTAATGCTTTTCTTATTATGCTTACGAAGATGCCAATTTAAACGGCATTTTCTATTAGGGTGTCCTCATTCTAGCGCCCGTTGTATTTTTAACAACGGGCTTTCCTGCTAGTATGGATACAGTTCTTCCCAAGCCAGCTCGGTCCTCGCCCCCTGCTGTATAGTGATTTTGATGTGATATTTCTGATATAAATGAAGTTTGAGCCACTTTCGTAAATCTTGGTTGATCGTAAATATATTAGATCAATAGTATGAGTATTTTCAGATGTTTGTTAAAGTTCAAAATAAGCAGCCAAAGAAGGTTTATTCTAGATTTCAAAGCAAAATTCAAAAATTGCATGGAATAATATATTTATTAAAGATGTTAATTGTTGCTGGTATTCTTTAAAGTCCATTTATTTTCAGATCTTAGGAAGGATGTCTCGTTTTTGCGGTGCTTCGCATGTTGACACCTTTCTCTTCATGCAGCAACTCCGAGGACATTGGTGTAAGTTACCAGGCAGAGCAAGCAAGGTGAACTTCCTCTTGACTGGCGTATGGGAGCAGCATCATTGACCATGGACCACTGGAGGAAACCACCACAGCACACCACCCAAGCTCCATGCTAGGGCCCCCGTGATCTATATGGGCAAACTTGAATAAGAGTAACAATTCCCCTCCTCCCATAGTAGAGGGGAACAGAACTGCAGTCTGCCCCACCAACCATATCCTGTATACAGTAAGCTATTGTAACGCTAATGACACAGTCATGTCAGACTGAGTCATATTATTGAAACGGTTTGTATAAATGTACGTAGAATACAGTCAATATTATCAACTTACCCTCTTACTGTTTTCATAGTTTAAGAAGATTGAGTGACAAAGTCACTTTATAGGAGATTTTATTTCATTGTTATTGTTTGTTTCATTACTATTATGGTGATCTACTATATTTATGTTGTATGTTCATATTACCATTGAATAATTACAAGAATCTATTTAAGTACCTATCTACTTATGTTACTTGATACTCACTCATGAACACCTGGTATATACCCCATTCAATTTCCTAGCTAGCTTCTCATAAATATTTCTCTGTGGGCACAGACATTTTTACCAAAGTTTCTAGGGAACATATGAAGGGTCATCAACCCATGTCTAACTTTAATTGGAAGCACTTTGTGAAAAACAAATCTTTCCAGAAGTATACTCCAAGAATCGCAGCCAGAAATTATTATGAATGTATCTCCTACACAGTAGTGGTAGATGCTCAATCACAGTTTAATGGATTAACTATGAGATTTAAACGCCTACCTTTGTGTGGATTTGAGATGTATACGCGTAATATGTACTGTTGTCGTTGCTAATTTTGCTAAGTAAATCTAGCGCGTGACTTTGAACTGTAACTGAACTAAAATGACTGAGTAAAACTGTGTCGATCAACTCTTAGGTGTACCTCGGATGACTATGGTTACCCCAGCTATTTATGGAAATTTAGGGAAAGATGCATCCCGTGGGATGCTAAAGTGGAACTCGAGCCGAAACCCATGGAAGATGGGCTTACTCCCAGTTACACCACCACGCACCCATTGATAAGGAATCCGGCTAAACCGTTGACAAGGATGGGGAAGCCCAACAAAAAATAGAAGTTAGGATCTCAAATGAAGGAATGAGCTCGTGAGGCTTTCTGAAGTGTATTTATAGTAAACTGCTACCTGCGTAGCCTCACTACCCTGGCCTCCTTCGAACAAGGTCTATTGTATTTTCTCAGTGCCTCTTCAACATTTGTAATACTGCAATAAAGTCAGATACGACACATACTGATAACCTCCCAAAAAAGCTGGACAAAAACAAAGGACCTTAGATATACTGCATTACAAACCTAACGGACTGTTTCGAGTAAAACATGTAAATACTTACTCAAGTGTAATGAATGAGATATCACACAAGCAAGTTCCATTCATGCAGCATGATCGTATGAGCGAATTTTCTTAAATTACCTATGGTATTATAATATGTTAAATTGTATTGAAATTTGAGCGATTTCATTAGAAAGAAATTGTTAAATACCAGTTCTAAGGCAAAAAACTCATACTAAATAAAATTCGGTGATTCAAAAAAGATTTTGGATTTTTAGTGTTTTTTTTTAGCAAATGTTGATGAAATCTAAGTAAGTTTTCAGCCTAATTTTGAGCATTAATATTTTAATGCCCTCGTTAATCGTTGATAATCTTGTTTTGACTATTTAACAATTTTTGGCTATTTTTAGCCATTTTTATTGACTTGTTGACTTCATTTTTGACCAATTTAATGTACTCAAAATTTCTTGGCCAACAAACTCATCCTTTCGTTTGGAAAGCTTGATTTCTTGGCACAAGATATATACGTATGAAAAAGCTCAAACTTCTGGAATCGTTTCAGAATGCCTCAAAACGGATTTAAATGAAACAATTATTCAAAAATTTTTATTTTAAAATGTTTGAGCCGTCATTTATTTCATAGGAAAATTTGCTAAAATAATAATAGGCAGAGTGATTTTTTTTTTTTTTTTTTTTCAATGATACATTTTTTGGCAGGGGTTTCTTAGAAATTTGCGACTTAAATCTTGTGTGTGTTGTTGGAATAGAAATAATAATTTAATTAAGAGTAATTCCTAAGTATTTACTAATCAATAGTTTAATAAATTAATATAATTGAAGTAGGTGCTACCTACCTACGCTTCACAAGCCCAATAGGATACAGAAGTTATAATAAACTCGATTTCGAGAAGTCAAAATTCCAATGGAATTTATTATATTATCAGCTGATACAATTAACATATTTTTCAAGGCGATTTTTGATATATTGATTCTCCTAACTTAATAATTGATAATGCAACGGATTCTATTGCGCCTCATACAACTTCACAGAAAGATAAAAAGAAAAAGAAGAAGAACAAAAACAAATGAGCAAACCGATACCCTTCAACAGCACAAACTTTAGAAAATTAAATTAATACATTTAAGATTATCACCCTACCAATATTAAGATGAATATACTTCAATGGAATGTAAATGGCCTAACTCACAGACTTGATGATCTTAAATTGTTGTTACAGGAAAAAATAATAGATATCATTGCGCTGCAAGAAACCAAATTAAGACCATACTCTTATCCCACATGTGAAATTCCTGGCTACAGTACTATTCGTTCTGATTTCCTAGGAGGTCAAATTGCCTGTGGAGGTACTGCAATCTTAGTTCGCAATTCGTTTCCCCATTCTCGCATCGGACTTGACACTAACTTACAAGCCGTAGCTATATCATTATTAGCACCAATGAAAATTACAATTTGTTCGTTATATTTGCATAGCACCGATACCTCAACCTCAGATATTGAAAATCTAATCGAGCAGCTTCCAGTTCCTTTCATGATTCTTGGTGATTTCAACTCTCATAGTCCACTCTGGGGCTCACTTCATACAGATGTTCGTGGTAAAATTATTGAAAATATTCTAGAAAAATATTCTCTTGTCATTTTGAACTCCGGCCAACAAACACACATAAATACTCAAACTGGTTCACATTCGGCAATTGACCTCTCAATAACTAGCCCTCAAATAGCCCCTCTATTGGATTGGAGCGTTGAAGATGATCTTCACAATAGTGATCATTATCCCATCATTATAAAAGCTCTAAGTCGTAATTATAGGAATGAGCATATTCCTAAGTGGAAAATGCAGAGTGCTGATTGGAATGCCTTCGAAAAATCGATGGAGGGTTCTTACCATTCTCTCTCCATCCCTAACCAATGCCCACTGATTGCTATTCAGAATTTCTCTAAAGCTATTCTAGAAGCCGCTTATGCTTCAATTCCTCAAACGAAGTGCCCGCATAATAGAGTACATGTCCCATGGTGGAACGCACAATGCTACATTGCAATCAAGAATAGAAAAAATGCCCTAAAAAATTTCAAACGACACCCATCTAACCAAACTTTACTTGCTTATCGCCAAGCTCGAGCCATAGCCAGACGTACAATTAGAACCAGCAAAAGGAATAGTTGGGTTGATTATATTTCAACCATCAATAGGCATACACCCTCATCAGAGATATGGAAAAGAATTAAATTTATTAAAGGACAACACTCACCTCCAGTCACTTCTATAACTTCTACTGATGGAACTATTTACACAAACCCAAACGATATAGCAAACGTTATTGCCCAACAGTACGCGTCCGTTACCGCTAAACGAAATCACCATCAAATAAACGAAAATTATATGCCATCTTCATATCCATCGAACTCCTTAGAACTGTTGTTTTCCATCGATGAACTAGAATCGGCACTTTCCAAAAGCATGGAGCTCGATCAAAAACTCACTTGGAATACACATGTTCAACAAACAAGAATGAAATCCTTAAAAGCTCTCAACTTACTAAAGGTTCTCGCTAATAGTAATTGGGGAAGCGATAGGTCTTCAATGCTTCGTTTTTATAGAGCTTTTGTACGTTCAAGAATTGAATATGGAGCTATATTATACAGAACAGCTCATCCTTCAAAACTGAAAACGTTAGACCCAGTTCACAATCAAGCAATACGCCTTGCAACCGGGGCATTCAGGTCGAGTCCGGTGGAAAGTCTAAACGTTGACGCAGGAGAAATACCACTACATGAGAGACGCGCGATTCTGGCCATGAGATACGCTGCCAAAGTTAAGTCTAGTAGTTCTCATCCTCTTCATGATGTCACATTCGAACCCCTACCACTTCCCTTGCCTGCAAACCAAAGAACCACTCTCAATCTAATCCGATCTGACCTTCATAGATTTTCCATTGTCCTGCCAAATTTCCAAGATGAGAACAATTCTCTCAAAGAACCATGGACATTACCATCGCCACAACTTTGTCTAACGTTGAAAAAACATTCGAAAAAAACAACTGCTCCCCATGAGTTTTTAGCGGCATTTAGTGAACTGATGCACTCTTTTTCACCATGTCATATTGTGTATTGTGACGGGTCGAAATCAGAAGTTGGTGTGGGATCTGCCATTGTGAGCCGAAGTAATGTATTCAAATTTTCGCTTCCGAAAACTACCTCTGTATTCACCGCTGAACTATTCGCCATATTGGCAACTTTAAATGTGATAGAGCCAAATGAAACAACATTTGTTATCTGTTCAGATTCACTAAGTGCTCTTCAAGCAATTAAGAAAGGAGTTGATTCTCACCCACTAGTTAGAGATATACTCACAAAGGTTCAACATCATCTTGATCTTGGAATATCAATAATTTTCTGTTGGGTGCCTGGCCACAGTGGTATTATTGGTAATGAATTAGCTGATCATCACGCTAAGCATGCAACCAATGAACCAGTAACATCCCACATCTACTTCCGATCGGACTTTCTATCCACAATCAAGTTGACCGTATGGAACGCATGGCACTCTCGTTGGCCCAGTATGGACTACCAGAAATTATGGGTAACGAAAAAAGATGTACGTCCATGGTCGTCTTCATGCAGAACCAAGAAACACGCTGATGGATCCATTTCTCATTCACGCCGAGAGGAAGTAATCCTGACCCGCCTTCGCATAGGACATTCACGTCTCCCTCACGGATACCTCATGTCGTCGCAGCCCAGACAGCCACCTCCAGTTTGTACAACCTGTGTATGCCCGCTGACGATTTTTCACCTTCTCTCCGAGTGCCCAGAATTCAATGACCCAGCCGTCAACATCCCAAGGAACATTTCAGAACTGCTAGGAAATGACTCTACTCATTTAAATAATTTGTTTCAAATTCTAAAATCTCTTTCGCTATATCACCAAATCTAAAAATCTGTCCATTAATCCATTGAAATGCCATATTTAATTTGTAATCTACTGTAAAATTATTTATGTTTGACGCCCATGACCACGAATGGTTGATTGCGTCTAAAAAAAAAAAAAAAAAAAAAAACGGTTCACTGCCATGTTGATGTCTTTTTTCTTGTCGATGCTTAAGCCCTTAGGGAAAGCAAACGAATAAACGCATAGCGACCGGGGTGGTTTCGTTCGATTCTTTCGGCGGATACTTATAAAAGAAACTCAAAATATCATTGTTTGGTTAGGTTGTACCCTTAAAGTTTGGTCCAATATTTTTTGAGAAAAGCTTCGGACGGCGGGCTGACGGATTTTGTTTTAATTCAATTTTCGGGTTCTATGCATCTTGAAACAAACCAACAAATTTTGAAATTTTGAGGGGGGGGGGGGGGTTCACTTTTTTTTTTTTTTTTTTTTTTTTTTTTTTTTTTTTTTTTTTTTTTTTTTTTTTTTTTGTCGATTACAAAGGTTTGTTATTGAAAATAATAAACCAAAAGTGGCGAACCATTTTCCTGCTATGAAAACTAGGGGAGTTATACTTCTTTAATAGGTAACGGATTGGTTGTACGAGAAAATCAACAGAAACTGCTTACAAGTAAGTATCTACTACTCAATAGTATACCTACAATGTACCTAGTGCCTTCTTTTCACATTATTAGTTCATTATGGTTACTTAGCAATATTAGTTTATAACTTTGCGTAATAAATCAGCTTTCCTTGACTTTACAATGGCTTAGGGATCATGAGATGTTGTGATAAAATGAGAGCATTCCAATAAGTGGCGAACGATTTTCCTGCTATGAAAACTAAAGGAGTTACAATTCGCTAGTAACGCATTGGTTGTACGTGAAAATCAATAGAAAAAGAAAAACGTCTGCCAAGTTGGGTGTGGCACAGAGCTTCCGCGTTTACCTATCATGAATGTATAGATCATTGAAAAGTTTTAAGATCCTGAAAAATTCCAAAGCGGAAAAGAGTAAATCAAGAAGTAGCTTGAAATGTCATAATTATTGTTCAAGAAAAGAAAAAAATTATACTCAATGTAATTTACGTTTTGCAAGCGCAGAATGAACTGATGGGTTGAAAACAATGAAATAGGTACGGGGCTATCTACAACCTAAACTGCTCATTCGCTGACAATTTCATCAAAATCGGATGGAAACGGTGGAAATTAAGGTCATTACAAGTATTTCACATTGGCGCATGCGCAGTAGCTATTAATGATACAATCGTGTTGAAATTGATATGAGGTAATCAAGTCATCTTCTTCCAACTATCATCCAAATTTAAGCGAAATCGAACGAGTAGAGTGTAAAAAATGGAGCATAATGGAATTTACGTTAGCGCATGCGCAGAATGAAGTATTGGTTTGGCAACAATGAAACTGACAATTTCACCGAAATCGGATGAAAACTTGAAATTTAGGTCGTTTCAAGGAATTTACATAGGCGCATGCGCAGCAGCTCTTAATGTTACAACCAGGTTGAAATCTATATGGGATGATCAAATCGTCATTCACCAATTATCATCCAAATTTGAGCGAGTTCGGACGACTAGGGCGTGAAAAAATGGAGCATAATTGAATTTACGTTTGAGCATGCGCAGATTCAAGTATTGATTTTACAATAATGAAACTGACAGGGGACCGTCTACCCCCTAGCCCGCACATTCCCTGAAAACTTCATCTAGATCAGATGAAAACTGTGGAAAATAAACTTGTTACAAGGATCTTCTAACGGCGCATGCGCAGTAGCTATTAATGATACAACCATGTTGAAATTGATATAGGATGATCAAATTGTCACCCCCCCCCCCCCCCCCCCCCCCACTGTCATCCAAATTCACAGACACGCACACGGAACCAAAGTTGTTCAGAATGGTCTAAACGTAAAATGCGAGTGGAAATCTTGATTTTGGAGACCAAAAATTGTTTTCTTCGGAAAGTGAAAACAATGCTTCCGCTACCTTCAGGTAGAATCGGAAGCAAAAACCATTGCATTTTTCTATACTAATTTTCATACCTACTTAGATAGGCCAGCCAATAGACATAGTTAACTATGTCAAAATGAAAGAAATAAATTGTTAATTTCTCACTAACATGTTTTCTTCAACAGGTTTTCGTCCGAAATTTTCGGAGTCTTAAGCTGAAAATTTTCAGTAGGTAGGTGGTTTTCGAGGGCTCCGAAATCGATTCTTAGATCAAAATAGGTAACCCCGGACACTTGACACTAGGTACACAACAGGTCTCGCTGCGAGCGCCTCTGCCGAGCAGATTCAAACTAACGTCACCGAGCAATGACCACCAAACTACACAAATCATTCTGATATATTTGTCTAACTAACCTGATTTAACTAAGGGATTGATTACTTGATATTACGTATTCTTGAGATGCGAGCTTGCGAGTATCCAGATCACCAAACTACACAAATCATTCTGATATATTTGTCTAACTAATCTATATTTTAGCAGCGGACATAGATTAGTTATGATTCAGCTGGATAGGGGCGCGCACAGTGGGACATGTTGTGTACCCAGCGTCAGGTAACCCCGAACACCCCCGCCCTTAACCCGTATGTATCCGCCTAGAGCCTATTGGCCAAACTTCAAGAACGTGAAGCAGGTTTTTTCCTGCAGTGTCCTTAGCTTAATCAGCTGACTTCAGCTCAACCAGTGGATCAGGCTGAAGCTCGTTTCTTGATTTGCCTCGATGTCTCAGATAGGCGGCCTCGTCCAAATTTCAACTTCCTAGAACGAACAGGAGATAGTGTAGCTCAATCAGCTGATTAGGAATAACCTTTAATTTGAATTTCTTTCTACTCAATTCGTCCCGGAGAGGCTATCAGTCAAATTTGAAATTCCTATGGTGAACAAGAGATAATTAAGCTCACTCAACTGATGAAGAAAGAGCCCATCATTTTCTTCGTCTCTTGATGTCCCAGAGAGGCTCCGTATCAAATTTTCAAATTCCAAGGTTGATCAGGAGAGAATTTAGTTAAATCAGTTGATCAGAATGTAGGCAGTCATTGCAGATGTCCTAGAGATACTTCCTACCAAATTGCAACATCCGCGCGCCTATTGAGCGCCTACTCAATTGATGAGAATGGAGTCCGTCATTTCATTCGACTCATGCCCCAGAAAGGTTCCCTGTCAAATTTCAATTTCCTAGGGTGATCAGGAGAGATTTCAGCTCACTCAGCTAATCTGGAAAGAGCACATCATTTTATTCGTATCTTGATATCCCAGACACGCTCCCAATCAAATTTCCCATTCATAAGGTGAATAGCAATGTTTAGGCAGCAATTGTTTTTCTGCTACTTTCGTGACACATACCTATTGGTCTCGCAAAATAGGTTTTTTTTTTTAAGCAATAGGTCCTTTAAAAGCATGTTCCGCAGTAGAATCCCGACACTCGCGAGTTACCTTTTGTAGGCGTTAAGGCAGACCGAACCCTAGGAGGGGCGTAGCAACTTAGCGCAAAGCCCCTGCTTGAATCAAATGCATGCATTGCATCAATCATTTTTTTCCGCGAGGGCAGCGTTCAAATGCATTCTTTAGAAGATCAAAGAGACAAATATTGGTAAATAGATAAGATAGGACTATATAATTGAAATTGTCCATTACGACTAAAGGTATTTTGACTGGTGCGTATCACCTCCTCAAGATACGAAGGCTATCTTAATATGCGACGGAGAGGGTCAGGGAGGGCAGATAATCTCGTTCTAATCAGCGGGCAGCATTGTGTCCGTCGTTCGGCGGTCCCAGTTCCCACTCCCTTGATAAGTGGAGTTCTCGCGAACTTGAGTTCAGTTGCACCTAAACCTTCCAGCGTACATCACCGGTTAACCAGAAGAAACATGTCACGTGCGTATACTAAACACAAATTCGACCCGTAGCTTTGATCTTACTTATAAATGAACAGATGCAATGACCAAATAGGATGTAATTTAAATTTTAGGGGGGGGGGGGTTAGCAGTAGGGCAGCATGACCATATTAGCGACCCCCCCCCCCCCCCGCAACTATATTAACCCAAACATAATTATTTAATTATTTTTTTAGTTTAGCACTTTGTGTGAACAGAAATCCTGACTTACAAATTTACTGCAATAATACGTTTTCTAAATAATGTTTATCGAAACAATATTCCAAATTATTTACTTTTAAAAATGTCCTGTCATGCAGAATGATTGCATGTGCGAACTTTTGTTCAACGATTGTTACTTTGTTTTAAAATTTAAGCTCTTTGTGTGCAAATCAATTTGAACAATTTACTGTGCTCCAAAAATGCTAGCCAACGAAATAATTCTTTCTCAAGGAATGCTTGATTTTTTTGGGATTTCTATCTTAAGTCGAAGGAATTTTATCATCTCTAAGCCTCGTCCAAAATGACATGTACCTATTTTTTTAAACAAAACTCTCTTTAGAGGCGGAAGGGGCACACCAATAACTTGCGAAAATAAATAAATAAAAGAAGTGGGGAGAACGCACAGGTTTTCCCGACGCCGGCTCTTGGGATGAGGGAAGTTGCACGAGGATGAGGGGGAACAGTGGGATGAAAGTAGGTGCCCTTATAAAATAACTACCGGTTCAAGTAAGAACCCCTTAGGATGAGGATGGTGATACCACGGAGCACTCCCACCGAGGTGCCCAACTCGAGTAACTCCGTGGCACTTTTCCCGCACCACACCCCAGGCCATGACACAGTCGTGGCCATAAATATGAATTGTCATCTTATATATTAGGTTAAATTGTTCTGAATTTTGAGCACTTCAAATGCAAAAAAATTATTAACTACCTACTGTTTTATGGTAAAAAACTTTTCAAAAATATTGCTCGCATTCCTTATCAGCACTAAGTAAAAAGGAAATCGGCCACGATTTTACGACACTGCAACTATTTTACATCATACTCAAAAGCATTAACGCAAGATTATTAGTGCACCTGTAAATATAGTTCTTGCCCTATAATGTTTATGCTACATACTTTCGTTTTGTACTTTTTGAATGCCAAATAAACATTTTTTTTTCCATTCATTAATTAATTCATTGTATACCTGTAAATTTTCACTGAAACTCTGCTACACAGGTGTGATGAGCAATAATTTTTACCATTACCATTTAGACATAATAATTAACAAATTTCGGAGTTACCTATCTGGTTTTGACTCTGAACGCTATTAATTTGTTAAACACCCGATTTTAACTCGAAATATTTGACTTTCAGTTTCCCAATACGGTCTCAAGATCCAGCAATATAACGGCACCCAAATACGAAGATGGATCCACACCTTTGTGGTTTTGGCCTTCCCCATAACAATGGTTTGGTTCTCCTTCCGATGCTTTCAGGCCGTCACCACAATACCTGACATCTATCATTCCCCGTTCGTAACTCACGGGCTCGATCACCTGCACATGTTCTTCAGTTTTTGGGTTTCGGTGAGTATTTAAATCCCTCTGACTCAAAAAGTTATTTATTAATGTAATCAAGAAAGTGCCAACATAACATTCAATATAATCCTTATAAAATTGTGTGAGACGGTGCATGGAAGAAAATTAAAAGTCCAAGTTTATACAAAATAATGAGAAAGATACAAAATGATTATGTGGATTATGACATTTGAAACTTGAGAATGGAGCAATTAATAATATGAGTTCCAATCATGCAGCATGGTCATGAGCGAATTTCCCGAAAATAACTTAAAATGGTTAACTACCAATTTTATTTTTTTTAAATCTTGTTTAAATAATAACCAATTGATTCAAAAAAGATTTTGGATTGTTGGCCTCTTTTCTTCAGTGTTTATCGATTTTTCAGAAAATATTAATGAAATTTGAGTACGTTTTCAGCATAACTTTGTGAATTCATTTTTCAATTTCTAGATCATAGTTAACAAATTTATTTTACTAACATTCTGCATTTAAAAAACTCGCAGTTTGCGTAAGCAGAAACATCTTTTCAAATAGAGATAGGTAAAATAGATAAGGCGAAAAGAAGATAGATAGGTGAAAAGTAAAGCTCCATTCGCGAAAGTCAAGATTCACTGATTATTTTTCGCTAGGTGAGCCGTGGTTAATAGCCATTTCGACTTAATCTCTGGAAAATTTGTTTAAAAAATTATTTCCTATTTACGTGCCGCTTCTTCGCGGAGCTTGTTGCAAAAAACGCTACGCGAATCGGTCAGCTGAAGCTCAGGGTTGAGCCCGTCATTTCATTCGTTCCTTGATGTCCTAGAGAGGCTCCAGATCAAATTCCGTTGTTATCAGACAGAGGACATAACTTTTAGCACACTCAGCTGATCAGGAATTTGTCTGTAAGGCCATTAGTGTTTCATTGTCCCAGAGACGCGATTGATATTATGGCTCGTGGTCAGCTGATCCTCCCCAAAGTCAGCGAGGCACAAGTTCCACTTTGATAATACAACATATTACAATTTGTTCCGAAATCGGGCCAGCGGTTTCGGAGGAGCTGTAAGCACATTATTTTGTCCGCATCAAAACGGGTTCTTCACCCTCTGAAATGCAAAGAAAATTGCAATGCAATGTAATTTGCTATGCAATTCTTAGCATGAATCAACTTAGTTTTGGAATGTAGCCAGGTACGTAAGGAAAGGGAAATTGGTAGCTTGAAATGTGAACATATATCACATAAATCAAGCGCTTTCCAACGAGTGGCGAACGATTTTTGTGCGATGAAAACTGCGGAAGTTTCATTCCCCTAACAACGGCTGGGTTGTACGTGAAAAACACTGAAATTGTGACACAATCTATAGCAACTACTTAACTACTAGGTTGTACGTGAAAATCATCTTTAATTTCGTTTGGGACGTTACAAAAAAAATTATTGGGGGTCGGCCTAAGAATTGCATAGCAATTAATATATATATATATACATGAAAAAGCGTTAAACTCTAGGATTTGTTTCAGAATGCCTCAAAACGGTATTCGATGAAGAAACTTTTCAAAAATTTTGATTTTAAAATTTTTCGAGCCATTGCAATAGTTTCATTTTGTACAAAAATTCGCAAAAACCAATACTTCTTTTTGAATAGTAGATTATTATTTAAAATACGGTTTCGCCATAAAATTAATAGTTACCAATTTGCTTGCACTCAAACAGCTCAAATTTTAAAACAATTTAACATTTTATAGGTAGTAAGATAATTCAAGAAAATTTGCTCATAAGATCATGCTGCATGACTGGAACTTTTTTAGCACATTTTGTGACCTTTGACCAAGTGTAAAGTGGATAATAAGTGAAATCTCGTGGTTTTTGAGAAACAGATCAATGACAAATGATAGATATGATTTTTATTGTTTCACAAAGATTTGACAAGTACAAATTTATCCGATTCTATTTTGACATTACGAGTTTTACACTTTCGTGTTAGCGAAATTCCGCAGAAAATTAAGCTAGGTATTGCAATTGCTCCAAAAATTTTAAAATAAAAATGTTTGAAAATTTCCTTCATTGAAATCCGTTTGTGCCTTTTCATATTTTTAATTCATGATTGAAAAAGGAACAAAAATGTGTACAAAACAGACCCTAGAATCTACAGAGCTGAACCAGCGACTTATCTCTGTCAATGTGTGTGGTGATAAACCTCCATGTTTCTAGGTAACCGTCTCTAGATATCGTTTGATTCAATTGACTACGAATTACTTTATTCTTGTGAAAAACTATGTTGTGTTCTATTGTGAATAAAAGCCTAATGTGGCGATACATTCTTTTAACTATACAACAATACACGAGTTAAAAAAACCAAAAAAATTATATCCCCAATAATTGTTTGCAAGGAATTCAACCATAATATTTTTGGGCTCCGCGCAATTGCGCTACTATGCGCAATTAACACCAACTTTGTTTTTTCGAATGGGAACCTCCAATTTGTATCGCAGGTTCTAAACAAATTTCCATGAAAAAATTACCCATCACATGAATTTTTGAGTGCGCGAATAGTGAATTTTCTTCTAGTTTAATTCTTTTGCTAAATACCTATAAATAACTCGGAAGCTTTATAATAATTTTGCCTTTCTCCAACATACTCTACACTACACAACTCAAGGGCCACAAAGCCGAATTTAGAGTAGGAATGTAAATACATGTTTCAACGTAAATATGGAAAAAGGTACATTAACAATAAGCTATTTACCTGAATACTTGATACTTACAATTTTATTCTTTTCAGGGGCTTCAATACTTGTACTTCAGTACGTACTCGGTGATAGACTTATTGGAAATACTTTCCGACAAATGGAATAGGAAGGACCTACTTCGTTACACGGAATGGATGCACTCAACAGCAAGCTATTTGTTGTTTACTCTTGTTTTCCCATGTTCTGTGGTAAGTTTTTAGGAAATAGCCTTGTAATTGATTAAAGGTTAATCAAGTAGGTACCAGCCTTTTGTAAACACAACAACAAAGCAGATACTACGTGCAAGTGAGCAATGGACATCACTATAACCAACTTCAATTGACAAGATTTTATTATTTTATTTCATTTATTTGTATCTATTTTTTCATTTTCTATTTCATTATTAGTATTATTAGCGCATTTTCTTTTAACCCAGTAGTGCGCAACGCACCATATATGAGTACTCGTTGGGAGAGAGGACTTTACAGAACTGCTGGATTTAAAAAAGGTGATTTTTGGACTCTCAATGGTTCAAAAATTACGATTAGCTATCTTTCCATCAGTTATGCTCGTGCTGTGCCCTGGAACCGAGCCTTACACGATATATTAATATTATTGAAATTACAGTACATTTTTCAGCATAAGTTTGTGCATTCATTTTTTAATGTTCTAATTCATCGTTAATAAACATCTTTCGACTAAGATTCAGTTGAAACTATAAATTTAACATTTTTTAGCCGTTTTTACCTAGCCGATTTTAGTAATTTTTTTTGGCTCATTTTTTGAAATTTGACCGATTTAATGTGCTCTAAAAATGATCGCCAACAAACTCGTCCTTCCGTTCGGAAAGCTTGATTTTTTGGCGCAAGAACAGAATTTTTATCTCAATCCTAATGAGGGTTATCGCATGGAAGGACATATATATCATATCAACCCTCGCACCCTGCCCCATAGGTACGTCACGTTATCAGCTCTGTTATTTCTCACTACAATTAGTTTCTGCAAGGTTTATTTACCCGTAAAGTTGTTCTCGTGTGAATTTAGTGCTACCAGTTCGTCGCAGTTATTTTAATTTTGGTGCGGCGAGACCGAATATCGTAATTTTCCCACACTGCGGTCTGATCGTCCTGAGTGAGTGTCCCTACCTACTACTCTGTTCTTTTGAAAGGATATTTGAGAAATTACTTGTTACTCACCACTTGCTGCACCTTCTCTGGCTGGCTGAGGTCTCTAAGGGAGGTCTCCTTTTTCACTAAACGTAATTCCGAAAACTCACATAATACCAACTATTTTGTTTTGTTTACGAATATTATCAGGAAATTCCGTGCCCATAGTGCAATCTAGTGAGCGCCCGTGAAAACAGGGATTGGCGGCGCAGTGAGTCGTGAATCATCGGCCTTGCTTCTGTGTGTTGCGGGTCTAGCGTCACTCTCACATACGGAGTTGCACGGATTGGCGTGGGCGAACTATCTCCCGCGGCGTTTTCATTTGCTCTTGATTTATCGGTCTATTTTTCTTAAGAATTTTCCGCTTGGACTCTCATTCAAATGTCAAACAAGATAGATTGCGGGCATTGTTCGCGCGACCTTCACTCGCCAAAGAAGACTGCAACATGCGCAAAATGCAATTTGGGGTATCACCCATCCTGTACAAGACTGAAATCAATAGACAATTATAAAAAATTGGGAAAGATAGCGCGGGAGCGCTGGGTATGTGATGCGTGTAAGGTCGCTAAGCGGGTGGCACCTACGGAGGATTCTGAGGAGTCTGAGGTTTCGGAGGAGGACGAGGTTGGGGGCAGCCGTGGACGAGTGTTACCGGGGGACCCGCCCTCGACGGCTGGAGCTCAAAGTCAGGGTATATCAAGAAATGATTTGGAGGACTTGTTTTTGAAATTCGAAGAGAGGATTGCAAGCCGTGTCACTGAAAATATTCGATTGGAATTGGATGATCGCTTTAACCGTTTTGATGAGCGAATCAAGGCACTAGAGCATGTTCAGACATCTCAAAGCTTAGAGTTTGCAAAGCAGTTGGATGATGTGAAGGCCGATATTGCCACCCTGCGGAGTGGTGGTGACGCGAGTCGTGGTCGTTTGGGTTCAGAGTTATTGTCTGGGGTCCCTTTTGGAAAAATTATTTCCGAAATGCGTGAACGCCAGAGGAGAAAGTCAAACCTTATTTTTTACGACGTAGATGAGTCACTGGGTGTCACACGTGAGGCTGGGGCTGCTGCTGACTCGGAATTTTTCCGCGGTGTTCTGACCAATTTCTCCCTAGACTACGATACTACTGTAAGTAGATTACCACGCATCGGAAAGCCTGACCAAGCAAAAGCCCGTCCATTATTGGTGTTATTCAAGGATCCTGCGGTAGCCACTAAGATCTTGATTGAAAATCGAACCGTTCAGCCTCCGAGATCCTTCAAAATATCTCAGGATCACACTAGATTAGAGCGGGCCCATTTGAATGCTTTGCGCCGTGAACTTGAGGCTCGGAAGGCTGCCGGAGAGTCCCATATCACAATAAAGTATACTGGTGGTATCCCGAAAATCGTTCCAATTGATGTTAAACATAGAGGTGGACCCCAAGATTCACTTCAACATTCAAAAAACGGGAGGACCCCGGCCTGAAGAGGGTGCTTACAGCTATCTACCAGAATGTCCGGGGAGTAAATACAAAGTTGTCAGCTTTGCGTCACACAGTACCATCCTTATCTCATGATCATATCTTTCTCACGGAAACATGGCTGAATGAGGATGTTGATGTTGACGAATTGTGTTTCTCTGGCTACGTATTATACTGAATGGATCGTTCCAGCACTACGTCTCACAAGTCATCGGGTGGAGGAGTGGCTGTGGCTGTCTCGAGGGATCTCGCTTCTTTTGCATGGAAGACTCAGTTCGATAATGTTGAGCACATGTTCGTCATAATCCCAGGTTGCCGTCTTGTTGTTGGATGTGTATATTTCCCTAACTATTGCTCACCGATTTATTTTGAAAATTTTAACAGTGAAATCGAACGCATTTCCTTTACATATCCCAGTTATAACCTATTTCTAACCGGCGATTTTAACTTGCCGGGCCTGCTGTGGGAGGAGTTTTCCATTTCCCCCTATGAGCTCTCAATTGCCAATGAGAAGACGCGTGTGCTCGCGGAACTGATGTGTTTGTACGGTTTGAGGCAGTGGAACCAACTAAGGAACCAGTCGGGGAATACTTTGGACCTCTGTCTGTCTGACCTCCGTGATGTGGACCTACGCGCCTGTGACCCTATACTTAAACTAGATTTACACCACCCCGCATTCGAATGTGTTTTTACCTGTTCCACCACGGAGGAGGCTGTGCATGCTCCATCAAGATTCAAGTATAATTTCTTGAGGGCTGATTATACTGCAATGAACTCGTTTTTTCAGGGCCACAGCTGGGACTTTTGTGAACAGTTGCCTTTCTCGGAGGCTGTCGATGAATTTTACTCTGTTCTGAATGAGGCAATACAAAAATAGAGAGTTTTTGTTCTTCCCGTAAGATTTTCTCCCGTTGACGTGTAGAGCAGCGTCTAGAGCAAGCAGCTGGAGATGCTAGCTCTTCACGTGATTTTTACGCGTATTTCTACACGCATACGTGAAAAACCAAACGCTAACGTCACGTTAACGTCTCTATAAGTGTTTCAGAAGCTGTTTCGTATTCTTTTCGTACAACCTATTCTCATTTAAATAATTAATTGCTTTATAATTATTTATAAATACATAATTATAAATACATTTATTGCTTAGGTACCTTAAATGGCTGAATTTTGTAGCGGAGCACTTCACTATAACCTCTCGTCATGTTGACCAACCAACGTGTTGTTGGCAACCACACAGTAGTTACCTTTGCTGATAACTGCGTAACTGCGGTTACCTTGGTCACACTGATTACCGGCAACTGTTGTTACCTTTGCGTCAGGCTATGATGACTACCCGTAGGCCGAAATTCCAACGAATGCATTTTCCCGTGCACGTGTAGATAGGCCTTTTCCCCGTACACGCGTAGTTCTACACGTTGACGTTCAGTGTTTTTCAGTATTTCAGTCTTTTCACGTACACTGGTAGAAAATTACGGGAAGAACAAAAACTCTCTAATATGTTCCTACAACTACTGAAAAGAATACTAGTTGGCCTAAATGGTTTAATTGCCAGATGATAGATTTGTCTAAAAGGAAGGTATTAATTCACAAGAGATATAAGTCAACCAGAGACCCTGCTGATTATTGTCTTTTTGCGAAGTTTCGGCAGAAATGTGAGCTTCTTGGCAGGCAACTGTATTTGAGCTAAATCGAAGGAGTTCAATCATCAATCAAGTCAAGCATGAAGGCGTTCTGGAACCACATCAACTACAGAAGCGGTGCATCCTCTTTGCCAGGAATAATGCATTTGGGCACCGAGTCTGCAGGCACCCCTGCCGAGATCTCAAATCTTTTTGCGAATTATTTCTGTTCAGTATATTCACACCCTACACCCCATCCAGCGCTGCCGATTACTGTGACTTCAAATCATTCACCATGAATTATGTTGATGTCTCCGTTGATGCTGTGAATGGTGTATTGAGCTCTCTGGATCCTAGAAAGGGAATGGGGCCTGATGGGATCCCCCCTGGTTTGCTGAAGCAATGTGCTGGTAATCTTTCACTCCCTTTATCTATTCCGTTCTCCCGTTCTATCTCTCTTAGCGAACTTCCAGCCTGTTGGAAGAGCTCCTTTATTACTCCTATCCCCAAGTCCAGCAATAAGTCACAGATAAATGAGTATCGCCCAGTTCGCTCTTTGTCGGCTATACCCAAAGTCCTTGAGAGAATTATGGTCATGCAGATTGCTCCTTGTGTTCGGCCCCATCTCTCCATAAAGCAGCATGGGTTTATGGCCGGGCGATCCACATTGACCAACCTTCTGACTTACCAGCACTACATCATGGACGCTTTCCAAGAGGGTCTTCAGGTGGATGCCATTTACACGGATTTTGCCAAGGCGTTTGATCGTGTCTCCCATCCGCTGCTGATGACAAAGTTGGAGCGTTTTGGCTTTGGCGGTTCCTTTCTGGCGTGGTTTTGCAGCTATTTATTGGATCGGACGCTGAGGGTGCGTGTGCGTGGTACTTCTTCGGTTCCTTTTGGAGCAGTGTCTGGAGTGCCGCAGGGCTCCCATCTGGGACCATTGCTGTTCCTAGTATTTGTGGATGATATTCCCGCTCTGCTTGGGGATAGTGTGCAGATGATCTTAAGATCTACTCAGTCATCAGGAACATGGACGACTGTGTTGCCTTGCAGGGATCCCTGGCTTTGCTCGAGACTTGGTGCTCCGCAAACAACCTTTACTTAAACATCGGAAAGTGCCGGGCCATGACTTTCACCCGTTGCCGAACTCCGATCCAGTTTGGTTACTCCCTTGAGGGTCAAGTTTTGCCTCGGCCCCAAACAATTTGCGACCTTGGAGTCAATTTTGACTCCCAGTTAACCTTCAACTATCATATCGAACGCATTGTTTGCGGGGCAATGAGGACCCTTGGATTCGTCAGGCGGGCCTCTCGTGAATTTACGGACACTGGTGTCTTACTCATTCTGTTCAATTCCTTGGTGCGTCCGAGCCTTGAGTATTGTTCATCAGTATGGTCCCCATATTACAAAAACGGGAAGCAGGCCATCGAAAAGGTTCAGCGCCGATTTCTGTATTTTTATGCTTTTAAATCTGGTGTCCCATGGTCGGAGTTTGATGCAGCGGCTACTCTGGGCAAGTGCAGACTGTCTGCGCTTGAGGATAGGAGGAGACTCTTGGATGCGATTTTTTTTATATAAGCTGGTAAATAATATGTTCGACGCTCCAGAGTTACTTGCGGTTCTCAGCTTTGCGGTTCCTTCCTATCACGCCCGGGAGTGCCGTACTTTCTACCCTCGTTCAGCGGCGACAAACTATTTGTACCATGCCCCACTGCTGCGGATGCAGAGAGGGTTGAATAGAGTGGATGTGGACATTTTCAACTTCTGCCTCTCCTCTTTTTGCCGCGACGCAATCAAGAATTTATAAATTCCCTAATTTAACCATACTTCTTAAGTAGTATCTTAATATATTTTCGTTTGTCTATATTTGCCCTCATTTATTGTCATTTTGTAGCTTTTAATTGTAAGTGATGATTGTTAACATCGTGCCTTTATCCTGTTAAATTATCTATATTTTATCTTGTTATTGGGCAGTTTTTTGAAATAATTTGAACTGTTGCATATTGTTGAATCTTAGTAATTTCTTGTAAATTGGGCATCGCCCGTGAAAATAAATAAATAAATAAATAAATAAATAAATAAATAAATAAATAATCAAATAAATAAATAAATAAATGAATAAATAAATAAATAAATAAATAAATAAATATATATATGTATATATATATATATATATATATATATATATATATATATATATATATATATATATATATATATATATATATATATATATATATATATGTATATATATATATATATATACAGGGTGAGTCCCTCGTATATGCAAAAAAAAATTTGGGTGAAACTACATCAAAAAGGGAGTAAAATGCCGCCAATCGCATATTTTTATCTCAATCCGTACTCGAGATATGATTTTTTAAAGGCTTTTTCAGGAATACCGTGTTTTTTTTTTCATTTTAAACTCGGATTGCCTCATTTAATTTTAACTTTAAACCTCATTTTCGGTATCAGCATCAAATTTCCTATAAGAATAGTGTACTTTGGTTCTTGAAAAGTACCATCCAAAGACCCTCACATCAGCTCAAACGTTGACGATTTTGAAAAAACAATATTTCTGAAAATCTTTAAAACTTTACTACTCTTTTAAAAAGAATCCTGGAAATTGGCAAATCTCATGAAAACTGCTTCATCTAATATGCTTTTCAACGGTATTATCAATTTTACTTTTATTTTGTTGTTTAGGGGAGAAAATAATGTTTTAATGTTAAAAAATGTGGGTTTTTCAATGAAATTGTTGGTTTTCTCGAAAGATGACCCTCCATGAACCTACGAGTATGGGGTCGATTTCTATGTATTTTTTCTCGCTGGATCGAATGGAAACTCTTGCAGATCTCTCAACTACGTTATAATCGAGTTTTACACTTTAATTAACTAGTTTTACCCCATAACACACATACATTTAATCGTAACAAACAAACTAAACATTTGCGATTTTAAGTGTAAAACTCGGTTATAACGGAGTTGGAGAAATCTAAAAATGTTACCATTCGATACAGCGTGAAAAAATACATAGAAACCGACCACATACTCGTAGGTTCATGGAGGGTCATCTTTCGAGAAAACCAACAATTTCATTGAAAAACCCACATTTTTTAACATTAAAACATAATTTTCTCCACTAAATAACAAAATAAAAGTAAACTTGATTATACCGTTGGAAAGAGTATTAGACGAAGCAGTTTTCATGAGATTTGCCAGTTTCCAGGATTCGTTTTAAAAAAGTAGTAAAGTTTTAAAGATTTTCAGAAATATTCTTTTTTCAAAATCGTCAATGTTTGAGCTGATGTGAGGGCCTTTGGATGGTACTTTTTAAGAACTCAAGTACACTATTCTTATAGTAAATTTAATGCTGATTCCGAAAATGTGGTTAAAAGTTAAAATTAAATGAAGTAAAGTGGAGAAATTTGAGTTTAAAAGGAAAAAAACACGGTTTTCCTGAAAAAACCGTTAAAAAATCATATCTTGAGAGCGGTTTGAGATAAAAATATGCAGTTGGCGGCATTTTACTCCATTTTTGATGTAGTTTCACCCAAATTTTTTTTTTTGCATCTGCGAGGGAATCACCCTGTAATATATATGTAAGAAAAAAGGTTAAACTATAGGATTCGTTTCAAAATGTCTCAAAACGGATTTCAATGAAGAAAATTTTCGAAAATTTTGATTTTTAAATTTTTTGAGCCATTGCAATTTCTTCATTCTTTACAAACATTCGCTAAAAATGAGCCAAGTTCACTTTGTCCGTTGATGTATGTATGCATGTATGTCCTCTTGAAATCGCTTTAAATGCCATTTCCCGACGACCGATTTTGATTAAACTTGTTATGGCTGTAATCTGTGACATGGCGAGGACAAAGATGCATCAGGGGCCGCTGAAGCATGATCAGCTGAGTGTGCTCCAAAGCCATTTTGTCTCCAATTTAACGCAGGAAGTTGAAATTTAAAAGGGAGGCTCAAGGGAGAATACTGAAGACGCATGAGAGGTCACCGATCAGCTGAGTGAGCTCCAAAGCCATTTTGTCTCCTATTCAACGCAGGATGTGTCTATTTCACGCAAATCTCTTTACAAGAAAATGCGCTATCTTGTGATGTGACTCATTTCGTGAGCACTGATCTACTTGTTTCTTTTTTATGCTCGATTTTGTACATTTTTAAGGGTAAAACTCGTTTATAACGGAGTCGGGGAGATCTGCAAGTGTCAAACTTCGATTCAGCATGAAACATTACATAGAAACCACAGAAACACATAGAAACTCATCAGTTGTTATAGTGTCACCATTCATAAACCGTGGATTTTATTGGAGAAAAAAAAAACGTTTTTAAACAGTACATCATAATTTTCCCTCATATTCAGCAAAGTGGAAGTAAAATTGACAATACCGTCAAAATGCTGAGTTTTAGGACCAACTTTTGGGATTACAGAATGGAAAAAATCATCTAGAATCATTCAGACTAACAAACGTTTGAAAAAGTGGTAATTTTCGATTTTTTTTTCTTTCTAATTCTACTTTTCAGCATGATTTTTCACCTGTAACTAAACTTTAAAAAAAATTAATTTACTCGCCCTTTCTTTTAAAATGCTTGATATTTTGGCAAAGGAAAGAATTTTTTATCTCAATACAGACTACGAGTAAAGGTAATCTTCTGGAATGACACACATTTACACACACATTGTGGACTATATTCTGATTTTCTGATCAGGGAACGTTTCGCATAGTTACGTTCTCTGAGGAATTTTGTGAGGCAAACTAAAGTAGATAGGTACCTAATGAAAAATTGAATGCGATAAATATATTGAAAATGCTGATGGAATTAAGTCAATTCCTCGAATAGTTCGTAAGTTATAGCTCGGAGAAGTAGAAAACTGACGCTATTCAAGCCATTATTCGGTACCTACCTACCTAGTAATAATAATTATTATGATCCTAAATTTAGATGTATAGATGTAGATATACATGGAATAATGGTATTTTTTCCACTGGATTTCAGATGGTTGGCATCCTATTCTGGTCGATGTACTATTGGGACCGTACTAATATCTACCCCCAATTACTGGATGAATGGGTGTCACCAATACCCAACCACGTGATGCACACGTTCCCCGTCCCTCTCTCGGTCCTCTACATGCTCATATCCAACAAGAAGGAACCATCTAAGCTTCTCACGCTCTCAGGCTTAGTCTTGTTTTTAGGATTTTATTCATATCTGTGAGTAATCCAATGAGTACATACCTACGAGACTACGTATAAGGGGGCCCCAATTTCGTGAAGACGGTAGGAGGGTGGCTTGGAACAACTAAGGACTCAATTCAGGAGGTGACTTGTAACACAAGAAACATTTGTTTCAAGCCTCCCTCAAAACGTCTGTCAAGTTGGGTGTGTCACATAACTTACTGTTTCCGTTAAATGAACTTCTACAGATCGTTTGGATGTTTAAAATAATCTTGAAAGATTCGGTGGAGGGTTCCTAGTAGGTTCAGCAAAATCATTCAATCTGCTGGCAATAAAAAAATTATGCATGATAGATGTTATGTTTGCGCATGCGCGAAAACTACCAGTGATTTGGAAGCGGTACAGTTCATTGGAGACCATCTACAGTCCAAACAGTTCACACTCCAAAAACTTCATCGAAATCGGGCGGAAACCGTAGATTTCAGGCTTTGAGGTTGAATGCTCAGTAGTTACCCACCAATGATACGATCGTGATGAAACACGCGTGAGGTACCTACCTAATCAAATCGTCATTTCTAAACTTGTTATGTACCTACCTTCCGAATTCAAGCGAGACTGGACGAATAGGCGATGAGAGAATGACTTGATGCGCAGTAAAAACAATCAGGGGGGGGGGGGGAGATCCTCAGCTTCATTCGCTTATTCCCAGAAAATGACGAAGAAATTGAAAAGACACTAACACACGGAATCAATGTTGTTTAGAATGGTCTGAAACGTATATTGGAGAGGAAAATAAAACAATGCTTCCGCTTTAGTAGACTTGGAGTAACTACTTGTAGTGGGTATAGGTTTATAGGTGCCTACTTTGCTCCCGGTTTACCTTTTAGTAGCTTAACTGGTTAATTAGGAGGAAGTAATACATGTACACAGTGGAGTTCAGTTGGCCGCCAGTCGGCGCATTAATAAAAGGCTGTCCGAATTCGCGCAAACGGTTCGCCTCCCTTTCAAACACACTGTCTTAACTGCAACCGCTGCGGTTGAGCGAAGTGGGGCGAACGCGAAGAGAATCAAACCAGTTTGTTTTTCAACGCGTCAACACGCGAAATAGATGTTGACAGTATGTTTGAAGGAAGGAGAACCGTTCGCGCGAATTCGCCTCTTTTCGCCTCTTCGCGCGAAATCGCGTCCACTGGACGGGCAGCCTACAATACGGAGTCCTGTAAGTGAAAGAGCGGATAAAAAATTTACCTACAGGGTGTCCCCAAAAACGTTTCGCCTCCTGCTAAAATCGTTTATACTTAACGGGTCAAAAAATATATATACATTTTTTTCAATCTTAAAGTTTTCTTTTGTAAGGATCTCAAAAATTACAAAATTGCTTATCGCGTACGTGTGCGATTGACTTTAACTTTGTTATTTTATGTAGGAACCCCCATTTTTTTAACGCAGATTTTTATTCTGCGTACCTAACATGTCATGAGGAAATGACACATTATTCGATTTTTTAAGTGCGCGTTTGTCGTTTGTCGTTTTTAACGGGCGCAACCGCTCTAAAAGTGCAATAAATGTCAAATACTGAGTTTTTGAAGATATTAAATTTCCACTTGTAGTAATGACTTTGGGGAATTTTTTTTTTTTTTTTTTTGTGGTGTACCTCGTAATGATGTTCATTTATTGGTATTTGCAACACCAACTTTGGAAAACACCAAAAAATTGATAAGAATTGCACTTTTTAACACATTTCCACAAAGCACAAAGGTAGGTATTAAAACGTAGGTTTTTCGTAGTTTTCCCAAGTTGGTTTTTCGTATTTCCCAATTTCAATAAATGAACATCATTACGAGGGTCAGCACGAAAAAATACTCCAAAATCATGTATTTCATGTGGCAATTTAATATCTTCAAACTCTTAGAGTGGAATTGCGGTCGTTTGCGCGCACTTTAAAATTCGAGGGGTCATTTCTTCGTGAAATTTCAAGTTGAATTCAAATCTGCAATAGAAAATGGGGGGTTCCCATTTAAAATAACTAAGTTGATGTCAATTGCGCATGTGCGATGTTGTCATTTTTGAGATCCTTAAAAAAATGATTGAGATTGAAAAAAAAAAAAATTTTTTTTTTTTTTGAACTATTATTAACAACTTTAGCTGAGTGAGACAATCAACTGATTGTCGTGATGGATTCCTTGATTTCTATGGTATATTTCAATCTTTTTATGTAATTTTGGGACTCAGGTGAAATAAGTAGAACAAGATTTCAATCACTTGGATAATGTTGCTCAACAACAATCGCTTTTCTTTATGTTGCTCCAGAAGAAAGTAATGAGGGGGGGTTTTCTATCCGTAGTAGGATTTTATGGTTTGCGGTCCTAGCGGGGCCTAGTACATTGATAGTGCATAACTACATGGTTCTATTACATGGTTCTATGGAGCTTCATGGTTTGTCCCTATACCTATAGTTTGTGGGGTTTTGTTGGTCGGTATTGGTCTTTTAATGTTTTCGATTGGTCAGTTCTTTTTTGTAGGGGTGTTCTTTGTTGTGTGGGGCTATGCGTGTCCTATCGTGAATTTAGGTGGACCTTAGGTGGACATTTGAAACCATTCAAATGAAATGATAGGTGATACCTACATATTGAATAAGTAAATACCTACCTAATTGTTTTCCAGTACATTGTATTCAGCATACCTTTTTCTTTTAAACAGGTTTTTCCATTTTAAAATTACCAGAGGTAAATGGATCTACTTGAGCCTTGAGGATCTCACGCCTAATCAAGTTCAGTGGGTTTTAACGTTTGCAGTTTTCTCACCAATTGTCTTCCATTTCCTGGGCTACAAAATCAATGAGTTCGTAAAAAGTGAGTTCTTCTTATCAGAATAAATAATATTATGCTCTGTGTATATATGCCGTACATTATGCTCGTACATCACTGGATACCTACCTACATGAATTTTCAAATCGTTAACTCGTGTAACCACTCCATTGTTTTTTGTTGTGATTTAATTTTTAATTAATTTTGTAAGGCAAAAATCTGAGCGTAAATTTAGATTCGCGAGGGACATAAAGGATATTTAAAAAAAAAAAAAAATCAGTGTTTCGTCAAATCTACAAAAAACCCTTTCATATAGGTATAGTAATATTGTCACAATGTTATCATTACCTACATCAAATTAACGGTGGAAAACAATGTCTGGCCGGTAATAAGTGTTTTCATCGATGCACTTGATGAGTATAGTAAGTATATCTAAATTGATTTGATTTTGCAAACCACATTCGCTATTCGTACTCGATTAATTTGTCTCTATAAAATTTCGATTAAAGATAAGTACCTACTATGAAAAACACACTGAGTACACTTTTAGGAAAAAGAATTTTATCAACGATGAACTAGATCATTAAACAATTTATGGACAAATTTATGATGAAAAATACGCTTAAATTTCATTATCATTTGCAAAAAATTGGATAAAAACTGTAAAACTATTTAGAACGAGTTGTTTGCCGTAAAACTGGTAGTTAACAATTTCTTTTCACTCAAAGTCCTCAGTTTTTAAAACAATTAAAAATATAATACAATAATTTACGAAAATTCGCTCATACGATCATGCTGCATGTCTGGAACTTTTTTATTGCAGATTTGAAATCTTCGTAAAATTTCATGAAGAAATGACCCATCACTCGATTTTTTAGATGCGCGCGAACGGGCGCATTTCCGATCCAAAAGTGCGTAGTTCATTCCTAAAACTGCAATGAAGTGCACTGAGTTTTTGAAGATACTCAATTGCCACATGTAATACATAAAAACATGACTTTGGAGTATTTTTTTGTGCTGAACCTCGTAATGATGTTCATTCATTGATATTTGTAACATCAACTTGGGAAAACACCGAAAAATTGACCAGAATTGCACTTTTCCAACACATTTCCACAAAGCACAAAGCGTACAAAAATGTAGGTTTTTCGGTGCTTTCCCGAGTTGGTATTGCAAATATCAATGTCGGTGTTAGAAATAATAAGTGAACATCATTACGTTCAGGTTCAGCACGAAAAAATACTCCAAAATCATGTATTACATGTGGTAATTGAATACCTTCAAAAACTCAGTTATTGCACTTTTAGCGTTGAATTGTACACTTTTGGAGCGGAAACACGCCCATTTGCACGCACCTAAAAAATCGAGTGATGGGTCATTTCTTCATGGAATTTCACGTAGAATCCAAATCTGCAATAAAAAAATTTGAGTTCTCATTTGAAATAACGAAGTTGATGTCAATTGCGCACGTTTGTGCACATGCGCAATGCGCGATTTTTTCGTTGTTTATATCCTTACAAAAAAACGTTAAGATTGAAAAATAATTTTTTTTTCACCCATTATTAAACATATACATAGATACATTGAAAAAGCATTTAACTCTGTGATTCGTCCCGGAATGTCTCAAAACTTATTTCGATGAAGAAAATTTTGATATTTAGATTTTTGGAGTCATTGCAATAACTTCATTTTCTACGAAAGTTAGCTAAAATTGTGGTTCCCAGTTTAAAAACGCGAGATCAGTGTCGAGGCTGAGGCTCCACTGTTTTATTAGATAGTCAAAATCCAATTTTATCGTTGAATGGTGCCTACCCAAGGAATAAAAAAGCGAAACGATAAACTCAAAAAATCGAATGTCCAAGAAGAGATTATAGGAAAATTATTATTTTTTAAATCGCAATAGCTTCATTTTCTACGAAAAATCGCTTAAAGGGAGTCTTTAAATGGAAGGACCATGAAGTGTGCAACTATTTACGTCGGAACTCTATCTAAAATGAAAAGTCGATAATTGAAAAAATGTCATATCAAAAAACAAGATTCAAAACTTTTTTGCAATATACAATTGCTAACAGATTTTTATGAATCGCAAGATTTATTAAAAGTTCATTTTGTTTCAGGCCTTCGGACGAACGTCCCATTTTTGCGGTGCCTGGCATGTTGACAACGCCTCTTCGTGTATGTAACGAATTTCTCCGGGACTTGTGTGAATTTGTGATCACGAAAATTATTTCTCGGAAAAGATGGACGAAAACTAGTGAGATTTTCTATGTAAGAGTACCTACCCACCAACCTAACAGATTGTGTTGGAAAATCGTGTATGAATTTTCTAGTCGGATAAATGAAAGACAAAGTCTATGTAAATAATAAGTAGTGCTTTTATTTTGTTGTGTAATTGTTTACACATGGCTCATTATTTTAGAGTATTTTTTAATAATTCATTTTCTAAAATAGCTTTTGTACAAATACACTATGTAGACTTTTCAATACATATGTGCCTATTATAATGTTATATGCATTCAATGATGATCATTCGATTAGTTTTGCATAATTCAAAACCTTCCAACAGAATAATATTGATCCTTCGTGGAGGTTTCAGATGGACGGAGAAGAGCAGAATCTTCGAAAGTCGTTGTGTAAGTGTAAGGATCATTCAATACGTACACTATACAATCATTATTATTATACTAGAGGCCTGTAAGGGCTTGGAAAGCCCTAATCTAGTCCGTATAACCTAAGCACCAAACAGGAACTCAGCACATTAGGTATAGTAACGATATAAGTCCTAACTATTTGCGGCGTTATGTGACCTGGTGCAAAGATCCCATCACTACGTTTCTTACTCACTGACACTTTTGCAACAAACTTGGGGCCGTGCTGATTCGGAATTATATATAAAGACCGTTCGGAATTATATATAAAGTCCGCTAAGTTCTTCAGTTTCAATTTCTTCGTTCAGAAATAACTCTCCTAGATGTTAGTAACTACCCTACGTTTCTTACTTACCGTGAATTGATGGCAACCGTTGTTACCGCCACAGCCTAATAAACAACTCTCGTTGATAAGGACCGCCTAGAACACGATCAAGGCGGGTATAAAGACGAACGGCGACACTTTTGCAACAAACTTGGGGCCGTGCTGATTCGAATGAGCAGTCTAACACTAAAATCGGACCGCGAAGTTCTTCACAATTTCAAAGACCGTTCGGAATTATATACAAAGAAGATATTCGCATATTCAGAATATTAAATATTCGAATGCGAAGTAGTTGTGCTCCGTTTGGGGGTTCCACCCTTCCTTCCATCCTAATCGTCCTGGGCTGTAATCGTGACCCATGAATACTCCATTTTGAAAATCAACCACAGTTATCACTAAGATTAATTAGAATCTCCCAAGTTCAACAGTTATAAACAAAAAGTCCAGTCATGCAGCATGACCCCATGAGCGAATTTTTGAAGAAATCTTCGACTTTGGGTCTGCGTGCTAGTACGTACATAAATAGAACTTCTTCATAATTTCATGGCTGATATTTTCTAAGCCACAGTCAGTATTAAAGCTACATCAAGTCCTAAAACAGTTGAGCATAAAACATTAAAGAGAGCGACCGAGAGAATCGGAGGACGGAATATTTCACAGAGTAAACTCATCAGTTGTGATTACTTTTTTTTTTTTTTTTTTTTTTTTTTTTTTTTTTTTTTTTTTTTTTTTTTTTTAAACAAGCTCCTACTACCTACGTTTTAAACAGCATGGTTCTAGGATTGGTTATACAGGGATACTTCCATAAGAGTAGTTCAAACTGAATTTGGACAATGTTTCATGCAAATATTACCGATTTTTACAACTAGCGAACGGCATTATTTCGATTTTGACTGATTTTTCAACTTTGAAATTTTTGAAAACTTGATACATAATCTTATAGGACATTTTACGCTGATTCCGAATATACCACATGTTAGTATGCTGAAAAAATTATTTCGCACAACAAATCGCAAAAAAACTGGCTATTTTGAAATTGTTGACTACATTGTTGAAAATTTCAACACCAAAATGTAACCCGATCATGCTGGCCAACGAACTTGAACTTTCGTTTTGTGTCCTTAACATTTTAAAATTTGTTTGAAGTTTCTAGCACAATTCTACGGACAGTTATCGTCTGGAATGACACATACATATATACATACATACATACATTAAAAAAAATGCGTTAAACTTCAGAATATGATTCAGAATAGCCTGAAACGGTTTTCTGCATAAAATTTTTTCAAAAATTCACATTCTACAAATTTTGAGGCGAGAGCAATAGCTTAATTTTCTTCAAAAATTCGCTAAAATGTGTACTACACTCTAGATACCTATATCACTATATACGTAAAACGGGGTAACTAGGGTCGGCGGGGCTATTAGGGTCAAAACTTCGTTCCCACCGTTTCTAGGTTCTGGAGGGTACCGTATTGCCTCTAAATGTATGAGAAAAATCATGGAGCTGCAGGACACTATTACCTAACTATCAGTGGAGTTAGAGACCTCATGTACTTGGATGAACCCTGTGGGGGAATAAGTGAACCACACCCTCTTTTTTTCTCTGTTTTGAAGATCACCAAAACTTTGTCTGTTGGCAGCACTGTCTTCGTCATTTTGAGTAGGACCTTTGAACATCCTTTGGAGTTGTTTGTTTTATTTTGATCAACATATGCAGCATTTTTTTAAATACAGTATTTCATTTTATAGATTTATTTTTTCACGAGGACGCGTGTTTTCTGTGGTATCCAGGCAATAAGGGTCACCATGCCTCGCATCTATTATCCGTCGCGAAATAAACCGCGAACGGAAATTAACTTATTGGAGTGTGGTCGTGTTTAGGAACCTGTCCGAAAAGGGGTAATAACACTTCGAGAAGCTTCTCGTCGATCAGGGATCCCCTAACAGATGTCTCCAGCGGCGACTTAAACGGCGTCGGACCGATTGGGCCAATTCTGGGCGGCCGAAAGTGTTTATTGTAACAATTGTAAATAGGGTTACGATGTGCGCCGAATGGGGCTACCCTATGGGGTCGTATGACTTGAGGCTTTTAATATGTTGGATATGCAGGGACGATCCATGCCCCGTTTGAAAAATAATTTGCCTGGTTGTGAGTTTGTGATTGGGTTCCTGAAAAGGCACAAAGAAGCCCTCTCTGTTCGAATATACTAGAACATTAACCCTAGATTGACACCGTGGGGTGAAAAATACCCCGGCATTTGCAGTTTCTCGTGTTCCTCAATTTCGGAGAATCACAGAACCTTCCCCCTCCCTCCTAAATACTCCCCTGGGTCCAAACTCTCCCCAGAAAGTGACAATAAAGGTCAGTTCAATGCTAGACGCCGTGGAAGTAAGGTGTAAATAGTGACTGGGGTATTTTTCACCCCACAGTGTAGTTAACAGTGAACTTTTTTGCTCTCCAGTTTAGAGGTCCTCGGTGTTTTTTTCGGTTTTTGAAGTGCAAAATGGCTACTTCAAAGAAGTATTCTGATCCTCAGGAAATCAGGAAACACAATCATGAAGTACAATGAAACAAAAGGTGGAACAGATTCCTTTGACCAACTTTGCCATAACTACTCCGTGGCAAGGAAGACTCGGCGATGCCCATGGTTTGTTATGGGGATTCTGGACCAGGCTGGAGTCAATGCTTTTGTCTTATATGGCATGGTAAACTGGCAAAATAAAGTTCCCAGAAAAGACTTTCTCTTTGATTTGGGCTACCAGCTGATCAAACCTCATGTCGAAAAGAGAGTTCAGCTGCGCAATATATCGAAACCGCTGAAAGCATCGATTCTCGCTATTTTGGAGGGCGAAACAACGTCTGATGAACCCTTGGCACCTCTTCCTACCTTGGACAAGCCCGTGAGATGTTCATTCTGCGACAGGAAGGATGACAAAAAAACAAAAATGCTGTGCTCCATGTGCCAACGAGCGATGCGCCGCGATCACCGCTCCTCAAAATGCCATGAATGTTGAAGTGCCTCACATGGACAGGACGTGATATTTTCCTATAATTCTTTTTTTCCAAGGCTGTTAAATTATTCTAGTTTGAAATTTTCAAAATCAGTTACCACATTGAGAAGATTTCATTTTTTTTTTTACTGAGAATAATTTTATATAGTTTGAGTACCAGTGAGTCTGGGATATTAGTGAATTTCAATAAATATTTTACATTTTAATCTGTTTGGCTTTGTTTTTTCAATTTTCAAATCCAAATATATCATTATTGCTAAGGAAAAAATTTAGAAAATTTCGGAAGTATTTTTTAATGGTTTTTTAAATATGGGGTGAATTTGATGCAAATAGCGGTGTTAATGTAGGGTTAAACGCAATCATGCCGCTATTTCTAGCGAAGTTTTGACTGAATATTTATTACTGCTTTATTATTTTTTAAGTCAATGGATTGTAATGTGATTAAAAAAATGTTTATTTTAATGGAAATGAAATTTTCTTTTGATTTTGGCTCGTTTTGGTTTTTTAAAACTTAAATTGGTGACCCTTGTATCCCAGGGAGTGCCTAAAAGAGAGATTTTTGCTGAAAAAAGCATGTGACCCTAATCACCCCACTTTCGTGGAAATAAGGGTCAGACCATTTAAAAAAATATATATGCTCATACAAGGGTTAAAACAATTATTTTGATAAAGCGTTGCATTCTTCAGGCCAAGACTAATAACACGAAAAATTAAAAAATTGCAGAAAAAAATCACCCTGGCTAGGAGGGGCCTCCAAAATTAAAAATTGACCCTTATTACCCCATTTTACGTACCTATGTATATTTTGATATCAGTTTAATGCAATCTATACATTCTGCACCACCACGAATTCAGATACGTAAAAACGGAAAACATGGATTTTCCAATAGGAAATAGAATTTTTTTCTACCACTTTATAGTTCATTATTTTCAATAATGAACCTTTGTAATTGACCAAGAAAATAAAGTTTTCCCCCCTTTTAGGAAAAGCTGAAAGGAAGAGGGCAGTTCAGTCTGAATAAAGCAGAAGGATCCCTAAAAAGCTTCTCAAAAAGGGTATCGAGCTAAACGATCTCGCCACCACTTCCACTTATGACGTAAATTCATGCATACATTCAGTCATATGTATTCTGTAACAAGCTTACTGCTTGCTATACTAATTTTTACATTGGAATTATTTTCTAAGAGGTTTTATTCTTAGTATACAGGAATAAGGAGACAAATAGGTACACAGATTCAATTTGCTGGTTTATTCGAGAACTGTAATTATTTCTCCAAAAGATTCTACGGGGGTTCTAACTAACCTTGAGAGGAATTTACCAAAAAATGGTTTTACAGTTTGAATAGAAACACCGCAAGGAATCTGGATGAAGGATTAGTCGAGGAATAGCAATATAGGGTAACCAATAGGTGTCTAGAATACTATATGAAATCGTAAATTCGTCGATTAGACTGATTGAACTTACCATCTCGTGGGAGTTTTGGAAACAGAGTGAGACGGTCCCTCTCCTGTCGAGAGGATCCTCCCACCCTTACCCCCCCCCCCCCTTTCCATTAGCGTCGCACCCCCGAACAACATGCTGATTGTGTCGTGACTGATGTCGACAGATAGTATACATGTCATCGCGTCGTCACAGTCCATCCCCTAGTGACCAATTTCAGACATCCACTTATATCCTACATTTAGTTTGTGGATGTCGGAAATTACCTGGCTAAGGTGTGGCCGAAGTGTGTGGAGGGAGGTAGGGTTGGGGAAGGAATAAGGATATAGGGAATTGCAGTCCTACAGGGTCGTAGGGTTGACATTTTCATACGGATAGATAATACTTCATTATATGTCTTCCCTAAATGGAGCGTTATTTATATCATAATTTTTCTGTGCTTTCTTCGTCGCTCAAGGACAGTTTGGGGTTAACTTTGTTTAGGGGATCATTGTGTGTTTAGGCTGGTATTTGGTTTGTTTTTAGGGGTATTTTTGTTTGTATTATTGTGGTCGTTACATTATTGGGGTTGGATTGTTTAATGGTTTGCCTGTTAGGGTTTCCGTGAAGTGGCTTTTAATTTTTTTTTTTTTGGAGGGGGGGATTTTGATTTGCCTTTAGTTTGCTGTTAATTTTGGGGCTGGCACATCTGGTTGTTGCGGTTCGTCAGCCTAGTCTGACACATCAGAGTTGTGTCTGGTTCATCTGGTATTAAATTTGTTGCGTATTAACACGATCAATGTGGATGGCATCGATCGATGCCGTTTCAAGCTTGCACAGAGACAGGTGGCATCGATAGATGCTATCTCTGCACAGTGAGTTCCCTGCCTTTGATGGTGGAGTGGAGGGGAGTGGGGAAGTGTGATTGGCCTTTCATTCCCTTCAGTATGAACTAGGTAGAAAAACGCAAGGCAGTCTAAAAAACCTTCTACCTACCTCTGATGAAGGATGGTATTTTTATGTTTTCTACATAATTTTGTTTTCATACATTACCTGTATAAAACTAATATTTCGCAGATAAAATGAGTGGGCACGCCCCAGACCAAGGAATTGTCAAAAAGAGCATGAAAATAGGACACCTGAGCCCACACGACGTGCCGGTAGTGCAGGTGGCCTAGAATTTTATCCTCAATATATTAAGAAGAGAGCGTTACTCATTATGTTGAGTAGACCTACTTCTGCCAGCAGTAAGTTGTTGCCTACCTATCTACTATGCAACAAACACTTCCTCATTCTATAACTCCAACTCACCAATAGGTAACGGGTGATCAGAAAAGCTGGTTATTTAAATCGGTTACCAGCCTAAGTAACTGCTAGCGAAGAACGCATTATCGGAAAATAACGTTTAAGGCCATCAATAATCGAAACCCAAGTTTCGACGGTTCGATGTCGAAACTACTGGACCCGTTGTATTCTTTAAATTTACAACCTGGTACAAAGGTTACCTGTACTGATTAGGCTTTTACTTAGTAGCGAGGTGCGGCACAATTTACGTTTCGATGAGGGAGCCTCACTACATCTCTTTTCAATGAATTGGATTTTCGAAAGGACCACGAATTGTTGATCGTATTATTGATAGGTATACGACGTGATTAGTTAATAATGATAAATAATCTATCATCCGATCGGGAGAATCCTCAGAATGTAAATTCTACCCATCAAGAAGACAAATGAACTAATGATTAGGATTTCTACATTTGAGGTTGTTTAAAATTCTGCGCTTGAAACATTTTTTGAAAATAGAAAATTTGTCAACTGTTGTAGATTAACATTTATTTACACATAGTGTGCAGGTATAATCACATACCTACCCACTACAAATTTTCAAAAAAAGGCCTCAACATGAGCTTGGGAAACCCACTAACATTTCATACAAAGTACTCGCACGCAAAAAAGGGTAACATTTGACTACATTGCCAGTCGTTCCAAGCCAATTGCCCTGGTCTATAGTCAGCACCTCCCCAAACTCCATCACGAAAGTCCACAGCAACGCAGTGCTCCCTGAGAAAAATAACATAAGATCACATGCGTATAACAAAATGTTATTAGGTAGGTACCTACTTAATTAAGTTAATTACACATGGTATTAATTTTAATCAAATATATCAAGGTTTAAATTCAGCATGAAACATGTATAAACATTAATGTTGAATTATTAGTATTAGGATTTATATCAATTGGTCGAAGGTTGTCTCAAGTCAATTAGAGTCACCTGGAAGCAGTTAGGAACCTAGAAGAAGAGCGGGTGTGCATAGCCAAGCTGGGGGACGCAGCCGGCAGAACTTTACGAACTATCCTTGCGGAATTGCGAGAAATAGAGTTTTAGAAGTGGGCCAGAATGACACAGAGGGGTCAGGGCCTTATTTGGTAAAGGAATACCCACAAGTTAACAGTTGGATGTCAAGAAAAGATGGTCTCTCTTATAGTGGGTTCATAAATGCCATCAAAGCCTCAATGAATTACAAGGCCAGTCGAGCAGTTGGAGGTCGGAGTGTGATGTGAGTTGTCGCCTCTGCAGGGTGTCAGTCTACAGAGAAAACAATACAGTGAAAACACTTGGTAGGTATCTCACATCCGAGGTGCTAGCCCCAAAACAGAAGCATTGAAAAATTCTGCCCACCATAGTGCCTACCTACACTGCGGTGGCCAACCTGTTCCATGTAGCATCATGTGAAGCACACGAGGAAGTTCATTGCCATGTATATGCAGCTGGCCAAACACGGAATAGGCGAGCAGATATCTTAGTCATCAACAGAGATCAGAATCGTAGATGGGTAAAATTGATCAGACTGCAAGATGGGAAACCAACGATCGAGAACAGGATCATTTTAATCCTGTCTACGGGGGTCTGACACAGAGACTATAGGTACAAATCTCAGCAGGCGCTTTTTTTAATTTTTAATCTACGAATTTTTTATTTTATTTATTTTTTAGTGAGGGTAGGCCAAAGCCTTCCTAGTAAGTATTTATATTTAGATTGAGTGCCCTTGATTCATTCTGTGGGTGCCTTGTATCTGTGTTGATATATGTACTTAGATACTGATGTATCATTGTTCATAGATATGAACGGACAGAGGGAGAGGGACTACTTGTAAAGGGTTATGTTTAAGTTGATTAATTACCTCTCAATAGGAGCTTCATTAGGTACATGCAGTTATATTTAGATAATGTAAGATAGCGTTCGTTCAATAATCGTAGATCGGCGATCTCTGAGTTGAAGGGATAACCAACACTGAAAACGGCAGTTAGTGAAAAACGTTGTCTATTTCCACGAAAAATAAAGAGTTACCTACAATGTTAAATCGATTTCGACGGTTAGGCCATCATCAGTAACAAACAATAACTTAACTTTTTTACTTAGGTACGATTAGGCCATCATCAGTAACAAACAATAACTTAACAATAAATTAACGTTTTTCACTAACTTCCGTTTTGAAATAGGTTTCCACAACTTCGTCGCGAGTGATTTAGTTCGAACCAATACTGAAATAATACAGCTTTGTGTGATAATTTGCAGCGTTTCTATCTCAACCCTAATGATAGATATCGTCTGAATGAATGGTACTAACCTACTCATGCATATAAAAAACGTGTTAAACTCCACAAATCGTTTCAGGACGCTTGAAAAAAGGATTTCCGTGAAGAAAATACTGGAAAGCTACTTAGGTAAATTTTTGGAGCCATTGCAATAGCTTCATTTTTCTAGAAAAATTCGTAACTGAGGATAGAATTTAGTTCAGTTTCCAAAAAACTTGGGTTTTGATATAGGTAGGGGTAGGGAAATGTATAAATAGTTTCGTCACGTTCTATTTTGTCAAACTGAATATCCCAATCTTTTTGCACAATTATACACGTCCATTATGATTTATAAGGAAAAGCGTGATTTCCGTTTCAAAGCACCTACTGACATTTTAGGTACCAACCGGTTGGAATTTGAAGAGGAACTATGATACCATATATAACCTAAACTACCGTTTTTTGGTTGAAGAAGCTCACTTACAAATCAGGGTGACTGGGTTCTTTAGTTGGTTTATACCAGTTTGAATACGTCATCACAAATAATTGGCCATCAGTCATCCAATAGTGAAGATCTCTTGAGTGTAAATTCGTCCCTCCAATCCAAACTCCCAAATAAGGTGTTTCCTTCGTCAGAGCAAGAGGCACAACTGGTAACATAATAATGAGTTCAGTCAGACCAAATGAGTGTGAATCACTATTGAATGAGTCTACATGGTGAAAATTTCGTGTAGCATAACAAAGTTACTCTCAGCGAGGATAGTGGAAGCATCTGTGGCAATATCTTGGAGTGAACAGTCTGCAAGCCCCTTGACTGCATACATATTTACAGCTTCATTCATATTATTATCAGTTGCATTCGTGTTTTCAGGAGTAGGTACTAGAGCTGAATTTTCGAAATTCCCTCAAAATGATGGCCAGAAAATGGATTGACACTGTAAAAATGCATTATTCTCTACTTTGACCACATACTGAATCGCGTATGCATGGAAATAAGGAACTACGAATGACATTCCCCACAAATTATTAGCCAATGACTTTTATGGTTGGATCAACATATCTAAACCTACTAGGTATATGTTCAACGCGTTTTGAAGTTAGCTTGGTTGCTACCTAAACCATCTCCACTCATTCAAAGCTCAAGATGAAAGATTTTTATCACCCCCACAATTAAAAGTTGTTCAACTAGAAATGCAATAAAGAGCCTTTTTGGCATTTGGTAGGTAATGATGCGGCCAAGTTCAGAATATAGCATTTCCGAATTGAGTTAAACTTTTTCCATTCAGGTTTAGTTCTTTTCCATTTAGGTTTAAACCTTTTCCACTTAGGTTTAGACTTTTCCCATTTAGATTTAAACCTTTTCCATTTGGATTTAGACCTTTTTCATTTAGATTTAAACCTTTTCCATTTAGATTTAAACCTTTTCCATTTAGATATAAACCTTTTCCATTTGGATTTAAACTCCATCAAAACGTCAGTAGTTAGCCCCATCATAGTAAGTAAGTGCCTGCCTACTAAAATTTCATTAGACTAGAAGTAAAAAAAAAGGAAACGGATAGTTATAACTTAATTTATAACTTCCGTTCATGAGAAATTCTTGTGTTCAAAAAACATTTGTTCATGATTATATATATTACATTTCTGTGCATAAAAAAACACTTGCATGATTTAATTTTCAAGTTGTGGCATAATAACGTCGGGTTAGAGGTAAAAGTACCGAAGAGGTAAATTCATATTGTGCAAAAATCAAATTAAAATTTCAAAAGTTAGTTTGGTAAACATGATTATTTTCTTAGGTTGGATACATAGTTTGATGATATTGATCACCAATAATAACAACAGTTAAATAATCATAATATTCTGCATTTGATTTTCCCACGTGTTGAATTTGTGACTTGGGTACTTTTACCTCTAACTCCACGATAATTTCCTGAGTTTAAATCCAAATGGAAAAGGTTTAAATCCAAATGGAAAAGGTTTAAATCTAAGTGGAAAAGGTCTAAATCTAAATGGAAAAGGTTTAAATCTAAATGGAAAAGGTCTAAACCTAAATGGAAAAGGTTTAAACCAAAATGAAAAAGGACTAAACCTAAATGGAAAAGGACTAAACCTAAATGGAAAGAGTTTAACTCAATTCGGAAATGCTATATACCTAAGTGATCAAGTAAAAAAATTTATTGGTACCTTGGTAAATATGGGTACCTAGATATTATTAACGAAGTACAAGTATTTTATGAGACCTATTCCAATAATATCATTTTCATACAAACTTATATTAATTATCACTTATAATACTAACTCAACTTACCTAAGGGAAAGGTTGAGTACAATTACAGTAGGTCGAGGAGAAGACTGTTTACTTCTGCAGCTGAAATGTTTACAATCAGCATGCGGTAATTTTTAAAGAAAGTATTTGAAAAAACCCGCGAAAGCACGTATTTTGTAATGAAAACGGAATTTTCGCTCTCTTACGTTGGCCATCTTGCGCCCTCCCCATGCCATGCCATATTGGCAGATTGTTCCTCACTCTAGTTGAAAGACCGCTGAATGTTGCAGGTGAATGACTGGGTGGCAGAAAAAAGGTGCCAGCCTTGGTGGGCACTAAACCGTCTTCTCCTAGACCTAAGTATATTATTATTATCAATAATAATTAATAATATACTATTATTATTATTACTAAGTATTATTATTATTATTAAGTATAGTAGTACTCTACCTTTCCCTAAGGTAAGTTGAGGAAGTAATTACAGTACGGTCTTCGCAGAAGACTGTATACTTATGCAGCAAATTTGGAGATTTCATTCACCTGCCAGTAGGGGAAAAAAGCGAGGGCGCAGGCAGGAGACCAGAAGAAACCGTCTTCTGAGTAAAAAAGAAAAGTATCATGTTGTGGCTCCACTAGTGGTGCGCGCTGTTCATGTGCAGGGGCTCCGTGACGCTCCCTGTGTCCCCCATACCCGCCTGTACCACTAGACGGTGCATCTGTTGCCCCCCCCCCCCCCCCACCCTCCCCCCTTCTCTTGACCTGGGAGTCAAAAATAGACCTCGAAGCAGTTACTCGAGAAGAGCTATAGGTTACAGTCTAGTAATTTGAGAAGCAAGTAAAATTGCAACAAGTAGCTGCACATGTAGGGATCATAATATTCATGAAAATGAATCTCAGCCGTTAAAATGTACCGTGTGGGCCACAAAGTGGACTCCAAAAAAATATATATATATATATATGTATATGTATATAAACATATTAAAAAAACATAAGTGAATGCTACATATAAAGTGTAGAAATCAGTAATAGTGTGGCAGAGAACATAAAATGTAATAAATGTTCATAGTATGATATGGAACCAGCAATGGGCCCAGCATAGATATCATTTGGGGAACGTGGAACTGAATCCCCATTGGAAAGGAAAAATATATGTGGTAGCTAGACGTAAGAGGGAATCACCTCAACAAGACAGTTTGTCTACCCAGGCAGCTGTCTACAAGACAGCTTGGCCTTGCTATCAATAGAATCATGTGGAGTCACAATCAGGACCCGAAGACATATGGAACGTGATAAAATAAATTTGATTGTACCATAGGATTGGCAGTTATGCTGACTCCTCTGGAGAACTAGGTCCTTCCTGCAGAATGTCCCTCGAATGAGAGGGGTCTATTATGGACATTTGCAAACATTGAGGAGCATGACATCCACCCAGCCGATCAAAAGATGGCTTGCAAGGAGACTATTTTCCGTGCTGCCACTGATACTGCCACATGGTGAGTAGAATAGGCAGAAAATGTATGTATGTTGACTCTTGCTGCTCTGAGAGTCGAGGATCCCCAAAGACTCGGTGTGGCCCGTGCTGCTGGGCAGAATGAAGGATGAGGGTTAGCAGCAGATGATCATTGTGCTGCACCTGTGATGTAGCGTCCAAATATTGCTGCAGAGCTTAGATTCTGTTCGTAGGAATGGAAAAAAGAGAGTTGGCGCCATAGGGCAAGACGTTTTCAATAGGAAGGATACAAAGATGCGAACTCCCAATACATCAAACTCTATGTTCGATCTACGTATCGCTAAGATTGTCTGAGGGCGTTGTCCTGACGCCAAGAGGAGCCAATTTTGCTATTAGGAATGGCAATGAACTGTCGTATCGTATCTCACAGCCTGGGGTTGCAGCCGAAAGATTGCTTCTAAATATCGTTTTATTAGAGGGTCAGCCCCAACATCAAATCCTGAGAGTAGAGAGAGGGCGGATCTATGGACATTGAAGGAACTGAACGAATGGTTTGAGGAAGTCAAAAGTTGTTTGAAAAATTGTTATGTTTTAGGGACTATAATGCGGGTGGGGTCCCAGCCCCAGGCAATGCAAAATTGGATCCTCAGAGTATAGGAGGACTTATATTGTCTTAATGTAGTAGGAAGTGAAGAGCTAGGCATATAATGAGTTGGCTACATCTAGAGGAATTCCTTTTCTTGTCCATGCCTCCCTGATAATATTGTTACCATCAATGATAGGTGCCGAGGTCGCTAAAAGGGCCGATCTTCAATAATTCTGAGTCTACCATATCCATAAAGACTGAATATCATGGTTGGGTTAGCCAGAGGGGAGCAACCACAATACCCCTAGCCCCTTCCATCCTTATTTTCCCAAGTACTCTCGGAACTAAAACGGGAGGTGGAAAAGCGTAGAAGAAATCGACCTGCCGAGGGTGAGTAAACGCATCCACCCCCTCTGAGTCATCCTCTGACCAAAAAGAGAAAAATCTAGTGCATTTATGAAGATATGGTTATTCAAAAAGATCGATTGATGGGAAGATCATGGAAAAAGGGAAGCCTGTACCCCGATACTCATGATAACAAGACTGACGATTTTGTAATATGTGACCAATTATGAATAAAAGAAGGTAATCTCCCCGCAAAAGACGAGAGAGGGAAAGGGTTAGTATTGTTAATAAAAGAACTCACTATAAATTTAATAGTGGTGGGCGTAGTTCCCTGCCTGGGGACGGCCTCGAAGTTGCCTCCCTGAGTCCTTGTGGGCAGTTACTCCCAGTGAGCACTGACTTTGATCAAAGATTTTTTAGTTTTTTCTCTATCAGAAAAATATTGTACCCATTTCGTGGCGGCCTCGTCAAATAAATATTGAGCCCCAGGGGGTTGGGAATTTGCAGAAGCTCGATATTCTGGGAGTAAAAAATGAGCTAACCAATTTTCTCGGGTTAGGGACTCTCCGTATATATTTGGCTGTTGATCAATTAGACGCATCCCAAAGGGCTGTGCAAATTTGTTTTTGTTCTGGTTCAGGAACAGAAGAAGAAGAGGTGACGTTAATAGCTTCAGCTATGGCTAATTAGGCCTGTGAAATTGTTGCCTATGACTTTCGTGAAAAGGAATCTGCCCGAGGAGGAAACGCAGGGAAGCACTTGGTAAGGCTAGGATCCAGTTGGGGGGGAGGGCGAATTTGCAGCGTGGACTGAAGGGTCATACTTTTGTTGCAGCTTCGCATAGAGCGTATAGTTCAGCCCATGTTGCATCCCCTGTCTCCATTCTTCACTCACTGTAGGGTGAACCAAAATCGGGACTGCAGGCGGCTTGTCATCTACTCCCATGATGTCTTTTAGATGAGAGGGAAGAGTCGGGACGTCAGATGGGACCTGCATTGACTGAGAATTTGCTGCAAAGCCATTGAATTCGTCGAAAGACAACTCTGAAAGAGTGGGGAAGTGGATCCCATTGACGGCATCGAGGACGAGGATGACAACGAGGATTTGCGTCTAGTTTTTCTTAATCCTCATTTCGGTCTGTCATACAATTTTTTTGTATGAACTCGAGCCGCAGTGCTGAAGAAATTTCAAGAAAACAACATATAAGTTGTTTCTATGTTCTGTGTTGCATGCTTGCAAGTAGATGATGCCTCAGTTTCAGTTTCCTACTAATTTGGCACTTGAGTACGATGTAGACTAAATTATTATTATTGCTAATTGTGCAATAACTCCATTCTTCGGATCATTTTCTTTTCTTCAACACTTTCTTTTAGGTGAAATCTTATCCAATATTTTGACCTTCTTATTATATGATTGCTGCATATCTATCATTATTATATAGATTTCTCCCTAAACTCAATTACTGGAATAGCTCATTTAAAATATATAATTACCGTCTACTCATCGTTGTAACCATACCCAATACCAGGAATACTAATAGGCAAGTACCTACTTATCTAGCAGATTTTTATTAACTTTTACTCATTGAAAGCTAGTAGATAAACAAACGTTGAATTCCTACTTACTGGATTTCCTAACAGTTTCCTCAAACAGATCATTCTCTTTTTGGGATCGAATCGTTGCAAGGTCCATTTTTTTCAGTTTACAAAGTGTGAGAGCATCAAACCAGTTTACCTTGATGTAAAAAACATAGATATCAAAGTATTTATAAAAAAAAAAAAAAAAAAAGTTTATAGGTAACAATCGGTTTAAGATAGTACAAGAAAAACAATCACAACGGTCATAAATAAAATAACAATATTCTTGATTTGAAAACATTGGCAATTCAAGACCAGTCATATGACCCTTACCGACTGACGCAAAATGATGTATTTCTTGGATTTTTCAGCTTGAAGGCAGCCAAATATGCTCCCATCTGTAATGGGTAGATCATAGATGCAATGATTAACAAATGGCAAATGAAAGGGCAAAGGTCCTACCTACCTACTAAGGTAGATATGTACCTCATTATTATTTGTAACTGAATAAATTATTCTAGGAGCTTACTTGATTGAGTTTACTTAAGGTTTGTTCCTAGGACCGTTCTACTCAAGCCACGCCTCTTTTTTTACATTCTGACAGCGTCGGAACTGGTCCTGGACCAACAGTTCGCTGTTTGATAAGACAGTCCGTGACTGTCCAGGAATAGTCCTAACAGGTCTGGATTTTTTCCGGGACTGTTGGTCCCACACATGTGCTCTCAATGTGACCGGTCCCCCTCTTCCAGCTTCTCCATTATCTTTTCTTAAGCCGGTTTCACATGGAGCGGTACGAGTGTAACAGCTGGAAAGACGGAAGGCCGGAAAACCCAGTGGAGGGGGCGGCGAAATGCGGCAGGGTGTTCACATGAAGCGGCACCTTGGTGAACGGAATCAAAACCTTCCTACTGAAACCCTCTCTGATCTGAAACCTCTACTTGCAGTTATCAACATTCCTGTCCAATGAGCTTGCGACGGAATGCGGCAACGGTATAAAAATTTCTACCGCCGTCCGCAGACCGCCCATTCCGGCAACATGGCAGCCACCATCCTCAACTGTTGTCCCAACAGCCAATCAGATTGCGTTCCGTCTTTCCGTCTTCCGGACATACCGCTCCATGTGAAATGGGCTTTATCTGCTGTTTCACGCTTCCGAAAAGTGACAATATTTCTCTTGCATTTGCATCGTTTGATTACCATTGTGGAAATACCTACCGGTAATGGGTAACTTTTTTGGGATTTTACATGCATACATCGTAAATTACATAAACCAGGATTTGCTTCGATGGAATGCTGGAGACAAGAGGGTTCTATCAAGGTCATGTAAAAGTTACTGAACATTTAACAAAATGAAATTCACGAAATCGAGTTAATTATAACTTTTGTTACCTATAAGGTGATTTATTTTACCTTGATAATTTTCAGTTGGCAGCTCAGCTCTTGGTAAATACAAAATATACGTATCTAATGTAAATAACTTCTCTTTGGTTCAACCCCCTTTCTGAACGGGCGCATACGCGAAGCTCCCCATCGACGAGTTTTTATACGTGAAACTCCCCGCTTACTTTCTCTTCGTGTATGCGTTCTCTCCATGCACGCGAAGCTCCCCGCCTCATTTCTCTTCATGTACGCGAAGATCCCCGTCACCTATATACGAAAGTCACCTAATGCAGTAACCTAGATTTTAGGCATTACAAAAGTCAAAATGATAAATACAAAAAAAAAAAGTTGCCGTTGAGGGTGTCTAGCCGCCAGTGGTTTGTGTTCATGATGGTACATTTATTGTAAAATGAAATCTGGGGGACACCCCCAGACCCCCGGATTGTTAATGTTAGGATCAAGGATCAAACCAATGAAACACAGAATGTGTATTTCGGGGATTCCCCGGAGGGCTGGTGGCATTCTGGTAAGTTCAGCCGAAGTTCATTCCACCTTCTTGGAATCCAGCTCCTTGGATTGTAGACCTATGTGACGTAGACCCTTCCCGGGGATATTAACGTTTTATAAGGTGGCAACCCTGTGACCAATTGTGGTGTGAACTTATGAGTTCCAAAGACGAATAGAAGCATGGAGGCTCAGGTAAATCGTTAAACAATCCAACTATCGTCTGTTTACTAATTTTCAATAAAATGGGAGCAGTAAGTTAAAAAAGTCGTTAAGCTTGTTAGGTGGGGTTCGGGGGGATCTTACGGGACGGACGGCTTCAAACCAAATAACCCTCCATAAAAACACATTCTGTGTTAAAAAAAAATTATTTGATAAACTTTGATTCAGATATTATCTAAGAGAAGAAAAGAAGAAGGAGAGGGAGAACTATCCATATCCGCCACACCTCCTCACGTAAAAAGAGAGAAAAAAATAAAAGAGAAAGCAGGTGGAGGCGGTTTTTTGTATGAATTTGGTAAGGGTGATGGTGTGCGAATAGGACTTCTCAGTTAGTTTCTCCAACAAAACATCACGGTGTCAAATTCCCCCTCTCCTTACATAACCAACAATCATATGTTTTAAATCATGACGAGGAGACATCAACGGGATTGAGAGTTTTCTGTTTCCTTGGACTCTGATGTAGTTCACTAGATATGTACCTACTAATTTCTTCCATAGGTTTTTGGAACGATGAAAAATTGCAGATAATGTTCTGTAGCAACTATTTGGTTGTGAGAGAGAATCATCGGAAATGTGGAACTACACATACTTTGGACCTGCCTGCTTACAACCGCACCTCTCAAGCTCACCAGTATTGAAGAATAATAAGGCCAGGTAATCGGTTGAGTGGCATTCAGTCTACTACGTGGAAACTAGCATAACCTCTACTCAAGGAAAGGAAAAGGAACCCTTCGAGGTGAGAAAACCGGAGGCTGCAGTAGAACAGACACCCACAATCGAACTGACTATTATGGCATACCTATTCCCTTTGCAGGACCCATGTAGCAATTTTGCCATTATGGAGGCGATGAAGAAAAAGCACGCTTCAGGCATCACCTGAAGTGAAAGGTAAAAACAATAAATTGTTACTGTCCAAAAATATTATGATACCTAGACAGAATTCGAATTCATGCCTTTAGTTTCTTTGAGAGCACTTTTGACAACTTTGCTACCAAGGGAAATTTAAACAAACCTCTTTGACTGCGAGAGTTTTCCCTGAACATAACATTTCACTGGGGTCAAAAAATATAAGCCGTCTTGGCTGAATGAGGATCAGACGAACGACTGAGTGAAACTGAAGGTCGCCGGCTCAGCAGATGCTTGCTGGAAGAAGTCACGGCCAAGCAAGATCATGGACTGTTTTGACTCATCAGTGAGTGAGGGAGTGAAAAATGAAATGCTGTCAGGGAATGTGATTATTACAGCCTGGCTTGAGAGGGATTACGCATTAAAGTCTGGGTCCTACTGTGCTGCACCAAAACCAAATGTTAAGGCCCACAAATATTTGATACCTACCTACCTGGACAGAGTTCAAACTTACTTATGCCTTTACCTCCATTGGGAGAAAAGTTTTTTAAAGACAGCCCCTTTGAAAACTGAAACCGAGGCTGATTTAATCAAACCTCGACCGCAAGAGTTTTCCTTGAACATAATAACACACCACACCTGATTATGAAATAATCAACTATCTAGAAGGACGGAACTCAAGAAGGATCAACATTCACTCAGATTAAGGCTTTCTGACGAGGATAAGAACACAGAGAAGATGCTTCACAATTCGGCCGGTTATTATAATCTTGAGACCTTAATACTTCAAGCTTAAAGCTCTCCCTCCCAATACTTGGTGGATTATGGGTAGGGCTGAGACTGTATCACTGGTTTTTTCCTATGGTAATCAATAATACTAAAACAACAAGCATTCAATAAAGGCCTGGGGTAATGAATGGGTAAAGGGATGTGGTAATGAAAACTGGTACCAATCCTACTGTAGAGAAAATTTGCTCATTATAGTATGTGCATTCAATGATGCAGTAAATTACATTATCCCAAAAGTACCTAATTATTAATGGAGGTTTTTGATTGAAAACGTTTCGAGTACCTATTTACCTTCATATCTCATTTTTGAATTTAGGTAAACGAAAAGGAAGACTGATCTAATGTAGAAATTTAAAAGTAGCACTCACCACTCACATACTTCCCTAGATTTAAAAAAAAATATTTAAGGTCTCCATGGATGAGCATTAGCGCACTATTCTAAAGGATTTCCGACTTGACTAGGTAGGTACCTACATATTTCCCTTACCACCTTGAGCTGATAGCTTTCTTGTCACGTTTTTCTGCTGGATCAGCGTTGCCTTAGAAAACAGGGAAACATAGTTAGAAGATGAATCGTATACCAGGTATTGTATTACATTAGGTCATTATAGTAAGGTCTTTGTAGAAGACTGTTTACTTATGCAGTGGCATGTTTCACATTGTGCGTGGTGACTTTTCAGAGGAAATTTGGAAAAAACCCGCGGAACCGCGGATTTTTTCGAAAAGACACCAGAGTTTAAGCTCACCTATGTTGGCTACCCTGCGCGCCTCCCCACGCTCTGCCATCTTGATTCCGTTCTTCCTCTTCCTAAAATAATACGTCATCATCCACGACTTCGTCATCAGGGTCCTCTTTCCCCGCAGCCACACTTCTTCCTCTGAGGATTTTAATGGCTTTGAGGCTGAGCCAGTGCCACTGGAAGATCCGCCGATTGTCTATGAGACTTTATGACCCACCGGCCACTAAGTCGATTTTTATTCATCCTACAATGATGAAGAAAGGACAACGGTTTATGCAGACTGATGTGGATCGTGATACACCGTTTGACTCTGAGGTACATGCTCCAGTCCTGCTACACCCAATACTTGAACCTACCTTGGGCCGTGAATATAAATTCGTCCTCATTCAGGCAAATGATCAAAACACCAAGTCGAGTTGGAGATACCTCATGCTGGAGGGTCCAGCGTCCACTGGAATTCTGATCTGTGTCGAAAATTCCCGTTTCATCTCCTCAGAGCGACGATTTATTCTACAGTACTGGACTCGAGCCTCCTGGGGGATACTTCTGAGTATAAAGGTACATAAGTGGATGCTTCGATCGGTCTCCAACGTTGTATTAAAGCACAACCCTAACATGTCTTACTCTTGTGGGCCTGACAGGGGACAGGTTAAGAGACAACGCAAGTTTTTGTGGTGCTCTCCTTTGAGGCTTCATCATCGCAGCATTGACGACAGACCGGAAGGAACTTCATAAGCCCCGATTCAGGTCTTCTTCTTCCTAAAATCATACATCATCATCGGGGTCCTCTTAACCCACAGCCACGTCTTCTTCCTCTGGGGATTTTAATGGCTTTGAGGCTGAGCCAGCGCCACTGGAAGATCCGCCAATTGTCCATAGGACTTAATGACCCACCAGCCGCTAAGTCGAGTTTATTCATCCTACTATGATCAAGAAATGGCAACAGGTTATGCAGACTGATGTAGATCGTGATACTTATGCCGATCAACATAGCATGTTTGACTCTGAGGTACATGCTCCGGTCCTGCTACACCTGATAATTGAACCTACCTTGAGCCGTGAATATAACTTTCCCCTCATTCAGGGACGCATCTAGCCTCATTATGACCAGTACCTATAGAGAGTCCCGGTCTCAGAAGAATCGACTTGCACAGTACCTGAGTTTAGGGCTGCCGCCAATGGCCAGCCGCCTGGGCTTAAGTTCCTCGTTGATGTGGCAGCGATTAAATGGGTCCAACGCTCCTCTAATCGAGCTAAAATAAACAGTTCCCTTATTAGGGTCCAATGCTCTTCTGATTGAGCTAAAATAAACAGTTACCTTATTAGCATCTAACAGGATAAGAGTATTCCCCATCCACAACTGCTAACAAGCCCAAGAAGTCAGCAAATGCCTTATTCGTTCTATGCACATTTTAACTATGTTTGCATGCTTATGCTTTAAATGATTTTATTCTTTTGGCTAAGGCCAACCTTGCAAATATCCTGTTTGACACACATGCTCGTTCTGATGTACGATTGCTATTCGTCTCTTCTCCATTTAACCTTGATGTGACTCACCTACCTTTGCACATTCTAATAATGCTTGCATGCTTATGCGATAAATAACTTATTGGCTCAATTTCACTTCGCAAATCTCATAATTGATACATATGTTCATTTTTATGTACTATTACCGTTTGTATCATCTCCATTTATCCTGGAAGGGACACCAGATAAGAGCATTCCCCATCCACAACTGCTAACAAGCCCAAGAAGTCAGCAAATGCCTTATTCGTTCTATGCACATTTTAACTATGTTTGCATGCCACCTGCCATTGCTCCCCCTTTTGCATTAACCCATTTTACCTAATCAGGGGGTGAAAAGGGGGTGGGAAAGTCGTATACTAATGGCTCAGGTGTGTTTGGGGGACATAGGGCCATATATGGGGCCCCTGCACACCCATTGAGCACCATTTGCCTCGATTGGGGAGTGACCAACACACATTATTTATGTTACTACATTTATGCACATCCGTTCATAACAGCTCTATTTGACTCTCCATTGAGCACCATTTACTCCCATTATGGAGTGGCCTACACGCATGATTTATGCATGTATTATTTTCTTGTTGCAATGTTATGCTTTACTCGTTATGCTTGAACCATAAATGTCCTACTTTCAAGCCTGTGTGCTCTTCTCGTGTAGAAAGTCTCAATTTGACTATCCGTGGGACACCACCTGTCCCAGCTGTATTGAGCTTTAGCCTTGGCTCCAGCCCATTCCCGTTATCATTTCCTATACTTAGCTAACACAATGTACCCATGGTTACCATTAATCGGCTATTAAGGGTTACAGTGGATCGGCTGTTGGAAATAGTGGTTCTGGTGGATCGGCCTTGGCCTCCCCAGCCTCCTTTTTCTTTCCCTGTCCTAAATACAGTGGTGGGAGGGGGGGGGGGGGGAATGCTACCTTCTGGTGGCTCAGGTGGACCACTAGTGAAACTTTTTTCGTCAGGATTTTACTCCTGGGAGCTCTCTCGCGCCTTCGCCACCTCCCCTAGCCAGCAGCTGAATGATATCTCTAAATTGGCTGCATAAGTAAACACTCTTCTCCCCGACCTACTATAATTGTACTCAATCCTTCCCGAAGGTAAGTTGAGTTAGTAATCATAGTTGAGTAATTTATTTCATAAGTAACCATGGTTACCTCTGTAACGATTAAATTATTTAAATTATTTGAAAATAGATTGTGTTTGAAAGAAAAGAAAATAGTACTTATTAAATTGAATTACATTCAGAACAGTTTGGATGGTATCCGTCAGTTCAAATTGATTCCGGCCTCTCTTGGCTTCAGATGGAATTCCTGCAATAGATACATCTAATCTAATACAAGTATTGAACTATTAAACAGATAGGTAGGTACTCATTAAATACGTAGGTACCTACTTAGGTACATACCTAAATAATATTTTATGGAAAGTAACAAGGGAAGAAGTTTTTATTTAAATCAACTTCATTCCTTACCCGAAAATCTGTTTTAGAAAAAGCGACACACATAAACTTCAAAAATTATAGGTACCTACCTACCTACATATTCTTCGTATATTATAAATAGAACGCTCAAAGAATTCATATTTACAGTTCTTTTGCTAGCTCTCTTTGAATTTGCTTTAAGCTCACATCTGTGGCCACTCGTCAAGGAGGGTATTTTATAAAATGTGACCCTTACTCAATTAAATAGGTTTCGTCACAGCATGAAAAGAGTGATATCAGATAATTAATGTAGAAAGCAGAAGTACGTATTTATCTGTAAAAATATATATATTTCAACCATATATGAATGATTTAGCAGGTTCCTACTTAACAAAAAGCACTTTTTTGGAAAATTCTCAACGTAGCCATTCAGTTAAAATTGAAAAAACCTCAAAAATAGACGTGGAGAAGCTCGTTTATAACAGTTGAGTAGGTACCTTAATTTAATGTTCCAGAAGACAAATTAGATTGGCTACTACTATCACATATAAATTTAATTTGCATAGTTTACGTCTTCAACCATAAACGATATTTAAAATGAAGGGTCCTAGATCAAATAATGGATTCAAAAAAATCGCTACAGGAAATCATTTTTGAAATGCTTGTTTGACATAAATTAGAGCATCAACAATTTAAGATCTTTTAAGTGTGCTCAGCAGTAGATAAAAGAGCTAAAGTGGTATAATTCTTGAAATTTGTCATTATTGCAAGATCCAACCCCATAAGTAGTTTATTTTCCATATATTTTAAGGTACTTGGGTGATAAATTGCGTGCATAAAAATCAAAGGGTATTGGGGAAAAAATTGTATTCTAGAATTTTTTTCTTCCATTTTTTCCCCGTGACACCCCATTTTAAAGATTTTTTTTATCGCTGATTTTTTATGTTGAAGCTAGGATTTTAATCTAATTTCCTTTCTCAGAGTAACTTATTGTTTTCTTTTTGCGATAAAAAATCGAATTCAAAGTTATCAGTTTATGAAAATCAAAATGTTTTTCCCTCGATCAAGTACGAGCAAATTTTCCTCAAGTTTGAGTGTCTTTTCGGAAGTTAATGGAATTTGAATTTTTTTTGTCTTAAACGTTTCTGAAAACATTATTATTCGCAAATTAGATTATCTTGCTACAATTTTGAAAATGTCGAAGTTCATAGTATCTCCTAAAGATCTGCGATGGGCAACTAACGCGTTTTTCGTATCTTGTTTTCACAGATCCGATTTATGTTTTGAAAAACGACGCCGAACGGACTGAGACGTTTCCCCCACGTACACTTTGGAGATTAATTTTAAAAACGCTGCAAATTATTTCACAAAGGTTTATTATTTTTGACATGGATATGTCTTTGCTCTGGGGGGTCAACCAAAAATTTTCGTGACGCAAAAAAATATGTCGCAATTTCTAATGATGTTCACGAACAACCAATCCGTTGCTAGGGGAATGGAACTTCCGTAGTTTTCATCGCACAGAAATCGTTCGCCACTCGTTGGAAAGCGCTTGATTTATGTGATAAATGTTCACATCTCAAGCTACCGATTTCCCACTCCTTACGTACCTGGCTACATTCCTAAACTAAGTTGATTGGACTATAAACATTTTTAATAAGCCGGTTACAATATTCTTAACGTAAAGCAATAGCATCATTTACTCCACTCAATAGGAAACATTATTATCCTGTTGACAACAGTCGACTGTAAACAACAACTCATTGTAGTGGCTTCTCTCCACAGTTATTTTCAACATTTCTATAAGTAAACCGTGTAATTTTTGTATTCGGACTCGTATTGTGAATAGCGACTTAGTGACCTGTATTTTGTGTTTATTTTGCGATTTTATTGTGTGAAAATTTGTTATAGTGAATTTTACGTCGAATATACCCGTTGATGATTTTCAAACTGTGTTTTTATTCGCATATTTCACATCGTGGCGCCCAAGTGACGGCAAGAATCTGCTACAATGGAGAAAACGCTTGCTTTGAAATCGCGAAAAGTACTTCGTGCTGCATTCACTCGGCATCACAAGACTGTTAAGGACTTGATTGATGCGAAAATGATGCTAGAAGCTCGCGCCGCTTTCAATCTACTCGTACGAGATTGGGAGAAACTGCATGAGAAGGATGCCGAAATTCTCGACCTCATGTTGAACGACGAGACGTCTGAAGAAGACATCGAAAAGGAATCGCTTTCCACGGACACGTACGCGAACCAGTTCGAAATTTTGAACATCATGATACAGGACTTCGAATCTGGTAAGCTGAATTCCACCAATACTACTCCAGTATCTGGTACAAACGTACTTGATGACTTGAGAGACGAAAAGGTCATTGGACTGTCCTCTTACAAAATTCGCACGTTTGACGGGGAACTAAAGAATTGGTTGCCTTTCTGGGGACAATTTGAATCTCTTCATGAGGACGTCAAGATTTCTCCTGTACACAAGTACCGAATTTTGTTAGGTAGTATGAAGGAGGGGACCAAGGCTCATAAAATTGTATCCAGCTTTCCACCATCCAAAGATGGGAAATCGTACGAAGCTGCTGTAAACGCCCTCAAGGAAAGGTATGCGAGGGAAGACCTTTTGATTGACGTGTACATACGCGAACTTTTAGGGGTTATAATTTCCAGTCACACAAATCCTCAGAAATTTGACCTTGACGACATGTATGTCACCCTTGAGTGTCACCTCAATTTTCTTGAAACTCTCGGCGTAACCTCCGGGAAATGTGCATCTGTTTTATGCCCACTTTTGGAATCTTGCATGCCAGCGGAATTTTTACGTGTTTGGCAAAGAACTTGTGATTCTACCAAAGTCACTGATGCCGAACAGCGACTTGAAGGGCTCCGTGAATTCATAAAGAATGAGGTTTACAGTGAACAGCATATCTCCCTGGCTATGTCGAAATTCGGTATTACTGGGAACAATGAAGGTAAACCTAAACGCGAAAATCAGGATGTTAAGAAGCGTTTGCGATCCGATGGTGTACCCACAGCCAGTAGCCTACTAACCGCCTCGTCTCAAGATGTGCCCTGCGTTTTTTGTGACAGCTCTTCTCACGGAGGGGTAAATTGTTACAAGGCTCGTGACATGTCCTTAGACCATAAATTGAAATTGATTAAAGACAAGAACTATTGTTATTTATGTCTTGAGGGAAAACATTCTTCCAAAATTTGTTCTAAGCAAACCTGTACGCTTTGTGACCGAAAACATGCTGTTATTATTTGTCCGAATTATTCTCACTGCAAGGGCAAACCGACCAAACCAGCCCATTCAGACTCTACCGCCAAGGATGTTTCAGGTGGCCAATCGACTGACACGACGTCTGTGAACATGGCGTCGAACCTGACATGTGACTCCAGTGTCTTGCTACCGACAGTCCGAGTGAAACTAGTGGGAGCTGATGGGAGCAACCGCATTGCCCGAGCCGTTTTTGACACTGCCGCACAACGGTCATACATTTTGAACTCGACGGCTGAAAAACTACGCTACAAAGTCGAAGGTCAGGAATCTCTATTTCACTCACTGTTTGGAGGTCGAAAGACAGGTATGAAACTTCACAACAAGTTCAACATTGAAGTTAGCCGCCTTTCCGATAATCATGTCCACAAAATGGAGGTTCTTGGTCATGAATCGATTTGTGGAGTGTTGCCAACCCTTCCTAAAGGCCCTTGGCTCAAGGAAATGACGTCATTTGGATTGGACCCTAATGATTTTTTGAACGATTCCGGTCCTATTGAATTGTTGATTGGTGCAGACTATGCATACTCTTTGTACACTGGTAACATTCATAGATTTTCATGTGGCTCGATTGTAAGTGTGGAAACTGCCTTAGGATGGACTATTTCTGGAAAGGTACCTCAAGCTAAGACTACGCTAGGTATGCTCACCACTACCATGTTAGTTGAAGACATGAGTGAAGCTGATCTTTGGAAGCTTGAAGTTCTAGGGATAGAGGATCCGGGGGAGAAAAGGACCGCTGCTGAAATCGAAGCTCAAGTCAAACGTGAATTTTTAGAATCCTTGAGAATAGATGAGGATAATCGCTACGAGGTGCGCCTCCCTTGGAAGGAAGAGCACCCCCCTCTCCCTTCGAACTTTAAATTAGCTAAGCAACGAATGGAATCCACGTACAAAAAACTCGAACATCAAGGACATTTGGTTGAATATCAGAAGGTTTTTGAGGAATGGCTGAGTGAAGGGGTAATTGAGATTGTACCCCAGTCTGAGAATGTTGATGGGGGACATTACCTACCACACAGACCCATTTTCAAAACCAATAGTACTACCAAAATACGCCCGGTTTTCGACGCGTCTGCCCACGAAAAGGAATCTCCTTGTTTGAACGCTTGTTTGGAAAAAGGGGGAAATTTAATTGAACAGATCCCTCCTTTACTTCACCGATTTCGATTGGGTGCTATTGGCGTTACTGGGGATGTCCGGCGCGCATTTTTACAAATCAGTGTGCATCCAACTGACAGAAATTTCCTCATGTTTTTGTGGCGGGATGAAAAAGGAAAATTGATCGTCTATCGCCACAAAAGAGTTGTGTTTGGACTTACTTCCAGCCCGTTTTTGCTGGCAGCCGTGATTCAAAATCACTTGGAACAAACCTTGGAGAAAATCAAGCTAGGTCGTTCTGCGTTCTCTGAGTCTACCGTACGTACCATGATGACCTGTTTTTATGTTGATAACGCAGTAGCTAGTTTTGACTCCAAAAAGGAACTCGAACAATTTTTTTTTTGAAGCTACTGCTATTATGGCAGAGGGCAAATTCGAATTACGCGGATGGGAATTTTCAGATTCTTCCTGTACTGAACCTGCTGAAACTCCTATTCTCGGCTTGATGTGGGATAAGAAGAATGACACTTTGAGTATATGTAAGGAACATTTGAACTCTTCAACTGGCAAGATCACTAAGAGAGTGATCATGAGAGTTGCTCATAAAGTGTACGATCCTCTCGGTTTTGCTAGCCCAGTTACTCTTTGTCCAAAATTACTCGTTAAAGAACTTTGGAAAACAAAACTGGAATGGGACGACGAGGTACCTGACGATATTCGTGCTAAATTTCTAAAGTGGGCTGATGAATTGAAACATTTGGGCGACATTAAAATTCCTCGTTGGTTACCTAACATGACGAACGTGAGCCATGCAAGCTTGCATACCTTTTGTGACGCTAGTGACTCTTCCTATGCAGCAGTAATTTTCTTACGGGTTGAGAACTCGCACGGGGTGAACATCCAGTTGGTACAATCGAAAACCCGTGTTGCACAGAACATGACGATTCCACGAAAAGAGCTGCTTGCTGCTCTGATAGGTGCCAGACTTTTCACATCTATTAGAGACAATTTTGATGCAGGTTTTGAGGAGTATTTTTGGAGTGATTCTACAACGGTACTTGCGTGGTTGAGACGTTCTGAAAGTTGGGCCCCGTTTGTATTTAGGAGAATTGATGAAATTCGGAAATTGACCCCTGTTGAACAATGGAATCACGTTCCAGGTGCCCAAAATCCCGCTGATTTACCCTCCCGTGGATGCCTCGGACAGGTATTGCTCCAGTCAAAATGGTGGGAGGGGCCAGATTGGCTGTACCTGCCGAAGTCTGAATGGCCTTCCTCTCCGGTTCAGTATGATGAGGAGCAGATTGCTGTTGAGAAGAAGAAAACAGCTGTGTCAGCGATGATTGCTACCAGCACGGAGGAAGGGACACCCGATTGGTACTACAGGTATTTTTCAAGGTACACCAAACTCATCAGAATGACGGTCTGGATCAGGAGATTTGCTGACAACTCAAGGTCCATGGGCTCCGAGTATTTTGTGAAGAAGCGAGGACCGCTTTCGGTTGAAGAAATAAGTGATGCTGAACTGAGAGTCCTTAAAATGGTGCAAAAGGAAACATTTTCTGGCCTGAAGGATGCTAAAATTTCTTCTTTACGACCATTTGAAGACCATATGGGACTAATGCGACTTAAGACGAAGATTTCTAATCGCCCTGACAGCGAAGATTTTCGTTACCCGATTTTACTGCCAAAGGGACACCCAGTGGTTGAGAGACTTGTCCGACATGTTCACGAGAGAGAATGCCACGTGGGGGTGCAAGGTTTGCTCTCCATTCTGCGTGAACGCTTTTGGGTTGTTGATGGAAGAAGAACCTTGAAGTCAGTGATTTCTGAATGCGTGACCTGCAAGCGTTATGAGTCTAAACGACTTGAGGCGCCAACCACACCACTACCTGTAGATCGTGTTCGTCAAGCTGCGGCTTTTGAAGTGGTGGGAGTTGACTTGGCAGGACCCATCTTCTTAAAGGGGCAGAAAAAATCATGGATTTGTTTATTCACGTGCGCTGTTACACGCGCTGTTCATTTAGAACTTCTTCTTTCACTTTCTACGGATGACTTTTTGCTTGGTTTGCGTCGGTTTATCGCACGAAGAGGTCGCCCTAAAAGGATCTATAGCGATCAAGGAACTAATTTTGTCGGGACAGCAAATCTATTCGAGAAAATAGACTGCAGGATGTTAAAGAAGCTGGTTTGCCCGAGTTGGATGTGATTGAATCAATAGATCTGAACAAAACTCTGTAACATCGTTTGAAGTTGAAAGAAGATTTCCGTGCAAGATTCAGGAATGAATAAGTATCTTGGTCAACTTCAGTTGAGATGTAAAACAAAGAAACACGACAAAGTCAAGATTGGCGACGTTGTACTGATTGGAAACGATCAAACGAAACGATTGGATTGGCCCATGGCCAGAGTTGTTGAACTTCTACCTGGCAAGGATGGAACTGTGCATTTGGTTCGCCTTGAAACTGCTGTTGGTTCGTGCTTGAGACCTATTCAGCGTTTGTATCCCCTCCTGGAAGCTGACATCCAAATCTCGGACCATGAAGAGCCTGGTAATCTGAACGAGCCTCAACATCCTGCTGATGCCAGTCAACCAGAGTTGACCCAACCTCCTGAACAGGAAGAAGACACCGTAATTGAAGACGTATCTGACAATCAAGATGATCCGAAGACCACTTCTAGAGGACGAATCATCAAGAGACCACAACGATTCCTTGAATAGGTAATTTATTTAGGCCCTCCCATTTTGAATTAATTTCTTATTCAAGAGATCGGTTAGCCCTTTTGCATTATTATTAGTTTGAGATATTTGTAAGTTTTCTCCTTTGGTATGATAAAATTCGAAAACTTAGGTGGGAGGATGTCATGATTGATCTCAAGTGGGTGACAAATTAGAAGCAACAACAACAACGTTTTTCCCGGGGGGTTTTACGGCTATAATTTTTGTATTCGGACTCGTATTGTGAATAGCGACTTAGTGACCTGTATTTTGTGTTTATTTTGCGATTTTATTGTGTGAAAATTTGTTATAGTGAATTTTACGTCGAATATACCCGTTGGTGATTTTCAAACTGTGTTTTTATTCGCACATTTCACACGTTGTTTTGTTGGAATTAGTCGGGATGCGGCCCAGGGAAAATAAATTAAATTATTTCATTTATTGTTTTATTTGATAACGTTTCGTCCTCTTACTGAGGACATCTTCAGATCTTGGTGTGTCCAGGAAAAAATTTATAAACATCCGAATATAACGGATTTGTCAAATAAAACAGTGGCTCACCAAGTCAACTCAATGTCAAGAAAGCAAGATCTGAAGATGTCCTCAGTAAGGGAACGAAACGTTATCAAATAAAACAATAAATGAAATAATTTCATTTATTAATGAAAAATCAGGCTATCATGAAAATGATAGCGCCTGTATTGGAGAAATAACTTTAATAGTATGTATAGTATGCTTATTGTGTCTCCAAGAATAATAGAATAAATTCTTTATCCTACATTTCGTCGCCTACAGTCCAAAGTTAAAGGATTTTTTTACAACTCTCGAGGACAACGGTTATGAAAACCCCAATCAAAGACATATCCATGTAAGCATTCCATCCTTGTAAAGCAGATAGTGGAACTCGTTTACGAGTTTATAAGTAGGTATGTAGTTTAACAACATTTCATCATTTTCAATTGAGTATGATCGTAGTTTTAGTTGGCTTGCGTACGTCATAAGGCCCGTCCCTCCTCGGCGTGTCCTATTTCGAGTTGCCACAACCTATACTTCTATAATTATATACGCATGTTTATATTTCTCGATTTGAGCTCCTATCTATTCAAATAGTTATTGCCTTAATAATATCATTATCTAAGTACATACGAAAAGTCGAGAGGGAGAGATTAAATATGTGTAGGAAAAGCATTGGTATTAACACACTAATATGACCTAGAAAAAAACATATATTCATGCCTCAAAGGAACGCCGTAAAAGCAATAAATATCCATTCTCCTACACCCCTCTGCTACGCCCCTGGTCACCCCAGACACCACAAGGTGCCGCGGCGAATCCTCTCACTCCACCCCCCGCTCACGAACCACCGTGACCCCCTGCCAGGCGTGCGTGCGTGCGTAAGTCTGACACTCAAAGCCTTGAAAAAGACAATTTTTCGCCCGTTTTTGGCCCATAGCATCTATGCGAGTAAAGCGATCGGGATGGTTAAACGTTAGGACCAACTAGACCCCAAATGGAGTCTATGTGCGAAAGAACGGGTTTTTAAAGTCAATTCTTAGGCCTTTTATTTTGGATTCTATTTAGGCCAAATTTGGATTCTACGCACCTTGAAACGTAAAGCGACAAAGTTTGAGGGGGGGTCAAGAAAATTTTTCGCTACACGATCACATAGGCTTATTATTGGAAATAATAAACCAAAAACCAATTTAAAGTCCGAAAGGCCTTTTTTGTAAAGTCTGATTCTTTTTACTAAGTTCATAAAAGTTGTATTTTAAATTTATAAGGTTTTGAGTTTTTCTTTTTTCTTTTAACCCTTCATTTCACAACCCTGGTAAGATTATGCATAGTGTCTTGGAACCGGGGAACATTTATGGACAACTGTGGAAACTTGTTTTCTAGGCTGAGAAATAGAAGAGAAAAACTTGAGGAATATTTTCATGAAAATTTTAGGGACAAAATAACATAATTTTCAGAAAATGTTCCAATTTTACTCAAATTACTCGAAAAAATGTTATGAAAAATTGTTGGGAGAGACGGAAATTCGTTCATACAATCATGCTCTTGCCATTTGTATCCAACTGAAGTATAAATCATGAGGATATTGAAAAAAAAAAGTCGTTTGGGGGAAAAATTAACAAATCATGCTAAAAACGACGTTTTTGCACAAATATACGATCCTTTGCTTTGATATAGCCGACTACAAAACAATAATTTCGTTCATTTCTTTGTGAATGAGCTCTTATGTCAAGTACCAAACAGACACTTGTCCAATTTGTTTATATCCACGAGTTGAAGGAAAAAGGGTTGTAAATGTTATAATAGGTGCCTTATTGAATAGTACCTGTATATTAATTATTTAGCAGGTACCTATGAATTTCAGGAAAATACTTGAATTGATATAGGTACCTACTTGAAAATAAAGTTATCAACGACATAACCAAATTCTATAAGAAACCTCATGAAATAAAGAATTACTTATTATTAGGATAGTAGGGAGTACCTGGATAGCTAGGTACACACAAAAAAATACCTATACAACGTTCAAAAAAGATTTTCGCTCAGTTAAAATAACAAATAATGGTGGTAGTTAAACAAGAGTAATTCGAAAAGTTTGACTTACCATCAGCTCTCACTACATCCTGCATGACAGCACAGGAGAATAGTACAAAAGTTGACAGGATGTTTATGACTCGCATTTTCTTTGGTAGCCGATATTGAGATACGATGAGATACTCGTAGGTTATTGCACACCACGTGCGGAAGGCTAACTGAAAATTTTTCATAAAACTTGCCACTGAGTAGTAACCTGCTAAATTCTACTAGGATGGTATAGGCGTACTGATTTTTGCTTTTATCGGAAACGTCCGACGCAATAAGCTGAGTAACTCCAAGAAGAATTATAACTCCAAGATCCGGCTGATCCTGGGGAATAACTTCCCTATAGCGAGTCAATAGTAGAGGGGGGAGCACACGTCAACAAGGTCAAGTAAATTAAACGCCGGGTCAAGTTATCACGCCTCAACCTTTGGGTTGTCCGTTTGTCCGACCTTATTCTTATAAACTATATAAAAGATGCAAAACACATTTATATCTAGATATCTCTGAGGAAATACATGTATACAGAGAGAATAGAAAGAATCAGAGAGGCCTTTCGTGTAAGCGAGTGGAAGAGTGCTCAAATCCCTTGAGCATCAACTTCAAACAAGCCCCTGTCCCAGAACCTGTATTTCGATCTTGTTCCTATTTTTCTCGGATAGGGTCCGCTCATCAGTTGGAATAGTGATTAATTATTAACTTTAAAGATTGCCAGATCCAATTCTGAGAGTTTCAACACTAACCAGGCATTTCAACGATGAGTTCTATAATTTTCATATATAGCATTCGCACTTTGAATTAAACCTTTCGCGAATTGAATTAAACTTTCCGCAAAATGAATTAAATTTTTCGCTAATTGAATTAAACTTTTCGCAAATTGAATTAAACTTTCCGCGAATTGAATTAAACCCACATACGTGAAAAGGTCAATAACATTAAGAAAGGAACACTGATTCCTCCCTGTTGCTTGGTAGGTACCTACCTAAGTTCTTCTCATAGCACGGCTCAGCATTTGTGCAGATTACGGGATATGTTTCTGCTGCTCTTAGAAGTCTTCTTAATAATGACTATAAATTGTAAAAAATGTCAACTATAGATAGACGTTGCGAGCACAGTTTGGATATTAATAAATAAATAATTTACCTTCAGATTAACTTCATGGGGTGTTGGATCATGTTTAAATCTACACTTTTTGTGCTTCACTTGCATGACTTGTTACGATAAATACATTTTGTTGAAGTTTTAAATTTCGTCTTGATTAAAACAACAGATACGCCTAAGGTCAATTCGCAGAAAGTTTAATTCAATTTGCGAAAAGTTTAATTCATTTTGCGGAAAGTCTAATTCAATTCGCGGAAAGTTTAATTCAATTCGCGAAAGGTTTAATTCAAAGCGCGAATGCTATAATTGGGCTGAACAAATAAACTAAAAATGTGTAAATTAAAATGCAAAACTCGGTTATAGCGGAGTTGGAGAGATCTACCATTGTTGGTGTTCCAATCGATTTAGCGTGAAAAAATACGTAGAAACCGACCCCAAACTCTTAAGAGTCATAGAGGGTAATTTTTCAAGAAAACCTGTCTCCGAAAGTACTTCTAATAGTGGACTCTAATTACAATAACTTCTGACCTAAATATAATTGCAATTACAATTAATGTAACTGCTGGTAATTTAAGTAATCGTGAGGTGTAAAGTGCCAATGTTCATTTTTCGAAGCTAGCTCACCTAAAATTTGTCTAAATAACCCATGTAATTGTAATTAATTATCGATGTAAATAATTACTGCCAACTCTGTCATAGGCACATAACCGCGAAAAGTTTTTTCTAGTTTTTCCAAGGGGCGACACTTTTTAGAGGAGATGAAATTTTCTGATGAGCTAACTACCTCGTCCATGGCCTAAATGTAGAACACAGCATATCATCATGGTACGCTTCTAAACAACTGCCACGAAAATAGTAGGTAGATACCAGTAATTATACTTCGGTAATTTCCGGAAGAGATTGTTTACTGGCAGCAGTGCTCCGTCGGCAGAATTCGGAACTAGTTTTAAAAGAAACTAAAAAGTTTCTCGCGCTATCATATTGGCCCCACTGGGCCCCACCAGGCATCCCCACTTCACCAACATGGCGAACCATTGTTTGTTCCGCGTTGGCACGTGTTTCTGGACTAGTACGCGTTATCTGCTCTTTTAGTAATTTTTTGTGTTAATTTTAGTAGTTTTGTTTTTTAAAAGTGTTCGTTTATACTCGAGGAGTGTTCTTTTTCGTGTTTTTGGTTCGCAATGTCGGACAAAAGAAGAAAGAAGAGATCTGCGGAGACCGCCGATAACTACGGCGACATGGATCCGCTTCAGCCGAACGGTCGAGCTTTCTCTAACCAAACGGTCGGAGAACTATCTTCTCATGCAAATGCTGAGAAAAAGCAAAAAACGGAAGTGACTGATGTTCACCCGAATCCGGCTACTCAATCGAGTAGAACTGATGTGACAAACCCCGACTTCGGGCGTCATTTTTCCCGGTGCAATAAACCGGATGAAAACGAAAGGCAGCCAATTTCCGATATGGAATCTGATGAAGACACTGCCTCTACTTCTTCAAAACTTTTTGAAGGTTTTGGGAATGACGACCATTCCGATAATTTCAGTGGATCGGGGGACGAGGATGAAGGAATTACATCAATCCCATCCGAAATTCCGCCATTACCGGATGCTATTCGACAAATTGTCGATCAAGGTCAGCAGGCAACCCCGCCACCTATTCGCATTCATTCACACATAATCTCAACTTGGGAAACCCAAATGAGGCAAGGCCTATCTTTCGAATTTTATAAGCGTTTAAACACAAAATACGATCCATCAGCGCATTTTCCTACTCTCAAACCACCTAAATTGGATGAGGTTATCGAAGATGTGGTTCCAAACACTGCTAGAAGAGCCGATGCTTCGGTCGCTACCACACAAAGTTTTTTTTCCAAAGCCCTGATGGGTGTCGGGGAAGCCATGACCTTCCTCACAGACGATCAGTTGGGAGAACCAGGAGTACGGGACAAATTATTTGAAATACTTTGGAACACATCCTCTTTGCTGTGTGCAGGATTTTACCGAACGTCTATGTCCCGAAAGGCAAAGGTTACCACATGTTTCAAGTCGAAATATAAGCAACTGGCAACCAGGTCAAAGATTGGAACGACCTATCTATTCGATGGTAAGGCAGAAGGTTGGGTACGGAGAGCCCAAGACGCTTCGAAAGCGGCTAGAATGGTGTATAGGCCTCGTCAACCGCCTCCCAGAGTACAGCCCGAGTCAATGATTGTCCAACCATCCACCTCTGGCTATCAACGATCGTCTCAATTTCAAAACTCGGGAAACGCTCAGCGGTCCGCAGCAAGGAACTCCCGGCCACAAGCTGCATCGAAGGACCGACGTCAGGGAGCGAAACCACACCCTACAACCTACAACCCCAAACAACACCACCAGCGACATTAAATCAGGTAAGTCATGCAGGGCGTTTAGTCTGGTTTGCGAAAAAATGGTTATCAATACCAGTCTCACAGCAAGTTTTCGAATGGGTAAATGGGTATAAAATACCATTTTTGTCGGACCCTCCCCTTTCCGAAGCTGCCTCTATTCATATTTCGGATCAAGTACGGGATATTGCGACAATGGAGACAAAAATCCAGGACTTGTTGAGACTGGAAGCAATTTCAGAAATTCCTTCGTCAACTTGGGTATTTCTTTCTCCAATTTTTCTCGTACCGAAACCTAATGGCTCGGCTAGATTCATTTTAAATTTAAAAAAATTGAACGAATATGTGGCCGTTAGTCATTTCAAACTAGACGACTACCGGTCAGTTCTTCACATATTGGAGCCTAATATGTATGGGGCCTCCATAGACTTGAAGGATGCCTATTATTTGATTTCCGTTGTCCCGGAGGATCGAAAATTCTTGGCATTCAAATTTCGCAACAAATTTTATTGGATGAACGCTTTACCTATGGGACTTGCATCTGCCCCTTATTGTTTTCATAAAGTGCTACGGCCTGTAATGGCCTGCTTGAGGGAAAAGAAGGTTACGATCATAAATTTTTTGGATGATTGTCTAGTTTTGGCTCGTACTAGTAGCGAATGTGTTTTGGCCCTAGAAACAACCTCTAAGTTACTTACCAGTTTGGGATTCGTTATTAATGAAGAAAAAAGTGTATTTGAACCATCCAAATCATTCACATTCCTAGGTTTCGTTTTCGATTCGAGTAAAATGACCATATCCCTTCCTACTGAGAGAAGACAAAAAATATATTCAATAGTAAGATCGAAGTTGCACAACCCGAACGGGTCTATCCGCAATTTAGCTTCCTTGATAGGAACATTGGTAGCATGCATACCGGCAATTCCCTACAGTCAGTTGTATATTAGGTCGTTGGAGCGAGATAGATACCTAGCCTTATTAGAAAATAATGATAATTACAACGGGATCTGTTGTATATCGGAGCAGTCACGGCGGGATCTCCTTTGGTGGGAAGTAGCTCTTGAAGAACCTCATTCCAAAATTCGCTCGGATGGTCATGACTATGTTATTTTTTCAGATGCTAGTGACACAGGTTGGGGGGCGGCCTGGGACGCACACCGTACGTGTGGTTGGTGGAAAGAAAGTGAAAAAGGCGTCCATATTAATGAAAAAGAATTGCGCGCTGCCAAGCTGGCATTAGAGGTTTTTGCAAAAAATTGGCGTGACAAAACCATTCTTCTGCGAGTGGACAATGGTACAGCTGTGGCAATTTTAAACAAATTTGGTAGTGTGCGATTTCCCCACCTCCATGTAGTGGCAAAACAAATATGGTCCTTTTGTGAAGCCAGAGGCCTGTGGCTTCAGGTGTCATATATTAATACCAAAGAAAACGTGGTGGCTGACTTCGAGTCACGCCGGACAATTTCCACTGGGGAGTGGGGACTGTCACGATCCTATTTTACGATAATAATCAAAACCTTTGGAAAACCGGAAATTGATTTGTTTGCCTCAAATGATCTACACCACTGCCAAAAGTTTTTTTCTTGGCAGCCCCAAGCGGAAGCGGCAGGGGTTGACGCATTCACTTTTTTCTGGGGAAACTTTTATTTTTATGCCTTCCCTCCTTTCTCGCTGCTGTCCCGAGTAATACAGAAAATCAGGGAGGATAAGGCTAGGGGTATCGTTGTCGCTCCAGCATGGCCTACCCAGCCATGGTTTTCCTCCTTCATGAATTTGGCTGTCTCAAAAATACTGTATTTGGGCCCTAATAGAGATTTATTGTTTTCTCCTTACAGCTCACAGGACCATCCCTCGTCACAAACGCTCACCCTAATGGTGGCGACCTTATCCGGAGAGGATTTATGAAGAGGGGCCTTTCTCCAGACGTTGTAGCCACACTCTGCAATTCGCTTTCACAGACCACCTTGAAGCAGTATGCTTCCTCCTACAATTTATGGGTAACGTTTTGTACATCAAATCTCATTAACCCACTAGATGTTACAACTCCTATAGTATTACGATTTTTCCAGCATTTGCTGGACACCACATCACAATCTTACAATTCTTTTAACACTCACCGCTCTGCGCTTGCTTTACTTGCTGAGTTTGATCTGGCCCAGGATTACCTAATCAAGCGCTTTATTAAGGCCATTTTCCGCCTCCGACCTCCGGCGGCTAAATACAAATATACCTGGGACCCTCAAGTGGTTCTTCAGTATTTCGTAACAGTGACTGATGACTCCCTTGCCTTCCGAGCCAAAAAACTAATTGTACTACTCCTGTTGGCCTCGGGACAGCGCATGCAAACCATTCACGCAATTGAAAGGTGTAATATTGTCTTTTCTGATTCTGGGGTAACTATCTATATTCCTAAATTACTAAAAACATCTAGACCGGGGGCCACAGCCCCCACCATCTCTATTCCTCAACTTCATTCCCAACCACTCATTTGTGTACCGTCTAACTTGAAAAGATACCTAGCTGATACTAACAGTTTGAATCAGTCTGCACTTTTTGTTACCCTAAAAAAGCCTTTCCAACCTGCCACGATCCCCACATTGAGTAGATGGGTAAAGGAAATTTTAAAATCCGCGGGGATCGACGTATCTGTGTTCTCATCTCATTCAACACGGCATGCAGCTGTCTCAGCAGCGGCTCGTAGGGGGGTCGCAATAAACACTATCTTTGACGCGGCTGGCTGGTCGCAAAATTCAAATATGTTTCAAGCGGTTTACAATCGTCCTTTGTGTTCACAGGCAAACTTCGCTGCTGCCGTTTTGTCGACCTAATACTGGGTCAATTTGTCTTGGTCTTCACACATTTTTGGTTGTTGTACATTTAATACATTTGCTACTGAGTTAATGCATTCTTTGCATTATTGCATGCTTTCGTCTAACAATGCATTTCTGCTAACATCGTTAGCATCTATCGTTCAATATTCGTTCCTTTCTACTAATATGTACTGATAACATGTGTTCAACTTTACATGTACCAAAACTCTTTGTAACTTTATTTCGTTTGCCCATTGGCATTTAATGGTCTAATTATAGGCATACATTACACCCGTTCATTCGCATTTATGTTCATAATTTCTCTTCCCTATCATCAGTTAGTGCTACTGATCGTTCATAGGACATGATCATAATTATATTCGTGATTTGACCTTCAGTTCAGAGGCGGTGTGACGCCTACTTCTATGGCATAAAGTACTGGGAATTGTTACTTGTCTGATCCGAGTGTACAATTTATTAGCCTATTGACCAGGGATAGTAATATTCTTATGTTTGGTAAAGTGTTTGATATAACTTATTCTTATGGTGCTTCGATGCTAACTATTCTTCTTTCATGGAAAAAGGGGAGGGGGCATAATGGGTATGAGGCCCATGCCGAGGTTGTGGCCATGTTTGAAGAATAAGAAAACAGGAAACAACGATTGGGAGGTGGTGGGAGTCGCTGAGGAGTCAAAATTTGCCTGTCCCTGGGTTTTCCCCTTGGTTTTCTTGTTGTCACACTTGCTTTCCCTCTTGCTTAGTGCTGGTGGATATATCTTTGAACATCTGCCAGTAAACAATCTCTTCCGGAAATTACCGAAGTATAATTGAACAATCAACTTACCTTTCAGGGAAAGTCGATTGTGATTATATTAGGTAATTGGAGGAAGAGATTGTTACAGTCCCACCCAAGAGTTGTTACCCGACCCCAGATATCCACCAGTAAATTTATTTTCCTTCTAACTGCAATGGTTCGCCATGTTGGTGAAGTGGGGATGCCTGGTGGGGCCCAGTGGGGCCAATATGATAGCGCGAGAAACTTTTTAGTTTCTTTTAAAACTAGTTCCGAATTCTGCCGACGGAGCACTGCTGCCAGTAAACAATCTCTTCCTCCAATTACCTAATATAATCACAATCGACTTTCCCTGAAAGGTAAGTTGATTGTTCAATTAAACTGTACCACACCCAGAGCGACTCATTTCCAAATTTGACGTCAGTTAAAAGATTGATTGTTTATTCTTTATGCCCAATTTTGTATATTTTTGGGGATGAAACTTGGTCCATAAGGAATCAGAGAGAACTCAGATTGTTCCCAATTCGATTCATCGAGAAAAATTACCAGGTAATCACTTTCAAACCGATCACTACATACAGGGTCATTTTTTATTTTAAAGAATCCCTTGATTATACATAAAACCTGATTTATAACCAGTAAACGTAATTTTTGGTCAAAATCATACAAGTGAAAATTGATTTGAGTGCACTATTGAAAAGCGAAGGTCTCGAACGAATTTCTCCATACCTAAAGCGTGATTTGTTTTTTAAGGGATAAGTATATTAGCTATACGAAAAATTAATGATTTTCCTACGAATGTAGGGAATCACTACAAAGCACAGATGGTGAGGGTCGAGCAGTTCCCGGTGACGCTCTAACAAGCAGCAAAATAGAAGCTGTTTTCAAAGCTGTCTCCATTGTGCTGGTAGCAGAAACTTGCATCCTAGAGTATGGTGTCCCAACCCTACTCTACAGTATCAAGGTCAAAAGAAAGCAGCAGAAAGAAAGAATAGAAAGCACACCAGAACTAACAGTCCATTCCACCGATTTTTGCTCCCCAAATTCGGTAACATTCTAGAGGGTGAATTCATATTGCCAACTTGACCTACCTATCTAAACTATTGTTGATTGAGGGAAAATTAAACAAGCATGAAAGAATCATAACGCTGGTGTGTATTTACAAATCGGTGACAATCGTTGTCCACCAAGTGTGGAGGCAAGCCACGTGTCTTTCACTACAGAAAGTAGAAGAGAGTCAACGTTGAAAGAAGTATTTAAATTTGTGTGGACTCCTCTGCCCATCCCATCTATAACCAAGAGGTCCACGTCTTTACAGGCATCCGCAAGTTGAACGTCAATGAAACTGCAAACAACAATGAATACAAATTCCATCAAAAAACACCGTTTTGGGATAGATTTTGCGTTTGGATCAACAACATTGGTAGTAAAAATGAGGGAGAATTATAATTTCTACATTTATGGAAGTAGTAAATACGAAGCTGCTCTGTGTGCACTGGATAATTAATCTAAATTTAAGAGGGAAACACTTTTCATTGTCATTGAAACTATATAAACCCCATCCGAATAATGACAGCGCACAATGGGGCTCTGAACTAATAAGTTCCGCCGCTAAGGGAGAAAGACCCAAGGACAATGGAGGTTGACATGACTTTCACCTTGTTGATACCTTGCATCACCCCTTTCCGTTCTACGATTCGTTCCCTGAACCATCAATCTCACTAATACAGCTCAAAAATGAGAATACAAGTATACTATCAATAAATAAATTAGGTATTGTAATGAAGAAATACACAAACAAACCAAAAATCCGGCAAAAAACTAAAAGAACTCGCGTCCGTCACGACTGCCCTTACAGGCAACAAAAGAAGAGAAAACTGGTAAGGTCCTTGTTTATGTGCAGCGCTATATATCGAGCCCCATTCTCTATACCAAAGAAAATAGAAGCCGCTATTGAGACATGAAAGGATTCCAATCCACTGGTCTCTCTAGAAAAACTTTCAAATTTGCAAATCTTCGATGTCCTTATTTTCCGAACATCTGAATTTCTAATTTCTTGACACTTCCTATACTATGGAAAAAATAAGTCGTATCAGAAAAATCGATTATGACGTTATTGAGGTACTAGTGTTATGTTCAGAAAAACTCTCGCACCTCGCACTCGAAGAGGTTTGATTACATTTCAAAACTGAACAAAACAAGGCCTTTCTGTCCTTTAACTGTTTGATTACATATATCGATAGCACAGTGACTAGAAACTTGGTCATTCTCAAAAATTTCTCTCTGGCATTGGAAAAGACATGAGTTAGAACTCTGTAAAGGTATAATTTATTCTGGAGCCGTTACATTCGTCAGAAGGACCCAAACTTCAATATGTAATCTCTCTCGAGCCAGGCTCTAAACATCTACACTTCTCACTCACTGAGTCAAAACACACAATGCTGCAACTTGTTTCAGTGAGCAACTGCTGAACTAGCAGCCAGCAGTTTCACTCCTTCGTTTGTCCAACCCCGATTCAGCCGAGATGGCAGATATTTGATTCCGAGGAATATTTGCGATCAAGGAAAGCTCCTGCAGTCAAAGAGGTTTTACTATATTGGTCTCAGTAGCAGAATGGATACAGTCTTTCCAACGCTTTCTTTGGGGGGCCTATAAGCCTATAAAAGAGGGCCAATAGTTCACACCTGAAGGTTTAAAAGTTACGAGTTATCATTCATGTTGGACTAATTAGCAATTCCATTAGCTCTTACATGTGTTCCCTAGATTTGCCTCTACTCCCCCCTCTCTCTCATGTAGCCATCTCTCCATGTTCCTCACTCACTTTGTAGTGCACTCGATTCGAATAAACTTATATCTACCGTTCAAAAAGTTTTATTCAGTATCCAAGTGTCCCAATTTTTAATAGGTTATGGGCCCAGGACTGTACATTACTTATTCTTTCGGATTACGGATTGTTTTGTGAAGTAAAGTTGTCTGGTGCGGAAAACCGCGAACGGAAAATTGGTGTGAGGAAGTGGCTTGGAAGTTGGAGCTGAAATGGCAACTCACATGGTGGTTCCCGGTTTGAAACCCTTCAATGGAACAGGCTTCGCACGATGGGCTTTTTGTATCAAGTTACAGTTGGAACAAAACCAAGCTTTCGAAGTTCAAAAATTCAGTGTAGGAACAAAATAAGCTAAAAAGCTGACTCAGCTGATTAGAATGGTTTCACAAGTTGTAATATTTATTTGTAAACCACACCCAAAGACATCCTATTCCAATTTTTAACATCTCAAGTTGAACAGGAATCTAATAAGCTTCAGAGTTCACTTGCTCGTGATTCCTCAAGATGAAATTATACACTACTGCACTCAGAGCAGGAAGGCTCGTTCTGTAGTTCAGCATCTTTAGTTGAATAGGAACAAAGTCAGTTATAGGTATATAGAAGCTGTACCCCTTCGCTTCTCTTGCACATCTTACTGTATACCCAACATCAATATTATATGTTTGAAAAAAAAAAATATATATATATATATATATATATATATATAATTTAATTTTAATTTACGAGATTTAATTTATATATTTTTTTTATATAATCCTTTTGGTAATATAAAGATTTGATGGACAGGTAGATCAAAATTAGTTTTAAAAATATGTTTCAGAGATTGGAATACGAAGTGCAAATTTAGATGCCGTGCTGGAATCAAACCCGAGATCTTCTGCTCAACAGCTTTTAATGCTAACCACTTGACCATAATAGATGTTATCAGATTATGAACAATCACAGTACTTTGCTACATCTTGGAGCATGATCGACATCCACCATCGCGTTTCCAGACCAGCATTGTTGCAGTTAATATGGCGTTTTGAATATAAATTTGTGAAGTTCCTATCTTTATGAATAAAAACTGCTCGGCTCAACCCATCAAAATATTTGAGGTATCGTTGAATTTGTTATCGAAAGTTCTTCACGTGAACCCACTCCATCCACATTTGACGTGAAATGTTCTACGCATGTCTTGTTTTCCTTAATTACAAACCTGTTTGCCTGGGTGACGTCGTTAGGGCAAACCAAGTTCTCGACGAAGGAGTAAGCCTAGAGGATCGTAATAAAGCCTAAGTGCTATTCCGTAACTTGCTTGTTAATTTGCACCCACCCGCACGGAAATTGGTGTAACTGTTTGGACACTTCTATAGGACAAACTCATTTTCTCTTTCATTGTATAAATTTATGTATAGGGATACGTTGCAGATATATAATACCAAAATTTATGTATCAAAACTCACCCTAGGTCCAAACAGACACTACTTTTTGAGATTTCCATCAGACTAAGAGTTCCTGCTGTCAACGCCCCATTGAAAACTGTTGAGATTGAGGCAATTTGTTTCATAACCTTAGTGAGTTCTGAATGTGTGACGTCATTCAAGACAGGTTCTCGATTTGAACATAGAATAATCTGAAATGGTAAATAACAGGGCTTTGAATTATTTTACGAACAAAAAATTGTTTTGGAAACAACATCGGTAGGTAGGTACTAATATCTTTAAAAATGTAATGATCAAGAAATTCAATTTCAGAACGTACATTTAAGTTATAATTTAAAAAAGTAATAAAATCGACCATAGGTAAGCACTTGTTATTAAATCAAGGAAACAGCAAGGTACCTACTTGCTTACCAAATAAAAAGGTGGGTTTGTATTAATAAACTTACTGGTTTCTCAATACTTACTTTGGTACCTCTTTTCAAAAGCTCCCGAGTGAAAGGTAAGATTCCAATTATTAAATCGAAGCCAAAATTATCAACAAAGATTAGCGCCTTGTTATGAGGAGGTCCTTCCATTCGCTTCACCCATTTGTCCAAATCGTCATAGAGCCAAGGTCTACCTGAAATCACAATGAGTAGGCTTTCACGGAGAAAGAAGAGACTTGAGTTGAACAAAGAAAGTAAGAAATTTGTGTGGACGTTTTAATTTATTGAGGTACCTCCATAAATGCGTCAACACTAATTTGTAACTCAATCAAATTGTACAATCAATTACCTGCTGCCAAAACCGAGCATACCCAGTTAACATTTATGAACCTAAAGTTCTTCATGAAAGTTTAAACTGGGTATCGTCAAGTGTTAGACGGCACAACTCGAATGCCTTGGGGAGTATGCTCGAAATGCTGTTACCACCTTGATCCCTTCAATGTATTGAGTGCATTATTATCATTATTGTTTTCAAGACCCTGGGAGGGACAATCAAGGACCTTTTCCTGCACAATCTGCACACTGGTTCACCTATGTAGGCTCCAATCCTGTTCAGATGTTTTCTGAAGCACCATACCCAGTTACCACTCCCAATAAGAGTCTCAATTTTCTCCTACAGACATTAAGGGCCACTGTAGTCCTAAAATGACTGGGTGCAATCATTACCAGCATTTTATGTTTCTATTTCAGGCGTTTTCCTTATGCCATTTGTGTTTCTTCTTTATCCGAACCCACAAAGTGATTTTTACTGAGCATCTTGCTATGCCTATCGAGGCTCTCAAGCCAAGAGCTGAGAAATTTATTTTGAAAAACATGCCTTTCAACATAACTGTATTCTAACTTCTTATTCTAAACACCCTTGTAGGAAGCCGTCATAAAGAACTTATTAAACTATCTAAAAAGCCACATTTCCCTGTATTCCAAATAAAGTTGTTTACTTGGAAGGGTTTCAGCTGCTTCTTTATATCCGAATTTGCCGGAGGAGATCAGAGCAGTGGCTTCGGTTGACCCCCAGTCAAACAGGTTACCAATTAGAATTGAAGTCACTAGTTCGTAATGCCTTTCAGATGGCGGAAGCTTATCGAGAGTATTGAGTCTTTCCTTAAAAAGGCCAAGAGCTGAACGAGCTTCAGAAGTTTTTATCTAGAATTGAAAGGAACTAATCAAACATGCAAATAGTGCAATTTTATAAAATGCAACTTATAAAATAATTTACCTTCACAGCTAAATGAGACATTTTAAGCACCAAAGCATCAATAGTGACATGAAGTAAATTAGGTATATATTAGCTAACTTTCTGATAGATCCCAATCAATCCCAACTCTTTGGAACATTGGTCGACAGTGTCTAAGATGATACGCATGTTCAGGTTTCCAAAAACACTGAAAATGTTAGTAAAATAACATGAATTATTATTTAAAACAGTCCTGTAGATTGACAAATCTATGAAGAACCCGTATCCAATCTACGTCCACTACTCGATGAATTACAAAGTAAGAAACTTACAATGGTATGTCCTTGAGTAACTGGAGACGTAACATCATTTGCTGTGAATAATGGGTTATCATAGCTTTGACAATGTTATCACATGTATCATTAAGCATTCTTTCTGATGACTTAGTTGTGTTTCCTTCCATACACCGAAGCCAATAAGCCCTGAAAGTATAAGTCAAAATAAAGGTAGATCTGAAAATTAGTCTGTTGGCCTCATGAAACTCTCAGCAATTTAGTCAGGAAAAGTGCTCATATAGTTAGGAAAACTTAAGGGATTTTGAATTAAAACTTACCGATATTCGTCTTTTACATAAATGTTCTGCACATCAGGTGAGTACGTTTCAGGATCGGTAAGCAACGGGCAGCAAGTGACTGTGGTGCCCAGGGAGTCCAATACAATCTGCATGAACTTGGTTCCGCTAAATGAAATTTCTTTCCCAAACATCCCAGACCCTAGGAAGAAGTTTTCCTCCCAGGAGTGGTTGAAATCTTGTAAAAACAGGAAGGGCGGAGGATTCAATGTGCATGAATAGTAAATCGAAGTTAGCAGCATGATACACTGACTGGAGAATGTAGGAAGACCAGTATCCTCCGATAAACATAAAAGATAGCTGACGCCTCACTAAGCAGGGACTACAAACGATTAAAAAAGCTGAAGCATTAGAGGTTAATTAGTAGACTAAATTATACTACTTGTAAAACTAATTCAAAATAAAAAATATTCATAAGTAGATGGAACACGAAGAGAACTTAGTATTACCTTTCTGTTGGATGAGTGCAAGATTCTTCATGAGAGCACCGAGTGAAGATAGGTAGCCTTCATGTCTCAGAAAAAGAGGTTTGGAACTGTTTTGGGACCAAAATCTAAAAGATATGTCCAAAATATCGTTGCATAAGCTGTCGTTTGACGATCCTTCAACGAAAACCACCTAAGGAATTTAATTAAGTACACGATAAAACCAGATTTTAGTGATGTTAAAGATAGATAATAGATAATAGAAGAATAATTCACTCAGTTGCAGTACAACAATAATTCTTGTTTTGTTTTAAAGAGTATTACATACAGATACAAAACAATCAACAACAACTTTCCTAGATCTGAATTACCTCGACTTACAAAGTAGATACATTCTCAAAAGAAAACGTGCAATTAATAAAAAACCAGATCATGTATCCCTCATCCTACTTGAATTGAGAATAAATTAATTATTACGTAAAACAGGTTGGTACTTATTATGTCAACCTTTTCAATATGATGGAGATTAGCGTACACAGCTGCGAGCTGCCCTATGTTGTTTAACCACGTCCACAGTAAATTCCAAGCTACTTCTGATCTGTCTCCACTAGAACCTAGAATAGAAGTTTTGATGATCAAAAAATATTAACCAACTCGTACATGAAATCCACGTGAATGCCACTAATATAGAATTAACCATTTATCTTTCATTTAGATGCCAGGCCAATGTAAAAACGCTGTAAATTATTACACTAAGGCGCATCATTTCCTTATTGAGCTACCCATTCAATAGGCCGAAGGCGCAGTGTGACTCCGAAATCGCGACATCTTTCAAATAAGGGGTTACAAACCAGTTAATTTGAAATCAGAAGAAGATGAGGGATATGAAATTAATTTTTAAGAAGGGAGGAATTTGAGATTTCAGCATCTTTTTGACGACCTTCTGAAGGACGAGAGGAAATTCTTTATGTACTTCAGAATGCTGCAAAATAGAGAAGAGGTAGGAACACCAAGTTTCGTCAAGTTATCTATCCCACCAGAAGAAAGACTGACGACGTGCCAGGGGTAATATAATAGATGTATAACTACCTACAATAATAAGAATTTCTAATTTTCCATCTTCTTTTAATTGCCTTTTTACGAGAACGAAAGTTCTTGAAATTCTGAGAGTAAATGAATCATTAACACTTAATGTTTTTTATTTAAAAAAAAGAAAGAAAAAAACTATTGCAGTGGCACTCTAAATATATGCAGCATGATTGTGTGAGCCCAAGTGTCTTCAGCTTGATGTTTTTTTCTTTTTTGTGTGCTTTTGGTTGGATGGAGGGTTGGGGCTGGGCGTTTAAAAGGGGATTAGAAGGTCACTACCATGTGATAAGGAAATACTTGTCGTGCTGCAATAGCACCAAAATTTCTATAATATTACTATGATATCGAGATGTAAGGAGAAATGAATAGGTACTCAGATTTAAGGCAATTGTTTCTGGTTTATTCACGGAAGTAAGATGTATTGCTCCAGAGAATATCAAGGGGGGTTCTAACGAACCTTGAGAAGAAGTACGTTCATCACCAGCTTCCCATATTTCTGTTCTGGGGTTTTTCTACGCCTACAGAGCAGTGTTACCGAGCTAATTACAGCAGCAGCTACCTTGCTCCAGGCATCATAATTGAAATTTTACGTAAATAATGAGCAATGAGGCTCTTTTCGGTATGAACTCATTTGACTCTTTTGACATACCTCACTGATGACCGATGACAGGAATATATTCTTTTGACATTTGACTCTTTTCACGATCTCCCGAAAATAGTGCCTATTCTGTAGAAACATACCAACCTAATTTTGATGGAACTTGACAACAAGCGTTGCTCATTAGATATAATTATGCCATGAAGGGCATAGATAGGAGAAGTATCCAAGATAAATATAGGAGTCGAATGCTGTCAGCACCTAATCTTACTTTTCCTAAGAAACAAGGCAATTGAGTCTGCAGTACCTCCGTCATCCAAGGAATCCAATATGTTCCGATTTTCTTTGTGGAGCTCTACTTCTGCTGGGTATTCATATCCACTGTAAATCAGTTTAATGTAAGATTTTGATAGCTTCGCCAGTTTCAGTAACTCATCAAAATTCTGTGGAAAAATAAAATAAATAAATAAATCAACTCTAGCACAATTTAACTCACATAATTTTCGACTACCGATACCAACCACAGTTTTGCGAAGGCAAACATAGTTTTTCTATCAGCACAACTTACTTCTACTTCCAACAGGCCACGAGCAATTCCCATAAGATAGTCACTGTCGAAAAATGAGTGACCTATTTTCTCAAATTCAGTCTCAGATTTGACCTGTGATTTGAAAAAAAAAATTTTTTTTTAAATCTGAACATAGAACATTGTTGAACTAGAAAATAAATAATGGTAGGTATTTTTAATTTTATTTAGAAATTTGTAATTTAGTAATTGTAAATTTGTTATTTGTAATTTTAATTAGACATTTTTCCAATTCCAAAGTATTAGAAAGTCGGCAGAAGATGGTTTTAATGGCCGAGTTTTGAAGAGGTGTTATGGAAGACCTTGACATTTCTTTGTTGGACCAATTTATTATTCTCGAAATAAATTTTGTCAGTAGGTGCTTGTTGACTAGATTTGTGAACCCCCCCTCCCAATAATTGTATGTTACCCCAATAGGATCTGTTTGGCTCAAAGAGCGGAAATTATGTTGGCTTGGTTGGATTGGTGGCGTAAAACTCTTTAAAGGTAGGTACATGCCAACATTCTATGAATATTATATAGATACCATGAGATAACAAATCTACATTGTGATGATACAATGATTTAGTTTCAAATAATCAAATCAAACTTACAGCAAAATAGTTCACTTTACCGTTCCAGGAGACCAGGAGATACTGATCATAATGTATATGCGGGTTGATAAAAACGTATTTTGGGTGATCAAGGAAATCTATATTCATTCGTTCATCTCGAATATTTTTAAGTAGAAGGTAAAAGCCAGTAACTAGACACAATGAATAGTCTCTCAAAATGAGGCTGAAACAAAATTATTGCAAGGATGATGATGGAATGACTTATCAACAGAGAAATCAAAATGGGCGATCCGCTAATTATTTTTCTTTTGATTCTACTTTTCCTTGAAAGTACACGTAAAACTCAGAACACATTCGATCTCATTAAGAAAATCAGTAGTGATTTTACAATCTCACGATGAAAGTTGTAGGTAGGTAGATTAGCCTTAAATTTCATCACCATCAGTAACAAGTGGTGGGTGGGTGGGGCAAGTTACCACACTCTTTGTGCTCAAAGTTCAAACCTTTCTTTTATTGATTAGATAGGTAGAGGACTTAGGATTTTGAATTTCGGCAAACGTACTCTGAGACCTATAAGATCTATTATGAATTATCACCATGCTGCCTTAGCCTAGCCTTATGAAAATTGGATTTAGAAAAAAAATTCCTTTCCCCCAAAAAAGCTAGAGAAGTCTCGAAAATATCATCGGGAGATAAAACATCATTTCCAAGGGTATTATATCTGATTCGACCAAGTGCATCACAGCAGCACATGATGTGTTAGGCATCGTCTGTTTATGTTTCACAGAAGCGACAGGTATCCATTGTTATTTTCCCAATTTCCTTCAAGTGATATCAATATGGCTAGTGAATAGGCCTACGTATATCCTGAATCTTTCTTAGCCATGACAGCTAGACCAGTCGCCTTTTCGTTGAGAAGGTCTCAAATAGTTCTGCCTGTCTTGGATCAGGGAGATTGTGCCAGTATTTTACTCGCTTTTTTCTGGTCCAATTTCTAACCACATTCTATAAACTGCTTTGTTAGTTCCACGAATTGGTTCTAGTCCTTTGGGCAGGAACTCTGCTCCTCTTTAGCAAGGCGATCAGTAGTTTCATTGCCCACATGGCCAAGAATCCAGAGGTGTATAACACAGTCTCTAACCAGCTTTTAGCAAACAGTAAAGGAAACCACTTTAGGACAGCCTGAAATTCGGAAAATATATACACTTTAGCACTGTTGAAATGTTTGTTCAGCATTTCATCAGCACACTGCTGTATGCCACTGACATTTGCCAGGAACATCGAGGTCCCAAAAGAATTGACCAGGGAGAATGTGGGGCTCAAAATGACCACACCCGACCCTCCATGCAGCCTTGCAGCCCTCAAGACAGTAATTTTCTGTGCATGGTGGAAGGTCTAGAAGTACCTCCATAGCTGTAGTTGGGCAGCACTACCCAAACATGCTTGTCTCTGGACCATGGTAAGGATCTTCTGGACAGCAGCTTGCTTAGCCACCATACCAGAGCAGCATATGTGACTAGGGGCCTAATGGTGTCAGTATACATCCATATAACTTTTGGTTAAAGCCCCCAGATTTTGTTGACATTCTCTGCCCAGTCCATAGAATTTCGCCTTATTTTCTGTATGGATTCCATGTGAAGTGTTGATCCCAGATAACCCCTAGACACACGACTTCTTTCTGGATGGATCCCCCCCCCCCCCCCCCCCTCATCCTCCTGTTTAGCATCTCAAGGTTCAACTATCGCCTGCTGGTGAATGACACCAACTTTGTCACATCTGGTTAACAGCTCAAACCCATAGTCAGTGCTTCACATGGCAATATCTGTTACAAAACAAGCTTTTATAGTTATTTTTTGTAATCTCGTTCTTTAAACAAAGTCGGGGCTTAGAAGATACTCCTGTAACATTTCAACGTCAATGAAGGGCGTCTTCAAATTCTTAGCTTTCATAAAACCTTAACGTAATTTAATTTTGTATCCAGTTTCATTTTGTATACTTTTTTTCATTACACCACATTTGAGAACGTTTACCAATGCTATATAGAGATTGACAATTAAAATTGGATACTTTTAAAAGCGTCCCGTGTATTTAGGAAATAATTTATGCCCATTAGGGACTTATTCAATGTTAAGTGACCGGGGCAACCCCAGTCTCCCCTACCGCGTTTTTTAATGAAATCGCAAGTGTTCAGATTTAAAAAAACCGTGGCGCATTGCCCATTGCAGAATTACAGTAGGTACATGACAAAACTATCAATATCGAAGATACATACCTTTTCTTCAAGGTTTCTTGTATGTTGCTGACATTTTCCCTGGCTGATTCACCGGTGAGAATAACTTGAGTCTCTCTGCTACATGATTTATTGATGAATTTTGATAAGAGGGGTAATACGGCATTGAGTTCGGACGTCGCGAACCTGAGGCTATAAATCCTCCCTTTTCTGAATTTCTATAAAGTTAAAATAGGTGATGAAATAACTGTATAGATAAAATCATTTAACGTTGCATCCACATTGTACATGACTAACTAAGCGTTTTCAAATTTACAATACAAATCGTAGACACAAATACGTGGGTAAAATCTATCGACAAAATTAGACTTAGTTCCTAACAAACGTTTCTTCACCTAATAATAAATGTCTGTTGTTTATTGCAAATTGTAAATTCCATAACCATTTAATTTGGAGTGTAATGTATTTTACTAGGCTCAAATCGTCACTATAAACCCAGGAGACATTTGCTCCTTGAATTCCAGTTTTCTTCTAGTGATAGTACCCCCCCCCCCCCCCTTCACAGACACACACCTGAAGTAGACATTTTTGGCTAATTGATAAAATAAAAAACCAATGAGGAATAAAAGTATTTTATGATGTTAAAATAATAGGGCTTTCAGAAAACTGTCCAAAAAGGTGCAATATGAGATATGGGTTGGAAATGTAGCGTCTGTATAAGCAGAAGTTAAGTACTACCTTTCTTCCTCACGCAAATAGAAACTTAGCAAAAGGAAGGTAACATTTGCTCGCCAGTCTGCTTGGATTTTGGAATTGAGAATTGGAATAATCGAGGGAGCAAAATCCGATTCTGAAGTGAAAAGTATATAATTTCGACCAATGTTCCCTTAGGCCTAAGACAACATTTATTAAGACTGAAATGACGCCGTAACGAACTACCTAATTAAATACTGTAATAACTAATAATACTCACTGGTAGATCATTGCACGTATTCAAAAGATCTTTGGGTTCGAATTTGCAATAGAAAGCGACTGATGAGGTTTGGTGACCTGGAAGAAAAAGCATCAATTGAACACAATTTCAAAGATAAATTGGATTATTAACCCCCCCCCCCCTCCTTGTTTATTTACCACTTTATTGTAAGGTTAGCCTGAAAATGCTGATTAGTATGAAATCGGTGTATCCAATGTTTCGATTTCTCGAAAAATCATATGGTAGGTGAGGATTGAAGGTTAGGTGAATCACTATAAAATCCATGACTCTAAGGTCAATAATTTGCACTGCAATTTCGTCATATTCATATTTGACCGGATTTTCATGTATGAATAGGAACAGGAATAGGAAACTCCCAACCAGTGTTATGTGTAGGAAACGCCCACAGCCGGAGAGGTTTAATTAATAATTGCCTGTGGTAGCTGAGGGGTATGGAAACTATTCTGGAGCATTGTTTTCACATTCAAGAGATTTAAAAGTTGTGGTCTCCACTAAAATCAAACGGCTGTGGTTTTTTTTTACAGTGGTAAAATTTCCACTCGCATTTTACGTTTTAGACTATTCTGAACAACTTTCGTTCCGTGTCTTTCTCTCTCTATCTCTGTGTGTGTATGTCCGCAAATCCTTGTAACAAGCTTAATTTCCACAATATTCAACCGGTTCTTATGAAATTTTCATGGTATGTGCGGGTTAGGGTGAAGATGGTCCCCTATGAGTTTCATTGTTCCCAAATCAATACTTCACTCGGCGCATGCGCAAACGTAAATTCCATCAACCATAATTTTCTCACGCCCCCGTGTTCCGATCTCGCTCAAATTCGGAGGATAGGTAGAAGAGGTTAATTTGAGCATTCCCTAGCAATCCAAAGATAATCCTTTCATTATTAGGTATTGCTCATGCGCGAATATGTATTCATTTTTAAACAAGTCTAATTTCAACAGTTTTCATCTGATTTTGATGAAATTTTCAGGGAATGTGCAGGTTAGGCTGTAAATGGTCCGCTATCAATTCCATACTTCTCAAATTATTACTCCGTTTTGCGCATGCGCAAACGTAAATTCCTTCAAGCATCTTTTTTTACGCCCTAGTCGTCCAATCCTGCTCAAATTTGGTGCATAGTTGGGGGCAATGGTTTATTATTCCATGGTAATTTCAACCTGATTGCATCATTATGCAGGACTAGTTAACCAACGACGGGGTCAGAGAAAGAAAATCGCTCTAACGTCTGATTAAGCTCAAACATAATGCCGCATTAACGCTAATTCTTGATTAACTCAAACGGTGAAATTGGCCCTTAGGACAGGACCATCCTCCACCCTCAGGGGAAGAGTGGAAAGGGGCTAAGTAACTAGGTAGGTAGACAAACCCTTTCTCTATCTGGCTTGGTCATGATTAGTCCTCCAAGATTCACTTTCACCTTTTGACCTTTGCAATGCTTCCTCAATTGAACGAACTACGGTTGTTATTGCATCCTTACGAGCGCCCAAGGTGCGCGGTTTTGTCGCATAAACACGTTCCTTAAGGTACCCCCAAAGAAAAAAATCGCAAGACGTCAAGTCAGGTGACCTGGGGGGTCATAGCACGTCCCCAAAACGTGATACAACGCGATTGGGGAACATCTCCCACACCAGGTCCATTGAGGCAGTGGAAGTGTGAGGAGGGGCCCCGTCTTGTTGAAACCAAACATCCACTGGGTTGACGATTCGCCTTCTTCTGTGCAGCTCGGGTCTCAAAAAGTTGGTCAGCATTTCAATGTAGCGCTCAGAATTGACGGTCACGGTGATTCCTTGTCCCTCAAAAAAGAAGGAACCGATGATGAATTTCCTTGAAACGGCACACCAAACAGTAACTGTAGGGCTGTGCAGGGGCCGTTCGTGGAGACTTTGAGGGTTTTCTTTCTGCTGCATAATACCAGCAATTTTGCCTATTAACAAAACCGTTGTGGTGAAAGTGCGCCTCATCAATCATCAATATCATCATTCACTTTGAACAACGAGAGCATCTCAAGTGCAAATGAAGAACGCTGAGCGTAATCACTAGGTTTCAACTGTTGAACAATGGCCAACTTGTATGGATGAAACTTTAGTTCTTTTTTAATGATTCGTCGAACTGATGTGCGTTTCATTTGCAGGGCCTGAGCTTGTTTCCACACAGAACGCCCTGGGCTCTTGAGAACAGCTGCTCTTGCCTTCGCCGTGTTCTCTGGGGTTATCACTGTCCGTGCAGGGCCAGGTGGTTTTTTGTTCATAATGTTCCCTGTCGAGCAAAAAGCTGTGACCCATCTCATAATTGTTTTCCAAGTGGGAACAACTCCGCGACGTCCAAGGTTGAATCTGATTCTGAAAGCACGCTGCACCGCAACTATCGATTCATTGTTTTTCACATACGCGTCGTAAGCAAATGCACGATGCACCACATCCCACCGATCCATGATGGTAACTAAACGGCATCATATAATGGTTCGAATGGGCCCTCACAGACCTTCCTACCCCTACCCTGGGCGCCCCACTTTTTGGTCTGTTCCCGGGACCCACCCTGTACATTTAGAACATTCAAGTTCTGTAGGTATTGAGTTTAACCGACAGCCACAAGTCAATAGAGAAAAATAATGTTCATACACTCACACAACCTCGTTTTTTTGTTTGGTCATTTTAAATGTTATTCAAGTGACAATGAGGACTGAGACAGCTAGATGAAAACGAGATTGCCAAAGTGCTTTGACTCGACCAGCATAAATTAGATATTTATGTTACCTTGGTATGTACCTATCTAACTTTGATAACCCGATTTATGAATTCCCTGTAGAAACGGAGAGGTTTGTAAATATTTACTTCTTGTCTGATGTGATTTCTATGGTTTTCTGTTTCCCAACCAAAGGTTAATTTCCCTAAAGCCTTCCTAAAAGCACGTTTCAATGTTAAGTAGAGAATGACGTAAAGAATGACAAGAAGCTAACATGGCAACCAACTTGGCAGACTTGAACAAGTCTATTGGCTGGGGATTATTCCGAAAATTTGTCCATGACTAACTGCAACCACTGCCGTTATCACAACTTTTGATGATTTTCACTTGCAACCAAATCATTGTAAGTTAAATTTAACTTCGCGATTACTTGTCCTGCATAAGTTGTTAACCACTCGTTTAAAAGCTAATGATTGATCAAATATCCCACTGTACCTCATGTAATCAATTGTTTCTTCATCAATGTCTTTGGACCTCTGGTGACGCCCAGCCGCAAACGTATTAACCTTACTTGTCAGTTGACGTCTAGCCTCCTTCCCCTCAATTCCGGAACACCACAAGGTGGAATTATTTCTCTCCTTACTTTTCCACTATTTTTAAATTAAGTGGGTGAGGCATTGCAGAATATATGCCAATATGCAGATGACTCTCTAGTCATCATGAACTGTGAACCACCGCAAATTAATTCAACCGTCGACACCCTCAATCGAGATCTGAGATAATGATAATCGTCAAAACATAAACCCTTTTAAAACTAAATTAATATTAATCTCTAACAAAAATCCATTCCATCTCCTTCTAAACCAGTAATGCTGAATAATCAACTAGTTCCTTTCAATCTATTCTTCAACGATTTAGAAGAATCATTAAGAAAATTCATCTTGGTCTGGCCATAGTAGAGAAATTTGCCATAAGGTACGGCACATAAAGCAGTTTTGAATTTTTCACTCCAGAACTATGAAAGGGAGGTTAGAGATGCCATTAATATCATTCTGCTCTTTCTTTCTGTAAGGCTTACCAGTTTTTTTTTTTTTTTTTTTAACATGAACCATAAATCTTTTGGACGTCTCCAGATTACATAGAGTCTCATAGAGTAGCATAGAGCATTTATTTAGAGTGAAAGGGCGAAGAAAAGGAGTCACATTTCAAGTCTCAGTCAGACAGGATGGTCTGCAGCTTTTATTTTATTTTTAGCAAAAAGTTATACTAATAGAAAAAGTTCCAACCATAAAAAAAAATGTTAAATGAACTTAGGTTTTAATGAACCTATTTTAAGTAATTTTAAATTTAAATAATTTTACCTAATGTACTTACATTGTACTTAAATTGTTTTGGCAAAAAACGTTTTCTAAATATAATCCAACATGACAAATAATTTTTTTTTTCAATTTCTTACAGCGCTTATAGATTTTTACCTATCGTAATGAAAGTCGTGCATCTTTTTCAGAAAGATTTTGAGCATAAATTTTTGAATTATCCAGTTCACAGTAGAAAAACCTTTTATAAGTAATATTGTTCTGAATAAAATGTATAAATATAAAGATTTTTTGTCATTTTTAGTGATTTTCGCATTACATTTTTTTGAAATTTACGCAATTTACTGTGCTCAGAAAGTGCTGTCCAACTAACTCATCCTAACTTTTGAAATGCTTGTTTTTCGGTGAAAGAAAGGATTTGCGATGCTAAGAAGAGATATCGTTTATGAAAACTCTCCTCAACAGGAGGAGGCAGACATACGAATATATGTATATATACATCATATGCAAAAGAGTCGAAATCCAGGAATCGTTTCAGAATGCCTCATAATGAATTTTCATGAAGAACATTTTAGGAAATTTTATTTTAAATTTTTTGGAGCCACTGCAACAGTTTTGTTTTCTAAGAAAATTCGCTAAAGTGGAGAGTTGAAAAGAGGACTTTTTCAGTCTTACCAACGACAGGTAGTATGTACGTTTAATAAAATCCTCGGTACGTGATTGAGTCAAATGTGTTTGTCAATATTTTCTTTCACTACAGACAACCGCGGAAGCCCAAAACAACGAAGACTTACCAATGCTAAAAGCAATGCTGTGAGAGTCACTGAGATGCTGAAATGCCGACAGGTTGTCCATTGGTGAGAAGGGAATACAGGACCAAAGGGAAGGCACAACTATACGTAGATACACGGCAACCACGGAATCACTTGTTTGACAAACACAACCAAGATAAGATAAATACGCAAGATGTAATCTTTTTATGTCGAATATTTTAATACGAATGTCCGACAAAATGGTGTAGTCATTCTACTTGGAAATTTAAGAGAGGTAGAAATTCCGAATTATCACCGGCGTTGCACTAGAAGATGATTTTGGAATCACGATAAGGCACGAGATCGCGAACGTTACTGGTTCATTGAGGGCGAGTTTTGCATAATTCAAATAGAAACGACCTTGGAGAGAACTGAGGGTGATGACCCGAACTTACAAAATACACACAAGGGAGAAAGATTCCGTAACGTACCAGCCGAAGGAAATACCTAATCATTTGACGTTAAAAATCGTGCATAAAATGAGGTTACAATTTAAAAAAAAAATTTCAATCAAGCAGCATGAATACGAAAGAATTTCATGAATATTTTTGAAATTGGAGCTCTTTAGGTGAGCGAAAACTGTCACTTTTATGACAAAAATCGTTTTCTAATTAAGATTCTGCGATAAAAATAAATCTCTGCATTTTTAGGATTTTTCTAAACAGGAACAGTTTCTAAGACAATTGTGCGCCCAAATTCCTGAATTTCAATAAAAATGGAAGTTGAAGAAGAACGTTGTCTAATTCCATGAAAATAAAGAGTACAATGTTAGATCATTTTCGACTGTTGGGCCATCATCAGTAACAAACAATAAATGTTTCGTTTTTATTGAAATGGGTCATTTAGTTCGTTTCTGAATGTTCTAGTTAGTAGTGGATGCATTTTTTCTTAGTAATATTTTGCTAACATAAATTAAACGATTTTTTGGCGGTTTTTTGTCTATAACGTGATAAACCAAACAATTTTTTTTTTTTTTTTTTTTCAATTCGAGCATAGTGCTGTCCAACGAATTTGTTCTTCGTAGAGACTCTCATAAATAGTACTTACAGATCAAGAGTAGAAAAACAAATGGAAAATAACTCAAATTCTGAAAAATGTTGAAAATTTGCGTCTTAGCCACCTTTTGGTTAATTATCTAGTTTTAACGATGAAAATTTGCAATTGACTAAGAAAATTTGTTTACACCCCCCCCCCCCCCCCCCCCCTCCCACCATCAAAATTATTTGGTTTACGTTTCAAGATGCGTAATTGGACATGGGCCTTTTCAGGCTAAGATGAAAGTCATTGGTCCTCCCGACTAGGTCGGGCTCCCGCTGTTGTTCAAGATGCATAAGCACCTAAAAATCCCAAAATAAAATTTGAAGAAATAAATCCGTGCACCGTCCGAAGCTTTTCTCCGAAACTACTGGAACAACAATGAGCTCCCTACCGAATTTCGTTGTAATCAGACAGACGACATAACTTTTAGCACACTCGGGTGATCAGGGTGTGGAGCCTGTAAGGTCATTCGTCTCTTGTCATCTCAGAGAGGCTCCCTATAAATTTTCAACGCCCTAATTTGAACAGGAGAGATTTTAGCTCACTCAGCTGATCAGGATGGCGCTCCTCACACCAACTTGAAAAAACAGAAAAAAAATTAGTGCGCTTTGCGCTGTAGAGAAATGAGGGGGGAAATATGAGATTCTGACCGTTTTTTCGATTTTTTTTTTTTTTTTTTTTTTTTCAAAAATGCAAGAACGTTACACTTTTGGGTTGATGTTACGTAGACCTGAACCACTTAACTAACAATCCATTAGGAGCTCAGTAGGAACGCCATCTCGACTGACGGGTGCTATCTCATATTTATGATTGATCACTTACAATAACGTCATTACACCTTGTCGTTACCTACATCAACCCAAATTCAGTCATTATTCGAATGGAAATTTGTTGTCTTCATGTATGAGTAACAGGAGAAGATAAGAGTTGACCAATATACCAAATCTAATGTAAAGTTCGATGTCTAAATTGCTGTGGGCTTGCTTAAGCTAAATTGCAACCCTGAAGTATTATTAACAACCTCAAATTTCAGTGCCAACTTATCTAAGTACTCATCAGCTCACTTAATCAAGTGAAATGTATAATTAGATGTGTAGATATAGATATCTATAGATATCTACCTAGGTTGGAAAGTTATATTTAGACCTCATCGCCTCCCTTTCAGAAAAATTCTTTCAGAATACTGCCTTTAAGCCTTGTAGCTAAGTGTAATTTATCATATATAACTATGATATGCTTATCACACAGAATCAAATTATCAGTTTAGCTGAATTAATAGTGTAAAATCTAACGGTAAAAACACAGTTGAGCCTGGATGGTAGCCAAGCTGGTCGCATTCTCGCTTACTGCCATGATGAACTAAAGCATGGATCCTTACCTACAAGCACACAGTAGCACTTAGCAGGAAGCCAGGATGGTAGTAGTGAGCAATGCGCTAAATGAGCATAACTACCAAGTCTATTATTTACATAGCATGCGCGGAATCAATGGTTCACCCAAAATCGGGACGAGTTTTAGGAACAATGAATCCATTACAGCCTCAAATCAAATGTAAGTAGGTACATATATATTTCTCAATCTTTCGACGTTATTAGGTACATTCCAAACAGGATGGAAACGTGAAGATGGGGACGGATTACAGCAAGGAAAGACCCTCGAGAGACCTCAGGACCACCCTCACTTTTGGAGGGTAGCCCTTAAAATCTCGATACGTGATTGTTGGAAATTCGGAGGGGCCCCCTCAAACTGTGTATTTGGATTGAACGGGGGTTTGTGGGTCGTAGGAGGGGCGACCCTCCTTAGTAAGGGTGCCCCTCCAACGTTTGAACTAAGGGATGTCTTTACATTAGGAACTTTACTGGAGGGATGCTCTCAAACGTCCCGCCAACTTCGACGGTCGTTTAGCATACCACCCTTAGCACACACAATGAAATCAGAAACTGTCATGATATACATAACTTAATCCAATTCGATCTGGCATTTAAAATCACCGACAGCTATCTATGTAGGTCAAACGGTTTCAGAATCGTAAAAACCGATTTCTGCGAGGTGAGAACATAATTCCCACATTGCTGATGTTAGAAAGAGAGGAAATCCATCCCTAGGTTCCACTGAATGAATTTAGCACCCACACAACTTCGGAAATACTAAAAACTGGTGATAGAATCATATCTAAGTGAACAGTAAATGAGGAAAATGTACGTACTCACTTCCAGGCTGGGTAGCACTTGTCCGCGGATAATTGGATTAAGGTAGCACAAAATACAGGTAAGTAAATAAGTAACGTATTAGGTATATGTAGGATCTAAAGTTAGGACAGCGGTAACGTGATTGTTTTAAACACACTTTCCCAATGTTCCTAATTTATAACTCTCATTTTTCATCTAGACCACAAACGCACCTAGACCTACAGTAAGAAATGAACTTTTAGTAAAAAGTAAAACCGAGGAAGAGAAATTTCTCTTCTTCCGTGGTAGAGTTGAAAATTGAAAACAACGAACAACCCCTGTAAAATTACCGCTTTCGCGGTAATCTCTTCTTGTTGTTGCCTCTATTTTCCTCGCTCAAACCTTCAGGCTGTGTGGCCATAGGTGTCTTCGTTGTATTTCTTCTTCTTGTATCATTGCTTCTTCTTGTAATCGTTGCTTGTTATAGCTGTCATTATTATCACATATTTTGTTGAGAAGTTTGTGATTTTGTGGAGTTATTTAAAACTTCACTGTTCACTCCTATACTGTGGGCGTGAAGCGGCAATCCTTACAAGTTGAAGGTAGCACAGTGGTGTGCGTGTATTTCATGTTGTCTCCGATTTCCTTGTCGTGAAGAGACACTCCTCAACGGCGATTTAGCACTATCCAAAGTAGATAAGAACTAGAGAACTTAAGGATAACAACTAGAAAACTTAATTTTTGAATCCCCCTTCTCCCGAGATTGACATTTTTGTTTTCCAGGAAACAAGATTATATCCAAATCATCATTTCAACATGAAAGGTTTTCACTCAATAAGGAAAGATAATGAAACTTATTTGAGGGTCTTCTTACCCTAGTCCGGACTGATATCCCCTACGAGGTGGTGCCATTTGACTCTGAAGACCCGGACTTTGAGGTTCAGGTTACTAAACTCTTGTTGACTGGAGAACCTTTGTATATCGTAAATGTTTACGCATCACATGAGGTGATTAACCAACACAGCTGGGAAAACCTCTTCCACTTTCTTACACAGAAAAAGTTTCTGTTGATGGGTGACCTAAACGCGCACCATCCGACGTGGAGCTCTGCAGATCCTAACCGGAGGGGAGGCTACATAAACACACTAGTCATTGAACATCAGTTTATAATTTTGAATGATGGAACCAGGGAGCGCCCTCCTCCTGATCCTGGTACGGCTCCTGATTTGACGATCATTAGTCAGTCATTGGAGGCTGGGGCGCGGTGGAGAGTGGGGGAGGAGAATATGAGAAGCGACCATTATCCAGTCATGTGCACATTGAGGATCCCTAGGATCTATGCAAGCACATCTACAAAAATATGGAAAACGCAGTCAGCAGACTGGGATAAATTCACAGAATACATACAGGAACATTTTCCTTCGACTTCTCCCATTGAAATAGACACTGTGGAAAGGGAGATGACCGTGCTGTATGACCTTATCTCTGAGGGCGCAAATATTAGCATGAAAAAGTATAAGAAGGTCCATACTATGTTCACTCGTTCTGTTTACTGGTGGACTGAGGAATGTTCAGACGCCATACAACAGAGACGATCAGCGCTGCACAACTATAACAGATCCAAATCCATTGCTGATTATCGGGTTTACAAGGAAATTCAGAAAATTACCAAGAACACTCTGCAGAAGGCAAAGACTAAAGGCTGGAGGGATTTCTGCGAGACCATGTCCACGACAGACAGAAGCAACCTATCGATCTGGAGACTGATGAGGAGATTTGGGGCTAGCAGCATCAAGGCCAATCAATTCATTAATCCTCTCTATAATCCACAAATCTGCAAAGAAACTCTAGATACCCTGGCGGGAAGCGCAGAAAATGAGTATGTATATTGTTCTAATCCTTTTCCGATTCAGACACACTTTCCACCAATTACAATGACAGAACTTGAAAATGCTCTTCAACAAGCAAATAATAAATCCACTCCAGGGATAGATGGTGTGACTTTCATGATTATTGCCAAGTTGCCATACATTGCCAAGCAAAGACTTTTGGAAATCTACAACTTCTGCCTCGCCAATTCATATGTCCCTGTGCAATGGAGGGAGGTAAGAATTCTGTACCTTAAGAAGAAGACCACAGCCACCACCGTACATACAGCGAAGGATATAAGACCTATTGCTATTCTCTCCGTCCTGCCGAAGACCCTGAACATCACACTTAATAATAGGCTGAATCAGCATTTGGAAAATTCGGACTTGATACCCAGTCGACTTCATGGATTTAGGAAAACCCAAAGCACGGCACATAATCTTTTTGCTCTTACCTCTGGAGTTGATACTGCGCGACTCAGAGGGAAACCAGTCATGGCCTCGTTCATTGACATTTCCGGAGCATTTAACAAAACAGAAATCCACACCCTGCAACTCAAAATGAATGACCTGGGAGTCCCCCCGTACATAACAAATTGGGCTGTTCAATATTATGGTAACAAAAAGTTGGATGATGGCTATAACCTAAAAATTAGCCATGCAGGTTTGGACCAGGGTGGCATATTGAGCCCTACTCTATTCAACATATATACATATTCCATACATAACCTGATGGATATGAAAGGGGTAGTGACATCATACGCTGATGATTTTGCGTGCTTGACGACCGCTGACAGCATGGAAGAATGCATGGATAATATGGCGCAGGACATGACAAATATTGAACTCGAACTGACGCAGCTCAACTTACCTATAAATCACGATAACACAAAATTTTTAGATTTCACGAAGCGCCAGAGCTATAGAGACACCAGTAAAATTATTCCGTTGGCCCATGGATCCATCAAACAGACAAATGAAATAAAATATTTGGGCATCTGGCTGGAACAAAACCGCACTGGGATCACTCACACCAGAGAACTCAAGAACAAGTTACAGAGGGATTTGAATGCTATGAAATTCCTGAAGGGGACCACCTGGGGGAACAGCCCAATCACACAGTTGCGTCTTTATAAAGCGGTACTGTTGCCAAAAATTGAGTATGGCGCCTTCGCATATATACACATGAGCACCACCAATGTTAGAAATGTACAAAAATCCCAAAATCAAGCTCTCCGGCAAATCTTAGGATGCCTCAGAACCTCACCTATAAACTCGATGCATGCCCTAGCTGGGATTCTCCCCCTGAATTACCACCTCAGATTCATTGTGCATAGACAGCTTCTACAGCTGAGTGTATTCTCATCAGATCTAAGGGAACATCTGCTCCATCTGCAACGTGAACTAGAGCGTGGATGCCCCGTACGACTCAGGGCATGGGATGCGGCAATAGAGGATGCTGGTACAACAATTATTAGAAGAAGGATTCAATGCCCTAATCAGACAAGCGTTAGACACAGAAACACCGAGAACATAGCATCGTTTGTAGTCACCTCAATCCCGGGAATAAAGAAAAACAGCAACCAGCCGATAGAAGAAATGAAGCAGAGAGCACTCGAATACATGGCCTCACGATTTCCTAATTATCTAATGGTGTGGTCGGATGGTGCAAAAAATGAACAGGGGGTTGGAGCCGCTTACTTCTGCTCGGCTGGGGAATGTGGGGGTGGGGGCCGGAGGTTGCATGATGACTGTTGCATCTATTGGGGAGAGATCAGGGGTCTGACGCTGGCCTGCCAGCACGCACTGAACCACCCAGCTGAGTCTAATTTGCTCATTATTTCAGACTCACGGTCGACTTTGTCGGCGCTTCAGATGCTGGGACCTGGCACGATCACTCCTCCCCACTTGATCACTTTGCGAGAAGAGGTAGTGAAACTCATCATCAAAATGAACCAAGTGACGCTCCTGTGGAACCCCAGCCATGTTGGACTACCTCATGATTACACAGCGGACAGATTGGCCACACAGGCAACGAGACAGGAAATGGTACATGAGGCAGAGGAACTGTGGCATGTTGATGCCATTAGAGCCTTCAGGAAAGAAATGCAAAGTCGTTGGAGCAGGGAGTACTCGACTGCCGAAGGAGCAGGATCATGGACCAGGAAAATAATCCGAGACCCAATGGAGATGCCTTGGTTCAGCAACTTTACAGCCACAACACATCAGATCAGCCAAGCAAATCGCATATATCTTGGGAAAGGCTGCCTGAATTGGTTCAAGCACACCATGGGCCATGCACCAGATCCAATGTGCGAACGATGCGATAGGCGAGATGGGCCGGACGAGGGCATCGATGATATTCGGCACCTACTCATAGGATGCGATTTTGCGGTGGCTTTGGTGGAGGGGTTCCTGGAGGATGAGGAGGGCAGGATGTGGAGCAAGGGAGGGAGGATAGAGTGCATGAGGCTTTGAGGCGGACACTGCAGCAACCGGAGATTATCCTGGACCTGGTGCAACGTCTGAAAGATGCTGGGCTGCACTGGTAGAGAAAGGAACTACAACATGGAAGACAAAGGACATAAATGAACGAATGGAGGACAGGAGGAAAAATTAATGTCCACAACAAGATCTATCTTGGCGGACAGTCGCTAGATGACAACAACAACAACAAGAACTTAAGGCCGCTACACACGCCTATCCTTCCCTTTCTTCCTCCCTCCTACCCTCCTCAAAAGAATGGTTCCTACAGATGATCCTTCCTTTTAGCGAATTTTTGAAAAAAATTAAGCTATTGCTCTTGCCTCAAAATTTGTAGAATGTGAATTTTTGAAAAAATTTTATGCAGAAATCCGTTTCAGGCTATTCTGAATCATATTCTGAAGTTTAACACATTTTTTTAATGTATGTATATATATGTATGTACCAAGGCTCCATTGAAGCCACAGCAGAAGTTGCGCCTCCTTCGCACGTACTTACTGCCAATGCTAACCTATGGGTTAGTCTATGGCAGGCTCACTGCGGGGAGGCTGCTTGAGTTAGATCGTAAAGTTCACTCTGCTGTGCACTCTTGGCTAGGTTTTCCACCTGGTGTCCCAAGTGCTTACATCCACGCACTGGTCAAGGCCAGTGGGCTCGGTATTGTCTCTCTTTCTGCCAGCATCCCATCTTTACGCCGCCAGCGCCTGCTTGCCCTTAGGGGCTCGAGCTGGGAGGTCGCCCGCACTGCTGCTGACCTGGACTTTGTCCGGCAGCTTTTGTTGTGGTATGATCGAGCAACACCAACTGTTCTGAAACCCAGCTCAACTGCTGAGTTTGCTGCTGCACTGCATGAGTCAGTAGATGGTAAAGAACTCCAACAGTGCTCTGAATCCCCCATTTTTACCCAGTGGATGGAATGGGCTTCAGAGGGCTTTGGGGCCCTTGGCTATCGCCGTTCTCACGCCGTCCGGGTGGCTACCCTAGCCACCTCAGTGAGGTGTTCGACGAGTAGTCGCGGGACAGTTGACACCCTTTGCCGTGCCCGTCGGGGTAAAAATGAGAATCTGTATTATGTGGTGCAGCAGTGTCCTCCTGGTCACGGTGGCTGCATTTTACGTCACGATGCGGTTGCCAAGCAGATAGCAGGTGCTTTGTCATCTAGCGGTTGGGATGTCGAAAGGGAGAGACTATACCACATGCGGAGTGACCGGGGCAAGAAGCCAGATATCATTGCGATCAAGCCCGATGGGTCTGCCATTATCCTGGATGTCCAGGTTGTCAGTGGCAGCGTGGACATGGAGCAGTCCTGGCGGGCTAAGAAAAGCAAATATGATAGAAATGATCGGTGCCAAGCGATATCTGAGCTAAAAGGAGTGGCACCTAATAACATCAAGGTCATTGACCGTTTCATGGTGTGGGGTGTGGTGCGGGAAAAGTACCACGGAGTTACTCGAGTTGGGCATCTCGGCAGGAGTACTCCGTGGTTTCACCACCCGCGTCCTGAGGGGTTCTTACTTGAACTGGTGGTTATTTTATAGGGGCACATCCTTTCATCCCATTCTTCCTCCTCGTCCTTCAACTTCCCTTATCCCTAGAGCCGGCGTCGGGTAAACCTGGGCGTCCTCCCCACTTTTTTATTTTATTTGTTTATTTTTCAATTTAATGGCGTGCCCCCTCCGTCTTTGAGGGGAGGTTAACTGTCCGTAGAATTGTGCCAGAAACTTCAAACCAATTTTACAATATTAAGGACACAAAACGAAAGTTCAACTTCGTTGGCCAGGATGATCGGATTACATCTTCGGGTTGAAATTTTCAAAAATGTGGTCAAAAATTTCAAAATAGCCTGTTTTTTGCGATTTGTTGTGCGAAATAATTTTTTCAGCATACTAACATGTGGTATATTCGGAATAAGCGTAAAATTTCCTATAAGAATATGTATCAAGTTTTCAAAAATTTCAAAGTTGAAAAATCAGTCAAAAATCGAAATAATGCCGTTCGCTAGTTGTAAAAACCGGTAATATTTGCATGAAACATTGTCCAAATTCAGATTGAACTACTCTTATGGAAGTATTCCTGTATAACCAATCCTAGAACCATGCTGTTTAAAACGTAGGTAGTAGTAGGTGCTTGTTAAAAAAAAAAAAAAAAAAAAAAAAAAAAAAAAAAAAAAAGTAATCACAGCTGATGAGCTTACTCTGTGAATTTATGCTCAACTATTTTAGGACTTGATGTCGCTTTAATACTGACAGTGGCTTAGAAAATATCAGCCATGAAATTATGAAGAAGTTCTATTTATGTACGTACTAGCACGCAGACCCAAGGCCTCGCTCCGCTCGGCCGTCAGTAACTTTCTTGTTGCTACGGAAAAGCCAAGTGACACTTCCCCATAATTTAGGCTGTCAATACATGCACAGAGACTACAGTTTGTCTGTCAATTTCTTGCTGTAGGATACTAGATTCGAATGCAACTGACTTTATATCACTCGTAATATAAATCCTCATCATCGATTGGCTGTGGAAATACGTTTCTTTCATATGACGTCGGTATGTTATTTCATTTTATGTCAAGATTTGATGATGTTATGATAGGATAGTTAAGATTTCAACTACCTGAGGTCAGTATTGAATACTGACCTCATTGGACATCGAAATTTATGAATATTTACCTACATTTGTCTTTAAATCTACAAGATTAGTTTAATAATAATAAAGTATAAGTACCTCTTAATTATTTTTAATAATTTGATTCCATGTTTGTCTATCAAAGTATGAGTACCTCCTAATTATTTTTAATAATTTGATTCCATGTTTGTCTATCAAAATCATAAACTAAAATTTCTCTACACGATCAATAGCGACTGAAATGTCGAAGATTTCTTCAAAAATTCGCTCATGGGGTCATGCTGCATGACTGGACTTTTCATCCTTCCTCCTACTGCTGAGCTTGTTGTCCCTCCCACCCTTTTCCTTCCACCCACGGACATTCAGTGTGACCCATCGCGGGAATTTCCCTTTTTGTAGGGGAATCACCGGTTTACACTGTGTGCCGAAAAAAGACGGGTCATGGAGAATCACCGGCGACTACCGTTTCGGTATCCCCCTCCTCACATTCAAGCGAATTTACATGATACACGAATCTATTCACAATAGATTTAAAATCGCATATTATCATATTCCGATGCACCCAGATGACGCTCATAAAACTGCGATTATTACACCTTTCGGTCTTTATGAGTTTAAGAAAATGAGCATGGGTTTGGCCGGAGCGGCTTCGATGTCCTGGTGGCTTCCAAAAATTATAAAGAACACATGAACCACCTCAAACAAATTTTTGACAGTGTTCAGATCACAAGCCTCTGCTAGGCACGACCCATCGCGGGGGTAGCTTCAAAGGGCGTACCTAAATACATCACAAGTGATCAAGGCACACAATTCGAATCAGATCTATTCAATTCCATTATGGAACGTCTCGGAGTAAAACATACTCACACGTTACCATACAAACCATCAACAAACGGAATGGTAGAACGCAGAAATAGATCTTTGAAAGAGGCTCTCAAAGCACAAAACGAAAATTGGCTCGACGCACTTCCAAAAGTTCTACTCGCCATGCGTACGGCAGTTTTCCAAAAAGTTTACGGAATTGACGTACCACTCCCAGGAGACATTTTCCCTCTCTTCTTCCGGCCTACGCATATTAAACATAATAATACGAAATATGCCGTAAACATGCCCAAAAATTTGGATACATGTACACATGTCTATATCAGAGTGCCCACACAGCTTCTCTGCAATGTCCTTACACGGGACCATTCAAAGTGATTAAAAGAGATAAGTTTTCGGTTACAGTGCAAATTGGCGAACATACAAAAAAAGTAGCAAATAAAACCAGGGACGAAGCTGTGTCACGAAACCAAAATCAAGCATCAAAACCTCTTAGGTTATACAGTGTTTGTGGCTCTGATCTGACTTGTTCCAGCGTGCATCTGCTGAGCCAGCGGCCTGCAGTTTCACTTTGTCATTCGTCCGACCTCAAATCAACTAAGACGGCTGGTATTTGTCCAAAGAAATGTTTCGCTCCAGGGAAAATAACTCTCATAGTCGAAGAGTTTTGATCACACCGGCCTCATAGTCAGATCTTTGGAGTGTTGCAACTCAGGGGAAATTTCCCCTTAGTTGTAACGACGCAAGTTCGAACTCCTGTCGAGGTACTTACCAAATATTTTTGGGCCGTTACAGTAAGTATTCCTCCTGCTGGCCTGCAGTTGTTACCATGTAGTACCTACTTTGTTTTCCCTTCGTTCATATTCAGGGCCATGGTGCTAGCACTTTCTATCTCTGCGTAGAAAGCTCTTTTTATCTCCCTTTAACTGCGGGCCAGCAACTCAATATCGTCAGTATAGGCTAATATCTGAATGGATCTATGAAACATGGTTCACCTAGTTTTTATTCCTGCGTCACGGATTACCTACGGATAACCTTCTCCAGTGCCAGGTTCGCAACCCATTGGTGGTTGGGAATTATGGGGTTTGAGAACTCTGAACTCTTATGGATCAGGCAGAGCCCTGCATCGTTAGTTCAATCATTTTCACAAGCTTGTGCGGTACCTGGAACGAATTCAATGCTTCATGAAGCTTATCACGGTTGATAGTGTCATAAGCAGATCGAAAGTCGATGAATAAACAAATCAAGGGGACATTAAATTCTCTGCATTTTTCTATCATTTGTCTTACAGAAAAAATCTGATCGACAGTTGATTGACTTGGACAGAAATCACACTGGTAGGTAGGTGCTCACCCACTATCTTCTCTGCATAAGTGAGCAGGATGGTTAACAGTGAGAAGAGTTATACTTACCCCAATAATTTGTACATATCATTGGGTCACTTTTTTTTTTAAATAAGGTTTCTGCTAGAATAAGATCCCGTTCTACAGGAAGCTGTTCTTTTTCCCAGATCATTCATCAGAGTAATCACGTTCAGGAACGCTGTTCCAATTCCTCACCACCAGACTTTATCAGCTCAGCTGGTATGTTATCCACACCTAGTAGCTTTGTTATTTTTGAGCTTGGCAATAGCTGTCCTAATTTCGCTCATAGTATGAGGGCTCACGAACTCTACATTAAGAATAGGTGAAAAAAATCATTCCCTCCAGCACAACTGGGTTGTCACTCGGAGACTAATGGACAAAATTTTGATGAAATTGAAATGAAATTTCAAAAAATATAGGACTTGGAAAAATCATTAAAAATAACAAAAAGCTGCTAAAAATAGTTAAATATATTTTCTGGAGAAATATTACACAAAAATAATACCTAATGTGAAAATTTCAACATCCTTCAGTGAAAAGGAGAGATTTTAGCTCACTCAGCTGATCAAGAATGAGCCCATCATTTCATTCGTCTCTTGATTTTTCTGAGAGGCTCCCAGTTAAATTTCAACATTCTCCAGTGAAAAGGAGAGATTTTAGCTCACTCAGCTGATCAAGAATGAGCCCATCATTTCATTCGTCTCTTGATTTTTCTGAGAGGCTCCCAGTTAAATTTCAACATTCTCCAGCGAAAAGGAGGAAACAGCTCACTCAGCTGATTGGAAAAGAGCCCATCATTTCGTTAGTCTCTTGATGTCCCATATCCCAGGAAATTGGTATCTACTTTTTTCAACTCCACCCTTCCACCCACATTTTACTGTGCAATGCACAGCAATTTTACAATGCACCATTTGCCTACCATTTTATAGGTCTCGCCTGGTATGTATTCAGAATCTAGGTAGTATAAGTAATTGTATTTTACATGGCTCTATACATCTAGAACTTAGACCAAATTTGGAGTGAATTTAGGTCATTTGATCGCAGGAAATGTATGATTCAGGAAATTAAGAATGAACTTCGGTAATTTGATCGTAGGAAACATGTTATTCAGGAAAACCAGCTTTGCGGAGGGATACAAACACCTATTGGTCCCATGGCAATGAAAACAAAAGCTACGTCCAGAATATAAATATAAAATATATATAATACAAAATGAATATAAACACAAATATAAAAAACGTCGTACATCATTGTATGACCTGTTGCACAACCAAGATATACAGAGTAACGCTGCAAGTCACCATTTGGAAAACCTGCAGAGAGGCGAAAGAGATCTATTGAACGGTAAAATTTAGGGTAACACAAGATATATATTGTCATCCATACAATACAACACATTTTACACAATTAATTGGAATATTACATTATAATAAATTTAATTGAAAAATAATCATGTTCAGAATTCCAAAATATGATGAGTGTGGTGAACTCCCAATCACGATACATGTCACCGGCCCTTTTTAGGGCCACCAAAAGACAAAACAACAGTTCACCCCCAAACAAGACATTAAAAAAGACGTCGGACTGCCTTGTCACAAACGCCTTTGAAACCCCGAGTCAAGGGCAAACGATAACGAAACGATATTTTAGTACCTCTGCTTTGCGCTGTGTGAAAATTAGTTGAAAATGAAATTCTTGTCTTTTTTTCTGTATCAAAATCTAATGCCTGTATTAGGATAGTATAAGAAGAATCAAGAGGAGTTAGGCATAATTTAAAGTTTTTTGATATCTTCAAAAATAAAAATAAATTGCTGGTCCAAAATTTTAGATATTCTGTATATAGGTATGCGTTCAAACAGCCCCCATAAAGTACGTAGGTACAGGAAGAGAACATATATCGTTGGTGATATGAAAAAAGGGCGAATTCCACGTTTTTCGGAAAATGACTTTTTTCACCAAAGATCATGTTTCGGCAAAGTCCTAGCGATTGTATTTTCAAGGTAAACCAAACTTGGTCTTGGGCGACAATACAATCGCTAGGACTTTGCCGAAACATGATCTTTGGTGAAAAAAGTCATTTTCCGAAAAACGTGGAATTCGCCCTTTTTTCATATCACCAACGATATATGTACATAAGTGGCGAATATGCGACGCAACCGTTCGAAACCCTGCACAAAAGGCTAGCAGATGTTGGTTGGTTGATTTCTTTCTGTCATCTGTCACCACAGAACGCACTTTCCACTGGGGTTCATAGAAGAACCTTTAGGGCAGCTCCAAGTTCGACTGAACACGTCCAAATTTCTCAGCGTTCCTAGGACTCTGAATTTGTTTGGGCTATGGACGTCCATAAGCGAATTGATGTCTTCTTCGAGAGTTGATTTCTCACACCAGACCTGTTGGTAAATGACAAGGCTGATAAAAAAATAGAATATTCCTATAATTAAATACCTACCTATATTTATATACTGCTCGCTTTATGAATAGCTGCGAGATGTTTCCCCTTGGGTTTATTAAAAGTTGGTACGAATTACACAATTGATGCTGGAATTATTACACACAGGTCTATTATTTTTGTAGTTGTTGAAACTGAAGGAGTTGTTTGAAATTATTATTTGACGTTTTTCTTCAAACATTAAATTACTACGATAATCATATTATTTCTCTTTGCCCTTACATTATATTTGCTGGCCTGTAAGTTCTCTTCTGGACTCTAAAATAAAGTTGAAAATAATATTATAATCCTATCCTTTTTGTAAAGTAAATACGGTGGATGGCGGACAGAAGGATTTCTTTAATCCGATTTTTGGGTTCTACGCATCTTGAAACGTAAACCAACAAATTTTGAGGGTGATGAAGGGGGCTGATTTTTTTTTTTTTTTCATGGTTTATTACAAAGGTTCATTATTGAAAATAACAGTACAAAATAAACAATGCAGGATGATTATGAGCGAATTTTAATACATTTTATAATATTATCGTAGTATAGTATGTTGCTTTCTTTTGAAATTTAAGCACTTTGAGAGCAAAGGAATTGTTAATTACCAATTTTACCAATTGTTAACTACCAATAATATTCTGCGATTCAAAAACGATTTGGATTTTTAGCTTTTCATGCAGTTTTTTTTAAATAGATTCTTCAACAAATTTTACGAAATTTAAGTAAATTTTTCAGCATTGTTTTGTGCATTAGTTTTTTATTATGCTCTATTTCATTCTTGGTGAAATTCTTTTGATTAGAGTTTTTCTAAAAAAAAATAAATTCACCAATTTTCAGCAGTTTTTCAAAATTACTTTTTTTGAAATTTGACCAATTTATTGCGCTAAAAAAGTGCTCGCCAACGAACTCATCCTTTCATTTGGAATGCTTGATTTTTGGAAGGAGAAAAGGGATTTTTATCTCAATCCTAACGAGACTTATCACCAGGAATGATACATACCTAATTCGATCATTTCTTGAGTGGGGGGGGGGGGGGGTACCTGAGAAGGTCGTCGTTAGGTCCAAAAATCGTTGACTTCGATTCCAGTGCTTGTATCCGTGAAAACTTGTTGTCGATCATTTTGGTAGATATATTTATTTAAAAAAAGAAGAAAAGAAGGATAGCAGCAAAATTACTAGATGCATATTCTCAAACATTTTAATCTACACCTATTTATGAAATAGTTCCTAATCCTAGAGGCATTTTGAAAAAAAAGTGGGAACGTTTTTTGATGGTATGTTTTATGTATCCTCTTTCCAGATCCGCTGATTTCGAATTTTCCTGATTTTTCAGGCAAGGCTAAATATGATTCTGTACGATGTGAATATTCTTACGTTTGCAAAGGCTAAGAAGAAAAGTTGTTGGTGGGTGAATTTCTCGAGGCCTGGCAACTTCGGTTCTTCCCCGTTCCTCTCGACGTAGTGCTCGTACGCGTGGAAGGCCTCGCGCAGTCCGCCGTTATCTGCTATGTTTTCGGCCAGAGTCAACGTTCCATTTAACTGAAACCGAATATTTACATTTGTATCTCTATTACACCCTTATTACTATTAAGTAAGTACCTATAATTTTAAAGGTTTAAGGATAGGGTCAACAATATTGTATTGACCACCTTGGGACAAATCGCCTTTTCCAATGATGGACCTTTTGGGAGAGGAATATTGCGAGGAAGGCTCACACTTTCAAGAAACCTCCAAATATGAAGATCAATATCTGACATCCCACTCGAATCACTATATTACCATATCCCACAAGAAACCTATAATGCCTACCTATAATTTAGCTTGACATCTGCCAAGTTTCTAACATGTTCAGTACCAATATATTTACCCCCCCTGTGATAGAAATTGATAATGGAGACTATGGATAAGCAAGTTAGCACAGTTGACAGCCAATTTTTCCGAAATACTGACGGAATAGCGTTGGGCAATGGTCATATTCTAAACAACCATTCCCAGGATCGAGCATCTTCCATTCGCTCAATCCCAGGAATGGGCTGTAGGATTGCGCGTATGTTTCGAGTTAGTACAACGTTTGCATATTATATTATTTGTATGGTCGAGTGCCATTATCCCGTATAGAGGTAGCAGATTTGAGGGAGAGAAGATTAGTCGTCTCCTGGGTAATAAAACAAATTTTGTTTTTTATTTTAACCAGCAGCAACCATGTGTTTTTGATTGTTATGTTAGGGATCAATTTGGTTTTAAATGAAAAAAATTTGGTTGGTGAAGCCCATTGTTTTTGGGAAACTGTCCTATAGGACTTGAGGGTTGAACTACTAAAAATGCAATATATCGAAAACTTTGAAAATAAAATGGTATTTTTGTTTGATTTATGTACAAAGAGGTTCAATAAATCGAATGAGACCATCTGAGTCGCTTCATTCATCCATTCGTTTCAAGTTTTTTTTTCCATTATTTATTTTGTATTTATTTATTGTTTTTAGTTTATTCATTTATTTTCTTCTGGTAAGTGACATCGCCCAGTTATTTTTCGATATAATGCACCATAGACTCTGTTTCATACGGAATTTTTTATGGACCAGTGATCTGTGTAGAAAGGCAATCATACAGAAATAATAAGCCTTTCTGCAATAATATGTTGTTGTTACTGTTATTTTTCTAGTCAGCAGATCGAAGCTTTGAGGTGGAATTGGAAGTGATTTAGAACTCTGTGACTCTGAACATTTTATGATCATTGCGTGTATTGTGTGGTCATGTTTGACATTATGATCTTCAAAGCACTATTCGTGTTTCAATACATATAATAACAGGTACCTCAAGAAAATACATATTGGGATAAGATTCATGTTTTAGGAATTTTAGGCAGTTATGATCGCTTACTCGGTATTGACTGGTGAAGCTGAACTTGTCGTACTGGTCGATGAAGCACTGAGCTCTCTCATCATAAGCTTTGGACATGGCGTCGTCCCACCAAGACGATTTTTTGCCGCTTTCATCGTAGTCTTTACCTGTGAATCACACTGCGGTACGTTATCGGGGACATCGGTTTTCTGTTTGATTAGGAAATGTATGAAGAAATTGGTACCTAACTGGTAGGTACCTATGTTCTTTTGGTTTATCATTTTTCAAATTGTAATTGACTAAGAAAACAATTTTCTAACCCCCCTCAAAATGTAGCAGCAAGTTATCGGCATTACACGGCATACGCGCCGCTGCCACGGTTTTTCCAATTCACGGCAATGCATCATCAGCACATGTAAGGAAAGTTTAGGTGTGTTATTTAATTTTATTTATTTCTCTTCAATAGACATCTATACCTGTGCAGACACATTAGATACCTAACTAGTTACCTACCTACCGATTTGTTTAATAATATCGATAGGCGTTCTGCATTATACAATACAGAAATAATAAATCTCTCTGTAATAATTTGCAGCGATTTTTACCGCCAGATTTCTATGACTTATGACTTACTTCTATGGCTGAAGATTGTATATCCTATTGTATATAGGAACAACACTAAAATGAATGATTAAATTAAATTTCAATATCTTTAGATGAATGGCTATTTTTATTCACTGTTTTTATTCACGGAGTCTTAACGAAGTTTTTTTTTTTGAGATCTTTTGTTTATCTCATATACAAGTTTTTGACGGGTGGAAAACGTGCAATGACGTGCATAATTAATTACACCTTTTTAAAACTTAATTTCTTGTATGAAAACACATTAGATAGGATAGGTACCTACCTACCTAATGATTCTTTTAATAATATAGACAGGTGTTCTACGTAGAAGAGCAATACAGAAATAATAAACCTCCATGAAATAATTTGCAGCGTTTTAATGTGATGAAGTCAAAAACACGAGAAAAATCACAAGTCAAAATACTTTAATACAAAGCGTTTAATGGAAATTTTTTATGAAACAATTTTTGTTGTAAATTAGCTGTGAAGAATCAAACCCTGGTGATTGGCACACCTTAAGTGTACAAAACAAAATTACATGACCAAGTATATTCTCTAAGTTACCTACCTTCCACGTCGAATGCATGTGTCAGCTCATGACCCAAGATAGATCCTATTGCGCCGTAGTTTAGAGATCTAAATTGCAAAAACAAAACAGAAATTAATTAATACCTACTACTATAGTTGATTGATGTACACTAGTGACAAATCAAATCAAAGAAAGCTTAAAATCCAAACTGAGAAAATAGGAGATTACTAGTGATTTTTGTTTATTATTGTTATCGTACATTGACGATATATAACATTTTTGAAGTGAGGCTTCCACAACTTGTCCGTCAGGTTTCGAGATGAGGACCTTTCCCATCAGTGTCCTAGACTTTTTTGTGACCTTCCGCTTTCTGAATTTGCAAGTCCCGTTTTTCGATTTGCAGCTATGAACTTTGTGATGTTTCGACATCCTCACCTAACACCATGTTCTTACTTTAAGTTTAGAATTGAACTCTTAATCCCGTAATGATAACTTACCTGAGGGTTGGACCTCTGCATTGATTGCGCTTGTGTTGTGGTTTAAATGATGGCAAAAAATGTTAACAAGGCAATAAATAAACAAGGCATCATTTAGTTGACAAATCCCCACATTAGTATATTAACCTATAATCCTCAAAAATCTATTCAATGGGAGCAAAAAGAAAAATGCCAAGTAGTCGAAACTTTTAATTACTTATAATTATTCCTGTATCAAGAAACTCCTACTAACTGATTAACAATAGTACTAAATGATATTGATTTTCTACTCACTCTAGGCCTAAAAAATAGAAAGGCGACTGTAGAATGCCCGCAGGTATGGCTGCTTGTAAGGAATATAAAATTTAAAAAAATATAATTTCCAAACGCAAATTGAGCATCAATATCGCAATAGATACCGCAATTTTCCCTAAGTAAAATATTAATGTCAAGTAGTGTTGTTAGGGTGTGTTATTTCTTTACTTAATTTCGTACGAGGTGCACTTAACTAGTACTTGGATCATTCAATTTTTCTATAATAACTAGGTAAAGAATATTATTAGCAATTGTCAAGCTGATGCTGTAGTATCACTATAAAGATCAAAGAACTAACCGATAGCATTAGATCCTCTTCCGTAGAAGGCGTTTACATCCAACGGATCAGTCACCCACCTAAAACAAATTTCAGACAATTGATGGGTGTAACACACAAAACGCTCCATGTGCTACTTTGCCGAAAATTGGGTTCGGTCGAGTTTCGGTGCCTAGATCGACTTGCACAAAATAATTATCTCTATTCGATAACTTCAAATGCCTCAAAAATGAGGTTGAATAGTTTTCGCATGGAGACTTGCGCTTTTCAATGGAGCATGGAGCTGGTCTCTTCAATTTTGACCACGTTTTGCCGTCCTTTCGTACTGTCCACACAATTTTCAGTTTTCTTTTTTAAACATTTTTCATGATGGATATCCCCTTTAAATAAAAAATATTTTAAAATCTACGAAAATCACATACATATCGAAGAAAATGGTGGACTTGGGACTAGAAGGGAAAGAAACCTCATCCTGGCCGTCTGTTCTTGCGAACGGTTATCCAGAAGAAATTGCGAACACGAAAAAAATAATGAGGAGGAATCCATGATTCCCTTTGAAAAGATAAAAATTAATACAAAATATCTGAGAAAAATAATTCAGAAGGTCCAAGATGATCTAATTTACACATTTTACCTACCAGCATGACATTTATTACCTACCTACGTAATTTTTAATTTTCCTTTCTTGACCATCAATTATTCTAGAAATTATTGTTTACAGCATCCACAATTGCACGAGTGTTCTTGTGGGTACGGGAACGATCCTGAACTTTCTTAATTCTGAGGAATTTAACAGCGTTTGGGTCCTATGTGAGATTTTTCATAAGTTCTGAGTGAGGGTAAAAGAAAGTGATTTGAAGCCAAAATTTAGCGATTTATGCGGTTTTAGGACGTTCCACTGAAGCTATGTCATTTAGGAAAGGATTCGTATGTAAGAGAAACAGCCTATTGGATTTTTTCTTTTTTTGCACTCCTGAATTATTTGCCTCTGAGACATCAGGAACGTTTTGCTAGAAGCACCCTTCAATTGATGGATTCACTGTAAATAATCATCAAACTCCACCACAAAGCAGTCGTTTGGACAGCTAGGGTAAACATGATCTTTAGCATATTTTCATTACTACAGTACCGTAAAAGTCCTTACCCCTTGGTGTCGTTGGCAGGCGGCTGACCTACCGTGCTTAAAATACTCTTCACCTCTACACTTTTCAGTCTAACCATTGATTGGAGGAACTGACCGTCTATAACCTCCATCTGAAAATAAGCGTACAAAATAAAATATAATAAAAATTACTACAGAGATAAGTAAATATCGTTCAATCTATGATCTATGATTAGCCAAAACCATGGCGATCTGAGCAATCTCATATTCACTTGGGATACTTCCTTTGTATTGTTAGGGAGTTGGATCATGTGTTTGATAGTTTGTCTGGTTCCCAAGTCGAGATTTCCTGTTGTCAACAGTTTCCAGTTGTACCTACACTGAATCCTACTTCCGAATCCAACTCCCCAGTAAGAAGCATCGGATTGTTCATGCTGACCGGCTCCGACCCTACTATGAGAGGAAAGAAGATGAAGGGGAATGGTGTTAGGGAGTTGGATCATGTGTTTGATAGTTTGTTTGGTTCCCAAGTCGAGATTTCCTGTTGTCAACAGTTTCCAGTTGTAGTTTTGTTCTGACCAAAAGTTTCGAAGAATAAAAAGTTAATTATCGACTTATTGACTATTTGTGAAGTTCGTAACAGTATATATAAAGATATATTTATCGCACACTTCAGGAATCGTTTCAGAAGGCCTCAAAACGGATTTCAATTTTCCAAACATTTTTATTTTAAAATTTCTGAGCCATTGCAATAGCTTCAATTTAAAAAAAAAAAAAAAATCGACAAAAGCCTTGTATGTATTGAAGCTGGCTGAAAGAAAGAGGTTCTTAAAACTGGACTAAACATTTAGAGAACATGGCTTCAAACAATCTTGCTTGTATTTCTGGATGTCAGAAGGGAAAATCAGAAGGACAAAATGTACTGCTTTAGTCTATGTTGACGACGTTCTAATTGCATCGAAGAATAAGAGACAACTAGAAGAACTTGAATCTCATTAGACTACCTTTTATCTCACACTGTAATACATTTCCAACACATTAAAATTCTATTGAGCAGAATAAGTTAAATGGAGTGGAAGTTGGTCGAAATCTAAGTTTCAAGTTGTAGAACACTCTTGGTTTATGATGAAGATATTGCTTTGAATCAACACTGATCCTATGGGATTCCAGATGTCAAGACCTAGAAGACTAAGGAGACTTACCACCATTATTGAAAGATCTCAAAGCCAACGAAAACTATTCCAGTTTCATTCTTATACCAGTTCGTCCCTAGTAAAAACGTTGGCAAAACCATTTAATGAGAACATGTATGAAAAAATAGTTGAATAGTAAAACTATGTCGCCCATTTCCCTTCCACACACAATACAAATACGTCTAGCGTCAGAGCCAGAAATGTCACCGATCTTCACTTCACAGTTTACTTATTTATTTTTAACCAAAAGGGCAATGCCCATCTTTATAATATTTATAGAAGAAACGTGCACATTGGCTAAACGCTAAAGTAAAATGAGAAGGAAGTAAACAGAGATAGTAAGAAACATACGATCAGGACGGTAATCCTTACAATTTAAAGAAATGTTCCAATCTACCGCTCTTAGAATTGGCCAATTTTAATTTCAAATCATTGAGGCTGTCTGAAAAAGAAAAACTTCTAGTTCTGGTTCCAACCTTTGCAAGTAGTTTCTCTGCCGTGGGAGTCTAGAAAGACGTTTGTGGTAAAGGTGAGATTAAAATATATGTTGAAAAGTTCAGAGTGTTGATACAGGTAGGTCCGTACATTTAGGTGAGTTCAGAACAGTTGTGAGGGACAATTGATTTGGCTGATAAGCAACTATATAAAAAATTATGTGTCAAAATCAAAGGTCTTCTGGGATCCAGTGGTCCGATTTGGTGTCCATTATTGGTCGAAAATGGTATTCTTCCACTTGAAGGCAAATATCGTGGGAAACGTTTCTAGACATAAGTTTACGTTTGTGGACAGAGCAGTAGAGGATCCAAATTATTGATCCATATTCCAATATTGGATCAATAATTAACTTAATAAAATAACTTAATTTAAAAAAAATTACTGGATGAACGAGGAATATTGCGGACATATCTGAGAACTTCAAAGTACTGTGCTTCAAGAAGCCAACACTGGCATCCAACTGACTGGCGGTATGGTCATTAAACGCCACCTGTTGAACACCTATCAATCTCTTTTTTAAAAGTAAGACACGCAGATATACGATTCGCAGTCACAATGATGGTGATGTGACTTACACCTTTGTAAAGGTCTTCGAGCTGCCCGGGGACCAAAAGCCATTCGGGATAACCGATGAAACTGCTGATGGCTCTGGCTTTCTTAGCGGCGTTCCTCTTTGTAGCGCCGTCCATCCATTGCAAAGAGTCCACGAGCCTCGCGAATGAGTCCGTGATATCCCGAAGCATCGACGTCACCTGTCGTTATAAACAGCAAAGTTACCGTCATGCCGCTAAAATCTAGTAATTTGAAATATCAAGTCAAAGTTACTTTGCCCGCATTTTGATTACCTATTTAGAATAGTTGTCTAATTATTGCATAATTGGAAATATCCGACATAATTTACAACCCATTTCCTGTTCTGTTTTGAAAAACAAATTTCATCACTAAAAGTTACGTGGGGCGTGAAACGTTTCAGTGAATTACGCTTTCGTAAGTAGAATACCTATGACTCTTCTGGATGAAGTGTCGTGTTTTCCATGATGTTTCTACCGAAATCATACGTTACTAAATTACAGGATAGTGAGACAGTAAGTTTTGAATTGTTTTGTTGTGAGTGCTGTACGAGCCAACCATGGAACCATGAGAATGACAGCGACTAAGAGAGAGGCACTGTAAGTTTCTGGATTTTAGATTATAGAACAGCACATTCGACTCAACGAAACATCGCAGGGCTGAAGCACTTTCCCGGTTGAGACAGGAACCGCTACAATAGGAAACTAAACTCAATACAGGCAATACAGAACTGATCCAAAATAGCAACCGCTATGAGAACATCTTTCAACTGATCTCAAATTTTGAAAAGTTTAGGGGACCGTATTGGGGGTAACCCGCTCAAACTGTGAGAACATAGGACGGATTGACGTCATCTATAAAACGAGAACAAAAAACAAAAAGGAAATTTTGTTTATAAAGGATTACACGAGTACTAACTAAGCTGTCCACGTTAAATAACGAGAAAAATGAGAAATTGATAGGAACCTAGCCCGCTTCCTGGATCCTTACCCCTTCAAATTTTAGAGTTACGAGAACTGACCGCTTGATTTACCTTAGCAGTTGTTTCTTTAAGATTATCCATGGAAGCAAATTTGTAACCAATAGCCATGTTGAAGAACGATTTGACGTATTTCACGCACTTTGTAGACCTGAAAATCAAATGTTTGAATTTACTTTGGAAATCACCAACATTAACTACAAAAGTTGCACCTACCTACTGGCAGGTTGTTGACAGTTTAAAAGTAGGTACACTCTGCGAACGGTTTCATATCCCTGTAATACTAACTAATACTTTTCCAGAAAAACCTATACCTAGGTTCAAATACATAAGTAACAATTTGTTAATCAACAAACACCAACTATTTAAATGTGTTACTCCTTCGTGTAAGTATTGCGATTAGCAAGTAATGTGCTAGTATTGTTAGCTCTTTAAAGCATCATGTTAGCAAGTAAAATGATTACATATGTTTATGTACTTATGTATTTGTTTGATTTATTGAAACGTTTTGCGATATGTAAGCTCGACAGAGATTATATTTTGTTCAGCTAGTTGAGGGATAAGACTATCCAACCAAAGGAGTCACTGGTATATAGCAGTGGTATAATAAGTTCTGGCATGACCTCATGCACTAATTTTCATATTGCTTCTTCACTACCGAAGATAGAGAACCTTTGTGTTTTTTCAGTTATTACAATATAATAAATAAATGTTCTTTCTATATTTGAATACCAAGATTGTTAACGCTCAGATGCATGTCAAAATTTGGTTCCAAATAACATTTCGAAAGTTGAACCTATTTTTGGACTTTTCACCACTTTTTGCAGTTTTATTGATATGTTAACGCTTTTTGTGCACAGTGTTTTTTTTTTTTTTTTCTCACCACAAGAGAGTCTATCTAGTTGAAACTAAGATAAGCCAATTAATTATATGCGCAAAACTAAAATTGATCAACAGACAAAACTCCGAGACTAATAAATGCGATTTGTATGAAATTTTCAAGAACTGTGCGGTTTAGCTCCTGGACGTTCCCCTATAAATTTCATAGCCGTTTTATTAATAGCGCCTAGTCTGTGCGCTTGCGTAAACATGAATTTATTATTAGGTACGTCAACTTATCAATCACTTCAACTCGTACTTTGTTCTTCAACTAATTCTATACGTCCATGTTACGATATGTGAGGAAGCTATACTGCCCACCCAACTTGGCAGACGTTTTTTTAAAGCACTGCAGCGCGATCAACTTCCCGCCGCGCCGGCACCGGCTATCTCATTCAGCGGGCTCCACTCTTCTCTACCCTTTATTTCTATGTTCACGAATAGATAAATAAGAAGTTGAAGAACAAAATAACGACGCAACAGCTGTTCGGAGGACAAGCTTGAAGACGCCAAAGACGAGCCTGTCTATACACCCGTTGCACGGTGGATAAATCTGAGCAATTTAGGGGAAGGAAGATCAAAAAACGAAAGTTGCAATGAGAATTCCGGGCACAATGCACGTGTAAAGGATGTAAAAGGAAATCGATCTCCGAACCTTCAGACACCCAAAAAGTACGGCGCACTTGCACAAACATAACAAACGTTAGTGGCCCGGCTTTCGGTCTCTATTTATAAATAAAATGAGTACGTTTCAGTCGCAACAAAACAGGCAAAGTGTGAGATATTTCCGTTCTTCACCTTGTAAGGTAATTGAAATATATTTATTCACATTTTTAGGAACTTTCCATACGCACCTCTAGGGAGTTGAAAAGCAGAATTTCGTTTTCTTAAAATATGCTTTTTTTAAAAAGCACCTAAAACACATGTCACATTTTTTGGGGAACTTCTCTCCAGCATTTGTACATTTAAAGGGGCAAACATCAGAGCTAGATTTTGAAAAAAAAGTCGATTGAAAGTCAAATTATGGTTTAAAAACTGCTTTTTCGTGGGTATTTGTACAAAATTTGATGGTCTCCTTCTTATACGAAAAAAAGTTTGCGCATGCGCACAGACTAATAAGTTATAGGGGACTGTTTACATAATCTCCCGCACAATCCCTGAAAATCTCATCAAGATCGGTTGATTGTGAAGTCTCGGAGTTGTGCGGGTTTCTATATGCGCAATAGGCATTTCTCAACCAATCATGACAAAACTCATAGGTCCTCTCCTTGAACCGCATGCCCAACTACCCTCCAAGTTTGAACAAAATCAGACTGATATATCCTGAGAAATCGACGTTAAGAAATTCACGTTCCCGCATCTCACACGCCAGTATGTATCCGACGACAACGAAATCTATAAGGGACCCTCTAGGAATTGACCCACTCGCACCCTAAAAATGTCTTCAAATCGGACTAAAATTTTTAGTATATATAGTTGCGAGTGTGACAAGGAGTTGGCCTAGAGATAGACAGACCTAGAGATAGACAGACAGACACAGAACAGAAAATTGATCAACCAGCTCTGAAACGCAAAAGGCAAGTGGAAATTTTGATTTTGGAGGAAAACAATAAATTAGGTTGACTACTTGCACGAACATAAAACCTTACCTACCTTCGGTGGTGAGGAAGGAAAAATCATAACTGATGAAATAATCAAGAAATTTTAATTTTCTTTTCACATACAGATATGAAATTCAGCCTAGTTTTATAGAAAAATAAAAATGAAGTATGCGAAAAAACAATTCTTTTAAAATATTCCTGAGGTGGCACACTCCCTTTAATAATGACTTACCTAATGAGGATCACAAGATCCATCTACATTCATGCTTATAGTCCTTATATGAAAATTGTGTATTAGTTTTGCTCTTGTTCAAAATCTCAGTGATTTTTCTATTTACCCAAAACTTTATATTATATAATAAGTCGTAGGTAGTAAGAGATCATGAAAGTACCGGCTAATAAATAATACGTTTCCTATATTTCTATCATAACCAATCACCTTGTTTGACGAGGCCTTCTGAAAAGGGCTTCGTAGAGATCGTCTTTCAAAGAGCGCAGTTCCTCCGTAGTGTGCGGCACCATTGAAGTTACCAGAAACCACCAAAGGTATCTTTCTGTAATATGAAAATAAAGTTCCAGTCGTGCAGCATGTAATTTTCGTAAATAACCCTTTCTTAGCACATTTTCTTCTAAAAAAAGGAAAAATGAGCTACTGTGTTCACTTTGTTCGCTGATGTATGTATGCATGTCCTTTTAAAATAGTTTTAAATGCCATTTCCCGACGTCCGATTCTGATGAAACTTAGTACCTATGGATTTAATCTGTAACATGGTGAGGATAAAGATATACCAGGGGCCGCTGACGCAGGAGAGGTCATTGATCAGCAGTGTGAACCCCAAAGCCATTTTGTATTCTATTCGACGCAGAAAGCTGAAATTTGTCAGGGAGGCTGAAGACAGCTGAGAGATCATCAATTAGGTAGCTGAGTGAGGTCCATAGACATTTTGTCTCCTATTCAACGCAGGAAGCGGCTATTTAATGCTGATCTCCTTACAAGAAAATGCGCTATCATGTGACACTTCGTGAGCTCTGATCTACTTGTTTTAATTAATTTTTTTAATTGCTCACTGATTGTCTGTGCTAAAAGAATGGGCAACTCTCAATTTCATCGCTGGGAACTGTTCTTGAACAATACATAGACAAATTATTTTATCATTTCAACAATTCCATGCGTTTTGTAGCACGTTTTTTTCAACTGGATCAAATTTCGTATACGTTTGTATTTGCTCGAAATTCATAGCATTATAATTTAAGTTTCCAACACGTTTACAAATTTTAATATGGATTTGCCAAAAACTGATATTGAGTATGTACACTACATGCAGATACATCGGTAAATGGATATGTCTTATTTTCCCCCCCTTTGAAATATGTGTTTTGTGTCTCAAGTTAAAAATGTCTCAATTAAATGAGCTCAGTCAGCTGATCAGAAAAGACCCAATCAATTCAATCGTCTCTTAGTGTCCCAGAGAGTATCCATATCTCATTTTAACTTCCTAGGATGAACAGGACAGAATTTAGCTTACTAAGCTGATTAGGAATGGGCCAATCATTTCAATCGTTTCCTAATGTCCCAGAAAGTCTCCCTATCAAGTTTCTACTTCCTTGGGGTTACAGGAGAGCATTTTGCTCACTCAGCTGATTGGGAAAGAGCCAATAATAATCGTCTTAGTGTCCCAGAGAATATCCCTATCAAATGTCAACTTCCTAGGGGTAACAGACGAGAATTCAGCTCTCTCAGTTGAGTAGGAATGAGCCAATCATTTCAATCGTCTCTCAATTTCAGCTTCAGAGATTAAATACGATAGAAATCATCAGCTTTAGGAGCCCATCATCTTCAGGACCTCATCAGCTGATCAGCGGTCTACGCATCGTCTAGTACCTACTGCTTACAAGTACCTACTACTCAATAGTATACCTAAACTGTATAGGTATGCCTTCTTTTCACATTATTAGTTCATTATGGTTACTTAGCAACATTAGTTTATAACTTAGCGTAATAAATCAGCTTTCCTTAACACTACAATGGCTTTAGGTTAGGGATCATGAGATGTAATAAAATGAGAGCATTCCAAAAAGTGGCGAACGATTTTCCTGCTATGAAAACTAAGGGAGTTTCGCTGGTAACGCATTGATTGTACGTGAAAATCAATAAAAATAAAAAAAAGCCACAGTTCCTTTGAGCCTGACAGCTAAAATTAAAAAACATGAATATGCTTTAGCCGTACACGACTCACTCCTCGTCGATTCTCTGAACCCGACCCCCCATCGGCCTCTGAACTCTGTTTATCATTCAAAACAAAAAAATGTTTTAGCTCCTCGCTCTCACTTTATTATAGAAATGATCACGACCATTGAGCTCTTGTGAGATGATGATCTCCTAATAGAAACTCGCGAGTAAACATTCACTTTATTATAGAAATGATCACGACGATTGAGCTCTTGTGAGATGATGATCTCCTAATAGAAACTCGCGAGTAAACATTCACTTTATTATATAAAGAGGCTAAAGAGGCTACATACGAAATTACAGCTTCCTATAGTATAAAGTATAGAAATTACCTATTAAAATAATTTAACCACCGCTTCACAAATCTAACCGTTCTCGCAATATTCGGATCACCTGCTATGAATCACATAATCGAAACACCAGCTCAATGAAATCATCAGAAATTAACAAGCGGTTGCAATCATGTTCACAATATCAATAATTGAGAATGATCACCTGTGTGTAAACAATTATTCATATAACCATGCTCATAACTCAGCTTGTTGGCCACGCACTTCGCAGTAGTTAATATAGTATGGTTGGATAAATTGAGAGCTTTCGAACGAATGGTCAACGAATTTTGTGGGATGAAAAACGACGAAGTATCATATCCCTAGCAACGACTCGGTTGTAAGCGGAAATCATCACAATTATTGGCGCTACTTTCGTTGCACTCTCGTGGGACATTTTTCGGTAGTTAGGTCACGGCTAAAGCATATTCATGCTAAAAACCGTTGCATTTTATAATCCTAATTTTCGCACTCACGTAGGCCAGCCAATAGACATAATAATTTTGACATTATTTTGACAAATTGTCCATGTCAAAATAATAAATTAGAAAATTTTCCGGAAATGTTGGCCTATTGCCAAAAAAAGAGACTTTTTATAAAACACAGAATGTGTTTTAGCCTTAACATCCCCAACCGAAAACGAAACGTTTTGTGTTAACGAAAATGTGTTGCGTTTTTGTGTAACGAAAATGTGTTGCAACAATTCACTGGTGATTTTCGCTTACAACCGAGTCGTTGCTGGAGAAATGGTACTTCGTCATTTTTCATACCACAAAATTCTTTGACAATTCGTTCGAAAGCTCTCGATTTAGCCAACCATATTATGTTAACTACTGCGAAGCGCGTGGCCAACAAACTGAGTTATGAGCATGGTTATATGGATAATTGTTTACACACAACAATGGCGATCATGATGGTGATCATTCTCAATAATTGGTATTGTGAACATGACTGAGACCACTCGTTAATTTCTGATAATTCATGTTATAAATATGAATAGATGAAAGCTTACGGCGAGGAGGGGGGAGGGAGGCTGTAAAATATGCATTTTTCGTGTGAGAGCTCAAATGAAAGCTTACGACGAGGAGGTTTCATATATGGCGTTGGTGATAAATAAATAAAACTACTTGACATCTAGTGATAAAGTACACCACAAAATCTGAGTCATTCTTATATGCAGGTTTCACGGGTTTATTTGAAACGCGTGAGCTAAAACGCATTCTGTGTTTCAACAACTTTATTCGATGTAGGTATGTAAATAGAGGTGACCGCTTGCCCCCTGGCGAGGCGCAGAGCGCCGAGTTTCATATATTTTATGTCGTTTTTAGTGTTTTTTCAAAAATTTTTTTAAATTTGATTTTGTCTTTCCAGAATTTTGACCGATTTTGAGATTTTACGCTCCATAGAAATTGACTTTTTCGTACATTAGAAACCGCTATGGAATCTTTTGAGACTATTTAAAACTTTAATCTATACATTCATGTTTCAGATACGTTTGCTACTGATGTATCCGAATTCGTCAGAACACTTTATTTACGTAACGATCCAAAGAAATATTAGAACGTGAAATATTTTCCAAAGCTTTCCAATACGTTTTCCTTACGAAACAGGGAGGATTTATGAACACAACGGGGTTGTGTGGGGGGATAGCGTGATCTCCTTTGAGTTGGCAACATGAACGTCAACTGTCAAAGCTCTTCATGTGGAAACGACCAACTTTAGATTGCTGTGTCAGCCGCCTTGAAATACTTGGGTTTCAATAACGACCCCTCCCCCCTACTGCCATCACTATTAACTGTCTCACCATCCATTAAATCCTATTTCATTTGATTTGCCTACTTCAGAATGGATGTCGTTTTCTATGGAATTAGTTGGAATAGTGCCATATCAAGTAACCATATCCCGGTTCTTTCTAAAATTACAGTTTATTAGTTAGAAACTACTAAATACAATTTTAATTGTTCATATTAAAAAATGCAAAATAAAACTTATTTTTGACATTTTATGTCTTTACTTTGGCACATGAACGAAAAAAGCGTTAAAAAAAAGCGTTACGGTTGGTTTTCTGATGATTTCCGCTTACAAACGAGTCGTTGCTAGGGAAAAGGTACTTCGTCGTTTTTCATCCCACAAAATTCGTTGACCATTCGTTCGAAAGCTCTCGATTTATCCAACCATATTATGTTAACTACTGCGAAGTACGTGGCCAACAAGCTGAGTTATGAGCATGGTTGTTTGAATAATTGTGTACACTCAGGTGATCATTCTCAATAATATTGATATTGTGAACATGATTGCAACCGCTTGTTAATTTCTGATGTTTCATTGAGCTGGTGTTTCGATGATTTGATTCATAGCAGGTAATCCGAATATTGCGAGAACGGTTTGATTTGTGAAGCAGTGGTTAAATCATTTTAATAGGTAATTTCTATACTTTACACTCTAGGAAGCTGTAATTTCGTATTGAGCCTCTGTAGGACATTTACTTGATGATGCCCAGGGTCCAGATCAGATGAGTGGCTCTTAAAGCTAATTTCTATGCTTTACACTCTAGAAAGCTGTAATTTCGTATGTAACCTCTTTAGGACATTCATTTGACGATGCCCAGGGTCCGGATAAGCTGAGTGGCTCTTAGAGCTTGTATACGAGTCTGCCACTAAAGACATAAAATGTCCCAATGTGCTGCAGACTCGTATGCAAGCGTTTCTTTGAATAGGTATCTTAATATACATTTCTGCTCATCAGTTTCGAATTGCCAAATATTCCATATTCCATTTGTTTTACGGTTCCCTATACATTAATGATTTTGCTTTTGCAATGGGCTCATACATTACATCTTGGTTGATAAAGGTATTCGAAATGAAGAAGCACAAAGTTTGCCAACAAAATAAATCATCACTGTCCATACTTTGTGCGGTGTGGACCAGAATTTTCTTAGATAATACACATTAGATAGTTGTAAAGATACGTACGCTAAGTAAATATATAGGATGGGCAAATTCGTAACCTACAAAGCTGTAGGAACATCAATTGTTAGGAACAGTCTATACTTCCCGACAGACCGGCTTGAAAATTTGGTGTTCAGCCAACTATTTAGCACTTAATCCTTATAAATGTACAGTAGCTTCCTACACAAGATCTGAACAGCTAATTAGCCATCTTTATTTCATCAATGGCATGCTTCCTGTCAGGCTGGATTTAACCAAGGACCTTGGAATTCTTTTGGATAAAAAGCTCTCTTTTAACAAAAATGTAAGAGCAGTTTCATCGAAAGCACTCAAAACATTAGTTTCTTTAAAGAGATGTACTCGAGATTTCACTTCAGTGGAACCTATTGTAATATAATATAAATCTCTTGTTCGCCCCATCATGAATAATGCTAGCCTAGTATGGAGTACATAAGGATTGCTTGGAGAGAGTGCAGCGGAAGTTTCTTCGATATATTTCCTTTAATTAAAAATACCAGCTAATAAAATTGATTATGCTCTGCTCTTAGCGATTTGTGGCCTTCTTACGTTAGGGGACCGTAGGTTGATGGCGGACATAATTTTCTACCACAAGCTGGTAAATGGTATCTTGTATTGTCCGTCTCTCCTCGCTAGGATTATAATCTCAATGTACTATTCTATGCCACACGCCTCAATTCTCTCTTCCACGTCTCCTTCACCGCCTATAACTACCAGATGCATCGTCCATTACACCGCATTCCACGAGAAGCTAACACTTTTATACAAGCCTCTAATTTTGAATTTTTTGCTGAACCATTTGCCTCAAACCAGTTAACTTACCAATGCCAGTGATTTATACTTTTTTTTAAATTAATGTACATTTTTCTTTTCTATTTCAATCAATCTCAATTATTTTAATTCCGTTTTTTAATGTTGTTGTAAATTGCTTTTGCAATACAATTAAATAAATGAATAAATAAAAATTGTTTTAATCAAAAGGGGGTCAAGATGGAGATCTATGGAACTCAAGGGCGGGACTCATAAGAAAGGTTGGGTACAGGTAGCACTTTCTATCCGCAAAACTGTTATGAAAGTTCATAAAAAACGGCGGCAAGTGAGAAGCTTGCAGTCAGAGCATTCACTAATGAGTGATGGATCCACATAAAAATCTCTTTAAGAGTGTGTGTTCCACATTTCAGCACTCTAAGATGCACTGGAGAGAAGTCGGCATCATTGCTCACACAGCGGATCTGGCTTCCCATCATCACTTCCAGTGGTGTCCAAGAGGTTGTTTACTTGATTTCAGGGCTCTAGGATGACCAGGAGAGAACCAATCCAAAAGCACATCGATTCGCTCAGAAAATTTGGCGAAACATCGTGTCATTTATTAGTAAACGATAAAATGTACTTGAAAAAAAATAAAAAAAATCACAATATTCTAGACATACAGCATGATTGAATGAGCGAACTTTCAAAATTTTGTTTAAATTAAACCAACAAATTTTTAGGGGGATTCAATTTTTTTCTTGGTCGATCACAAAAATTCATTAATAACAATAATAAAAGAAAACGCTTCGATCGATTAGATAAAGGTCTATCGTTTCTGTATTAGATATCTCTTCTACGCAGATCACTTTCCAGATGATCTGCGTAGTTTGGTTTTTTTTACCAAAAAGTTATCTCTCCCTCCCTCCCACCGGTTTTTGAGATATCAAAGTGAATTTTGGACAGCGATTTTTGGTTGCCCGATACTAAGATTAGGCAAAGAAAAAACCATTTATTCCCCATTTTGCCGAGCCACACCTCCTCTAAAAATTTTTTAGCGCTGAACATGATGGTTAAGTCAGAATTGCTATATATCTTATCCCGTTCTCCGAGGCGCTGAACCATGAAGAAGCGCGGTTTTTTCTGAAGATAGGTGCCTGTGTGATGTACGGGGTTAAAATATTGAACATCGAGATTAGAAAACTATTTTCCCTAATGGTGTGTGGGTCTAAGGAGTAACATCAACAATGTAAAGGTATGGAATACACTAATATCTTCCTTTGCCGCAATTTCTCCTGCTAAACTTGGGAACTAAGGAAAGAATTCGCTTCAAGAACATCCAACAGTGTATTTCGGAAGGAGAAGGGGATTTCAAACATTTACAGTATGACCATTACATTATTGATGTTATTCGTTAGACCCACAAAAAGTCGTTTGTAAAAAGTTTTTCGAAGCTCAATGTTCAACATTTTAATCCAGTTCATCACACAGCACCCGTAAAAAACACCGCGCTTCCTTAATGTTAATCAGTGCCACTCTGAGAACGTAATGAGGAGCTTATAGCAAATCTAGCATCACCATCGTGTTTAGCGCTAAAAAATCTTTAGAATGAAATGTCACCCGGCAAAAAATAGGTTTAAAAAAAAAATGATTTAAATGAAAAAATCCAAGTCTTTCATACGTCCCTAAATCTCTTTCCTTCCCTTTGGGCAGTCCGAAAATGATGTATTTTTTCCTGAAATTTTTTGTTCAAAATATAGATAACTCCTGCACTGTTCGCTGGATCGTGGTACTTTGTACATAATCACACGCGTAGATATGCACCTTAGTACATCTTTTACGGATTTGATTTCAGAGAGCTCTGGGACGGATTTTTAGCTCTGGAACGGGTCATTTGTCTCACATTGGGTGTTGTTATAATCCCATTCAGGTCAAAAACAATTGGGCAACTCCACTAAACTAAGGGTTGCCCTGAAAATTAGGTAGATATGTACCTACCGTCTGCGGGTAGTTGCCTTCTAAGAACTATCGCCTATCTGAAATTGGAATCTCGTCATCTTCACCGTCAAGGAAATAAAAGAAATGGAGTCTAGACCCACCGGGATGAGATTGGAGGGTGGAGGTAATTTGGAATAAATTAGGTGCCATTATCTGAAAGCTTCAAACTGAGATGGTATCGGACTCTCGCTCTGTCAGAGCCCAACAACTCGAACAAGTTTTGTCGGTTTCAATCCTCATGCTTTTTTTTTGCGTTTGTAGTTTTTAGTTACTTATCGATATCTTTGGGTTCCTTGCCAATTTCCTCAATGATGTATTAATGAACTTGAATCGTAATATAATGATAATAGTTGGACTTCATCAATGTAGATCGATCAGGAAATACATTCACCCTACAGTTTTCTCAGCACAGAACGGCTTGACATATATAAAGGAAATCAGCTACAGAGCTTACTCAGCTGATCAGAACGGTTCTCTATGTTGTAATTATTCTCTACCACTCCAGAGAGGCTTCGTTCGAATGTTAAGCATCTTTAGTTGGATCGGGATCAAATTAGCTGTATAGCTTACTCTGATGACCACAGCGGTTCTCTAAGTTGTAATTACACTGTGCCACACCTTGGGATGTTTGGGACAAAAAGATCATATACATATAAACTATCCAATTACTAGCATTACTATCAAATTACTTTACTACGTCCAATTGCATCGAAATGCCTCTGTATTGTCTCTACTAAAAGATTATTTCTGTTGGCATTGCTTTGTTACTTCTCGTTGACGTTTCTTTGAATAATGTTTGAGTGATTTCAGAACTTAGATTCAGCTGCCAAATAGGCTAATATGAAAATGTCTTACCATAGGTTTCTGGGCGCGTTCTGTGGAGCCTTTGCGCCAAAAGAACGAAATAATCGGGAGTGCTGACGTAAACCGTGTCGTTCACTGATACGTGCTTGTTGAGTCCTTCCAAAAGAACTGACAAATACTCCACCCAGTCAAACTGAAAAAATAAAAATAATACATTTTATCAATAAAACTAAATAGTTCAGTGTCATTTATTTAGGTCATTCACTTTTAAAACAATTTTCTTGGGATAACTATAATAAATAGGATGATTTCTAACTTCTTAAAACTCAAAACATTTTGCCATAATTCTAAACAGGAGCTTCAATAACTTAATTAAACATATTATCAATTCAAATCAGAGCATCAGAAGCATCAGGACATGCAGGACTTGTGTATAATTGGTGAATAAGGTTACTTACTATTCCAAGTACGACTTTTTTAAAAATTCTAGTCATGCGTATGAGCGAATTTTCGTAGACAACTGCATTACATTAATGTTAAATTGTTTAAAATACTTACAGTCATTAATGAAATTTAAGTATATTTTCAGCATAATTTTTGGTTCCAAAATTTTTGAATGTTCTATTTCATATTTGTTTAACCCTTTTTGAGTAGGATATTGTGCTAAAAATTAAAAATTTAACTATTTTTAGCTCTTTACTGCTTTTTTTTATTGATAGCGGTTTTTTAGAAATTTGACCAATTTATTGTACAAAAAAGTTCAGACCAACGAACTCATAATTTCTTTTCGAATGCTTCATTTTTCGTCTCAAACTTTTCTCCTAAACTAATGTACCAGCGTCCTTGAGATTCGAGTAAATAATTACCTACACTAGGGTTCTAGTTGGTTCTAGATCCTTCAGTTCAATTTCGAGCCACCCTAAAGTGCAGAGTTGATTAGCAGAAATACTAAAAAAAACGAAATCTCGAAAACTTTCTAAATAACAATAATAGTGTTTTTCTGTTTGCTAATACTGAGAAATGTAATGTACATCTCTTCTCTCTTCGTAACGGCTAAACTTTTTCAGAGGAAAATAATCGTCAACATGTGTGTAGATGAATACGGTGAGAACATAGTAACAATCGCATTATAAACTACGACAATCGTGTCAGCTGATGTCATGGATTTTGCAACGTGAGTTTAGCAAATAAATTAAAATTGAAAGTGCATGGACATATCTTTTACCTTGAATGAAACTACCTTGTCGGATTTTACATTTGGCAGGAGGGAAGGATGACATCCCGGAACAAACCCGTGGATCAGGGAGGATAAGAGAGCACCCCCAATTAAACCCAAGGGAATATGAAACCAGAACAAACTCGTGGCTCACATAGGAAAGAAGGGTAGGAGAGTGAGGCTGGAACAAACCTGAGGGATGCTGTGGGATATGAGACTGGAACAAACCCGTGAGAGAGGAAGGAGGAGTGAGGAGGAGGAGGTGCCGGAACAATCCCATGGGATGCTGGGGGATATGATACAGGAACAAAGCCGTGGCTCACATAGGATAGAGAGGTAGGAGAGTGATGCCAGAACAATTCCATGGGATGCTGGGGGATATAATACAGGAACAAAGCCGTGGCTTACATAGGATAGAGAGGTAGAAGATTGATGCCGGAACAATCCCGTGGGATGCTGGGGGATATGATACAGGAACAAACCAGTGGCTCACAGAGAAATGAGAGGTAGGAAAGTGATGCCGGAATAATCCCGATGTATGCTGGGGATATGAGACTGGAACAACCCTGTGGTTCACATAGAAGAGAGGTAGAAGAGTGATCCCGGAACAATCCCGTAGGATGTTGTGAGATATGATACCGGAACAATTCCATGGTTCACATAGGAGAGAGAGAGGTATAGGAGAGCGAGGTCAGAACAATCTCGAGGGATGCTGGGGGATATGATTCAGAAACAAACCAGTGGGTCACATAGGACGGGGAAGTAAGAGAGGTAGGCCAGAACAATCAAGGGGGATGCTGGCGGTTATGAAACTGGAACAAATCCGTGGCTCACACAGAAAAGAGAGGTAAGAGAGTGAGGCCAGAACAAACCCATGAGATGCTGTGGGATATGAGACCGGAACACACCCATGGCTCACATAGAAGGGAGAGGTAGGAGAACGATGCCAGAACAATCCCGTGGGATGTTGTGAGATATGATACCGGAACAATTCCATGGTTCACATAGGAGAGAGAGAGGTATAGGAGAGCGAGGTCAGAACAATCTCGAGGGATGCTGGGGGATATGATTCAGAAACAAACCAGTGGGTCACATAGGACGGGGAAGTAAGAGAGGTAGGCCAGAACAATCAAGGGGGATGCTGGCGGTTATGAAACTGGAACAAATCCGTGGCTCACACAGAAAAGAGAGGTAAGAGAGTGAGGCCAGAACAAACCCATGAGATGCTGTGGGATATGAGACCGGAACACACCCATGGCTCACATAGAAGGGAGAGGTAGGAGAACGATGCCAGAACAATCCCGTGGGATGTTGTGGGAAATGAGACCGGAACAAACCCGTGCCTCACATTGGAGTGATAGAAGGCAGAGGAGATAGGAGTGTGAAGATGGAACAAATGTGTGGGATGCTGGGGGATAGGAGACCAGAACAAACTCATGGCTCACATGTAAGAGAGAGGTAGTAGATTGATACTTGAACAATACCATGGGATGCTGTGGGATGTGAGACGGGAATAAACCAGTGGCTCACATACTAGTAGAAGAGAGAAGTAGGAGAGTGAGGCCAGAACAAACTCATGGGATGCTATGGAATGTAAGACCGGAGCAAACCTGTGGCTCACGAGGGATAGGAGAAATTCGTTGCCAGAATGAACTCGTGGGACAGAGTTGGAAGGAGTCTGATACTGAAACGAAAGCGACCCTTGGTTCAGAAGGAAATAGATAATGTGTTATTTGGAATGGTATATAACAAGTACAAGTTTGCATCAAGAGTGAGTTCCCGGAGCTAGTTGAAAGCATTTTAAATGACCTTGCTGCCCAGAAAAAGCCTTCACCTTCGTATCGCCTGACTTTCGTCAGGCGAGTTTAACGTAGCTGATTAGTTAAACTAGAGTTTACTGTAACTCATGTCACATATTTATGGACTGGAGAAAAGAAGATAGGGGTTTTATTTCAACTCATTAATTTGCAGTTGGTGGTGCCAAAGTTAATGTCCATATGCTTAGATTCTGATGGCAAATGTACTAAGATTTCAGCTTTAGTTTAAAACTACTAGCATTGTGTAAGTGTTTTAGTTAATTTCAATAATTTCCTTTCGGTTGGCCTACGTCTGTATTATGCAGAATCATATTCTGATGATATAAATAACTTATAGAGCAGTGATCTCATGCAGAAATAATAAACCTTTTGTGATTATTATCAGCAGCTTTTATTTCATACGGGCATTCGAATTTGATGCTTTCGAGGCTCTTTGGCACTAACCCTTTGCTTTGGCGTTCCGGTTGAGTTTGCATTGTCCATCAGCTCTTGGAGCTCTGCGTAGGTCATCAGTGACGGAGCCTCATCAGAGTCCGTGTTCTGTATGTCCTGCAAACCAGCAAGGTAAATTTCAAAAATATTCACCCTATTATTAGATATCCAAAAATATTCACCTTAATTATAGTCACTCTATTAATAATAAAATGATAATCAAACTTATCAAAAATGCGAATGTCAAATTCTTATAACAACTGCAGTTCCCACAGTGGCTTAGGATTAGTTATTTTTCGAGATCTTTGAGCAGAGTAAATTGATCAAATTTTAAAAATGAGCATTATAAAAAGGTAAAAACTTTTATGACTTTTTATTTTGTTAGCAGAATATTACTCATATCAAGTTTAAAACTGAACTAGAACATTCAGCAATTAATGCGCCAAATCATAATAAAAAATGTACTTGAATTTAATCAAAATAAATTTTCTAAATTCATGATAACTGTAAAAAATGGTAAAAATCAAAAATGTGGTTGTAAATCTGATGATGTTTTAGAAGAAGTTATTTACCACGAGATGTTTAGTTAACAATTTGCTTGCACACAAGGTGCTCCGATTCCAAAGCAACTCTCAATATAAATAGTACGGAAATTCGCTCATACGATCATGCTGCATGCTGTTTGTGTGAGTGTTTTATTTGGGTTTATTACCTTCAATAACGAACCTTTATAATTGACTTGATTTTAACTCCTCAAAATTTGTTTTACGTTTCATGATGGGTAGAACCCAAAAATCAAATTAATATTAAAAAAGAAAGAAAAAACGTATTTCAGCCGCACTATGATCCAGAAGTGGCAGAACCCCCCCCCCCCCCCCCAATGAAATTCTTAATTTCATCGTTTGAAAAACAGTTACAGTTTAGCGAAATTGCTGTAGGACAATGAGTGAACCACGAAAGTAGAATAAATTGAAGATTTTTTCTAATAATATTTTCGATACAACCTTGTGTGCATTACCCAGTAGCTACAAGCAACTTCAAAAAATATCTACTTGGGCACCATCATAAGAGACAATCTCATGCTTAACCCGATCACTCCATGAAAATGTTATTAACATTGGAGGCAAAATGTGGAAATTATGCGTGTGGCTAGGATTCGCTGATAGACGAGACATGGAACAAAAAGAGGCGAACGATTTCAACTGCTATGAAAACTGAGGGAGTCAAACTTCGCTAGTAAAGCATTGGCTGTACGTGAAAATCAATAGAAAAAAAAAATTCAAAAGAAAACGCTTGCATACGAGTCTGCAACACATTGAGACATTTTACGTCTTTAGTTCAAGAAAGAACATTACTATGTTGGATTCTATTTTGAACAAATAATATTTTCATTACAATTGTAACAGTTTCAATGATTCCAATAAACTCTTGTAATAAAGCAATTATCTCTCTACCCACGGCTTCATTTTGGCGTTTTCTCGAAGTGATTTCTAATGTGGAAACTAATAACAACAAAACATGCGGCATTGTTTACTACATCCATTAATAACATTAATAAATATAAAATGGTGACATAAATACCAAGAACAAGTACGAAAGAAATGCGTGATAAATCGAGAGCTTTCCAAAGAGTGGAGAACAATTTTTGTCCGGTGAAAACTAAAGAAGTTTCATTTCCCCAGAGACGGGTTGGTTATACGTAAAAATCATTCGAAAGCAACCGCAACGCTTTTTTATAACGCAACGCTTAACGAGTCCATGTGCCAAAGTAAAGACATAAGATGTCAATATGAATAAAACAGAAACTGTTAAAGAAACTAACCAAATTTTCAGCGACATTTATTTTTTATTTGGGTTGATTATTGATAGAACTGCTGGATATATTCACGAACTTGAGATAAGTATATACAATTAGTTGGAAATAAGTTTTTTCAATATGAATTTCTTCATCTGAATTATTTTTATCTTACCAAGAGTTTGAAAAATAGCAACGCCATGCTACAGTCTAAAACTAATTTTCCACCACCTTTGACATCCGCAGGTTGGGCAAAGTTGAAGATAGTGATGTAATAAACGAGAGTATATTTTTGACATGAAGAACTTTGATTTCTGGTGGAAAGAAGCTGTCGACCCGTCATCGATGTTCGTGCGGCTATCATCGAGCTGGCAATGGGAGGTGAGCCTTTGGGAATTTTGTACAAGTAGGTATATACGTGATGCCGGGCTTATCGGAAAGTTCGTAATGAAATTACTTGAGGAGGAGGAATATCCTTCCATCGAAGAATGGAAACTAGAAGACACTTAAAAAAATTTCAGAAAGCTTTTTTTCTTTCGGTTTGAGTAGGGTCGCCTATAAGAAACAATGGAGTTGATAAGAAAAGAAGAACAACAAGTCGATGACGAAATTCAACTGTTTCGACATTCTTCTTGGTCTTCTGATGACATTACAGTCAAAGTGTAACATGAACTCAATTTTACATTGATCGATAGGAAAGTAATCTAGTGATGGATACAACATTATCTAGTGTTGTATCGACTCAAATGAATGATGATTTGTCAGCAGTGAGCATAATATGAGACAGCTAGCGCGACTTTTGCGGTTTTGCTTACTAGTCAGGAAACGCTTCAGTTGGGAATGTCTGCGCTCCACGTTTGTATCAAGTGTATGGAGTGGAGATACACTACATTACACATGAACTACAGTCTCCTGTTCAAAGCTTGGCGAACAATCGACTCAATTCGACCCATCAAAAAAAAAAGGGGGGGGGGGGGGGTGTCCAAAAGGATAAAGGAGGAGATATTATGGGATCAACAACAGAGGAAATACTTCCAGACACTTTTTCGAAAACGCTTCAATATCAGCCGATGTCATCCATTTTTCACACATAACACCCCAAAGGTATGATTTCATCGCTCTGTTATCTATCATAATCAATTCAGCGTCAAAAAGCACATAGGACCAAACAAGGCTCCTTTGGTACACTCACCTCAAAAACCTCATTTATACACCCATTTTCCATCCATTCCACCCATGGGAACCGAAATATTGATCTGGAACCCATCCCAGTCGAATCATAGTCCAAAACTACATAGAAAACGATAACCCTCATGTCTTTATGAGTATGTTGGGGGGGGGACTATACTATGGACTATAGTGTGCCGTTCGTCGACCGTAATCCGAAGCTTTTCTCCAAGTTATCTCAGCATTTTTTTCGATCAACCCTAAAGGGTAGAATTATTAACTATTATTATTATTTTATTTTATTTTTATTTTTTTTTTTAAAGGTTTAAGCCGCACCTCAACCAGAAGGGGCAGAATTATTAAAGGCTGAATTATTAAAAAATCTGAAATCTCGAAAATAAATAATAAGTACCTAAGTAGTGATTTTATTTATTATTGATAGAGATCACTTCAATGAATCGAATTAGCCCACCCAGATTGCCGTACATGAATCGGCTTGCTTCCCCTTAAGAGGGCTTGAACATTGACATGAAAAAATATAATCAATAGCTGCACGCTGCCACACTTCGCTGTGGCACATTGTGGTTGTATGGATGAGAAATGAGAATCAAAACAAAGATTGTTAGGTCAGAACTGGTGGTAACATAGTAAACTACCTCGTCAACTAAGACAATAGTTTCAACTGATACGTATGATTCCAATGGAATTCTCACTTCACGAAATCGAGTTTATATAACTTTTGGATTAGTGAAGCGTAGGTATGTGATTTATTTTATCTCATCAATTTTCAGTCAGTTGGTGTCTACGTCAATGTTGGTATACTTGGATTCTAATGTACAATTGTACATGGATATCAGCTCTTGTTGACGAACGAAGTGAGTCTTTACTTTGACTCGACTGGCATTTGTCAGAGTGGGTGATGTGTGTGTGCGTTGGTGTTATGCGCTACAGACCGCAGTTTTGGAGCTATCAACTTTAAATTTGGTAGGTAGACTCTTTGGACATCCGGGATTAGTTGTATCGTTTTCGGTGACTACGCACAGTGAAATGAGTGAAAAATAAGTGAAACTCAAATATTAGGTCTTACCTATAGGAACGTAGGGTATATTCGAAATCAGTGAGAAATTTCCTATAAGAATAGATAAAAAACAGAATTTCCTATTTTCGGACCACTGTGCGACGTCAGGAACTTGTCGTTGGCAACAACGAAAGTCGTCAAACCAACAGCAAATCGAGTTTGGTTTCGTTTTCAATAGTTTTCGCCAAACAGAAAAGACTAAAACCACTATAAAAGCTTTAAAAGTTGTCCTTGATGACGATCGTCGTCAAATTGACCAAAAATCAAGTTTGGTATCGTTTTCCATAGTTTACGTCATAAACAATTGTGAATAAGAAGCAAAATCGTGTACAATGTGTGCTATATACTACAGGATCAGTTTTCAAACTTAGTGAAGAATCTGGTCAGCGGAACAACTAGTAATGTTTAGGTGTTCTATTTTATTTAAAGGTTATGCTAAACATAAATAATAGACATTTGTGTGATAATTTGCAGCGTTTTCTTTATACACAAAATTTTATTGAAAATGCTTTGTTATCAATGGATATTTTAATTTTACTTACCGAGCGGACTTGGGAGTCGACGACGAGAATCTTGAGAGCCGCAGTGCCGAGCTCGGTGACGGTCGCGTTGGGCTGCAGAGTCGTCATGACGCCCGTCATGTAGGCGAGGCGGAGTCCCAGCGCCTCCCGGGAGCTGACGGCCACCCGCTCCTCCGTAGACACCAGTTCAGGGAGGCTGGGGCTTCCCAGCGTTGGAGACACCTAAAAACATTTGATAAGTAAGTAATGATTATTTGGGTAATTGATTACATTTTCAATCACTTTCTTTGAAAAGCTGTAAATGCAATTACGTAGAATAATTATTACTGTTATACAAACAAGCAAATCCGTCGAGGTTTTTTTTTTCTCACAATTACTTGAAAAGTAATTACAATTATCATTTTTGTAATGAACACTGTGCACCTCGATTTTTTGTGTCTAGTTAAAAAGGGTAATTTTTTTACACGTTCTGCCAAAATATAGTGGATTATGACTTCCTATTGACCAATATTTGTTTGAATTTCCTTCTTTTTCCAACGTCTGCAATTGAAGCCATTGGAATAGCTTCATTTTCTACAAAAGTTCGCTAAAGACTATCGACATAAATTTACTGCTTGTTGTTACTTGAAAAATAAGAAACTCTACTGTTCCGATTCCATCCTAATCTGATGCATTGCAACCGGATGCGTGTGTCTTCCCTATGCTAGTTCGTACTCGTAACTTTGAACCGTATGACCCTGTTTAAAACTTTGTACATTTCCTCCGAACTGGATGTTATGGCACCTAGACATGCTATCTCGGCCTCCACATGTGGATGTTTCGACCGGTTGGTCGGCTCTTGATAAAAATCAAGGGCTCATTGCCTGGGATGGTTCGATAGTGGTAAAATGTAGCTGTACGGAAAGACGTAGATAACCGGACCTAATCGAACTGTCAATTTGCGAAGTAGGTCAGACTCATAGATACCCTTATTGGTGATACCACAAGCAAGTTATGTACTCGTAGTTGGTACCAAATAGGTATCTTATTTGAACGACTCATCCAATTTTTTTCTTGGTGATACCGAATTTACGTCAGCAATTGTGTTTCATTCTGAATTAGATTAGCTTGGCATAGACCACGTAAATTTCAGATTTCCAATAGATATAAAGTAGGTACACTTGAAAGAATATGTAGCTATCTGCCAGATCAACGGAATATAAGTCCTGGATACACTTTTCTAAAACCCATAAATTGAAAATCTTTACGAGGCCTAAGTACTGCGTATCTAGCACACTGTTCATAACTAGTCATCGGATAAAGATATAGTCACGCTATATCTTTATGGACCGAAAAAACTTAATTATTACGATTCAAATTATTTGAGTGAGGGATAAAAAAACCACGTTGTCCCCTATGCGTACCACTATTTTTAATGGATGTTAGGAATTTTATTCAATTAACTCGAGCGGTTTCCTACAAAGAAGAGAATCCATCTATAGAAATACCTCCTACTCATTATCAACTTTATAACTTGAATAGACTTGAATAATCAACTCGCAAGACTCATAATTACTTATCGATTCGATTATCAAAAGTTATAAATATTAAATGTAAATGATTTTCAAAGCTTAAAAAATATATATATATATATATATATATATATATATATATATATATATATATATATATATATATACTTATACCAGTACCACTCACACTCGAAGTGTGATTCATACAAGAATTTACTTTACACCTAACGTTCTGAGTTTATTTTGAGTTGAGAGTAGCTACTAGAGTATACTCACCACCATCACGGTTTTGTTGGTTTTGGGGTCCACAGCCATAGACAGCTGGATGAGGAGATCCATGCTGAGGACCCTCTGGATTTTGGCCAGCGTCTTCGAGATGCTGAAAGTCGCGGCGGACTCTTCGTCAGGGAGGGTTGAAGGGAGGCCAGCTCTCTCCAACACGCTCATCATCGGCTCAAGGCCCAGCTCGTCCATTTTAACTGATTGACCAAAACAATATTTAGATCAATCCTGTTACTCTCTGTTTATATTTAACTGTATATAATAGTCTATGTATGCATGAATTATAAGAAAAAACTTATTTCTTAATAACTGAAGTAACTACCAGTGTCCATGCAGGAGGAGAACAAGGACTTGGCGGAGACCAACGGAAGAGGGTCAGTCGCCGAAGCATTCTCCGCTAAAACACCTGCAAGCCACAAAACACTCAGCAAGTCCTCGTGTATAGTTCTTATTTTTCCTCACACCTTGGGCAGTCATGTGTGTTTATAATCCAAGATATTATCCTATTTTACTTTCCAAATATCCGAAAGTGCCGGGGACAAGTTATGTCATCAGCTTGAAAAAACATTCCTAGAATGAATCGCCGAACCAAAAACATATCTCCGAACCGAATAAATTAATGTATCTTCCCACGACACATGCAAATACCGATTATCTTGTTGAATGGATTGTTAGATGAATTTTTGAATGGGTTGTTGGCATAATGATGTTTGTGCTAATATTTTGAGCTGGAACTACCAACTCTTAGAGATTATAATGGAAATGGACGAGTGATTACAGCAATGTTATTTTGGTCGGTACCACCAGTAGTTTTTTAGAATAAGAAAGTTGGAGTGAACTAGATTTGCATTCCTGCGGCTTTATCTTCCAATAGCTATAATGAGGAGTGAAAAATAAAATTCGCTGGCGAAATGAAGGTTTGTCTATTACTAATTACTATATTCTCTACCGCTGGTACAGACTTCTACCTACGAAACATACCTTTATCTTCTTAAATCTTAAATCTATCTCGTTCAATAAATATTCTTGCAGCCAATGATAGGACAGCTAGGACTTGTGCAGGAAGGAGGATGAATTGTTTTCTAAATTTCTACGCTTTTTGATCCGACTTTGTCTGTTAAAACTAATTAATTTTCTTATTTCCAATACAATAATCCAGTTATTATCAGTTTTCTATACCCTCGGATTTCACAGTACCTAGTGTTCGCATCGTGAGGTGATGTAAATTTCATAAACCATCTATTGTCTATAGCGGCCCGATTCCGCTCGAAATTAGGGGTAGTTGAAGCTTCCAAGAACCACTTAGCGAAAGACCACAAGTCTGAGACTGGATACAAAAACTTATGATGGACTGATTAGGATGCGATAAATGAATGAATAAATTAAAGCACTCTTTTATTCTAAAAATTTTCAAATGAATTGCTATAAATATTTCCATTTTATAAATATTACAACCAAATTCAATATAGACTCCATAAGACTTTGTTTACTTATTATTGTATTCGTGCCCTGCCCGTATCTCTCAAAATAAAATCATTAGATGAAACTTAGAAGCAGAACCAAGAGACAGATTAGGGGGTGTAAAAGGGCCAGGAGGGATAAGTATTATATAATAGCCGATACCTACTCCTAGGACCATCTTCTGCAGTTCAAACTCAGCAGCAACCAGCCTTCTCTCTTATCAAACCTAACTCCCCTAGTTTTCAGAGTATTTTTTTTTCTTTACATCGGTGTTATAGATCTGATTGTTACAATTTAAGTTAATATTCAGTTCTTGTTCATTTTTATACGCTTCTTAATAGAAAATACCTACGGTGCCTACGCAGTCCACAGTTAGTTTCAGCTATGGATCCCATGTGGTCCAGCTATTATATAGTTAGCGCAACGGTAACCACCGGTGATTAGAAGCTACGGTATGACCCAGCCACTATGACTACGGTATGACCGACTATTAGAATAGGAGGCTACAGTAGGTAGAGAGCCGAGTAGACACACGGCAGGTAGCCGAGTTATCCATGGATATTCTCAATGCCGAGTTGCCATGGATATTTCCAATAACCTATAAAAGTCTATAGATTTTTAGATGCATTTGCATATGAAACATAACATGCTACTTTCCGAAACGTTTGTCATTATTGGAAGGCCTTGACCATTCAAATTCCCCAAATTTAAAATTTTTATTATTAAACAACCCAAAATAAGCGCGTAGAGCATTTCCGCAATTTAAACAGATTTTTGAGCACATTTTGGGCATTAAAATTTTCTATTTCTCCATTAATTTATCGGATTTCTGTTGAAAAGCATCTCAAAAGATTTGCTGCTCAAAAACAGTCGAAAGGCTTTCGAACCCATTGCCACAGCATCAACTCAGAAAAAGGGAAAATAATACTTATAATAATAAAATTGGAATATGTTATATAGAAAATTACATGTCATAATAAAAAATGTTATATCGTCGTTTAAGTTGCAACATAGCATATCTCAAAAAATGGGATATTGAGTTATGCATACCGTTGGATTCGTATTTCCGCGCCCGAAATGTTGATAGCAACAGTTCATCCAGCTGACACGTGGCTGAAGGGCAATCGAGGTCTTTGACAACATCGCACATCTAAAAACTGGCGGGAACACCACACATCTCAGGAGTTTCCTCAACGATATCTCAATATCCCATTTTTTGAGATATGCTATGTTGCAACTTAAACGACGATATAGAAAATTCGCTAAAACATATAAAATTTATAAAATCCATTATTGGACATTTTTTTAGACAATGTCTCACTTCAGATTCGGATTCTGCGACCCAAAAAACATGTTTGCTACCTAATACTGAAATGATAAACCTTTGTGTAATAAAGTTTTAGAATTTACGTATCCCCAAACGTAAACACATTTTTAAGGGGTGGAGGGGGAGGAGAGATTTTTTCTTTATCGATTACAAAGGTTCTATGTTGAAAATAGTGAACCCAGATCTTGGGAGGGATATGACTTTCAGTTTTATGTTATATTCAGAGGTATTTCCCTAACTGACTCAACACACTGCTATTTTTCTTTTGATGTATTTTTAAGGGTCAACGAACTCACGAAAAATACCCGATTGTGATCGCGAATCGATTGCTGGTTTATCGCTTTGATCTTGCGATTGTCGACGCAACGCTCGCCATCACGCATAAGTAATACCTAGGAGAATGGTTTCAGAATTAGGACCAGTCTGACATGTAGACCTGAAGGTCTCCGGCCCTTTCATAACTATCAGAGCAGTGGGCAGTAATATTGGTGTTATCGGATTGTGTGACTGCTATATAAAATTACTCCATTGGCAACAGTCAGATTAAAAAGAGCAAGGACGGAGGGAGTTCATTAGTTACCGATCATGATAACAAGAACGAAATATACAGATGGAAGTTATAGCCCTCATAAATGAATCGATAGGTCGATAGATTGCTATTAGGCAGAGTGAATTTGAACTCCATTTTTATGAAGGATCATGCCACACGATGTATATTCTAGACATCAACGTACCCAAGTTTCATTAAACACTAGCGGAAAAGTCTGCCAACTTAGGTGTGGCGTGTTCATCGAGGGTAACATAAATGTTTGACATCTTTTAAATAATCTAATACACTCCATTGCTAAATCAGATGAAAAGTGTAGACTTGTTACAAGGATTTGAGGTTGGCACATGCGTAACAGCTACTAGTGATACGATCGTGAGGAAACTCATTTAGTATCAAATCGCCATTTCTCAATTACACTCCGAATTCGAGCGCGATCGGGCGAGTAGAGTATGAAAAAAGTATGGATGATAAGTAGGTACTACATTTTGTTGGCGTGCAGTAAAAACTTTTTGAGTGATGAAATCTGTCGGGGACCATTCTCAGCCTAACCCTCACATCCCCTGAATATTTCAAAGAAATAGACAACTGTATCTAGAATTTATGCCGCGTGCGCAGCAGCTACTTATGATACGATCGTGTTGAAATTGGTATGAGATAATTATTACGTCTTCTCAAATCGAGAATATGAAGTTTGGTGAATGCGTTTGCGCATAGGGGCAGTCTACACAGTCACTCATGGTAGTCTACTTGCATTAAAATAGGATGGAAACTAAAAATTAAGCTTCCAACAAGGATCAGTGGACTCACTGACAGCTACAAAACCAAATTGGTCAAGAATGGATATATTGACTTCGGTGGAAACAAATTTTTATCTCCTCTGGCCTACCTTAGCAGGCTCGGAAGCAGAAAAATACAATTAAATAACACTTATCAACGTTACGTTAAACAACGAAGCAAGATGAAATATTTAGAACCGCAGGTGGAAAACTAGTTTAGTTCTGAAAGTTTTAAGTGGATAAGTCTAAAGTGGATTTTTTGTAAAGCGTTGAAATTAATATATAAATGCTGTACAGGGCGTCCCAGATAACCGAAGAACCCCCTCTTAACTTCCTCCATAAATGGGTTAAAAGAAAGATTCAAATGGTAGCCCCCCATATTTTTTCCATAGATCTCAAAATTGGCATTTCTGCGCACGTCCGTAGTGCGAAAAACGTGCGCGGTGCTCACTAACGTCGTTATTCTAAACGAGAATCCCCTTTTTTTTTTTTTTTTTTTTTTATTGCAAATTCGAATTCAACGTGAAACTGAAGGAAAACGGCGCTGCGAGCCCAGCAAGGGGCTCCACCCCTTGACCCCGCTGGGAAGACCCCATAGCCTCTTTTGCTTTCTCCTTGAGCCTCGGCTAAGCATTGGAGGAACGTGGAACACGCTCAATACAAAATTTCAGCTTCATAAGTTGAATAATAAAAAACTTAGGCCCGGATCTCACTCAGCTGATCTAGAGGGCTCTAGACTTCATGATTCGTTTTAGACGTCCCAAGAGGCCTCCATGTCAAATGTCAGCTTAATAGGTTGAATAGCAAATAAATTAGCTCTGGACCTCACTCAGCTGATCTGTGGAGCTTCAGACTTTTCGATTCGTTTTTAGAAGTCCCAAGATTTCTACATTTCAAATTTCAGCTTCATAGGTTGAATAGCAAAGACATTAGATCCGCCTCTACTTTAGTCTCGTTTTTTCGTGACAGTATTTTGTGACAATATTTTGCAACATTTTTCACTTTTAGGTCCCGGTAACAGCGTATTCCACGCTAAAATTATCCATCACTCTATTTTTTTAGTATGGAAAAACGGGCACGATACCGCTCTAAAAGGCGCAAAAATTGTGAAATACTGAGTTTTTGAAGATATTTAAATACGCATGTGATACATGACTTCGGGGTATTTGTTCGTGCTGAATCACGAATTGATTTTCATTTATTGATATTCGTAACACCGAAAAATTATCCAAAATCGTACTTTCATTAAACTCATTCCCACACCGTGCAAAGCAAACTACACTTAACAGCAAAAAAAAAAAACCGGCGCACCCTATATTTTGTTATTTTTTCACCTTAGCTTCAATTGGTTATTTTTTTATTTTATTTTTTTTTTTTTTTTTTTTTTTTTATTTTTTTTTTTTTTTATTGAAAGATGAAATTTTTTTTTTTTTTAATAATTTTTTTTAAATATCGGGTGGTACCGTCCCTTGCTTGTACCACCGCCTGCATTCTTCTCGGCATGCTGTTGATCAAATTTGAAACCGTTTCTTGTCTGATGAGGTCCCATTCTGCGACCACCACTGTCCTGAGGTTTTGGAGGTTTACAGGAGGGTTCGGTCGCCTTCGGATGCACCTCTCTAGCTCGTCCCATAGATGTTCTATGGGATTGAGGTCGGGTCTGCGAGCTGGCCATTGTAGGGTGCGCATGCCTACCTCTTCGAGGTAGTCAGTAACCACGTTTGCTACGTGTGACCGTGCCTTATCGTCCATAAAAATAAAATTATCGCCGGTGTAAGGGGCGAATGGCACTACATAATCTTCCAGGATGTCAGAAATGTACCTAAGTGTGGTTAGACTCCCTCGGGCGTACACATGGAGTTCCGTATTCGCCTCTGAAGTGATTCCACCCCAAACCATTTCAGAACCTCCCGCATAAGGCACCCTTCCAGAAATATTGCACTGAGCGAAACGCTGCCCTCGTCTCCTCCACCCTCTAACACGACGATCTGAAGCGAATAGTGAGAACCTGGACTCATCGGAAAACATTAAGAGTGCTGAAAAGGTGCCTTACGGGAGTGGGTCTGAAATGGTTTGAGGTGGAATCACTTCAGAGGCGAAAACGGCGGTCCCATGTGTATCCCCGAGGAAGTCTAACCACACCGAGGTACATTTCTGACATCCTGGAAGATTATGTAGTGCCATTCGCCCCTTACACCGGCGATAATTTTATTTTTATGGACGATAACGCGCGGTCACACGTAGCAAACGTGGTTACTGACTACCTCGAAGAGGTAGGCATGCGCACCCTACAATGGCCAGCTCGCAGCTCCGACCTCACTCCCATAGAACATCTATTGGGCGAGCTAGAGAGGTGCATCCGAAAGCGACCGAACCCTCTTGTAAACCTCCAAGACCGCAGGACAGCGGTCCTCGCAGAATGGGACCTCATCAGAGAAGAAAGGGTTTCAAATTTGATCAACAGCATGCCGAGAAGAATACAGGCGGTGGTACCAGCAAGGGAAGGTACCACCCGATAATAAAAAAGTTTATTTTCCAAAAAAAAAAAATTCATTTTTCAATTTTTTTTCACACGATAACTACAGAAGAATGTTTTGTTACTTTTGTCCAAACATCGAAGTTTTGTGAATAAAGCTGATTTTTTCAAACGGCTATTTTTTAGTTGCCACTATGTTCCTTGCTTTTCTCTCATAAGATACCGACTTTACTTGGCTCATGCAAAAAACAAAATATAGGGTGCGCCGGTTTTCTTGCTGTTAAGTTTAGTAGGACTACTTTTTTTTGGTGTTTCCCCAATTTGGTGTTGCAAATACCTATAAATAAACATCATTACGTGGTTCAGCACGAATAAATACTCCAAAGTCATGTATTATACGTGTCAATTGAATATTTTCAAAAACTCAGTACATACGTATTTCACAATTTGAGCACATTTAAGCGTGATTGCGTCCGTTTTTGGGTACTAAAAAAATCTATTGATGGGCCTTTTTTTTAATGACATTTCACGTAGAACTCGAATTTGCAATAAAAAATGGAAATTCCTAATAAAAATTACAAAGTGCGCACAGCGAGATCTAGGGAGAAAATAATGGAGGTTACCGTTATATCAGATTATTCAGGTATTTAAGAAAAGTTGTGGGGAGGGGGGTCCTTAGTTATCTGGGATACCCTGTATATATGTGCTAAAGAAATGGCCTTTCCATGAAATAATGCTAACCTTCTATTTTAGAGCTGATATATCGAGTCCGATCCGAGAACCAGGAGTTGGTGGCGCCTTCGGTGATGTGCGCCTCCGGCCAGCGCCCGCAGGCGAACTTGTAAAAGTCGTCGCAAGGGCTGAAACGAGTGTCCATGTTCTCAAGGAGCACCGAAGCTGGTTTGGAAACGGAATTGAATCAAAGAGGGGAAAGTCTAAAAACTCTGTATCACTCAGGGTCTTGTAAAATAAACAGGAGGTATTATAAATAATATTATAAAATCTTTATCGTCTGAAGTTATTTATTTAAATTATAGGTACATATCTATGTATCCACTAAACCGATTCGTTCCCCAAACTGCTACAAGGGTTCATTGGCGTCGTCAAAACTATTTGGTCAGTCATTCTATTCATGCAATTCTGTCATTCATTGTAATTCTTTTAGTGTCATACCTACTAAAGGGTGGGATACAAGCAGAAACCTATCTTTGTTTGGCGCGGAACTGTATCATTGTAAAATTTACTTCCGCGTGAACTGGTTGGTAGAAAGAGTACTTTGCGCTGAACTGGTACCGACCCTGTAATGTTCTGTGTTCAATATTAGATAACATATGATAGGTGATCTCATGAAGGGGACTCATAGATAAATGAAGCATGGTGAGATGAAACTTTGGTTTCAACGAAAATCCGTTTATTACTGTCATTAATCTTTATCAAGAACCCATTCACATCACATTAACACACTCTTAAAACATAAGTAAGGTAACAACATCCCATTTTGTTCAGGTCGCCATTTTATCACCGATTTAGAGTTATAAAAAATTGATTAGTTTATTCCCTTTCTATATATATATATATATATATATATATATATAAAGAATGAATATAAAACAATGCGTCTGAACCTCAACAAAATACAGGAGTGCTGGTTTTCTGAATTTATAGATTACTAAAATCAATTGAATACTAACCAGATCTGACGCATTGAGTGGAGTAGCAAACAGCAGGAGGACCTGATAACAAAATAAAACTATAAAACATATGTAGATATTGAGTATATATGTATATATAAGATGTCAATTTCACGTTTTCAACCTAATACATAAAACGTAGAGAAACCTTAGTTCGGTGGTAAACTTCGAAAAACTCGGCCCTTCGGACCCCCCCGGTTGCTTTCCGCTTTGGGCCTTCGCCAAAAATGCTAAAACATGGAACATGATTTCTTCCCGCTAATTCGGGAATATTTTAGTTTGTTTTCTTATAGTTATGATGTTGCCAAACTAATTAGCCTGCCACCAAGCGGCACAACTATAATAAAGATTACCACCTCAACCAAGTGTAAACAAAACAAGGCTTACAAGCGGCACAATAATATTGTTACTAACCATTTGTAACATCGCATCATTAGATTAATATCTTGTAAATAAATTTAAAACTATGACATAAATATTTTACTAATAGAAATTAGAAGGAAGTACTTAGGTAGGTAAATTTCTGTTATAGTGCGCGTCTACAATTACTATAACCAAGATTAACTTCTCAACCAAGTGACAACTATAACCAAGATTAACTTCTCAACCAAGTGACAACAAAACAAGCGGCATTGTTTACTATATCAATTTATAACATAAATAAATATAAAACTACGACATAAATAGAAGAACAAGTACGAAAGAAATGCGTGATAAATCGAGAGCTTTCCAACGAATGGAGAACGATTTTTGTCCGATGAAAACTAAAGAACTTTCATTTCCCCAGCAACGGCTTGGTTGTACGTGAAAATCAAAAGAAACTTTGTAACTGACCAAACTCGTAAACGAGTTCCACTATCTGCTTTACAAGCAGATACCATGTTACATGGATATATATGTCTTTGATTGGGGATTTCATAACGGTTGTCCTCGAGAGTTGTAAACAAATCCTTCAACTTTAAACAAATCCCTGGGCCACATCCCGACTAATTCCAACAAAACAACGGTTTACTTATAGAAATGTTGAAAATAACTGTGGAGAGAAGCCACTACAATGAGTTGTTGTTAACAGTCGACTGTTGTCAAGTGGATGAAAATGTTTCCTATGGAGTGGAGTAAATGATGCTATTGCTTTACGTTAAGAATATTGTAACCGGCTTATTAAAATTGTTTATATAGTCCAATCAACTTAGTTTAGGAATGTAGCCAGGTACGTAAGGAGGGGGAAATTGGTAGCTTAAGATGTGAACATTTATTGCATAAATCAAGCGCTTTCCAACGAGTGGCGAACGATTTCTGTGCGATGAAAACTGCGGAAGTTCCATTCCCCTAGCAACGACTGGGTTGTACGTGAAAAACACTGAAATTGTGACACAAATTTTGCGTCACGGAAATGTTTGGTTGACCCCCCAGAGCAAAGACATATCCATGTCAAAAACCGGGGGGAAAATTAGAAAACAACAAAGACAAAGTGTACCAACCCACAAAAATTTCAAAACGCTTGCATACGAGTCTGCAACACATTGGGACATTTTATGTCTTTAGTTGCAGACTCGTATGCAACCTCTAAGAGCCACTCAGCTGATCCGGACCCTGGGCATCGTCAAGTAAATGTCCTAAAGAGGCTACATACGAAATTACAGCTTCCTAGAGTGTAAAGCATAGAAATTAGCTTTAAGAGCCACTCATCTGATCCGGACCCTGGGAATCGTTGAGTAAATATCCTAAAGAGGCTACATACGAAATTACAGCTTCCTAGAGTGTAAAGCATAGAAATTAGCTCTAAGAGCCACTCAGCTGATCCGGACCCTGGGAATCGTCAACTAAATGTCCCAAAAAGGCTACATACGAAATTACAGCTTCCTAGAGTATAAATTATAGAAATTAGCTTTAAGAGCCACTCATCTGATCCGTACCCCGGGCATCGTTAAGTAAATGTCCTAAAGAGGCTACATACGAAATTACAGCTTCCTAGAGTGTAAAGCATAGAAATTAGCTTTAAGAGCCACTCATCTGATCCGGACCCTGGGCATCGTCAAGTAAATGTCCTAAAGAGGCTACATACGAAATTACAGCTTCCTATAGTGTATAGAAATTACCAATTAAAATGATTTAACCACCGCTTCACAAATCAAACCGTTCTCGCAATATTCGGATCACCTGCTATGAATCACATCATCGAAACACCAGCTCAATGAAATCATCAGAAATTAACAAGCGGTTGCAATCATGTTCACAATATCAATTATTGAAAATGATCACCTGTGTGTAAACAAAATTATTCATATAACCATGCTCATAACTCAGCTTGTTGGCCACGCACTTCGCAGTAGTTAACATAATCGAGAGCTTTCGAACGAATGGTCAACGAATCTTGTGGGATGAAAAACGACGAAGTACCATTTCCCTAGCAACGACTCGGTTGTATGCGGAAATCATCAGAATATTTGGTAACAACTTTGGTAACGGTTTTCGAGTTATGTGCCAGTGCAAAGACATAAAATGTCAAAAATTTCGTGACACATCCGCGTAACGTTTTTCGCTAGTTAAGTCCATGGGTAAAGCATGTTCCATGCTAAAATTTCGTGACACATCGCCGTCTCCCAACCGCGTCTTTCAAAAAACGTGACACTTTTCGCCTGTTAGCTCAAGGCTAAAGCATGTACCACTTCCCAGCTGGGGCTGGCATTGGTGATATGGCGCCAAGCCAGACTGGGGCTGCGACCCAGTAACTAACCGAGTGCGGAGCACTCGGGTCCCAGGTAGTGCCTGTTGGCTGGCAGGAGTGCCGGAACCAGGCAGATAGTGCTTGGTTTGGCAGGGCTGTCGGTATTGGGCCGATCTAGTGTCTGGGATGAGGAGGAGGTACGGCCTCCTCCTCCAGCTACAATAGGCCAGCGGTCTCATTGGCTTATAAAAAAAAAAAAAAAAAAAAAAAAAAAAATAAAATAAAAAAATAAAACTAAAAATTCTAGCACTTCAATGAAGTTGATTCACTGGCAAGTTGTATTTATAATGCTAACATTTTTGTGGCTTCCGGTGTTGTAATCGTTGCAGTCGTCTAATATGACCAAATTCCGTACATTATTGCATTTGTGATCATTTACAGCGCTATCTCAAGCAATATTACACAAGAGTATTCAGGCTACACCTTTGGCCCGACTTTATCAATACCTTCGTGTTCTCGGAACCATACCTAGCATTCAGCACGCGATACCGTTCGAATAGTCAGCTAATTAGCAGCGTGTTTTAGCTAATTTTTGAAAATAAGAATTTTTCCCATTGAAACCCGTTTGGAGGCATCTGGAACGATTCTTGTGTGTCATTTCAGACGATAACTCTCCTTAGGATTGAGATTTAAAAAATCCGTTCCTTCGCCAAAAACGCTAACAAAGGATGAATTCGTTGGGCAGCACTTTTCGAGTAGGTAAGTACTATAAATTGGTCAAATTTCAAAAAAAGATGTTGAACAAATGTCTAAAAACGGCTAAAAATCAATAAATTTATACTTTTTAGCGGAGTATTATATTATAGTGTATTATATTAAGTTTATCAACTGTTAACTAAAACATAAAAAATTGCAGACACTGAATTGTACCTTAAAAAAATACTTAAATTTCATTAATGTGTCAAAAATTGATAAAATCGGCAAAAAAATGCTTGAAATCTAAAATCTATGAATAAATATAGAACAATTTAGATTTAGAACAATTTTTTTCCGCCATGAAATTTATAGTTAACCATTTCTAAGTGTTAAAATCATTAAATTATTTAACATAAATATAATACGATAATCTATGAAAATTCGTTCATTCGATCATGCTGCACCTTATATATTACCTTATATATGACCTTACTTTACATATTCTTTATATTACAAATAACCAAGGTCCAAGGTGCGTACTCATAATATCCGTATTTGATGCATATACAGAGAAAATGACCGCATAAAACTATGTAACTTAGTGTCATAAGCTATTCGTTCGTAGTAATTCTCAAAGCTGAAATGTAATTTTGCAGAGGGGCCTCCCGCTAAGTACAACTACCCTACGAATCGATGGCAAATTATTTCCCCATCTCATCGGCAACGATGTTTGAACTTGAGACGGACTAAGTACATAAACCGGAAACCTGACGGAATTCATCAATAGCCGGTGTAAACATGGCTACCTAGAATTGTTTGCTTTCAAGTGTTGTATTGACAGCTTTCCTACGCAACTTACCTACCTACGGATATTGAACCCAACCTTATAGTAGAACACATCGATAATTCGTTCAACATTAGGTACAATCACCAAGCGTTTGTAGTAAGTGCTTTTCTCAAGGAGCGTTTTCACACTTGATGTTGGGTACACAACATGTCCCGCTGTGCGCGCCCCTACCGAACTGAATTGCAACTACGTTCCCCCATAGTCTTTTCGCACGAATAGGTTCCGTTGAATGAATTGGCGCCTCAATTTTTATTAATCCAAGTCCGCTGCAAATAGATCAGAATGATTTGTGAAGTTTGGTGTCTGGATGCTCGCATCTCAAAAATACATAACATCAAGTAGTCAATCCCTTAGTAAAAATTCAGATTAGTTGGACAAATGGATCAGAATAATTTGTATTGTTTCGTGGTCTGAATGCTCGCAAGCTCGCATCCCAAAAATACGTAACATCAAGTAGTCAATCCTAACCTTCCTGTAAATGTAACACTACTGGGCACCTCAAAATTACTCGAATACTGGTGAAATAAATAATAGTAGGTAGTTTTTCTTTTCAAATGCCTCATTACCAACTAATTGTGTTGATGTATCGGGTAAGTTTTTGAACACCCTTCAAACTTGGTTATTTTTCGTTTCAAGTCGCGTAGATAGAAACCGAATGTGCCATCTTCCGACGCCGTCGCGCTTTACCAGCCTTCAACTCGATCGAAAACAATCCGGTCTTTTGCGCACAGAGATTAGAGCTTTGTTTTTACGAGTATTATAATTTCACATATTTTAAATGAGGAACCTGAGTTTTAAGACACTACTTCTTCGCAGTATTGTTCTTAGGTAGCCTGATCTCGGCTGTTTTCTCTTGAACATTGCGTGAAGTGCTGCCACCACTGATGATTATCAGGTAAAATCCTGGTTCATTGTCATAGAGATGAATAATTTTTCATACTTCTTGATATATTACCCAACCGAAAACCCAAAAACATGAAGTTCGTAACGACTAAAGACCTAAAAGTGCAACTAAATTGCGGTGTTTCCCACTTGAGGCTTACTATCTTTCCGTTAAATCCATGCCTTGTTTACGAATTGAAAAATAAAAACGAGAAACTATCCCGTATTTGTACTGAGACTACCATGAAATTCGAATTTAGGGTTGAAAATTGGCATTTCACATCGAAATACCTAAAGAAGTCGATTAGACAACCAGTAGACAACAAGATAGCTGGGAAAAAATATCAAAATTAAGGCAACCGTTCTCCCGGCTCCTTTTGGGGGCGCCGATCTTTTCTTCATTCGTTCGGTAGTAGTTGTGTTTTTTGCGTAAATTTAATCTTAGCAATGGGGTAGAAGAACGAAAAAATATGATCCTTAAGTCCGCGACTCCATGCGGCAGAAATTTCAGACTCTTCCAACTATCATTCTGTTCTGGAGGAATCGAGAAACCCACACGCATATCTCGGGGTGTTTCAAATATAAGTAACACAGATTGTTCAAATTATGATGTTGACGAACTTTTGAAACTGTACGTCGCTGAACCTTACTTCCCTATACTGAGAGTGCACAATGGTATTTCCACCGAACTTGAAGTCCTCATCTACGGTGATATTGCTTCAGGGCTGATCCCTATTAAATTTCTTCACACTTTTACTTCACCTATCATATCTGTATAAAATTCAAGTTAGAACATTTAGTGTGGCTTAATAATATGAATACGAATTCTTAATTTACAACAATGAACAACGAAAAAAATTCTTCAACTGTAAGCATAGATGGTTGGAAAGTCCTTGTACACGTAAGCATAGATGGTTGGACAGTCCTTGTACACATTTCCCAATAATTTCTGTTCCAACCGATTTGGAGAGAGTTCATAAGGCTCGAAAAAGAGTTCAGTAATCCCCAAAAATATATGATACTATTTAAAATAAATTGTGGGTAATAATTTGTGCCTTTTCCCCTATCTCAAACCGTCTCTGAGATATGGAGAATTTTACATTTTGAAACAAAATGTTTTATGAATGACGTAATAATGGTTGCTTTCTACGTATATTTAACTACGAAGAACTCATTAGAACCAGTACCAAAATTTTCTGATCCATAACAACAGAGAAAATGATCATTTTCCGATAGAATTGTTATTCCTTATTTGCCATATTTTACATTATCATTTAAAAGAGGGGTTACATTTATTTTCATGAACGGAAACCCTATACCTACCTAGAAGCCTTGAAAAATTTGTATTTTGAATCGCTTGATTATGATAATCTGATGACAATTTTCTCATCAGAGATCTGCTCGACTGGAATTTTTTATATTATTTTATTTGGAATAAAGTTTACTTCATCCATTAATTTTATACTCCCACATTTAATTGATTAGCAAAATAGAATTGGCACGTCGTATGATCTGTGTTCGAAGTAGGTATGTCCCAATCTAAAGTAGACTAGGCCAATAGTCTCGCGCTTGCTGACGAGCCGTGTTGACCTTTACTAAAAGGGAAAGAGAAAAATCACGCGTTCCTACTTCACCTCTTCAACGTCATTTGTTCAGTTGATAGCTAATCGATATGCACAAATCCTATGAAAAGGTGAAGCCGGAGAGGCGCACAGTGGAATATAGGCCGGTCGTTTACCCTCGGCCAAATCAAATAGTGCGGTTTGTGGCGAGTCATTCGGTGATTTTCCTTCTTCTTTTTTTTTTTTGTTATCGAGGGATTATTGCACTCAGGGCGATCGATAGCAATGATATGGACTATGACATACAAACCGCATAAAAGTACCTACCATTTACATTGGGTATGACGTTTCCTTAATGCTTTCCGTGAAGGCTATTACATCGGGTCGGCCTCACTAATGATTTTAGTGACATGTTGCACAACGGTAAAAGTTCCAGTCATGCAGCATGATCTTATGAGCGAATTTTTGTAAATTATCGTACATATTATGTTACATTGTTTTGAAAATTTGGGACTTCGAGTGAAAAGAAATTGCTAACCACCAATTTTATGGTAAAAAAAAAAACTCGTTCTAAATAATAATCTGCTATTCAAAAAGAGATTTTAGATTTTTACTTTTTTGACAGTAGATTTGAATTCTTTTTACAGTAGTTCACGTGGGCAAAAAAAAAAAAAAAAAAAAAAAAAATGGACTAAACAGGAAAATTTCTCACTTTTTGAAAATTACTGCTTTTGTAAGGTGCGTTAAGTATTAAAAGAAAATTGTAAAAAACTGTACGCGTTACAGGAAATACTTGCCCCAAATCTAAGCTTTCCAACGGCATAATCAATTTTTATTTTACTATGTTAATTTGGGGAGAAAAGTATGTTTGTATGTTAAAATCGAGGGTGTTTTTTTCGATCATTAACCTATATTTTTAATTTTTAGTCACACAGATCGATCGTAGGCATTTGTGATACTTACTCGCTTACCGCTGTGCAACATTAAAACATATTTTGTGACTGCTATTATGTGGCTGTGCGTCAACATTATTAAGTGACTGATAAACAAGATTGAAGTGGTGAAATGATCGAAAAACAAACACTTAGTCATATACTCACGTCGACTGGCGATGATAATTAAACTAATGAGAAGTGCGAGTGCGAGTACGGCCAAAAGCACCAGAGCCGCCGTCAGTATTTTTTCAATTTTCGTCCGTTCTTTCATGAACTTCCTCCATTTCCTGCAAATTAGAACAGTGAGGACAGGATATACACTCAGTTTCTCTTATATGAGCGAGATTTGAGTCAGGACTTTCAGCCCTGGATCCGAGACAACATTCATCTATGCTCCCTCTGCAACCTCGAAAGGGTTATTTCATCAATTTTTATGAGAAACATTATAAAACAACTGAGCTTAGCCCATCAATTTAATTTACTTCAGTACAATTTTTGAACAGTGTTAGAGTTCATTTTAGCCCAAAGGCAACTACTCTAAAAGATCACTTCAACACACTTGTCACATTATCTCGTAACAAAGTCGAGAGGCTTTATTCTGTCAAGACGTCGGATGACGTTGCTGTTTGTTTAGTAGACGTCTGGGTGTGTTTATGGAGTCGCTGCTCGGTTTTAGTCGCCAAGTATTTGATAATTGACTGTTTTCATCTTGAGATCCGATAGAAGTCGTATATGTACCAAGGAGCATTGACGACTCCTTAGCACCTTGCTCTGAATCGTATGTATGATCTTGCAGATCGCTTTTTCGAACTGCCCCAAAGCTGGATGTCATTGGTCCACACAGCCTCAAAATTTGGTTGTATATGAGCAATTTGTTATGTATGGATAGCATGGAATTCCTGCCGAGCAACCAATATACATTTTTTTGAACTCGACATTTAATTGATATCTTTTAGCGAATTTCCGTAAAAAATGAAGCTATTGCAATGGCTCAGAAAATGTTAAACTCAAAATTTGTGAAAATTTTCTCCATTGAAATCCGTTTTGAGACATTCTGAAACTATTCCTAGAGTTTAACGCTTTTAATATGTATTTATATATATATATATATATATATATATATATATATATATATATATATATATATATATATATATATATATATATATATATATGTGTGTGTGTGTGTGTGTGTGTGTGTGTGTGTGTGTGTGTGTGTGTGTGTGTGTGTGTGTGTGTGTGTGTGTGTGTGTGTGTGTGTGTGTGTGTGTGTGTGTGTGTGTGCGCGCGTGTGTGTGTGTGTCACTCACGTGTGTGATTCCTTAGGATTGAGTTAAAAATTCTGTTCTTGCGCCCAAAAATCAAGCTTTCCGAACGAAAGGATGGTTTCGTTGGCCAGCACATTTTGAGTCCGTTAAATTGGTCACATTCCAAAAACTATACACAAAGAAATCACTAAAAATGGGTAAATCGTTAAATTTATTCATTTTTTTGGTAGAATATTGCTCAAATAAAGTTTATTAACTATAAAATAGAACATTCAAAAATTGATGTACAAAATTATGTTGAAAAATTTACTTAAAATTCATTAAAATTGGCTTAAAAATCTATAAAAGTTCCAGTCATGTAGCATGATCGTACGAGCAAATTTTCGTAAATGATCGTACAATATTATGTTACATTGTTTTGAAAATTAGGGGCTTTGAGGGAAAAGAAATTGTTAACTACCAATTTTATGGCAAAAAAACTAGTCCTAAATAATAATCTGCTATTCAAAAACAGATTTTATATTTTAAACTTTTTCGCAGTTTTTATCGATTTTTAGCACATTTTAAGGAAATTGAAGTAGGTACATTTTTCAGCAAAATTTTGTACATAAATTTCTGAATGTTCTATTTTGTAATTAATAAACTTTGTTTGAACAATATTCTGCTATAAATATAAATTTAACGATTTTTAGCAGTTTTTAACCATATTTTTCAGCACTGTTTTTTGAAATTTAACCAATTTAATGTGCTCAAAAAACGCTGGCCAACGAACTCAACCTTTCGTTTGGAATGCTTGATTTTTTGTCGCAAGAACGGAATTGCTATTGCAATAGCTTCATTTTTTACGAAAATATGCTAAAAAATGCAATAAAAGCTATAATTTCAAAACCTCTATTTGAGTGAGCTATGTATGCATTTCTTACCAATACGTTTCAGGGTCATCAGAAGAACGTCAACAGCCCAATGTTCCCAAAAAAATTTAATACGTGTCAACTACTGTGTAAGACTTCTTTCCATAGTTATCTCACCATCTCTTCAAATTCACAGCAACCGAGAAACCGTGAACCAGATTGCAATTCCGCAACTCCAAGCTCTAGCCACAAGAATAATCACAGAAAGATAGTTTTGTCTTGTTGATAACAAACTAGCATTGAGAAGGAATTCGAAGGGCACGCAAGGAGATACCAACCTCACCAACTATACAAACCTTCAAAGTTATTTCTTAAAACGGAAGCTCGATGCCAGATAAGGACTAGGTACCTCAAGTTATAACTGGCAGGTCAGGAGTTTTGACCGAGCTTACATTTTTCGATATTTACCGTTAGTAGGGGGATTTTTAGCAGAGGCAAATTACGGGCTGAATTAGAATTTTTTAGGACGTCCCTCTGAAGCTACCATATATTTATAAAAGGAACGACCTATTAGAATAGATCCAGGGGGTGTGGGGCAACCCAAGCTTAAGAAAAAATATAGATCAGTACTCACGATCAGTATAGATCACTAACAGTAAGCCATATGCTAAGCGCATTTTCTTTAAAGTAGATTAGTGTTTCACAAGAAATTACGAAATAAGAATTTCGGGGGGACGTCCACCGCTGGAACGTTTTCACTCTGCTACGGGTTGTTCTGCAAGTGAAAATCATATTCTGTCCCTCAGAGGCTCCGTTCCAAATTTCAGCTTCGTAGGTTTAATAGGTATCATAGAAATCAGCGTTGCCCCCTGCTGATTGTGGTGGTTTGGCAAGTTAAAATCGAATTCTAACTGTCTCACAGAGGTTCCCTCCTAAGTTTCAGAGTCGTAGGATGAATTGTGTAGACATTAACGTTAGGTGCTCACTCAGCTGATTGGAGGGGGTTTGGTTAAAATCCTATTTTATCTGTCTCACCGATCTGTTCCGTTCCAATTTTCAGCGTCGTAGAATAAATTGAAATCAGAGCTCACTCAGCTGATTGGGGTGGTTTGGCAAGTTAAAATCCTATCCTACATGTCTCACAGAAGTTCCGTTTCAAATTTCACCTTCTCAGGATAAATAGTAAAGAAATTAGCGTTAAGAGTTCGCTCAGATGATTGAGGTGGTTCGGCAAGTTAAAATCCTAAGAAAACGTTTAAAATAAATAATAAAGTAGTACTTATGAAGGGTGAATACTGCCATACTAAGAATAGATCCCGTATCTGACCAAACCCTACTTTTGGGAAAATGCGTCTCTAGGTTTTGAGTGGAAATTTCTTGATATAATTTACGTTGTCTCGAGGAAATTTCCTGATATAATTTACGTTGTCTCGAGCTCCAAAAACACTCATTTCAAAGGAAATTTCTCGCTGAATTGCGTGGTGTGGTGGGAAAAACATTATTTTGGTCAATAAATTGCAAAAAAAAGGTGTAGAACATATGTACTAGGCGATTTCCTCGTATCTGGTGCACATACGAGTTTTCGTTTTGCAACAATACTGATACGTTTTTTCTAGTACAAAATTAGTAGGTACTGCTCTACGTAACGAAAAAAAATATTTTCTTGTAAATGCAGGATACTAGGAGAGATAATCGTGGTTGCCAACCTCCGAAAACCGTATCTGCTCTTACAAGAGAAAATACATTCGTATGATCAAAATACTGAGAAGAAAAATCGTTTCTGCCTCTGATTCCGAAATCGTACCAGACGCTTGCTAGACCTAAAACACTAAGAAATAAATTCTTATCTGGACTTTCAAGAGTGTCACAAATCGTATGTACCTGAATACTAATAAAATAATCGTATCTGACGCCCAGATGCGAGGTTTTGCTATAGAAACGGCCAGTTACGGGATTTTCATTAGCAAGTATATCGAACCAAAACGTAGTTTAATGCGATAATTGTAAGCCGTTTTTGAGGCATTTCCCGTTGAGATCCGACTTCGAGACTAGCAAAATCAAAAAACCGCCCCCCAAAACGGGGGGGGGGGGGGGGGGGATACCATTTACTCAATATGGGCAAAAATGGAGATACGGGATCTATTCTAAGTACGGCAATTTCACATTCCTACAGTGCAAAGGAGAGAATTTAGCTCACACAGCTGATCAGGAAAGAGCCCATCATTTTATTCGTCTCTTGATGTCCCAGAGAGTGACCCTATTTATTCATTTGTTTATATTTTATTTTATTTTATTTATTTATTTTTGGCTTTTTAGGCAATAGGTACCTACTGGTAAAAGCGTCCCAGTTTCTTCAACCTCATATAACCTTAGCTTCGTTAAAACTCTTTCCGACCAAGAGTGCTGCAATTAATAAGGCGTTTTTTATATCAATTTTTGATGATCTATCTTTACGAAAAGAAAATACTCGGCTCAACCCACCTAAATCGTTTTGGTATCGTTGAATTTGTCATCGAAAGTCCTATACGCTTAAAACCCACCATTACGATATATATTATATTGTTTATTTATAACAAAGTTATTGTTGCATCAGTCTAATGACATTGTCGAAGTGGAGCATTTAGAATGAGGCAAGAAGCAAACGCGGTTATTCAATAAAATGGTGATTTTAAGGCTGAAAGGGGTGAGTTGCGAAATTTCTATGTAGCCTACCTTTCTCTCTGGTGTGTGAAAAACAGCATCAAAATCGATTCATAATTTTGGTCGCTCATAAAGGACACACACACAGGTATACATAATTTGATTGTTATAGATATAGGGAAGAGATTATGTTAGATTGTTGGATTATAGTTAGGATTCAATTTAGAAACGGAAAATGTCAAATGCTAGTAGAGGTTGCGTAGGCGTTGGTATAATGTAGTTACTAGAATCTCTGCGGTAATTTATCTCTGAATATTAGATATGGAATGTGAAAAGTAGTTAATGAAAACATAACAAAAGATTTGCAATTTATCGGTAAGCCACATGAGCTGCAATTTACCTACCTAGTTCTCTTCGGCGTGACTCCAACAAGGTGACTTGTGCTTCCGGAAATCGAAACGATTTCTTGATCGGCTTCCTTTGAGTCCATGCTGAAGGATGAGGTCCTGTGATAACCAACGAGAAGGGATGTAGGTAGGGAGGTATCCTTATCCTCGCATATTCATTATTTAATAATCAAGTTTACATTTTTTTGTAAATCATAGTAGCATACATTTTTAATATCTCCTCAAAGTCTGATTACGTTCGCTTGAATCAGTCAACAAAATTTGGACAGCTTGGCATGCCATCCGTCCTGCTATTGTTTTACTTTTACAAGGAAAAGATAAATGAATAGCTAGGTTTTTCTTCAGAAGTGAAGTGGTTCTGATTGATTTTGCTAGCCTAATTACCTATTGTATTCTATCATGTTCAGTTTTCTGTGGTCTAAGCTAGGTACTCTATCTACCTTAAGTGAATAAGGTATACTGTGTAGGTAGGTAACGAATTTAAAAAAAAAGTCGTGTCAGGGTTGACAGTAATAGTACTTGCATTTTTTAACCTTAATTTTGAGAAAAATGACCATGGTTCCCCAAAATATATGCTTTTGAAGTCAGGAGTTTTAACAGGCATAAGCGTCTAAAATATTTATATGGTAAAAAATATGAATAACTAACACAAATAAAACCTAAAATAATGTAATAACCTAAATAAATGTAATATTTCTCTTGGATGTAGTTCCGTATATGTGTCCACACCTCTAAACCAATGTAAATCTGTCAGATCCCATCAAAATATTAATTTGGCGAGTGTTTCGAAACCTCAGAATCTCCTCTTTCATACGAAAAGATAAAAATTAACGTTCTCCTGCGCGTACATGATAAATATGGAATTGGAAAAAGTGGGGATACATACGGAAACATTACCACAGACAAGAAGTTCCGTATGTGACCCACGATATTTGTCCCCAAACAGAAACAGATCATCTTTGTGTCCCCAAACTGTTCAGCAACTACATATCATTCTGAGTCACCTATATTATGAGTCGCGTAAAAATTATATAAAATTATGTACCTATGAAATAAATTAAAATTAAACAAAAATTTTCTTGTACAGTTGGCTGAACAATTGTTTGCAAAGAAAGTTACTATTAAGCACCCCGGTGCTTCAAGTGTGGTGTGGGGCATCGGAGACGAAAAGCGGTGCTTTACTTTCCTACTGAGACTTGCTGGCTATCAAGAGGAAAAGCTTGGGTTTTGTGGGGTGCCATTTCTGATGTTGAAATTGGAGTTGGTGAGGATAGAAATATATCTTCCCTCAATGAGTGGATTAGACCTGCTGTGTTAGCCATCAAATAATGAGAACAATTTATTTTTTAAATTGAAAAAACGGAATTTTGTTGGTTGAAGCCCTTTAGGTTAGGGAAATGTCTTGTGCTCTACCAAGCTCGTAGTAAGATCATTAGACTTTATCATCCTACTTTTTTGCGTACCTACCTCGATACATAATTGCTTCCTTACCTACTTTAATTTTTGAATTAACTTATTATTCCAAATAATGTAATACAGTATTTATCGAAACGAAATATATAGGTATTTTTGCGTACAAAAAGTGATAGCCCACGAGCAGAGGCTTCCCCATGCTACCATATCTTCTGGTGTACTTGACCTATATCAAGGTTGAGTTACCTTCTGGAAATCGGCGCTAGAGACCTATCTTAATGTCCAAAATCATGAACACTTGTAATATTATCTCATTCCAGAAGGGATTCCCGACACCTTCTATTAGTCATTATTTGAGCATTCTCTCTTTGTTACCAAGTATCACAGGATTGAAATTGAGAAAAACACGAAGACACATAGACACATTTTAACGTCATGTTTTTTTTTTTTTTTGCCTTTTAGCTAAAGAGAGAAAACCTAGTTTATATATATATGATAGCTAGTTAGGTATCTACCTACTATATTCGTAGTAATTATTCGTGAACAAAAATGTATTTTAAACATCACTAACAATATATATATATATATATATATATATATATATATATATATATATATATATATATATATATATATATATATATATATTACATGAACTTAAATGATAGAAATTTGACAAGTATAAAGGTGAAAGAGTGATTTGATATTTCGAGTAAATCTTTTTCAAAATTAGAAGAGTAATGGTTTTTTCTGAACTATCAAACAACAAACGCTCCAAGAAACAAGAAACGCTCCAAGTCCCATAGTTCAGAAAAAACCATTACTCTTCTAATTTTGAAAAAACCATTTCTATCATTTAAGTTCATGTAATATATAGTTCAGTAGAACAATCACTAATCAAGTGCATATATATATGATAGCTAGTTAGGTCTACCTACTATATTCGTAGTAATTATTCGTGAACGAAAATGTATTTTAAACATCACTAACAATTCAGACAATAAATTACTTGAATTGAGGAAAATATCATTTGTTGGAACACATAGATGATACCCACTCCTAGATTGGAGGAGTGATGAACATGGTTTAGGTAGGTACTTGAATAAAAGCTGTAATGCATGCTTGGAACTTATGAATGAGTGCATTTTAATGAATTTTCTGAATCTGCTCTCTACATAGTGTACAAAATTTCCCCCATACCCACCTGGGAACCCTGCTGGTGAGATAAATTTAAAAATTGGTTGTATGTAGATTTTAATTACCAACCTCAACTCAAGTGAAACGATTGCTCTAGAAACACCGGCAGACAGACAGCAAATCTATTGCCGTTTCATATATTGCATGAACAGTTCATTGATATGCAAATCGAGAAAAATAATTTTTAAAGTTCGTGAATATTTCTAGTACCTACCTATCCTTTTTTCTCAGTGGAACTCTATGCAATACATTGATTCAGATTTATAAATAAGTTGTATTCTATTCAATTCTCTATTCAATTTTTCCGTAAATGACTTTGTGAAATACCTGGCTTACTAGTGAGATAGAGGCTCAATCGGTGCCTTCCGAATCTCCCTATCGTACATCCCGCGGGCTCACCGTAGTCGCACTGGCGAGCCAAAAGCCTTCCCGGCCTCTCGCCCTCCACCGTCGGACTCCACAAGTGTTTGCCGCTGCTGTTGCCTAGACGACCGATAAAAGCCCATTCATCAGGCCCTAGGTCATACGTACGAATTTTGAATCAGCAGCGTAGAACCTTGCAATACCTAGGTCATATCTTTTGTTTTATTATTTTATATAGGTAATGAGCCGTTGTAATCAACCAAGGAAAAAAAAGTGCCCCGTCAACAGTAGTTACTTGGGCCATACTTACAGCAGAGAAGGGAACGAGCGGACTTGGCAATGTATGAATCGAGGGTGCATTGAAGTCTAGTGGAGAGGCGTGCAGATCAGATCCGTCAAAATCGAAAAGGAATGTGCGTGATTGGGTATTGGTGAAGAATCCGAGGCCAGTAGCATAAGAATTGAGGGTCAGACAGAAGTATAATAGTACATAGTGCTGAAGTTGACCATGCTAGCAAAGCAGTTAAAGAGATTGAATCACACTGAGTTGAAATTCGGGCCGTAGTTCAGGAACGACGTGGTCACCGTTGTTGTGTCTACGTTCAATGATGAATTTGACTCCGGCAACGAGGTTGAGAAGTGTGTTGGTCTACTGAACTGATTAAGCCCTATTATGAATGTTACCCTATTCGTGGCAGTATCTTTACGTACCGCAGCCTCCTATCTAATAGCCACTCATTCCGTAGTTCTAATTGCTGGTAGGTACGGTTGGGCTGACTAATCGCCGTACCAGTGAACTGTAGCGCTTACTAATAGCTGGACCACGAAGGTACCAGGGACCTTGTAGCTTATGATTTCAAAGAATAATAAGACCTAATGGAAAAATAATACTTAAAGAGTTGAAGATATAATATAACACTATCAAGTTAGGTAAGTCAAGAGCGAACTGAAGGATGAGGTTTGAATGAAGAGAGCACTTGATGATTTAAGATTACAGACCAGAATTGAAACGAACTAAATCACTCGCGACGAAGTTGTGGAAACCCATTTCAAAACGGAATTTAGTGAAAAACGTCTATTTCCACGAAAAATGAAGAGTTACAATGTTAAATCGATTTCGACGGTTAGGCCATCATCAGTAACAAACAATAACAATATTATTGTTTGTTACTGATGATGGGCTAACCGTCGAAACTAATCAACATTGTAACTCTTCATTTTTCGCGGAAATAGACAACGTTTTTCACTAAATTCCGTTTGCCAGAATTGAATCGTGAAGGCTGGTGCGAAAGCTTTCATCTCTCTTCTCCCTTCATTCTCCCTCTCTTCACCGCTACCATTTCCTTGAGGGCTGAAGCCCCTAGCTTTGACTCCATGCTGCATGACTGGTTTTTTTCTTCCTGTTCACTGCAAATTCGATGACCCCTTACCGAGAGAGCTCTTGGTATAGAATGTTTTGTGTGTTGAGAGTGGCAGCTTTCACAATGTACCGATGCAGCATTTAATGAACTACCGATCCCATTAAGCGCTGCCCTAGCTAAAACTCTTCAAATGGGATTGTTCTGATTTCAGAAAGTCTGCGAGTATCGTTGTCTAGGACTTGGCAGGTAGATACTGAGTTTCTCTGGCTTTGTTGTAAGGGTACAGAAATGTAATACCTGTTTGTTGTCTCCAGACAGATCCTCTGAGGATGTAACGAAGCACCATTGCGAATCGTCTGGATTTGAGCGAATAAAGTACTTAGGTGAACAAACAAAATCTTCTAGAAAAATTTCCTAATTTCCTGCTGGGCATTCTTGATAAAGGCTAAAATGCTGGGCTGGGCTTATTATATAAAGGCTAAAAATAGCAGATACTTAATAAAATATCATAACTGCAAAGTTCATAGTAGGTAGATTATAACGAGATAGATTATAATATGTACCTACCTAGTTATACCTTGCCCGTAAGACCGAGCGGTATTGCGTTTTAGTATATCCCCAACTTGGAGGTTTGTATGACCAATTACTAGAGTGCGGAAATTCATAAAGCCGGCTTCCGTTTATAAAGCTCAATTGTTACAACTGATGGATCTTAGGAGGTTCCAGGTGGGTCGCAATGTCTTCAAGAGAAAAAGTAAAATGAGGAGTAAATAGTAATTACCAATTGAAACTAGTGGGTCCGCTGATAATATTCCATAAGAAGTTTGAAAAGAGTAGAACCATAAAGTGGTGTGAATAGGGTCACTCATTAAATTTCAACCTAAATTACGCATTATCTTCTATACACCACTGGCGAGGACCAATTGGTCCACAAATCTTTGTTTTAAAAAAGATTAAAAATCAAGGAAACAATCCTCGTCAATATAGGATCAATATTTACTCGGGAAAATGTAATGTTTTCAAACTCCTCTACTTTGTTCTTTATTTCAAAAACGTCAATAAATACGTATTTATCAAAAAATATTAAGCAAAATTGAAGCACACGTATAGCTTGATCGTATGAGTGAATTTTCTTAAATTATCTTTCGTACTTTAATATGATAAATTGTATTGAAATTTGAGCAATTTTAGTGGAAAGAAATTGTTAAAAACCAATTTTATGGCAATAAAAAATATCGTAGGTACTTACTGAATAAAATTCGGCGATTCAAAAAAGATTTTGGATTTTTTGGTTTTTAGCAGTTTTTATAGATTTTTTTAGCAAGTATTAATGAAATTCAAGTACGTTTTTCAGCATAATTTTGTTGACGTCCTAGTTAATTGTTGATAAGGTTGTTTTATGACTGAAAGACCGGAAGACACACATACCAATGCAGGCCTTCTCACAGTAAGGACTCACATCGTTCTTCAATATCAAAAAACCGTCTGTCAATGGTATTGGCTGACTGACCGCCACGGAACAACTCTAGCTTCTACTTAGGTACCCCACTAATATAAAAACTGTTTGGTTCACTGGGCTAAAGAACATGAATTTTCTAATACGGATGGTTTTGTAACGCCACCTAAATAATGAAAACGCTGCATATTATTACACAAAGTTTTATTATTTAGATAGCCCTTCTATGCAGAACACCGGTCCATAAAAAATTACCTATCAAACGAGTGTATGGCGCATTATCGAAATACAACTAGACAATGTCACCAAAAGAAAATAAATGAATTAACTATAAATAGTCTCAGAAGCAAAAATGAATAAATGCAAAAAAAGCCATGAAAGTGACTAAGAGGAGAAAGAATAAGTAAGTTGTCTATATTGGGATACGAAATCCAAACCCACTGAAGTACCCCAGAACCGCCTACAGTCGGACGCTCTGTCCACTGGGCTACGAATGCCTGGTTAATGAGAACAATATTATCTACGTACATCTGGGCTCGTATATTCTCTTTATTGCCCGATATTACCCTTTAGGGTTGATCAAACGGGATGATAATTTCATAAATAATATAATTTCATAAAGTTTGGTCCAGTAGTTTTAGAGAAAAGATTCGGACGGCACAAGGCATTCCAAATAGCAAAAAGTCGGGTACGCATAACTAGTAATATTCTTGAGTTTAGGCATTATTGATTGTGTTCCATGTAAAGTACATACATAAAAGCCTAACATTGCTTGTTCATTGAGGCAGAAATGAGAGCAAGATATCATATATGCTATTTTGTAGGTATTTAAGGAACTCCTTGTAATACTTAAGAGTAAAATTGAATTGAATTAGTAAAACTAAAATAATACAATAGAAGCTGACCCGGCGGACTTTGTCCAGCCTTTCATATTATTCGTGCAGTCATGGTTACAACTAACAACCATTTTTATTTATTACCTACAATTTACAATGCAATTGGAGCGAAGAAATCGTTGAAAATAATAATAAAATTGTTGTCTCGATTTTCTGCGTGGATCATCTTATTTTGGCATTTCAAAGAAGAAACACGGACTGCTTTTTCAGTTTTTTGCAAGCGCTTTCGGGAGATACTATGCCCCCTTCCTCAGTGTTATGACCTCCCAGAAGTCAACACCATATGTAAACAAGTAGAATGTGAAGAGAATAAAGAAACCAGGAAGAGAAATACAAAGGACGGGGAAAACCCAAGTTAATGGTGCCACTACCTTCCTACCTGCCCCGATGGGCGAGGGACAGGGAAGGAGGGCTTTATAAGGGCTATGCCCACAACACTAAGACTCACTCATCCTGGGTATCGCTCTTGGTAAACTTCCTTATACCTCCGTGTATTCAATTCAACAACCTTTTCGTTTTACTTAAAAACTCAAAACTTTCAAACTGATGAAATTGGATGGGCTAACGCTCGGGGCCATTTCATCACGTCCAACAGCAAACTAAAACCTTTTCGTTTTACTTAAAAACTCAAAACTTTCAAACTGATGAAATTGGATGGGCTAACGCTCGGGGCCATTTCATCACGTCCAACAGCAAACTAAAATCACTCTACACATCTTTATCTACGTAATTGGATGGGTAAACCTACCCGGGGCCATTACGTGATAAAATACAAAAATTTGGTTAGCTCCCATTAACTTATAAAAATTGGATAGGTCACTCGACCCGGGGCCATTTTTATAAGTTATCAAAAACTCACGCACAGAATTCTGAGCGCCCGATTCTCCTACTAACTCGTAAAATTGGATGGGTATCAACCCGGGGCCATTTTACGAACTTAGTAAATAAAAATCTATATAATTCGCTTTACGCAAATTATCAATACAAGCTCCCTTCTCGTTCTATTGTCGTTTATGTATTGGATGGGACACTAAGTCTCGGGGCCATATATGAATAAACAGTAGAACCAAAATTTTATGACTAATAAAAATAAGTACCCTACAGAGGGAATAATTTAATGTTAGGAAAACTAGAACCTAACAACTGGTAACCCCGACGTTAGAAATTGTACGGCACGTAGCGACTAGCTCCCGCACAAAAATTCAAAACTAAATCTTTTTGGTGACCCCACTTAGCAAAGTAATCTTAAAATTGTGCATACAAATTTCCAATTACCATGACGACCCCCCCAGAGACGACGTGTTCCGTGTCACCAACTCATACAAAACTTCCGGAGTTTTCATACAGTGACCCAAGCTTATGGTTCGTACAAGTGAATGCAGCTTTTGCGGCCGATCAAATTACCGCAAACTCCACAAAGTTCAACAAAGTGCTCGCCTCGTTGCCATTGGAAGTACTGAAGACCGTCTCGGACCTTGCCGCCTCCGACTCGGACGCCTACACCAAGCTTCAGGACCGCCTCATCACTACATACGGTGACACGGAGACGAAACGTTTAAACAACCTCCTCTCATCAGCACACGCAGGAGGCCAGAAACCCTCACTGATACTCAATGCTTTAAGGTACGAGGCCTCGGCCGACTTTCCTACCAATTTGTTGAAAATTCTCTGGTTTAACAATCTACCCCAACGTATTCGAGAGTTACTGGCTGCATCCACAGAAACTGAGCTAAGTAAATTAGCAACAATTGCCGATCGTATTTTTGAAGCAACATCCCCGTCTATCAACAAAGTCGATGACCCCATGGAAAATATTTCAAAACAAATTCTCAATTTACAACAACAACTCAACCGCCTTACGGATAATCAACCTCGTGGACGTTCACCTTCACCTAGAAGACAAACTTCAAATTATTGGAATCGATCTGCATCCCCAAACACACGTTCCTCGAGACATCGCAGTCCTACCCCTAAAAACAAAAATGGATTTTGTTATTTTCACACTAATTGGGGAAAGAAAGCCCGTAAATGTCAGAATCCTTGCTCTTGGGCGGGAAAACGAACGAGAGTAGCTACCACGGCGGGAGTAGCTATCTCCAAACCTTCCATCCGCCTGTACGTCTCATGCTCGAATTTAAATACCACTTTCTTAGTGGACAGCGGAGCTCAGGTTTCAATAATACCTAACTCCATTTGCAAACGAAGACAACCACGACGAGGATCACTGGTAGCCGCTAATAATACCCCACTTACTTCCTACGGAACCGTATCAACTACACTAATAATTGATAAGGAGAAATTCCCGTGGACATTTACGGTAGCTGACATTTCACACGCCATACTGGGTGCGGACTTCTTATGCCACTACAACTTGTTGCCAGATCTCAGGAACAAACGCCTCATACGACATGAATGCGGTTCATCCCTCCAAGCACATACAGCTGCGGTGCACAATTCATGCACACCCCAACAACTCGTTGACCAATATAACCCGCCCGATTCATACATCGATCCAGGGGTTGTTCATCACATTGATACCCATGGCGCACCAACCCACGCTAAAGCTCGTAGATTGCCCCCCAATAAACTTCGGGCTGTGAAGGCGGAATTTGATATGATGTTAAAAAAAGGAATAATCAGACCATCCAAATCTCCATGGGCCAGCCCACTCCATGTGGTTGAAAAACCAGACGGCTCGTTACGACCCTGTGGGGACTACAGGCAACTAAACACCAAAACAGTGCCTGACAAATACGCGGTCCCCAATATACGGGACGCTAACACCCTCCTCCATGGTGCTACGATTTTTTCAACGTTAGACATCCAAAAAGCCTTCCATCACATACCTATCAACGAAGAAGATATTAAGAAAACCGCAATAATTACGCCATTCGGTCTTTTTGAATTTTTAAGAATGGGCTTTGGGTTGCGAAATGCAGCACAATCATGGCAACGATTCATGGATCAAATACTGAGAGGTCTTGACTTTGTTTTCGCATATTTAGATGACGTGTTAATTTTCTCACATAACATAGAACAACACACGGAACACTTACGAGAGGTTCTCAGACAATTCGCTCTTCATGGCTTACATTTGAACAAAAATAAATGTACCATTGCAGAAAAAGAGATCAAATTCTTGGGGCATACTATTTCCTCTAAAGGTCTGAAACCATTAGATGAAAAAGTCAAGACCATACAGCAATTCCCGTTGCCGGCTACATTTGAAAAACTCAGACGATTCCTCGGAATGATTAACTTTTACCGAAGATGCTTACCACACGCTGCTGATATACAGAAGCCACTTCACACCCTTCTGCATAATACAAAAAAAAAGACAAACGACCAATACCTTGGACGGAAGAAACACGTCTGGCTTTCGAGAAAACAAAACAGCAACTCGCTACGGCAGCCTTACTCTTCCACCCTAGCCCTGACAAGACTTTAGTTCTCCACACGGACGCAAGCGATACAGGAATTGGCGCTGTCTTACAGCAGAAGTCGGAAAAAGGGATCCTACAACCCTTAGGATTCTTTTCTCGCACATTATCAAGAACTCAAATGAAATACGCCGCCTTTGACCGGGAACTGCTTGGTGTTTACGAAGCTATAAAACATTTCAGAGATCAAATTGAAGGCAGAGAATTACAAGTGATAACAGATCACAAACCTCTAGTTCATGCTATGGCACAAAATCCTAAAACCGCGTCCCCCAGGCGAATTCGACAACTAACGTTCATCAGCCAATTTACTACAAATATTACATATACAAAGGGTTCTGACAACGAAGCAGCAGACGCACTATCACGCGTTGACACTGTTGACTTCACGGATATAGCGCGCCAAATTCAGGAGCAGCAATCTGCAGACACAACGTTAACTCAGTTTCAAGAAAGATACCCCAATAAACTCATAAAACATAATATTGGCGGTTACGAGTTATGGTGCACAGCTGACGATGAGAGACTCCCCTATCTGCCACCCTCTCTTCGATACGCAGCATTCAAACATTTGCATAATATCTCACACCCAGGCGTAAGGGCTACAAGGAACCTGGTTAAAAGCAGATACTTCTGGCCTTGCATAAACAAGGAAATTACTACTTGGGCCAGAGCATGCACTACGTGTCAAGAAGTTAAAATAACAAGACACACCAAAACTCCGTTACAAAGCTTTCCTGATTCACTACCCCTACAACATCTACATGTGGACATCGTTGGTCCACTCCCGGCTTCAAATGGACACACATACTGCGTCACAATGATTGATAGAAACACGTCTTGGATGGAGTGCATACCAACGTCTAATATTTCGGCCGAAAATGTAGCCCAAATTGTTCTACACTATTGGGTTGCTAGATACGGAGCACCAGCCACTATCACTTCAGATCAGGGCCGACAGTTCGAATCAGCATTATTCCAAGATCTCGTACAACGACTCGGTATCAAACATATCAGGACAACGGCTTATCATCCACAATCAAACGGAAAACTGGAACGCTGGCATCGTAGACTAAAGTCAGCACTATCAGCATACCCTGAGCCTACCAAATGGGCGCAAAATCTACCAACCGTCCTATTGGGCCTCAGAGCCATACCTAACCTCGATGATGGCCTATCTCCAGCTCAACGCCTATTTAAAACAAACATACGATTACCTACAGATCTCATAAATCCCGGCCCCAAGGAACACACTACTCCGGCTTCACGCATTAAAAACAGTATTAAAAACGTGGGAAAAGTATTCATACCACAAGATTTATCAAAATCTAAGCATATATACCTACTTAAACCAGTTAAACCTCCGGCGTTGACATCTCACTACACAGGACCTCACAAAGTAATAAAACGATCAGACAAAACTATTACCATAAAAATTAATGGTGAAAAACATGTAGTTTCCACTGACAGATGCAAACCAGCATACACACTTGATACGGCCGATACAACTAGGCACAGTAAAGCCCGACCTTCAACATCCATTCACAAACAGGTACCTAAACCATTAATTAACAGTCCCACCACCCAGCCCCGCAGGTCCCCACGGCTACTTAAGCGCGTGACCTTCGCGGTACCTGCACAGTCCATATCAAGTGTTCAACCATGTCAGAGCTCCCAATCAGCCTATGCGACGTCCAGATGGAATACAAGTACGTTAAATACGTACTCTCCAACCCTGTCACGCCGATCCCGGACCACCCCATCGACGCCCGTGAAGCCAGGCACACACAGCAAAATACACCATCGATCCACGTCTCTCCGTTGCCTGATAGAAAGCCAGAGGCAGGAAACAAAGAAAACTGTGGACGAAATAATCTCGCACACCGCCACAAAAATCGATGATAGGGATCAACTCCGACGAGGAGTCCTACAACCTAAACAACTCCCAGAAATACCACAACACAAACCGGTGCAAATTGCATCAATATTTGACGAGGAGTACGACCCGGAAGCCCCGGAGATGTCCACTGCCAAAACCAACTACAACGCAAATAGAAAAAGGTTGCAGAGGATGAAGAAGTCTGGCCTCAACGAAATTAGATTCTGACGACGGCAAATTCAGCCAGCAATTGTATGATAGTTAATACATAAAAAAATAAAATAAAATAAAATAAAAACAAAACAAAAAAAAAAAACAAAAAAAAAACACATATATAAAAAAAAATATATATATATATATATATATATATATATATATATATATATATATATATATATATATATATATATAATATTAATAATAATAATAATGATAAAACATGTTTAATTATACTAATAGCATAGTAAGTGTACATACACCATTGTAAAAAAAAAAACATTGCATTACTACATAGACCATTGCATTAGTACATTTAACATAGTTAGACCACGCAACTTGAAATGTTCAGACGCCTCACGTCAAAATTACAAACACTTGAAAAAGTCAGACGCCTCAGTCAAAATATAACAGTTGCTCGATGTAATTCTTTAAATTGTTCAGACGCCTCACGTCACAGCAATCACAGTTAACATTGTTCAGACGCATCACGTCACAACATCGGCACAAGATTCCACTCTCCAGGTATAAAATTAGCACAACCTTTGTTACACCAAAATAGTCTCTCAACCTTAGCCTATATCGGATTATAGTACTTTCACTTTCTATTATTATCTCCAATTCTAGGGGGGCATGTGTTATGACCTCCCAGAAGTCAACACCATATGTAAACAAGTAGAATGTGAAGAGAATAAAGAAACCAGGAAGAGAAATACAAAGGACGGGGAAAACCCAAGTTAATGGTGCCACTACCTTCCTACCTGCCCCGATGGGCGAGGGACAGGGAAGGAGGGCTTTATAAGGGCTATGCCCACAACACTAAGACTCACTCGTCCTGGGTATCGCTCTTGGTAAACTTCCTTATACCTCCGTGTATTCAATTCAACAACCTTTTCGTTTTACTTAAAAACTCAAAACTTTCAAACTGATGAAATTGGATGGGCTAACGCTCGGGGCCATTTCATCACGTCCAACAGCAAACTAAAACCTTTTCGTTTTACTTAAAAACTCAAAACTTTCAAACTGATGAAATTGGATGGGCTAACGCTCGGGGCCATTTCATCACGTCCAACAGCAAACTAAAATCACTCTACACATCTTTATCTACGTAATTGGATGGGTAAACCTACCCGGGGCCATTACGTGATAAAATACAAAAATTTGGTTAGCTCCCATTAACTTATAAAAATTGGATAGGTCACTCGACCCGGGGCCATTTTTATAAGTTATCAAAAACTCACGCACAGAATTCTGAGCGCCCGATTCTCCTACTAACTCGTAAAATTGGATGGGTATCAACCCGGGGCCATTTTACGAACTTAGTAAATAAAAATCTATATAATTCGCTTTACGCAAATTATCAATACAAGCTCCCTTCTTGTTCTATTGTCGTTTATGTATTGGATGGGACACTAAGTCTCGGGGCCATATATGAATAAACAGTAGAACCAAAATTTTATGACTAATAAAAATAAGTACCCTATAGAGGGAATAATTTAATGTTAGGAAAACTAGAACCTAACACTCAGGCTCTGTAATTCATTTTCACAGTATGAAATACACTATAATAGAACATGACTCCTGAAAAAAAGCCTCCACAAACAACCCCCAGTCACTTTATTCTCCAAAACCATCAACATTAATAGGCAAATAATCTGTAAAATAATAATCCATAAATACTTACAAATCTAACAAATTTCGAACTAACTTCCAACAAATATATATAAACAAATTAAAATATGTAACAATGGACCCTATAATCAAATAATAACTGTCACTGACGAAACAAATATAGAAATAAATCCCCGATCGCGGAAAATAAGGAACGTGTATTTCTTACAAAATCTAGTTGACAACAACTTTTATAATCTAATGTAAACAAATAGCATCAAGCAATGCAAACTAATTATAATAATCACTGTTGGCGACATTCCTCCGGGCCACGAGTCAGATTCTTTCACTGCAGCAGGTGCAGCTTTGCGATTTTCGTCGCAGGCCGACGAAACGTTCCATGTCCTGTCTTGACATCTGCGAATCTAACTTGTCCATCCTTGCCTGGGAAGGTTGCTACAACAATCCCTCGGGGCCACTGTCCTCTTGGGTAGGAGTCTTCTCCCAACACTACAAGATCTCCAACCTTGAGTGGTTCTGAAGGTCTTGTCCATTTGCTTCGCTTCACTAGTTCAGGAAGATACTCATTTACCCACCTCTTCCAAAATGAATCGGCAATCTGCTGTGATTTCCGCCAGGCTACTCGGAGGCACAGGTTTTCGGGAATCGGAGGGCAAACTGGTGTTCCCAGAGCTTCTCCTAGGAGGAAATGGTTTGGAGTAAGGCACTCCATGTCAGCAGGATCCACTGAAACTTGGGTGAGGGGCCGGCTGTTAACAATGAGTTCCACTTCTGCTAGTGCTGTGGTCAGTATTTCTTCCTTTGGTGCTTGCTCGTTCAGTGTAGCAGCTAGTGCTTTCTTTACTGTCTGCACTAGGCGCTCCCAGGCCCCTCCCATATGTGGAGCTGCTGGGCAGTTGAAATTCCACTTGATTCCTCGTGGTGCCAATTGTCGCTGAATTTCGTCTTCATCAAGGTCCCGGAGTGCTTCTTTTAGCTCCCGGTCTGCGGATTTGAAATTTGTCCCATTGTCCGAGAATATTTCACGAGGCGTGCCTCTTCTGGCTATAAACCTTCTAATCGCCATGATCGCTGATCCACTCGACAGATCCACTGCCACCTCTAAATGTACAGCACGAACAGTGAGACAAGTGAACAGAGCCACGTACCTTTTCTCCTGCCGTCGACCGATGGTGACATGTAGTGGACCAAAGTAGTCCAATCCAACTGATGTGAATGGCCGACTACTATGAGCCATCCTTGCGGAAGGGAGAGGTGCCATCTTGGGAGGCTGTGGTGTAGCTCTCTTCAGCTGGCAGATTCCGCACCGATTGAATGAACTCTTGACAGCAAGTCGAGCTCGAAGTACCCAGTACTTTTGGCGAATTGCATTAAGGATAGTTTCTTTGCCCTGGTGTCGTGCCCATCGGTGGTATTTCCCCAGCAAAAGCTTCGTGAAGAGGTGTTCATGTGGAAGTACAATGGGATACTTAGTGTCGTACGCCAACTTCTCTACTTCACCAATGCGACTTCCAACTCTGAAAAGTCCTTTTTCGTCCAAAAACGGATCTAGAGTCGCCAAACGACTGTCTGTGGGCAGTGGCTTCTTCTGAAGTAAGAACAATAATTCTGCACCAAAAGCGTCGGCCTGTGTTTTCCTCAGCCACTGCAGCTCGGCGGTCTGTAATTCCTCAGCCGTTAACTCCTTCTTCATGCTTTCATCCCGATACCGTAAGAACCTTGCTATCCGGGGCAACCATGCTGTTGTACGAATTAGACGGAGCCATTGTGAAAATCTGGTAATGTCGGGAAGAAGTTCAAACTCTGTTTAAAAAATTCGTTGCCACGTATTCTGCATCTTCAATCACAGCTTCCTGTGAGATTTGTTCTATTGGCCACTCTTCTTCCTCTTTCCACAGAAATGCTGGGCCTGTGAACCACCGTTCAGATCCATTTAGTGTTGCGGTCCTTGAGACACGTGTTGCATCATCTGCACAATTTTCCTTGGTAGGAACCCACCTCCAGGCAGCTGGAGACGATCCTTCAAGTATTTGGTCTACCCGCCTCTTCACATAGCTCTGAAGACGCTTGTCTGTAGCTCTTATCCAAGAAAGCACTATTTTTGAATCAATCCAAAATACAACTTTTGCAAACTCAATACGATGCTCCCTGATGGCGAATTGAGCGAGGCGGACAGCAGTGAGGGCTGCTTGAAGTTCCAATCGAGGTATGGACATCTGCTTAACAGGGGCTACCCGAGCTTTTGCTACACACAACATAACATGTGTTCCATGGGTAGAAAGCGTGCGAATGTAGGAAACTGCAGCATACGCACGTTCGCTGGCATCACACATGATGTGAAGTTGGATATCACTTGCAAGTGCCAAGCTTTTGTCATAACACCTAGGGATGGAGATCGATTGTAGTGCTAACACCCTCTGCATCCATCTAGTCCAGTCCTTACCCAGTTTGTCTCCAATTTCTTGATCCCAAGTGATGCCTGTTCGCCATACCTCTTGAAGGAGCATTTTCCCCTCATTGACTACAAATATTATTAAACCTAATGGATCGAACAGTGTCATGACCCATCGCAATACTTCCCGCTTCGTGGGATTGCGTTTTCCTGCTAATAGATCTTTGTCTAGTCTTTCGAGTTTCACTTGGAAATGAAATTCATCGTCACTCGGCCTCCACCATAGACCTAGCAGTTTTTCCGATTTGTTCTCTCCAATGTCCAAACTAGCACCCTTGGCTGATCTCAAATCAACAGGAAGCGACTCTAGAACCTTTGATGAGTTGCTAATCCAGTTGCACATGATGAATCCACCTAATTTGTGCACCCGACAGACATCATGGACCCTTTTGATGGCTTCTTGTTCATCTTGGCAACTATCCAGATAGTCATCCATATAGTGGTTGTCCACTATCGCATGTAGAGTCTCCGGGGCTTCTAGTTGTTCCTGCTCCCTCGCGTTCCTGTTTTTGACTTCCTGAGCCGAAAATGGCGAGCATTTGGCCCCAAAAGTCATGACACGCACTGCAAATTCTTCTGGTGGCTTACTGCGGTCTTTCCCTCGCCAAAGAAATTTCTGTGCCATTTGATCTTCATGACGAATTTTTATTTGAGGGTACATTTCTTTGATATCCCCTCCAATAGCAATAGGTCGTTCTCGAAAGCGGCAGAGTAATCCTGGCAAGCTAACCAGCAAGTCTGGTCCAGATAGCAACATGTCATTAAGACTAACTCCCTTTGCTTTAGCTGAGGCATCAAAACAGATTCGGAGTTTTCCTGGCTTATTTGGATTAAACACACCCAGATGTGGTAAGTACCATTCTTTTCTTGGTTTCATAGCCAACTCATACGGTTCAAGCTTACTGGCATAACCCTTGGCTATCGACTCCTCCATTTTGGAAATATATTGCTTTGCAAATTCAGGGTCCTTGTCCATGCGCCTTTCTAGGCTGAACAACCGCTTGAGAGCCATTTCCCTGCTGCGGGGTAACGGATCGTTTGACTTCCACAGGAGTCCTGTCTCCCATCTTCCTTCTATCCGTCTTGTTGTGGATTCGAACATGGCCACTGCTCTTTCATCCTCAGTGGATAACTCCTTTCCCTCTCTTTGGTTCATTTCCTTCTCTCTAAGTACAAATTCTTTTACTATATCATGCAGGGACATCCCGTCACCCTCTTCACCCCACTGACTCAACTGGTGTTCCTCCTCATCGCTCACTCTCCCCTTGAGATGTATAGGTACCTTTCCATGAAGGACCCATCCAAGCCGCGTCTTTGTAGCAACTGGGCCATTCCATGACCTATGCACTACTTTCAGTGGAATCGCTAAGGCCCAGTTATCCTCACCCAAAAGAATCGTGGGCTTAGCGTCTTTGTAGCTAGATATCTCCAGGTCTTTGAGATGGTAAAAAGATTGCCCTAACAGCTTAGGATCGACTGATTGTTGGGGTAGGTTTAGCTGTTGGATTGTTCTTGCTCGATATACCTGAAACGCCTTGGCATTTTTCTTGGTTCCTGAAATGCTGAACGTTACCACTTGGGACTCTTTTTCTTCCCTAACAGTGTTGTCAGTCCACCTGACCTTAAGTGGCTGGTTCTCTCCTCGCAGGCCTAACTCCTTTGCCATGTCTTTTTGGATCATGGTCACTGTTGATCCGCTGTCAAGGAAGGCATACGTGTCAATTATCTTCTGAGGGCCGTACAGTTTCACAGGGACAATTCTGAGGAGTAGGCGTCTTTCTTTTCCAATGTTGACAGCTGTTGTCACATCATCTTCCGAGGTTGCCTCCTCTCCAACCCCTCCATTCTCGTCCTCACTTTGCTGCTCATCCGTCTCCTGCAAGGCTACCATAGTTTGACCACCTTTAGGATGCAGTAGTGTATTATGACGCTTCTTGCACACTTTGCAACTCACGTTAGCTTTGCAGTTGTATCCTCGGTGCCCTCTCTTCAGACACCCAAAGCATATTTCGTTCTCCCTAGCCCATTGAAGTCTGTCGTCATCTGCCATTTGGGCGAACTTCCTACAGTCTTTGAGGAGGTGCGAGGTAAGGTTGCACTTCAGACATTTGAGCAATGGGGTATTCAATTTAGCTTTCCCACCTTCTTCTAGGACTGACTTGGATCCCTCTTCAGACTTCTGATGCTTCCCTATTTCAGGGTTCTGAATGGTGTTATGCCAAGCTCCAGCATCACCAATGGCCTCTACTTTTTTTTTTTTTTTTTTTTTTTTTTTTTTTTTTTTTTTTTTTTTTTTTTTTTTTTTTTTTTTTTTTTTTTACGTAGGCAGGTGAGGAAATCTTTAAGATCCTAAGGTGGTAATCGGATCTCGTAAGATACCCAAAAGGGACCGCACTCCGGGTTATGTATGATTCAAACACACTAAAACCTCACCTTCCTTTTCCCACGTTGGAACTCAGCCTGGAACTGTTTAACACATTACTTCAGGCCGAGTCCTTGAGAAATTTCTTCAGTCCTCTCGGTCCATGTGCTCCCTCCTCCTCTGTCTCTCCCGTTCCAAGATGATCTTTTTCTGGAGGATGTCTTCAACGTAGGCAGCTACAAAATTCCATTTTTGCTCTCGTTCAATCATTTTGGCTACTACCACCTCCGGTGTCACGTCTTGAGGTGGTAATTCCAGCGCATCCTGTAGCCCTTTTCTTTCTGTAGCCCATCGCTTGCATACAAAGAAAGTATGGAGCACATCATCGTCCATTTCCTGGCAGTATGGACATATTGGAGAGTCTACTTTTCCCATTTTATAGAGATATGCGTATAACAGCCCATGCCCAGAAAGGAACTGAGTCAGGAAAAAGTTTACTTCTCCATGTTTTCTATCTAGCCATACCTTGATCTGAGGAATCAAGCGTGCAGTCCATCTCCCTCTCTGCTCTAAAGTCCACATTTCCTGCCATCTTGCCATTGTATATTCTCTCTCTTCAGCGGCTAAATGAGCTCTTTCTCCTTCCTCTCTTCTATCAAAGATTCGTTTTCGTTCTGCAGCCAATAGATGGATTGGGATGCTGCTTGTAAGTACGAGTATGGCTGGCTCTGACACTGTTCTGTAGGCACATGCAATCCTCAGCGCTCCTCTTCGTTGAACTGCAATAATTCTCTTGCGATAGTAGGCAATGTTTAGGGCATCTGCCCATACCTCCGCACCGTACAAGAGTATTGATTGTACAACGGTCATCATGAGACGACGCTTACATGGTCTCGGCCCATTGACATTTCTCATGAGATGACTAAGAGCAGTTGTTTTCTTTGATGCCTTGTCTGCTGATTTCTTTATTTGCTCCCAGAATGTAATTTTAGTATCTAATGTGATTCCCAGGTAGTTTACTGTTGGTTTGCTGGTGACTTCTGTACTCCCTATTTGTATTGGGATTATGGTAGGGATCCGTTTTCGAGTGAACACAACTACTTCGGTTTTAGCTGCTGCTAATGTCAACATATGGTCTTCCATCCATCTAGTGATCTTTACCATTACTTGATTCAGTTTATACTGTGCCAATTCCGTGGTTCTAGCCAGGATAACTGCCGCAACATCATCTGCATATCCGACAAGATAGCAGTCTTCTGGCATTTCCAGACGTAGAACACTATCGTATGACGCGTTCCATAGTTGTGGGCCCAGAACTGAACCCTGGGCTGCTCCTGCGGTGATTTCTTTCTCCCTTTCCCCTTGAGCCGTCTCATAAACCAGTGTTCGGTTTTTAAGATAGCTGTCCATAACTGCTAGTAAGTATCTTGGTATTTTAAAGGTGGTATCCAGAGACTCTAACATATCAGTCCATCTTGCAGAATTGAAGGCATTTTTCACATCCAGGGTCACTAGCATTGCCAGATTCCTAGTATATCTACTACCTTCCTGAGTTTTTTTCAAGGTGTTCACTACATCTGCCAGTGCATGAGCAGTGGACCGACCCTTTCGGAATCCATACTGTCTGGGGGATAAGTCTCCTGACGCCGCTATTGCAGGCATCAAGCGAAGCAGGAGAAGCTTCTCATAACCTTTTCCAGCAGTATCCAACATACAAAGAGGCCTCCAAGAGGATGGAGAGTTTGGATCACCCTTTCCTTTGTCTAAAAGCACCAGGCGAGCTTTTTTCCATCTATTGCTAAAGATCCCTTCTCTAAGGCAAGAATTGTACATTCGTAATAGTAGCCTTGGACAGACTTCTGTTGCTATTTTTAACACCTCTGAGGGTATGCGATCTGGTCCTGGTGTTTTCTTGTTTTTTAAAGCTCCAATCGCTTTCTTTAATTCGCTTTCAGAGAATAAGAGGGAATCTATTACATCCTCTGGTGCATAATTACTGTTCCTGGGAGGGTGTGTTGGGAAGAGCCCATCAACAATGAGATCCATTCTTTCTTCACTCATTGGTACCCGTCCACATGATACCTGGAGTTTTCCGGTCACGATCTTATACCCTCGACCCCATGTATCAATATTTACTTCCTCAATGATTGTCTGCCAGCAGTCTGCTTTACTTCTATTTATTGCATGGCGAAGTCGTTTTCTGGCCTCAGTGTATTCTGATTGAATCTGCAGCCAATTTGCTCTTCTTCTGCTTCTCTGGGCTCTGCACCTCAGCTGATTACATGTCCTTCTGAGTTTTGCAATATCTTCATTCCACCAATAGACTGGGGGCTTAGCAGATGTCAAGATTTTTTTCGGCATCGATGCATCGCAGGCTTTTGTGAGGATCTGCATTGTTTGGCTTACTACTTCCTCAGCATTTGCAGTATGCTCATTATTCTGTTCTTTGTCAGCTAGTATTCGATCTCCTTCCAGTAAAACAACTACCATTGCATCACGGTCCAATCTAGCCAAGCTCCATCCTACATCTTTCCTGCTATTATTTATTTGGTCGTTTATCTGCCGGTTCACTGGTAGAAATTCAAAGGATATATACTGGTGATCACTCCCTGTATAATCTTCGATAACTTGCCAATTGCGAATTTTCCTGGCAGTGGTTTCTGATGCAAAGGAGATATCTGGTATTGTCCCCCTTTGTCCCAGATGATGGAAAGTGGGCGTGTTTCCTTCATTGAGTAGTATTAACCCTGTTCTTGCTGCCATTTCCAGAATGAGCCTCCCTCTACGGTCAGGGTCAGGCATGCCCCATTCTAGAGCCCTTGCATTGAAATCCCCTGCCACTATTTTGTCCCCACTCACTATTTGAATAGCATCTTCAAGGCCCCACAATTTTCTTTCAAAGTTACGAATGGACTCATTTGGTGTGAAGTAGCAGCTGAAATAGGTAACTCCCCCAGTTCTTAGCCATACATATCCTTCACCACTTCCCTGGTCTTCTATGTGCCCTTGTGTCACTGACCATATGGCAGCAGTTCCAAGGTCGTCCGTGTACCATTTTTGGTTAGTGTTATTGTGGTGCTGCTCACTTACTATCACAATGTCTGTTCTTTTTTCCTGCACCAATTGATGAAGTAGGTTTTGGGCTGTTGAGCTCCTATGGAGGTTTCCCTGTAGGATTCTTATCATTGTATGGATCTATTGCCAGCTGCCTCCGAAGCTTTTTGAACATCCATGAGTGGGTTGACTCTCCTGATGTACCTTTTGAGTGCCCGCCTATATACAGGGCAATTAGGGTTCTCCACCGCATGAATGTATTCCAGATTGATCCTTTTGCAATTGACACACTTCTTGGGTTCTGGGGCTACATTTGAGGGTAAATTGACAATGGGACAAACCCTAGTGTTGTGGTCACCTGCACAGCTACCACAGCCCTCTTGGCTTTGACATTTGGCTGCGATGTGGCCGTATCCCTGGCACTTGAAACACCTTGTCACCTCTGCAAAGTCAGAGATGGGGCAAATGTCCAGGTTAATGTACAACTTTCCCTGTTTCAGAAGCTCCTTTCTAAGTGCTTCTGTAACTCTTACAACCCAGATACAGTCATCAATAGGCACTCCATTTGCATCATTTCGCCTACCCATTTGAAAAGCAGGGGCGAATTCTTTTTCAAGATCTGTACATTGGGGGAACATAGTCCTTACCCAGGGGTTTTGATCGTAAATATAGGAAGCAAGTTCCTCTTTCTTGATGTTACGATCTACTCGGCGTACCTTTACCATCAACGGTCTATCAGGTAGTCTCTCTTTTTCAACAATGAATCCAGCGTCAACAAGTTTGTTCGACAGTTTGACTGCCTGATCAGGTGTTGCTGCAACCAATTTCACCACAGACTTGCCTACAGGTCTCATTTCATCAATCTGCAGACCTTCCTCCCTTGCATTTATTGAAGATTTAATGTTCTTCCTAACTGTTTTTGGAGAGCACAAAGCCTGAGCGTAAGTGTTCCTTGCTCTCACTTCATCTCCACTGCTTGCAGCTTCTAGCTCCATGTTCAGAGAGTCGGCATCCTTCTGTTTTTTAACTATGATGGTACGCCTTGGAGCACTTAGTTGTTTTTTGGATCTATCTATGGCGATGTCTACTCTCTTAGATATGATACCCTCTTTTTTCTGAGTACGGGCCTTCCTAGAGAGTTTTGTTTTCCTCTTTCTCCTTTTTTCAACAGTTTCCCAGCCATCATTTTCGTCTTCAGTGGCTGCAGGCGTGGTTGGATTTAGATCGGACTCCGTCTCTCTGTGGGCAGATTTTCTTGGCATAATGTTGGCCTGATCTTTTTGAGGCTGCACCCTCTGTTGCTGGTCTCTTCGTTGTGGAGGTCTGAACGGTTGTTGCTCTCTCTGCTGATTTTCTTCTCCTCCTACTCGTCTCCTGACGACCTCAACTTTGTTTGACAGAGCTTTGAGGCCTTCGCGTTCCAGTTTGTCAATCCTACTGATCACATTTTGGGTTATTTTCCCAATTTCCATTATTTTCGCCTCAATTCGGGTGGTATTTGCTACTGTAGACTTCTGCAGTTCCAATAGCATTGATACCAAGTCACTCGTTCCTGCTTCAGAATACACGGATGACTCAGAGTTTCTTCTCTGTCTTTGTTCTTCAATGACGAGTCTCTCGATGGATTCTACAGAATCAGTAATTCTTGAAAAATCTCTGGTCTTTCTCCGGAGAAAGACTGTCTCATTTGCCAGGTCCTTGTAAGCCCTCAATAGCGGAGTTATCAACTCATCCTTCAGGTTCATCACCCTAGAGGTTGCCTGCTGCATTGGCCTCTGGCCAATATGTTCCTTAGTGCTTCCCCATGCATGCCAGTCGTCCTCCCATTTCTCCACCTTTTTTTCTAAACCCTCTATATCCAGGAGCTGTGTATTTACTGCCTCCATTTCCAGGCGTTTTAGCCTTGCCTGCTTCTGTAGGGAGTTCTTCTGCCGCTTTATTTCGACTTTATCTTTTTCTATTCCCTCTCGAGGTCTTTTTGAGCTAGATGACCGCTGCTCTTGCAGATTGCTCTCTTGCATATCTGCTGAGTGGGAACTCTTAGACACTCCACCATATGCTCCATCCTGTTCAATATCATCATCATCTCCCCCACTGTTGATTCCTCCTGCCATGTAGACCCACTGCTTTCCATGCTGCTTGGCCATGCACCTCACACCTTCATCGTTCTGAGGTCGGGTCAGGTATTGCATGAGGTCGTATTCGGGAGATCTCGTGACTTTCTTTTTACCATGGACGTCCAGGTCATATTCAGTCCAGTCCGTATCACTATGCATCGAACTGAGACAGAGCTCCTCTCTTCTAGAATTGCTTTGTATCTCAAAGTTATCGCTGGTGCTGTCGGACTCATCTCCTCGTAACCACTTGGCTACTTTTACCAGCTCACCCCATCGTCCTGAATGCACAGTTTGGACTATGTGATTCAACAATGCCGGCGTGTTGGGAACATCGTATTTGGAGTTTTCAATTCTCCTGTATAAATGATACACAACTTTCCACAGAGCATTGTGGTGTTCTCTGTAGACCAACTCGGCCAGTAATACAGCTAAGTCCTCATAATTCCTAACCAAGACCTGAGATGTGTCATTCATGGTTCTTGGATCTTCCACTGCATCCACAATAGGTATTTCTCCTTGCGTTGAGTCTGGTGTACATTTCTTTGCCTCTGATTTGGAAGGGTGGAGTTCTGCATTTGCATCATACTCCCTTGGCTGTGTATTTCCTTGCTTAGGGTTCAGGGAACTCACATCCGTACTTTCCACCCCCATCTTTTTATGGCCAGGCTTATTACTTCTCCGTTTGTTGGAGTGAAACCATAGCTCAGCTCCTGAGAAACAGGGTCCTTCTGGCCATGTTGGTTTCTCTTTATAACCATTTAGCTTGTTGTATGGAGAATATTTCCTAGCTTTTTCGCTCTGTTTGTTGCCATGACCACTGTTTAGTACTGCATTAAAACTTGGACCCCAGTTCAATTTTTCTTTTTTATTAGTATTGTTTTTATATACTTCACTACGAATTTTTGCTCTGTCAGCCTTTTGTTTGTAGTACTGATCGTTATGATTTTGTCTCAATCTCTCTGAGTTGGCCACATTTTCCCTGAGATTGGACTCTAGGTCCTGCTGATTTTCACGTTGATGTTCCCACTGTTGTAACCTCTCCCAGATTTGATCGCATGACTGACCTTCCCTGTGTGTTCTCCTGAAAGGGTTGGGAGCAAACCTTCTTGGGTAAAAGGTCTGCCCAGTGGCTCTCTCAACCAAGTATTTACCCAATATTCCGGCAGCTCCTATAGCCCCTCTGCAACTTCCATTTGCTGCAACATCCGAAAGGAACCCGCAAATAGCTTGTTCATCAGCCTTTCTTATATCCCTTGGTGTCCTGGCGTACTTGTATCCGTAGTCATGTTCCTCAGCAATCTTGTCTGTGTGGCATGTAGGTATCCCATTTGGTAGGGGATTGTTGAGTCCGGCATAGTTGCATCCAGGGACCATGAATGTCCTCTTATCCCTGTCCTCCATTTTTCCTAATTACTACAGTGTAGAAGGTTCAAGCTTATATTAGAGCTTACAAATTATTTTCAGATTTTTCTTATTCAATTAAAAATGTTGGAAGTTGACTAATGTATTTTTCCCCTCATTAAATTGTTAAAATTGAATTCATTAAAGTTGAATAATCACGACTTATTTGAGCCCCAGATCAAGTTTTAAAGTCTTAACGTGACCTAACTTTGTAATGTAATGTTTCTTGATCCCAAGTGATGCCTGCTCGCCATACCTCTTGAAGGAGCATTTTCCCCTCATTGACTACAAATATTATTAAACCTAATGGATCGAACAGTGTCATGACCCATCGCAATACTTCCCGCTTCGTGGGATTGCGTTTTCCTGCTAATAGATCTTTGTCTAGTCTTTCGAGTTTCACTTGGAAATGAAATTCATCGACACCCGGCCTCCACCATAGACCTAGCAGTTTTTCCGATTTGTTCTCCCCAATGTCCAAACTAGCACCCTTGGCTGATCTCAAATCAACAGGAAGCGACTCTAGAACCTTTGATGAGTTGCTAATCCAGTTGCACATGATGAATCCACCTAATTTGTGCACCCGACAGACATCATGGACCCTTTTGATGGCTTCATGTTCATCTTGGCAACTATCCAGATAGTCATCCATATAGTGGTTGTCCACTATCGCATGTAGAGTCTCCGGGGCTTCTAGTTGTTCCTGCTCCCTCGCGTTCCTGTTTTTGACTTCCTGAGCCGAAAATGGCGAGCATTTGGCCCCAAAAGTCATGACACGCACTGCAAATTCTTCTGGTGGCTTACTGCGGTCTTTCCCTCGCCAAAGAAATTTCTGTGCCATTTGATCTTCATGACGAATTTTTATTTGAGGGTACATTTCTTTGATATCCCCTCCAATAGCAATAGGTCGTTCTCGAAAGCGGCAGAGTAATCCTGGCAAGCTAACCAGCAAGTCTGGTCCAGATAGCAACATGTCATTAAGACTAACTCCCTTTGCTTTAGCTGAGGCATCAAAACAGATTCGGAGTTTTCCTGGCTTATTTGGATTAAACACACCCAGATGTGGTAAGTACCATTCTTTTCTTGGTTTCATAGCCAACTCATACGGTTCAAGCTTACTGGCATAACCCTTGGCTATCGACTCCTCCATTTTGGAAATATATTGCTTTGCAAATTCAGGGTCCTTGTCCATGCGCCTTTCTAGGCTGAACAACCGCTTGAGAGCCATTTCCCTGCTGCGGGGTAACGGATCGTTTGACTTCCACAGGAGTCCTGTCTCCCATCTTCCTTCTATCCGTCTTGTTGTGGATTCGAACATGGCCACTGCTCTTTCATCCTCAGTGGATAACTCCTTTCCCTCTCTTTGGTTCATTTCCTTCTCTCTAAGTACAAATTCTTTTACTATATCATGCAGGGACATCCCGTCACCCTCTTCACCCCACTGACTCAACTGGTGTTCCTCCTCATCGCTCACTCTCCCCTTGAGATGTATAGGTACCTTTCCATGAAGGACCCATCCAAGCCGCGTCTTTGTAGCAACTGGGCCATTCCATGACCTATGCACTACTTTCAGTGGAATCGCTAAGGCCCAGTTATCCTCACCCAAAAGTATCGTGGGCTTAGCGTCTTTGTAGCTAGATATCTCCAGGTCTTTGAGATGGTCAAAAGATTGCCCTAACAGCTTAGGATCAACTGATTGTTGGGGTAGGTTTAGCTGTTGGATTGTTCTTGCTCGATATACCTGAAACGCCTTGGCATTTTTCTTGGTTCCTGAAATGCTGAACGTTACCACTTGGGACTCTTTTTCTTCCCTAACAGTGTTGTCAGTCCACCTGACCTTAAGTGGCTGGTTCTCTCCTCGCAGGCCTAACTCCTTATCAATGTCTTTTTGGATCATCGTCACTGTTGATCCGCTGTCAAGGAAGGCATGCGTGTCAATTATCTTCTGAGGGCCGTACAGTTTCACAGGGACAATTCTGAGGAGTAGGCGTCTTTCTTTTCCAATGTTGACAGCTGTTGTCACATCATCTTCCGAGGTTGCCTCCTCTCCAACCCCTCCATTCTCGTCCTCACTTTGCTGCTCCTCCGTCTCCTGCAAGGCTACCATAGTTTGACCACCTTTAGGATGCAGTAGTGTATTATGACGCTTCTTGCACACTTTGCAACTCACGTTAGCTTTGCAGTTGTATCCTCGGTGCCCTCTCTTCAGACACCCAAAGCATATTTCGTTCTCCCTAGCCCATTGAAGTCTGTCGTCATCTGCCATTTGGGCGAACTTCCTACAGTCTTTGAGGAGGTGCGAGGTAAGGTTGCACTTCAGACATTTGAGCAATGGGGGATTCAATTTAGCTTTCCCCCCTTCTTCTAGGACTGACTTGGATCCCTCTTCAGACTTCTGATGCTTCCCTATTTCAGGGTTCTGAATGGTGTTATGCCAAGCTCCAGCATCACCAATGGCCTCTACTTTACCCTGAAGCCAATCGTTGAAATTCTCTAGGCTTACGGGGCCATCCCCTAACCTGGTCACTTGCTCTCCCCACTGTAGTTCAAGGAATACATGCAGTTCACTGACGAGAGTATTAAGGATGACAGGATTGTAGAGGTACTCAGACCTTCCGACTAATGCCACTGTGAGCACTGCATTGTCTACCACTGCTGCCAGTTCATCCAAGCCATGCAATCCATCTTCGCCCATGCTTGTTACTCTCTCAAGTTTTGCCATAACTTCCCTTGCAATGGCGTCTGGTCTTCCATAACGCCTCTGGAGACAGTCGATCACTCGTCCCAACCCACCTGGTAGAAACAATAAAGGTCCTATATGATCTCTAGCGGCTCCTTTGAGCGATTTCTGAAGGCGAACGAGGTTCTCATCCTCTGAGTATCTTCCTGACTCAGTGGACCGCCGATACATACTGATAAACAGGGGCCACTGGGCTGGGTCTCCGTCGAAGTTGGGCAGCTCAAAGGAAGTATTTTTCCTTGCTATCCAGCCCTTCAGCTCGTCAACCGATACTTCATTACCAACAAGGGGTCGTGGAGGGGGTCTGTATTTTGTTCTTTGACCTTGGTTGCATGGTTGGGAAAATGATCCACCCAAACTTTGGTGTGAACCATTCATGTTGCCGTTCGTTTGGTTTTCTTCTACCCAACTCCTCACCCTTTGATTGCTCACTCCGCTGCATGGTTCAGATTGGTAGCTTTGGGATGACTCACTACCGTTTGCTACAGCAAGCTCTAATGCTCTGAGCCGTCTTTCTCGATCAGCTTTTCTAGCCTCTCGTTCTCTCGCCTCTTTTTCTTCTTCTTCCTGAAGCTCCAACCGCAGTTGCTCTACATCTCTTCGCCTTACTGAAGATGTGCTTGAAGAAGAGTGCTTTATTCGTCTACTAGACCTGTTTGATTGCCTGTCCGTTCCTCTGTTCTCTGATACCCACTCAGCGGCGGTTGAAGTAGTGAAGTTAACAACTTGATTTCTTAAAGTCAACTCCCTTCTGTCATCCACGACAGCATTACCTTCCGATGGAATTTCCCTTGAAGTCGAATCCATACTTTTCACTATTCGAACTGCCACACCAACGCACTGGTTCAAAAATCCGAAGGACCACGCAATGTCACTGACGAAACAAATATAGAAATAAATCCCCGATCGCGGAAAATAAGGAACGTGTATTTCTTACAAAATCTAGTTGACAACAACTTTTATAATCTAATGTAAACAAATAGCATCAAGCAATGCAAACTAATTATAATAATCACTGTTGGCGACAATAACAAAAAGATTTTTTTTTTTTTTTTTTTTTTTTTTTAATTTGAGGGAAAATGTATGTTTCCAGTTGATCCGGTTAGTTGCTCGAGTTGGCTTGAATATTGAGTTGGATGATGGAAGGGATAGAGAGGCAGAAAGAGATAGCTCGTTGATTGTTGTAAGGTTGTTACCTACTTCTTTTTGTTATTATTTGATTATAGGGCCCATTATTATATATTTTTATTTGTTATTATGTATATTTGTTGGAAGTTAGTTCGAAATTCGTTCGATCTGTAAGTTTTTATGGATGGGCAGATTATTTGCCTATTAATGTTGATGGTTTTGGAGAATAAAGTGACTGGGGGGTTGTTTGTGGAGGATTTTTTCAGGAGTCATGTTCTATTATAGTGTATTTCATACTGTGAAAATACATTACAGAGCCTGAGGAAGGGGGCATCCCGAAAGTGCTCGCAAAAAAACTGAAAAAGCAGTCTGTGTTTCTTCTTCCAAATGCCAGAATAATAATAGTAAAGTAGTAGGCGGTGATGATTGAGGTGGTTCGGCAAGTTAAAATCCAATGGAAACGTTTAAAATAAATTATAAAGTAATACTTATGAAGGGTGAATACGGGTAAGTAAGGGATTATAATTTTGATTTATACTGGTGCAATTCATTTTGTAAACGATACCTACCTCTTAATCCTAAACTGTTCCTCGTGCTTTCCAGTTGCTTCCAATTCACTTTTAACAGACGGTATTATGTCACTTATAGGAGGCGTATTTGAATTAGTTAAGTACTTACTGTTGATGTATATTCCAACCTCTCGGAGAAGTTAAAAGGTAGGTACTACTTCAGACGCTGTAAGTGATGGTTCATGGAAAGATACCACAATGTTATTCGTTTCACGATGTCCAAAAGAGATTCCCTATCAAATTTCAAATTCCTAGAGTGAATAGAAGAGAATTTAGCAGTCAGCTGATCTGATTTGAACCCGTTATCGCATTCATCTCTGAATGTCCTAGAGAGGCTCCCTGTCCAATTTCACATTCCCAGGATGAATAGGAGAAAATTTAGCAAGTCAGCTGATCAGGAAATAGCTTATCATTTCATTAGTTTCTCGATGTCCCAGAAAGGATCCTTGTCAAATTTCACAATCATTGGGTGAAAAGGAGAGAATTAAGCTCACTCAGCTGATCAGGATACAGCCCATCAATTTTTGATTATCAATCTTTAAGAATGCTCACCGAAATCGTTTTGGTTTCGTTGATTTTGTTATCGAAAGTCCTTTACGCCTAACACCCACCATGATGATATCTTTTATTATTATCGTTTATAAAGAAAAAAAAGCCACGATCGAATGGATGCTACACAAGATGGCCCTCTCCATTTGTGACTACGGTGAGTCGAGAATGCCGAGTCATTCACGCCTAGTTGTTTGTTACAATTACCAAATACATTTTCGGCGTAATGAAACATAAACTCATACAAGAAATCGTATTCCCTTTGTAAAAAATTAAATTAAACTTAGTAAAGTAAGCGGAAATCATCAGAAATGCTTGCATACGAGTCTGCAACACATTGGGACATTTTCATGTGTGTTTTCTTATTATTTCCTTATCATTAGGGAAAAAACTGGATTCTAGAGCCACTCAGCTGATCTGTAATCGGTCAGTTGTGTTCAGAAGTCCCTCAAGGGGCTACATACCAAATCTCAGATTCGTGGGATCATTAGGGAAAAAACTGGATTCTAGAGCCACTCAGCTGATCTGTAATCGGTCAGTTGTGTTCAGAAGTCCCTCAAGGGGCTACATACCAAATCTCAGATTCGTGGGATCATTAGGGAAAAAACTGGATTCTAGAGCCACTCAGCTGATCTGGGATCGGTCAGTTGCGTTCAGAAGTCCCTCAAGGGGCTACATACCAAATCTCAGAATCGTGGGATCATTAGGGAAAAAACTGGATTCAAGAGCCACTCAGCTGATGTGGGATCGGTCAGTTGTGTTCAGAAGTCCCTCAAGGGGCTACATACCAAATCTCAGAATCGTGGGATCATTAGGGAAAAAACTGGTTTCTAGAGCCACTCAGCTGATCTGGGATCGGTCAGTTGTGTTCAGAAGTCCCTCAAGGGCCCACATACCAAATCTCAGAATCGTGGGATCATTAGGGAAAAAACTGGATTCTAGAGCCACTCAGCTGATCTTGGATCGGTCAGTTGTGTTCAGAAGTCCCTCAAGGGGCTACATACCAAATCTCAGAATCGTGGGATCATTAGGGAAAAAACTGGTTTCTAGAGCCACTCAGCTGATCTGGGATAAGTCAGTTGCGTTCAGAAGTCCCTCAAGGGGCTACATACCGAATCTCAGAATCGTGGGATCATTAGGGAAAAAACTGGATTCTAGAGCCACTTAGCTGATCTGGGATCGGTCAGTTGTGTTCAGAAGTCCCTCAAGGGCCCACATACCGAATCTCAGAATCGTGGGATCATTAGGGAAAAAACTGGATTCTAGAGCCACTCAGCTGATCTTGGATCGGTCAGTTGTGTTCAGAAGTCCCTCAAGGGGCTACATACCAAATCTCAGAATCGTGGGATCATTAGGGAAAAAACTGGTTTCTAGAGCCACTCAGCTGATCTTGGATCGGTCAGTTGTGTTCAGAAGTCCCTCAAGGGGCTACATACCAAATCTCAGAATCGTGGGATCATTAGGGAAAAAACTGGTTTCTAGAGCCACTCAGCTGATCTTGGATCGGTCAGTTGTGTTCAGAAGTCCCTCAAGGGCCCACATACCAAATCTCAGAATCGTGGGATCATTAGGGAAAAAAATGGATTCTAGAGCCACTCAGCTGATCTTGGATCGGTCAGTTGTGTTCAGAAGTCCCTCAAGGGGCTACATACCAAATCTCAGAATCGTGGGATCATTAGGGAAAAAACTGGTTTCTAGAGCCACTCAGCTGATTTGGGATCGGTCAGTTGTGTTCAGAAGTCCCTCAAGGGCCCACATACCAAATCTCAGAATCGTGGGATCATTAGGGAAAAAAATGGATTCTAGAGCCACTCAGCTGATCTTGGATCGGTCAGTTGTGTTCAGAAGTCCCTCAAGGGGCTACATACCAAATCTCAGAATCGTGGGATCATTAGGGAAAAAACTGGTTTCTAGAGCCACTCAGCTGACTTGGGATCGGTCAGTTGTGTTCAGAAGTCCCTCAAGGGCCCACATACCAAATCTCAGAATCGCGGGATCATTAGGTAAAAACGTCATTTCTGATGGTCATAATCATCGTTGTGGCCACTTGGGACAATTTTCGTGAGCAATTTTCGTGAGCAATTTTCGTGAGCAATTATTTTCCGTGACGTTTTTTTAGTTTATGTGCCAAAGCAAAGACATGAAAATGTCAAAAATTATTGTTGCTTCGGTTTAATGAAATTGACGAAGTGAATCAGTGATTGTTGAAGTGAAGCATTTAGAGTGAGGCAAGAAGCAAACTCGGATTTTCAATAAAATGGTGATTTTAAGGCTGAAAGTGGTGAGTTGAGAAATTTCTATATATATCTTTCTCTCTGGTGTTCAAAGGGCATCAAAATCGGTTCATAATTCTGGTCGCGCATAAAAGACCCACTAACATTGAAGAAAATTAAGACCAACTCAATTAATAACAAAAGTTTCAGTCATGCAGCATGATCGTATGAACGAATTTTCTTAGATTATCGTATTATATTATGTTACTTTGTTTTGAAATATGAGCACTTCGCCTACCACTAAATTTATGGCAAATAAACTCGTTCTAAATTATATTAAGTCTACGATTTAAAACAGTGTTTGGATTGGATAATTAGCAATTTTTCAGTTTTTTAATTCGTTTTTTCAGCAAATATTAATGAAATTTAAGTGAATTTTTCACCATGATTTTGTGAATAAATTTTTAGTGTTTTAGTTCATCGTTGATAAACTTCTTTTGACTAAAATTCTGATTAAAAAATAAATATTTTAAATTTAATTATTTGTAGATGTTTTTAGTCATTTTTAAGACGTCCTTCAGAAGCTAGGTCATAAAGGCAAGGCTTCTTATCCGGGACGATCTATTGGAATTGATCCAGGGGGGGGTAAGGGACAACCCAAGGATGAGAAAAAAAAAATAACCACATACAAATCCGTTTCAGACTATTCTAAGACCGAATCCGTGAAAAACCCATACTTACGTGTATGTCTGTGTGACAAATTTTGTCGACGCTGCCCAGAGCACAATGCTCAACCGATTTTCGAGATTCTTTCTTTTTTCGATCTCAATTTTAGTATAGTTGTGCAACAAACCTCGGAAATTTTGAATTCCGTGGATGAATGGAGGGGTTACAGCCGGAAAAACGTGGTTTTTTTCGAACAAGTTTGTCGACTCCACCCAGGCTACCATTCTCAACAGATTTTCACGATTTTTATTTGGTTCGATTCCAATTTTACTCTAGTTGTGCGGCAAACTTTGGGAATTTCGGATTTACTGTCGTGGTGAGGGGTGGTGGGGATAATTACTGAGTCTTTCAGGCCCTGCCCATACTACAAATCTCGAACGATTTTCGTGATGCTTACTTTGTTCCATGAGGAATTTGATATAGTTTTGGAACGTATGTCAGGAGTTTTAAATTTAATCCTGGAGGGGGGGGATGGAGGGGGTAATAGTAATAAATCATGATGTTTTAACCATTCCCGTCCGACTTTCGTGATTCTTTTTTTATTCAACTATGAATTTGGTCGTGTTGGATCGCACATCAAGGATTTCAAATTAAATTATGAAAGGGGGTGAATGGAGGGGGTAACAAATCATGATGTTTTAACTGATATCGCCAGATTTTCATGATTTTTTTTTTTTTTTTTTTTTTTTTTTTTTTTTTTTTTTTTTTTTCGACTAGGGATTTGGTCTAGTTAGAAAGATATATCAGTTTCAAATTTCATTATGGAAGAGAGTGAATGGAGGGTGTAATAGTAGTAAATCATGACGTTTTAATTATTCCTGTCAGATTTTCGTGATCATTATTTCAATTCAATTATAAATTTAGTCTAATTCTGGAAATTATATCAGGAGTCTGAAATTTCATACTAATGATAGAAATTCGCTGTCGGTGGAGGGAGTTAATAGGGAGGGGAGTCCGAGAAGTCATTTTTAACACAGAATGTGTTTTTACAGAGGGTTATTTGGTTTGAAAGCTCCCGTCCCGTAAGATCCCCCCCGAACCCCACCCATCTCCCGTACGAGCTGCTACCCCCACCGCGCGTCCGCTCCATCACCTACTTCCTGGTTTGAAGGCGTCCGTCCCGTAAGATCCCCCCCAAACCCCACCCCTCTCCCGTGCGAGCTGCTACCCCCACCGCGCGTCCGCTCCACCACCTACTTCCTTCGCATTCCTTCACTCCCATCCCCTTGCAGTCAACGAGAATAGAAGATACTAGAGTGGCCCTGTGCGCCCGCACGATGTGTCACGCTTCCCCCACCCTCTGGTTCCCCAACTTTCTTGGGCCTCCCTGCCTACTACCAATATCCGCCACTTTGCCACGGTTTTCGTGCTATTTTTCGCCTCGTTTTCTTTGGTTCTCGTTAGTGTCGTTTCTTTTTCTCCACAAGAATGGGTGTTTTCGAAGCATATGGATGTACTAATAAGGAGCCTAAGAAGAAAGCATCAGGCGTTAGTGAAGAAGTACATTCCTTACCTTTCTATCTAACTAGCCGCTCCGGCTCGCTACGCTCGCCTCCACGTCCAGTGTGGCATATAGGGAATGTTGCTCGCTTTGCTCGCAAAGTGTGGTATGTAGGAAATGTTGCTCGCTTCGCTCGCAAAGTGTGGCTGTATACATGCGATGTATTACAATTAAAACATGTAGAGATGTTGCTCGCTTCGCTCGCAAACGGTAGCTCTCTAAGGGTAGGTTTAACTTCTGTAGGGGATGGTGCTCGCTTGAGGAAGTTATACTGCCTACCCAACTTGGCAGACGTTTTTTTCTGTTGGAAATTCTTAAAAACAAATTAAATCTTATAAAACTACATGGAACCACGAAACGTTTATTAGGGGATGTTGCTCGCTTCGCTCGCAAGGTAGGTATTGCTGCATATGTGTAGGGAAAAACCCGTATTTATTCCGTTGAAATGAGTCATCGAGTCCCTTCAAGACTTAAGTGCGTAGGCCTGCTTGCAACATTGTGAAACGGCGGCGGGCTCGATTAACTTCTCATTTTAATCACTTCGCCTCGCTTCCCCTTGCATTTTGACCAACTTCCTGTCACTTTTTTCGATATCCGATTTCGGATTCAGATTCGACGGGATCAAACCTTTATTTCACCCGCGAAAACCGTTCCGAAAAACGTACCTTTATGGGGTATATTTTAATAGGGAAAAACCAAGTTTTTCGTCGGACTTTTCAAGAAAACGGGTCCGTACTCTTGCATTTTTTTGACACATTTCTCGATACTTTTTTCACGATCCGATTGCGCCGTCGTCTTCCTCGTTCAAAAACCTACGAAACCGGTATTTTTTCGGAATTTTCAACGGCCGTTTAGAGGGGTACAGGAAGCGGGGAAGTCCAAAAAGCACGAATTAACCGGAACTTCGACCCTCCTCCCGCCCTACGGCCCATGGTTTGGGTGGCATTAGAACATTTTAAACTCGCTTATACACCCTATCGGAAAATCCCAAGAAGATCCCCCCACTCGTAGACTCCCCCCACTCAGCCGTTTGGCCGTGCATAGATACGACAGAGAGAAAGACAAACAAACAGACGGAGTTTCATTCTTACAAATAATAGAGATTTGAACAATGGCTATTAATGTCGATCATTCCTGAGTTTGCTGCGATAGAGGAATGAGGAGATGGTCGTTGGTGGAGGATTTTGTCACTGATGTGACAAAGGGATGAGGAGGGTTTTAGCTTGTCTCCATTACTAGATTGTTAATTTTTTAAATTAATGGGAAATTGGGAAAATGTCAACTGACGCACATGAGGATCCCTTTATACAAAAGGTCATACAGTATACTAACACTGTATAGTATACAAAGGTGTCACTTGTGTGATAATAATTTTTTTAACATGTTTAATGTTTTAGGGCAGGGGGTCGTTCTGTGAATTCCGACACGCAAATCTGCAACGTTTTTTTTTCTGATGATTTCCGCTTACAACCGAGTCGTTGCTAGGGAAATGGTACTTCGTCGTTTTTCATCCCACAAAATTCGTTGACCATTCGTTCGAAAGCTCTCGATTTATCCAACCATATTATGTTAACTACTGCGAAGTGCGTGGCCAACAAGCTCAGTTATGAGCATGGTTATTTGAATAATTGTGTACACTCAGGTGATCATTCTCAATAATTGATATTGTGAACATGATTGCAACCGCTTGTTAATTTCTGATGATTTCATTGAGTTGGTGTTTCGATGATTTGATTCATAGCAGGTGATCCGAATATTGCGAGAACGGTTTGATTTGTGAAGCGGTGGTTAAATCATTTTAATAGGTAATTTCTATACTTTACACTCTAGGAAGCTGTAATTTTGTATGTAGCCTCTTCAGGACATTTACCTGACGATGCCCAGGGTCCGGATCAGATGAGTGGCTCTTAAAACTATTTTTTATGCTTTACACTTTAGGCAGCTGTAATTTCGTATGTAGCCTCTTTAGGACATTTACTTGACGATGCCCAGGGTCCGGATCAGATGAGTGGCTCTTAAAGCTAATTTCTATGCATTACGCTCTAGGAAGCTGTAATTTCGTGTGTAACCTCTTTGGGACATTTACTTGACGATGCCCAGGGTCCGGATCAGATGAGTGGCTCTTAAAGCTATTTTTTATGCTTTACACTCTAGCAAGCTGTAATTTCGCTTGTAGCCTCTTAAGGACATTTACTTGACGATGCCCAGGGTCCGGATCAGATGAGTGGCTCTTAAAGCTATTTTTTATGCTTTACACTCTAGCAAGCTGTAATTTCGCTTGTAGCCTCTTTAGGACATTTACTTGACGATGCCCAGGGTCCGGATCAGATGAGTGGCTCTTAAAGCTATTTTTTATGCTTTACACTCTAGCAAGCTGTAATTTCGCATGTTGCCTCTTTAGGACATTTACTTGACGATGCCCAGGGTCCGGATCAGATGAGTGGCTCTTAAAGCTAATTTCTATGCTTTACGCTCTATGAAGCTGTAATTTCGTATGTAGCCTCTTTAGGACATTTAATTGACGATGCCCAGGGTCCGGATCAGATGAGTGGCTCTTAAAGCTAATTTCTATGCTTTACACTCCAGGAAGCTGTAATTTCGTATGTAGCCGCTTTAGGACATTTAATTGACGATGCCCAGGGTCCGGATCAGATGAGTGGCTCTTAGAGCTAATTTCTATGCTTTACACTCTAGGAAGCTGTAATTTCGTATGTAGCCTCTTTAGGACATTTACTAGACGATGCCCAGAGTCTGGATCAGCTGAGTGGCTCTTAGAGCTTGCATACGAGTCTGCAACTAAAGACATAAAATGTCCCAATGTGTTGCAGCCTCGTATGCAAGCGTACTTTGGTATGAGTCCATTATGAAATCGTTGTTTTTATACGAAAATTCGCAAAAATGTTGCTTGTCTACATACGGCGCTCGGATTATACAGTACTCGCACGACAGGGCGATCTTGAATGACTAGTATAACTTGGCCCCTAGCTAGTTTCTCAGAATTCGAGATAATGACATCCAACCAATAAATAAAATCACACGAAATTTTAGCATGAATATGCTTTAGCCGTGACCTAACTACCGAAAAATGTCCCACGAGAGTGCAACGAAAGTAGCGCCAATAATTGTGATGATTTCCGCTTACAACCGAGTCGTTGCTAGGGATATGATACTTCGTCGTTTTTCATCCCACAAAATTCGTTGACCATTCGTTCGAAAGCTCTCGATTTATCCAACCATACTATATTAACTACTGCGAACTGCGTGGCCAACAAGCTGAGTTATGAGCATGGTTATTTGAATAATTGTGTACACTCAGGTGATCATTCTCAATAATTGATATTGTGAACATGATTGCAACCGCTTGTTAATTGGTGATCCGAATATTGCGATAACGGTTTGATTTGTGAAGCGGTGGTTAAATCATTTTAATAGGTAATTTCTATACTTTACACTCTAGGAAGCTGTAATTTTGTATGTAGCCTCTTCAGGACATTTACTTGACGATGCCCAGGGTCCGGATCAGATGAGTGGCTCTTAAAGCTATTTTTTATGCTTTACACTCTAGCAAGCTGTAATTTCGCTTGTAGCCTCTTTAGGACATTTACTTGACGATGCCCAGGGTCCGGATTAGATGAGTGGCTCTTAAAGCTATTTTTTATGCTTTACACTCTAGCAAGCTGTAATTTCGCATGTTGCCTCTTTAGGACATTTACTTGACGATGCCCAGGGTCCGGATCAGATGAGTGGCTCTTAAAGCTAACTTCTATGCTTTACACTTTAGGAAGCTGTAATTTCGTATGTAGCCTCTTTAGGACATTTACTTGACGATGCCCGCAGGGTCCGGATCAGATGAGTGGCTCTTACAGCTAATTTCTATGCTTTACACTCTAGGAAGCTGTAATTTCGTATGTAGCCTCTCCAGGACATTTACTTGACGATGCCCAGGGTCCGGATCAGCTGAGTGGCTCTCAGAGCTTGCATACGAGTCTGCAACTAAAGACATAAAATGTCCCTATGTGTTGCAGACTCGTATGCAAGCGTACTTTGGTATGAGTCCCATCGGAAATATCTAATGGTAAAATAAAACTGTATATAAATATAATAAATTGTTTTGGTTAATTAGAATCTTTTCTTTTTTCTTGACCTTAAAAAACTATATCTACTTTCTCCCTTGCGAGGCAAAAACATTAAACATGATTTAATGTTTTTCCCTCTCAAGGGAGAAATTATGAAATCGTTGTTTTTATACGAAAATTCGCAAAAACGTTGCTTGATACGGCGCTCGGATTATACAGTACCCGCACGACAGGGCGGTCTTGAATGACTAGTATAACTTGGCACCTAGCTAGTTTCTCAGAATTCGAGATAATGACATCCAACCAATAAAAAAACGCTGCAAATTATTTCACAAAGGTTTATTATTTTTTCAATTGAGTATGATCGTAGTTTTAGTTGGCTTGCGTACGTCATAAGGCCTGTCCAGACTCCTCGGCGTGTCCTATTTCGAGTTGCCACAACCTATACTTCTATAATTATATACGCATGTTTATATTTCTCGATTTGAGCTCCTATCTATTCAAATAATTATTGCCTTAATAATATCATTATCTAAGTACGTACGAAAAGTCGAGAGGATATGTTATTAAATATGCGTAGGAAAAGCTTTGGTATTAACACACAAATATGACCTTGAAAAAAACATATTCATGCCTCGAACGAACGCCGGCGCCGTACCCACCACGAGCCGCGGCGCCGGCGCCTCATCTCACTCCACCCCCCGCTCCCCCCCCCCCTCTCCACCCACCGTGACCCCCTGCCAAGCGTGCCAGGCGTGCGCGCGTCGGAAAAGACACTTTTTTGCCCGTTTTTGGCCCATAGCATCTATGCGAGTAAAGCGATCGGGATGGTTAAACGTTAGGACCAACTAGACCCCAAATGGAGTCTATGTGCGAAAGAACGGGTTTTTTAAGTCAATTCTTAGGCCTTTTATGGCCCGGACGGCGGACGGCGACGGCGGAAGGCGGACGGCGGACGGACATTTCAAATTTGGATTCTACGCACCTTGAAACGTAAAGTGACAAAGTTTGAGGGGGGGTTATAAAAATTTTTTGCTACACGATCTCATAGGCTTATTATTGGAAATAATAAACCAAAAAATTTTGGGACAGAAGGCATTTTAGCATGAATATGCTTTAGCCGTGACCTAACTACCGAAAAATAGAGAGTTTTTGTTCTTCCCGTAATTTTCTACCCTTGAACGCAAGAAGACTAAAAATACCAACTGTTCATGCGCCAATCTTCCCGTCAACGTGTAGAACTACGCGTGTACGGGAAAAAGGCCTATCTACACGTTCACGGGAAAATGCATTCGTTGAAATTTCGGCCTACGGGTAGTCATCATAGCCTGACGCAAAGGTAACCACAGCTTCCGGTAACCACAGTGTGACCAAGGTAACCGCAGTTACGCAGTTACCAGCAAAGGTAACCACAGTGTGGTTGCCAACAACACGTTGGTTGGTCAACAAGTCGAGAGGTTATAGTGAAATGCTCCGCTACAAAATTTAGCCATTTAAGGTACCTAAGCAATAAATGTATTTATAATTTATGTATTTATAAATAATTATAAAGCAATTAATTATTTAAATAAGAATAGGTTGTACGAAAAGAATACGAAACAGCTTCTGAAACACTTATAGAGACGTTAACGTGACGTTAGCGTTTGGTTTTTCACGTATACGTGTAGAAATACGCGTAAAAATCACGTGAAGAGCTAGCATCTCCAGCTGCTTGCTCTAGACGCTGCTCTACGCGTCAACGGGAGAAAATCTTACGGGAAGAACAAAAACTCTCTATTGTCCCACGAGAGTGCAACGAAAGTAGCGCCAAAAATTGTGATGATTTCCGCTTACAACCGAGTCGTTGCTAGGGATATGATACTTCGTCGTTTTTCATCCCACAAAATTCGTTGACCATTCGTTCGAAAGCTCTCGATTTATCCAACCATACTATATTAACTACTGCGAAGTGCGTGGCCAACAAGCTGAGTTATGAGCATGGTTATATGAATAATTGTTTACACACAGGTGATCATTCTCAATTATTGATATTGTGAACATGATTGCAACCGCTTGTTAATTTCTGATGATTTCATTGAGCTGGTGTTTCGATTATGTGATTCATAGCAGGTGATCCGAATATTGCGAGAACGGTTAGATTTGTGAAGCGGTGGTTAAATTATTTTAATAGGTAATTTCTATACTTTACACTATAGGAAGCTGTAATTTCGTATGTAGCCTCTTTAGCCTCTTTCTATAATAAAGTGAATGTTTACTCGCGAGTTTCTATTAGGAGATCATCATCTCACAAGAGCTCAATCGTCGTGATCATTTCTATAATAAAGTGAATGTTTACTCGCGAGTTTCTAATAGGAGATCATCATCTCACAAGAGCTCAATGGTCGTGATCATTTCTATAATAAAGTAAGAGCGAGGAGCTAAAACATGATTCCATGTTTTAGGATTGATGGCAGAATGATAAACAGAGTTCAGAGGCCGATGGGGGGTCGGGTTCAGAGAATCGACGAGGAGTGAGTCGTGTACGGCTAAAGCATATTCATGTTTTTTAATTTTAGCCGTCAGGCTCAAAGGAACTGTGGCTTTTTTCTGATGATTTCCGCTTACAACCGAGTCGTTGCTAGGGAAATGGTACTTCGTCGTTTTTCATCCCACAAAATTCGTTGACCATTCGTTTGAAAGCTCTCGATTTATCCAACCATATTATGTTAACTACTGCGAAGTGCGTGGCCAACAAGCTGAGTTATGAGCATGGTTATTTGAATAATTGTGTACCCTCAGGTGATCATTCTCAATAATTGATATTGTGAACATGATTGCAACCGCTTGTTAATTTCTGATGATTTCATTGAGTTGATTCATAGCAGGTGATCCGAATATTGCGAGAACGGTTTGATTTGTGAAGCGGTGGTTAAATCATTTTAATAGGTAATTTCTATACTTTACACTCTAGGAAGCTGTAATTTTGTATGTAGCCTTTTCAGGACATTTACTTGACGATGCCCAGGGTCCGGATCAGATGAGTGGCTCTTAAAGCTATTTTTTATGCTTTACACTCTAGCAAGCTGTAATTTCGCATGTTGCCTCTTTAGGACATTTACTTGACGATGCCTAGGGTCCGGATCAGATGAGTGGCTCTTAAAGCTATTTTTTATGCTTTACACTCTAGGAAGCTGTAATTTCGTGTGTAACCTCTTTGGGACATTTACTTGACGATGCCTAGGGTCCGGATCAGATGAGTGGCTCTTAAAGCTATTTTTTATGCTTTACACTCTAGCAAGCTGTAATTTCGCTTGTAGCCTCTTTAGGACATTTACTTGACGATGCCCAGGGTCCGGATCAGATGAGTGGCTCTTAGAGCTAATTTCTATGCTTTACACTCTAGGAAGCTGTAATTTCGTATGTAGCCTCTTTATTACATTTACTTGACGATGCCCAGGGTCCGGATCAGCTGAGTGGCTCTTAGAGCTTGCATACGAGTCTGCAACTAAAGACATAAAATGTCCAAATGTGTTGCAGACTCGTATGCAAGCGTACTTTGGTATGAGTCCCATCAGAAATATCTAATGGTAAAATAAAAATGTATATAAATATAATAAATTGTTTTGGTTAATTAGAATCTTTTCTTTTTTCTTGACCTTAAAAAACTATATCTAATTTCTCCCTTGCGAGGGAAAAACATTAAACATGATTTAATGTTTTTCCCTCTCAACGGAGAAATTACGAAATTTTCTTTCAAAGTTGTGAAAATTCATAGAAAATTGAGAACTTGTCAAGGGGTGCATAGAGCACAAAAGCGAATAATCACGCCTTGTATTAGTACCATAAAATTGGGATAAAATCTTGAAAAAACTATGGTTTAGGGCTTCATTCGCGTGATATTGGAAAACTGTTTCGAATTTTTGAAAATTTATGTAAAGTTGAAAAATGGTCTAACTCGCAAACCGTCAGATTATCACTCTAGGATACTTATATTATGCATACATATAGATTCCATGAACTTGAGTTTGCCATGTGTTCTATTAGACCCCAAAAAATACATTTATATGATAATGACTCAGTTAACAATGTCTACGCACTCAAAGTGCACACATTTTCAATTAAAAATCATTCAAATCAACGTTGAAATTAATTTCATATTCATTCATTCGTTTTTATTTATTTATTTTTTTTTTATAATTCGATAATGTACAAAAATTCGCTCCTACGATCATGCGGGAACTTTTTTCTAATTTGCCTGATTGAAGATTTGGCTCAAACTGACCCTCCATGGAATCTTTAAACAATGCAATGTTCTAACCTGCATTCATGTCGCGAAAACGAGGAAGCCAAGTGTCACATCTAACTTGACAGACTTTTTTTGACTATAAACTATACAGATATTTTTCTGACTTCAACATGAATCAGCCAAAACTCGGGCCGCGCAGGGGGGCTAACTTTCCGCCTTGAGCCTGCGGCTAAAATGCTAAAACATGGAACAAGCTTTCTTCCCGCTAATTCGTAAATGTAAATAAATTTAAAACTACGCCTTAAATGTTTTACTAATCGAAATTAGAACAGAGTACCTAAGTAGGTAATTTTCTGTTATGGTGTGCGTCTACAATTACTATAACCAAGATTAACTTCGCAACCAAGTAACAACAAAGCAAGCGGCATTGTTTACTATATCAATTTATAACATAAATAAATATAAAACTACGACATGAATAGAAGAACAAGTACGAAAGAAATGCGTGATATATCGAGAGCTTTCCAACGAGTGGAGAACGATTTTCGTGGGATGAAAACTAACGGCGATACATTTCCCTAGAAACGGGTCGGTTGTAAGGTGGTAACGCTCCGCAGGGCGGGGTTGGGGAACCAAGGGGTTGGGGGGGGGGGGAAGAGCACACTTTCAGCTCGGCGGCTAGCACGGGAAGGGCCGCTCTAGTATCTTCTATACTCGTTGCTTGCAGTAAGAGTAGGAAACTTTTAGGCCGTTGGGAGGGATATGTTGATAATGGTGAGTGGAAACGCTGCTCAAGTGTTCTCTACAGACTGGGCAATCAGTACCTACTCACATAGCCCTGCGACCCATCATTCGCGCGAGTGTGTGTATAAATGTGGCAAGCATTATTGTAAATATTATAAATAAGCCGGTAGGTAAGAAAGACCGGTACGTACTGCTCCCATTTCATTGACACTTAGTAATCAGACGTTAGTTGGATTGCTTGTAATCTTCATGATTATTTTACTAATTCATCAGGAAGTGGGTGTTTTAATTAAAGACACAATTGAACGGAATTTGTACGTATAATTGCAAAACACAACTTTCGCGAAGGTGTCCTGTACGATAATGCTCCAACTCTACCTGGCGAGAGGGTTTTCCCATTTTATTGAAAATTAGTAAACAGACAATAGTTGGATTGTTTAACGACTTACCTGAGCCTCTATGCTTATATTCGTCTTTGGAACTCATAAGTTTACACCACAATTGGTCACAGGGTTGCCACCTTATAAAACGTTAATATCCCCGGGAGGGGTCTACGTCATGTAGGTCTACAATCCAATGCGCTGGATTCTAAGAATGCGGAATGAACTTCAGCCAAACATACCAGAATGCCACCAGCCCTCCGGGGAATCCCCGAAATACACATTCTGTGTTTCATTGGTTTGATCCTTAATCCTAACTTTAACAATCCGGGGGTGTCCCCCAGATTTCATTTTACAATAAATGTACCATCATGAACACAAACCACTGGTGGCTAGACACCCCCAACGGCAACTTTTTTTTTTCTCTTATTTTAACTCCCACTAAAATTATATAAAATCCATTCATGTCCCTGTAATGCACGCATTACTTACCAATATGTTTTGATCACATTTTTTAGTTTTTTGACCAACTTAATGTGCTCAAATAGTGTTGGTCAACGAACACATCCTTTCGTTTTGAAAGGTTTGATTTTTTGGCGCAAGAACGGAATTGTTATCTCAACCCTATGGAGAGTTATATATATATATATATATATATATATATATATATATAGTTATATATATATATATATATATATATATATAAATATATATATATATATATATATATGTGTGTGTGTGTGTGTGTGTGTGTGTGAAAAAGCGTTAAACTCTAAGATTCGTTTCAGAATATCTCAAAACGGATTTCAATGAAGACATTTTTCGGACATTTTGATTTTTAAATTTTTTGAGCCATTGCAATAGCTTCATTTTCTACGAAAATTCGCTAAAAAATGATATAAGTCAATCGATTGTGGAGATAATTCTGAAGACAATGATGAAAACATAGAAGAATGGAAAGAGATAATTAAAACCGAAATCAAAGCACACATTAAAAAGTTCCAGTCATGCAGCATGATCGTATGTGCGAATTTTCTTAAATTACCACCTTTCGTATTAGGTATATAATGTTAAATTGTATTGAAATTTGAGAAACTTGTACAAAAAAAATTGTTAACCACCAATTTTATGGCAAGTTAACTCGTTCTAAATCATATTCTACGATTAAAAACAGATTGTGGATGCTTCGCAATTTTTCAGTTTTTTAATAGATCTTTCAGCAAATATGAATGAATTTTAAGTACATTTGATACGCCGTGCTGGCTGTCGCCCAACTCACGGGGCCAGGTGGAAGTTTTCTAGCACTTGTTTGATTCATTCTATACAGCTGTAATTTATACAAGTTTTTATGCCACTCTTCAAAATGATATTTTCATTTATTCACAAGTTACATGGGTTTAACATGTCTCTCTGGTTCAAGGATGTTTTCTAGCGTTTCTTCTCTCATACAGTTTTCTTTTGTCTAATGTTGTGTTGTTATGTTGCTTTGGTTTAACATGTCTTTTTGAATCATTCTTGCTACCTATACAATTTGCTTTTCACTTATGCAAAGTTGCCATGTGAAGTTTTTCCATATCAGGCAACTGTTTTCAGGTGATGTCACCTTGATTTAATCTACAACTTCATATCACAATGCTTACCATTTTTTATTGTTCATTTTAATGATTATACTCGTATTATGTGTGAGCTATTTTTTCACGCCAACAAGTGTTTTTTCCCAACATGTTTTGATTTAGGAATTACAGCTACCATTGGTAGCCCGAACATAGCCCACCAAAAAGTGGGTATACAGGGATGGATCTCCAAGGAGGAACAGCAAGATGAAGTTGGGTCAGGGAAACAAAATATTTAGTGGGTAATAAATACAGGAGTTTATGTTTACTAATGTTCTTTGCCGTTGTTTTTTACTGTTGTCCTTCCTAACACTTGGCAACCCTGCAGGAGTGAGTGGTGGAAGATAGTGCTAGGGCACTTGGGAACAAGCCTGGTGGATGGTGTCTACGAACAGCTGCGTAGTAAATAACAGTTCTCCACTTACCGCCATATAACAATACAATCAACCGAACACCGGTGCCAGGTTTATTGTGATTGTATTAGGTAAGGGAGAGAACTGTTATTGACGTTCCACCCAGCTTCCACACTTACTGCTCCGCAGAGGATTCACTTTGGCGCCTTTGGTGTGAGAAGAGATTTTCCACACCCTAACCATCCACCAGGTCCTTTCTGCCAACTCAATGATGAGGAAAGCAAATGGTGTTGCGGTGGTGAGCTAGGCAGGGTTGCCAACATATGAAAGCCGAAAATTCCATTTTCTCTTCCATCCAAATTTGTTCACTTTCACAGCATCCATAAGCTGCTGTATAGTAAATAATAGTTCTCTCCCTTACCTAATACAATCACAATCTACCTGCCACCAGTGATGAGTTGATTGTACAATTATAAAAGTAAAACAAAGTAAATTAATAAGTTTCATCATGTTAAATTGCCGAAATGTCATTTACAACAGTTAACTTCTGAGGTACAGAAAATTATAATTCTTAGTTATGAAGGTGTGTGTCGCTCCACACTATATCTGACCTTGGAAACTTGAAATATATTAAATAACTCACATTATTCACTTCAACAGTAAGTGTAATACAGTAACAGAACTAGACTCACGACAGCACTATCAAAATTAATTTGTAGTATTTATTTAGAATAACTTTTTGGTTTCATTTTTAATGATATCTATACATAATATATATGCATGTATTCCTTACAAACTTAGGACTCGCTGTTTCCATTAGGTAGGTATATTTTTATAGACATTTAATAATAATGTACAAAACGAAATGTAAAAATGTACAAATATTTCTAGGAAATTGGGTGAAGCAATTTTAGAAAAAATAGAACAGGTAATATAGTTGTTGAGTATGTTGATAAATCACATATTGATGAAGGGCAACCATGAGGTATCTACAACAAGACTGAACAATTCCATAGTCAATTTTCCAGTGGAAAAATTAACTCATAGGCTGGGACATGCAGCTAAAGCCTCCAATCGATTCACACTTACATTAAGGATAAGCTTATCAAAATGAGAATATGTCATGCCGATTCTTCTAGCAAACAACGCCAGTTTTTCGATGCTGAGTGGGTCGAAACCAGAAAGTAAAAACAATTTTTCGCAAATCAGAAGCAGCTGATGTATATGTACTGTACTGACTGTTACAATAATATCATACTTCTTATTCAAGAATGACAAAATTTGAGAGGTAGTAAGATCTAGAGGGATATCATCTGTCACTCTTGCAATGTTATATACTGTATGAATTCCCAGAGCTCTAGCTAAAGGTACAAGTTTGGAGGCGGATGCTAAATATTGGAAGATGAACCGGTTGTGGGTGGTAGATAGGTAACTTCGATTCACAAGAATAATCATGTCTCCAATAGACACTTTTTTGTTCAACAAATGTTCAGAAACTCGCTGAATAAGCTTGATCACTGAGTGGTGCGACTTCAGCAATATTTTCTCGAAAAGAGAGTCAACCAACAAAGACAGCAGCCTTTTGTTACAACTTTTGGGGAAAGAATGGAAGGATTTATCTATGAGAAAAAGTAAGAATTCCACATTCCATTGTTGTGGAGGGGTTAAAGTGCTGGGTGAATACTTCGATCGGTCTAAAGTGAGACCAAAATTCATCAAAACCTCTTTCAAATCAATCCAACTAATACAATATGAGTTTCCAATATGCATTTTGATCAACGAAAACATGAAATCAAATTCACATGGATGGGTTGTGACAGTGAGTAGGTGAGAACAAAATCTTAATTCTGAGGTAGAGGTTATCAAAAGGCTCCTATTTCTTAAGCCATCAATAACTTCAGTTCCTTTTTTGTTTGCAAAAAGTGATTCTGTGCTTACAAAATCATTCACATTCAGTGAATACTCATTAAATATAATAAAATAACATAGTGGTGCAAACACGTTTGACCTTGGCAGCACTGTTCCCAAAGGATCACTAACCAAACTGGTATTCATCAATCTATCGATCTTTGGAGTTTTATTGGAAAAGGTGCGAGTCGTCTGCAGAAGTTGGTCGTTAACCTTCACCAAATTCTGTAGGTTCTTCCGTCTTTGTTGCTGTTTCTTCTTCAAAAGTTTGATGTTTTTGGGAAGATATTTCGGTCTAGTAGATTTGTAAGGAGAAATGTCAGACCACTTGAGTGCTTCAATGCTACTGATGGGAGAACTATTAGAACCTGAGATATTGCTAGGCGTCCCAGGTAACGAACCTCCAAAATCCTTTTGTGGAGTCAATGACAAACTCGGTGAACCCTTACTAATTGAATCAGGAGTCTTGTTGAGTTTTTTCGGAGTTGCGCCTGCAAATTTCTTTGGAGTGGTAGCAGGTATTGGAAATACCCAATTTTCGATTGAATCAACTTGCTGGTCTTCCTTTGGAGAACGAGCGGCCACGGTGGATTTTGAAGATCTTTTAGACGACGAAGAGGGTGATTTATTCACAACTAATGGAGTTGATGAGGATCGCTTGGGAGTTGATTCAAGAGTGAATTCCGTAACTTCCATTGCAGTGCCCTGAGAGTGATCAAACTCATTGGTGGGTGAACCAGCATCACCTTCCATCTTCAGCACGACAACTTTAAGGGCTTCTAGATGTTCATAGGCCTGAAAAATTAGGCAAGACCATGATTTGAAACACAATTTATAAGTTATTTAAAAACTCACAACTCCTTCAATCATAAATTTATTACATAATGGACGAGTTTGTTTAGTTGTACAAAGTGCACAATTAATCTTGATTACAGATTCAAAACAAATCATAATAAATCATTGATGATTATTTATTTGTAGAAAGCTTACAAGCCATCTCGAGCGGGCATCATACAATCATCAATTTGATTATAGTAAATTTGAACCAACTCTGAAGAGGCACTCATTTTATCATATATAGAATTTAAATAAGTATACAATATGAGGACATGCTACGGGCTGAAACTCACCATCCCCCTACAACATACCGCATGGGATGCTTTGAGAATGATAGATAGTATCTTAATTGTTTGAGATTGGGAGACCGGTACAGAAAAAGTTGGAGTTACTACTCTATTTTAACACTCGGTAGCGTAAGCTCACACCTAAACGTTCTTCTGAACGAGTCAACAATTGGACATTTCTTGCACATACATTAATGACCAGTAATGATCGCAATTATAGAAGTATAGGTTGTGGCAACTCGAAATGGGACACGCCGAGGAGCGTCTTTATGACGTACGCAAGCCAACTAAAACTACGATCATACTCAATTGAAAAAATAATAAACCTTTGTGAAATAATTTGCAGCGTTTTTTCTTTTCTTTAGACTGTACACTGTTCTTCTGCACACTACTTTCCCCTACTGTTGTTCTGTACTGTATTTTGACCATAAACTTGGAATAATTTCAAAGAGTGTAAAACATTTTGTGAGTTTCCCACATGTCAGTCAGGGGCGCGCTATCCATTAACCTACCGAAGCGTTACGTGAAATATGAAAGATTTGCATTCTAGGTCTATGGTATAATTCCAGAATGGGAATTTCCCTAATGGGCAACGAACGGTTGAGCGTACAGCAACCCAGTGATCTCATATGATTCAAGTACAAATACTGAATATTCAAACCAGCAAAACAGAAGTTGAACCTACCTACTGAATGCCTGAGACGCTTTTCGATTCACATCGTATGGCCAATTTGTTCACCCTCCAACATTTTGTAAACTCTTCAGTAGAGCGAACGGTTGACTATAAAATGGTCAGGGTGGCCTCATTTGATTCACTGACATCTGATGACATGATATCAAACAAAAAAATAACCATTAGGTATTTCATAGGTTTTCGAGATCTCGATTTTTAAATATTTCTACCTCCAAATTTCATCCTATGATGTTGACCTACAGTAATGCCAAGATTGCAAGCACGTTCCCGGCCGAGTTATAATGTACCTACCTATGTATGAACCCAATTTCATAACCTTCGGTCCAATTATTTAGGAGAAAAGCGTCGGAAGGGGGATGGACGGATTTTTTAAGTTTTTAGAATCTACCTACGCAGGTACAGTCCTATTTTGAAACGTGAACTAACAAATTTTGTGATGGGTTGTAATCTGTTTTTTCTTGGTCGATTACATATTAAGTTCATTATTAAAGATAAATAAACAATGCCTAATTAAAGTAGTGATACGCAGAGTAGATGCTTAGGAGTACAAGTCGAACTTACTAAATAAACTTCATTGAAGTCAACAGCAGACGGAGACTGTAGTCATCGTTTGAACAAAATGACTCTACAAGATAAGGTCGTAGTTAGATATCAAATATCAATGCCCAGCACAGTTCGAAGAATTACAACACTATGCTAATAACATTAATGAACTTGCTTGTTTATTTGCAGGTAAACGTAAAATAGCGCTAACTTTCAAACGAACAGCTGTGAACTTGACTTATGGATACTAGTCGTGGAGTGAAGAAGAGGATGATAAGACTATTGTTCCATGACATGGAAGAAGAAGAAGATTTGTTTCTCTTCTTCCATGGTTCCATGATTAATGGTGTTTGTAATTTGCTCAACAGGTAGCACTGTATTACACATGGATATTAGCAACCTGAAGCATCCGTTATCGATCGTCTGAGTGCGTCAGAGATATTCAAAAATAAAAGTAGGTGCATAAGAAGGTAAAGTTATTGGTGTATACTTTTTTACTAATAATAACTTCATTAAAACTTCGTGAGAATTTTTGTTAGTTTTGTTTTGTGGGTGGTGCAATTTCTTGAAAAAAATCAACACTGTCAAGGTCACCAACTGAACACCTGGGAACTGACCTGAGACTTGACTTGAAAAAAAAGTTTAGGAAAATTTTTCGGGTGCTGTCTAGGATTTGCGTGGAAATCCCTGGGCGGCGATTTGTTGAAAACCTTTGCATCAAGTTTTCATCTCGCGTTCAACGATGACAAGTCTTCTCAAAGTGTCGTCGCTTCTTGCGAAAAACGCGTCTAACACAGCTTTGGTAAGTCATCTGCTCCGCAAAATTGAACTAAATTTAGCTTAGGCCGGAAGATCTCGGCACTTCTATTTTATATTATTACTATGACATTGTTAGGCAACTAATGAACTATTGAACATAAGTACCTACTATTTCAATAATGAAGACGTTTGTTCCCAATTAGATCAATAGTTGCCTATCTGCAGTAGATAATTGGTCGTTTCGAAATTCTTCACTTCTGTGGTCAAACCAGTTTTTGGTTCCAACTTTCTCCAAAGGTACGACGATTTTCGCAATTCTGATAGGTACTTGCCCAACAAATCACTCCACTTCCCTGCCAATAGGTAGGTAATTCATCTTGTTTCTGGTCCGGCAGTCCGGCACTCACCCAAAACTGTGTAGGTAGGTAGTACCCATTACCCATAGGAAATTTTTATTTAATTTATTAGTCATGAGTTGCAAAGTGATTTCATTTCAAGAGTTAGAATCTCCCATTTCCTCACTCATTTCTACACAGCGCAAAGCTTACTAAGCTTTCATTTTTCCAAGTTGGTGTCGCGAATATTGATCAATAAATGAACTTCACTACGTAATTCAGCCTGAAAAATACCCCAAAATCGTGTATTACATGGTGGCACTTGTATTCACATGGTGAATATCTTAAAAAACTCGATATCTCACAATTTGTGCTCTAATTGAGCGTGATTGTGCTCGTTTTTGCGCACTCAAAAATCCAAGTGATGGGTCATATTTCATGAAATTTTGTTTAGAATTCAAATCTGCTATACGAAATGGGGGTTCTCATTTGAAAAACAAAGTTGGTGTTGATTGCGCATGGTTGTGCAATTGCGCGATTCAATATATGCATTCAATTAGAGGCTTTCAATAGGCAAACGTCAAGTAGTAATTGATAGTAATTCAACAAATAAAAATTCCTACTATGAATAATATACCTATGTACTTGATTAATTGTTTTAATGTATATTATCATGGCATAAGTTAAAAATAAAACAGTAGATTGTTAATGCAATGTAGCGAATATTAAGAAGAAACCAGAAATTAGAGATGAAAAACAGAAAATTCATTTTCTCTCTTAATTTTTCCTTACTTCCTTCTCTCTTCCTAATTGTATTCTCTTCCTCTCTTATTTTTTAAAAAAACTTTGTAAATTGTGTTTATTTAGAGCCATCATTTTCAATGTTAATTATATCTGTACAGATAACTAGAGGGGTCTTTTACCCCACATCTGTGTTAAGATCAATAAATAAATGAATTGAAATAGTTGAGGAAGGCACAGTGTGAGTTACCAAGTAAAAAGGAGACTTCACTTTCAAATTTTCAGTTTGTTAAGTACTGTTCATTCATTGTTACTGAAATCACCTGTGATCGTAATTCCTATGTCATAATCGTTATTAAAAAATTTTCGGAGATAATTATCTTTTTTTTAAGCTCGAATTAATGATATATTGTATGTACCTAGTTTTCGGCAAATATTCAGCTAAATATTGTGCTAAAAAATTTGTATCTAGTTTTAGTATATAAACTTTTTCTGGGTGATATTCTGGTGAAAAAATCGGTTAGGTACACGTTCTTTTATCTTTTATCCGTATTATTGTAGTGGATTTATATATGTTTTACTTGGTGTCGGTAGACCAAGTGGGACATTTATATTCTGATTATGCGGGTTAGTCCCCGTGTTATACCTGTAAGGAATGTGAGCGAATCCGTCAAGGTCAGCTTGCTTGGCGGGATGAACTGAGAGATAGTTCGTGTCGCAGCCGCGTGGAGCACTGGGCTCGCATAGTGGGTGCTGGGTTCGATCAGTTTGGTTGTAATATTCCGGCCTAAGATTTATATCTGTAGGAGGAATATGTTGAGCTTGGTTGAGGTACTGAAAAGTATCCTTCGTTTTTTGTACATTTGGAGTGTATTTGACACTCGGATCGGCCGGGTAGGCTTGTGTCGAATATCGTGGGTATTCGGACAGCTTGGTCGAATCATAATGATTGACTTCAGAGCGGGTCTGAAAGGTATCCTCGATCTTTTGTATAGGCGAGGCTTGATCTAACGTTTCCTTCGTGAATACGTTAGGTGAGAAGGCGATCTCGACGTGAGGATCGAGCCTTGCGCCGTCGCTGGGACCGGCGGATTGGCCGGGTAGCATGTAGGTAGCGCTACGGGGGCTAAGAGGCCCGGCTTCGCCGTCGTCTGCCTCCCCTTGCATGAGGAAATAAGACGGCCGACGTTCCATCGAAATAGCCGAGTTATTAGCTCGTTTCGATGCCTCTATGTATAGAAATAGAGGGTTTAGGAAGGTGGACTCGCTTGACAGAGCTTCTTTCCTTTGCTCGTATGTCAGGGTCCTACCTTGTAGTCTTGAAAAAGACTTCCTTGGACGGTAAATTAGAGCGGATGAGCAGAGTAATTTACCGGCGTGCCCCAGCGGTCGGTGACGAGCCTAGTGCTACGAAACCCGGGTGACACGGCTAGGAACGTCCCTCGGGCGTACGATCTAAAGAGAATATCGATAGATGTACCGGGTGGCGTCCTGACAGATGAACTACGTTGGGCAATGAGCAGGATGAATAATCACTGGACTCGTAGATGCCAATGCGAGATCTGTGTGGAGAGAAGGTAGGCCTTGTAGAAAGCAGTAGGAAGCCGTTCTTGAGATGAACTCGGGATGCAGAAGGTTCGTCAGCGTAGAGCGTGTAGAAATCTTCGTACTTCGAGGTGTCGTCGTCGAGAGCGGAGAGTAGAATGAATGTCGGAGTCTCCGAGCGGGGTATTTATAGGGAGGTGGCCGCCTCCTGCCGCCTCCTGATTGGTCCGCTTAATTTCATTAATTCGACTGTGTAATCTCATTGGCTCGCACATTGTTTTCTCAGTATCTGCGAGTATGATAGCTGAGCTGGTCCTCCGGGGTGCTTACGAGCGTCCGTCGCGGAGCCGACGACCTTGAGTTTAGCCGGGGACCTCGGGTGCTTTCTCTGCGTCAGTTGTTCAGACGGGGTCCCCGGGGTGGCTGCTGGACCAGAGGTGGTTGCTTGCCGCCTCTTGGTTGGTTCGCCTATTGTCTCTCGTGTAATCAGTGTTTCTGATTGGCGAGTAAGCTTGTTTGAATTGTCCTTGTTAGTTTTAGAGGACGTTTGATTTTCTGTTTGAGTTTTCTCGTTCAAGGCGACTTGGTTCGAGATACTTGTCGCATCTCTCTCGCCCAGTAAGTGTCTAGGGAGGTCGCCTTGTATGTTTTTAGTTAATATTTCACTTTTGAGAGAGAAATTCGTATTTTCCCTCTGGTGAAATATTTTGTTTGACGGAGTTGTAACTCGACGTCTTATAAATATTTTTGTGTTGTGCCTACCTCTTTTTGGTAGCCCTGAAAAGGGCTGTTGAAAAGAGGGGGTGGCTTTCACCACAATTATTATTAAAATTCAGGGTCCGTGGGAGGGGTCATTTTCCCCCTCCGCCGCACCGAAACCGAGGTGTATTGTGCGATTCTCTCCCCTGTTTTCAACTTATAGGTTCTGGAGCCAATCTCCCTCCTCCACCAGACTGAGAATTCCCTCCACAAGGTCGTCTACCGTTTTTTGCTGTTGTTAATATTTTTATCATATTTTTAAAAAGTGGCCAATTTATTATGCTCAAAAGGTGTTCTCCAATCAACTCGTCCTTCCTTGGGGAATGATTGATTTTTTTAGATTTTTAATCTGAATCCTGACGACAAGAATCCTCTAGCATGCCACACACGCACACAATATTACTGTTATTTATTTATTTCGTTGTATTTATTTTTAACTTATTTTACCGCTTATTTCTGGATTAGGGAATTAATTAGTTGCGTTTGGTCTCGGTTTTTTACACGTTAGTGGGTTTGAAACACCGTAACACACTGAATTGTACAAAATCGGTGATCAATCGACGCAAAATTGGATTTCCATCAACTTCCCTTGAATTGAAAATTTGATTTAAATATCAATTTTTGCAAGTAACTAAGATACCTTCCGAGTACTAAAAACATTAAAATACAGTATTTCACTCGTATTAATTAATATTAGATTTTTTGGTGCTCGGTCAGCTCAGAATGTTTTTCCCTATAACTTTTTCCTGAAAAAAAATTGTTTTGAATCGTGTTTGTCAGAAAAAATTAGAAAAATATGTTGAAATACACTGCTAGGGACATGGCATATGAACTTCCTCGTGGCTTCAACATGACTTCAACAAGAAAATTACGTTCACGCATGCGCTGAGCGTACCGCTGATTCATTCATGATGAAACCGATAGGGGACCATATAGGGCTAAATCCACAATATGAAAATTTCATTAAAATCCGATCAAAATTGTGGAAGTTATGGATGTGGCAAGGAAATATAGAAACACAAATACTCGCGCATGTGCACAGCGTACCGCTGATTCAATCATGATGAATGTCGTAAGGGACCTCAAGGGACCATCCCCGCATCATCCCTGAAAACCTGACTAATATCTGTTCAACATTGACGGACTTATGACTATCTCAAGAAAATTACGTTCACGCTTGCGCAGAGCGTACCGCTGATTCAATCACGATGAAACTAATAAAGGGCCATCAAGGGCTAAACCCACACTATTCCTGAAAATTTCATTGAAATCCTAGCCAAATTGTTGAAGTTATGGCTGTAGCAAGGAAATGTGGACAGACACGAAACCAAATTTGTTTAAGAGGCCATCAAACGCAAAATGCGAGTGGAAATTTTGGTTTTGGAGAACATTTTTTTCTATTTCGAAAGTGAAAACAATGCTTCCGCTGTCTTGCAGACTCGGAAGCAAAATTCACGAGCTGTTTTAGGTAGTATAGGAACAAAGGAAATTCATTCGGAATCAGTTGAATTTCCTATAGGATCCCGAAAAAATTCATATCAATTAAATTCTTCCAAACCATTTGGAGTTTTGAGCTAAAAATTTGGAGTCGGGGTTTTCAAGGACGCAGAATTCGATCATTACCTACATTAAAAATGATAAATTTCCAACACAACACTTTTATCTTAATGCTGATATTTGGCTCATATCAAACGGTCTATTTCACAAATCCATTTTTCCCATTACGCTCTTCATATTTAACTGGAGTGCTAATCAGTTGAACGTTTCCCCGAATATACGGAATGTTTAATTAGAGACACGCACGACCTTGGGAAACAACGGCCCCATCTCACCGTTTTGCACGGCATAAAAAACTCAGAAATTACGACGATTCTAATACGGCGTTACTATTTATTCAAGATATAGCAATAATATCATCTTTAAATGGTATGCATGTAAGAGATTCTATCTCTATACATATGAAGTGGAATACACTACAGGGTGACTCGGCTCAACGTACCCTCCCTCTTTTATTATTATTATTTATTTTTTTATTTTTTTAAATATAAAAAACCATTAAGTGGGAAATCGTATCAGTGCATCGATAAAATTCCATGGACAAATGTCCCATCACTCGAATTTTTTAGTGAGCGAAAAAGGGCGCTATTACACACAAAAAGTGCGCAAATTGTGAAATATTGAGTTTTGGAGGTATTTAATTGCCACATGTGATACAAGATTTTGGGGTATTATTTCACGTCAAATCAAATTCATTTATTGATATTCACAACACCAACATGGATAATCGTCGGAAAAAAACGACCAGAATCGCAAATTTCTCCACTCATTTGCTCACAGCGTATGAAAACTTCGTTTTTTGAAGTTGCGTTGCGAATATCAATAAATGAACGCTAGTTACTTCGTGGTTCGGCGTGAAAAAGTACCACTCGTGGCAATTGAAAATCTTCCAAACTTGATCTCCAGACCACCGAATTAAAACAACACTCATCATTCATCCAATTTTACATAGGTACGTACAGGGTGTTCCACAAATCCCCCCCCCCCCCCCCCCCCTCCTAAAATCCTTATTTGCGGGAATACTTATTTGAAAATAATTTTTTTATTTTTATTCTTCATGTTTTTTCCAAGAATATCAAATGACTGTGCGCAATCAACATCAACTTTTTTTTTAAATAGGGCGTATGGCGAAGTCACAAGAAAATAAAATGATCACTTCCTTAAAAAAGGAAAATAATGAAATAAAGTGAATAAATAAAATAAAAATGCCATCTGGTGGGGGAAAAGCATAAAAAAGGACTTCAAAGCAGTTGCTCAAAATGGCTGACTCCTTGCTGCTAGCAATGCTCGGTGGCTCGAATCCATTGCTGGTTGAGCGCACGCACAACTGAATCACCTTCCAGTGATTGTGCTGCTGCGACGAAGTTCCTCTACAGTGCGAATGGGCGTGAGATCTGCGTATACCTTGTCTTTCAGATACCCCCAAAGGAAATAGTCAAGTGGCGTGAGGTCTGGTGAACACGGAGGCAAAGGTGCAGGTCCTTGACAACCTATCCACTTACCCGGGAATCGACGGTTCAAGTAGCTCCTGTCGTGGGTGGTTAATGAGCAGTAGTACCATCTAGCCCAGATGTGAATGGAGGAGGGAAGTTGGGCAACTTTGCGCGGGTTGGGCGAGGTTAAAAATAAAATCGAGTGAGGAGCCATGAAAATGTGCGTCGAATCCAAATCTGCTATAAAAAGAAGGGGTTCGCATTTGGAAAAAAAAGTTGGTTTTGATCGCGCACGGTTGTGCAATGCGCAACTTGCTCATATTTGAGGTCCTTGGAAGAGAAAAAATCATGAAGAATCTAAAACAATTTTTTCAAATGCCCCCACAAATAAGGATTTTAGGTGGGGGGGAGGGGGCTTGTGGGGACACCCTGCATAAAATAAATAACCATAATTCTTATAAATTAGGTTCAAATACTTAAACAAATTTCTCTGAATGATGCGTATAGTTCGGTGGTCTGGATGCTCGCATCTCTAAAGTGAATAAAAAATATCCTAAATCAACCCGTTTGTTAAAATATAGTTTAGTTGGACAAACAGATATCACATTGGGGAGTTGGTGGGGAATTCCCCATTTTCTCTTGGGATCGAAAAGGGAGCAGTCCGGCCATACTCAAATTATCGCCGTTCACCTCCTAAACTTTCAATCAAAGTGTATATTATATCTGCTTTATCTGACAGACCTGTATTGTATTATCTCTCTGTTACTGCTGTTTGGAAGTGGGGGGCATTGCTAACGTTTTTACTTGGCAAAAACTTTACTACTGCCCCTCGATTTTTAAAAAACCCACAATTAATTAGTGTTAATCATACTCGGGATGTTTGAAATGATAACAGTAAAAAAGAGGGAGTTTTGAAGAGTTCAAATCCTATTTTCAAAATGAGAAAGCGATGTTTTGAATGGGAGAAATCTCATGTTGAAAATGGGGGGCAGTAGTAAAGAACACCCGACGCTTGTTATCTAACCAAAATCTGATTGCTCCATTGAATTCTACCTACTCAACAAATAATGATGTTGTTTCCATACAATAGTCAAATTTACAAAATACACATAAAGATAGATAAAATTTATACAATGATTAGCGATGAGTATAATTTTAAAGTCACAGGCTCTGTAAAAATATTTCATAAATGCAAAAACTCCGTGGGAACCAGGCAATTAGGTAAGGAGGGAGGGTGGCACACTGGTGGGGAGAGGAGGTAGGAGTAAAGCTCCTAGTGTAGCAGCAGCCCAGAGCGCCCCAGTACACTATCATTGTGGCTCCGGGGGTCACCTGTACATTTCTGAACAAGCAGCCCTTACTAAGTGACTAGGGTCACACCACCTGTGGAGAAGATGCCTTGGCTGGCTGGAGCACTCAGGCCACATGCCAGCAACATATATAACACTCATCCCACAGTCACACAAATAAATTACGTTCACTCCACCACAATCACACCCTAAACCTAATATTACAGACATATGAATTATTAAGGAACAACAAGCAAGTTAGAGCACTTATAATATAAATTCATCTTCTGTGCAATAATTCTAAATACTAACTAACAGGTGAAAACATTAGTATAACTATTTGGTAAATTTAGAACGAAATCACACTCTCTGGAGAATGCGCTGGCGGTTTTCTCGGTTTCAGTCTGCAGACACTCCTCACACCAGGTGGTAAGGTGGTAGTGTCACTTCAAAATTATCCTATTTTCATTTTGTTGGCACTGTGATCTATGTAGATCAGTTAGGATTGATGATATCAAAGAACTTTAAGTACTGAATAATTTTAATTATGTTCCTCAGTATTCTGAGACATATCACAGCAACAACATTGATGCTGTACCTCTGACTCTGAACTACAACCCTACAACTTCTCAGTTCTCGATTCATTACTGTGTAGCAATTGTGGAGGGGGAGGGGGGGGGGGGTAGAGGTCGTAAATGGCTTCCTTTTCATTATCGATTGTCTTGTCTTGATCTCTTCCATTGTTTTTGCTCTAGGTTGTTGGTTGGGTCAAGCACCTAGCCTCGATTCCACGCTTGATCAATCAGCACAAGGACAGCCCTTCAGTTTTGAGAGTGACCGTTTGCTTTGTCAAGACAATAAAGTAAGACGTTCAAAACCATGGACCTATGTTCGCTTAGTCTCCACGGGGAGCGCTGGCTCCATTCAATTACAACTCCTAAGGACATATGGTTGTCAGTTTTGTTGGATGAGAAAGGGTCTCTTCCCAAGCGACAGGTCATGGGTTCAATTCCAAGTAAATTTAGATTTTTTTTTCTTTTTCGGAGGGGTTCATTTATATTTTTGCGTATGTACCGAGGTAAGTTAGGCATGTAGTTTTGGGGGGGGGGGGGTCTTTTTTTTTTTTTTTTTTTTTTTTTTTTTTTTTTGGATTGGCTGGACATTGGGAAAAGATGATTAGGAACACCTGTGGCCTGAATTGCCTCCCTCTTCTATCACTAGACGTCCCTAATCATCTTTTCCCAATGACCTAAAAACCAAAAAATACTTGTCAGGAACACTCATTATAAAAAAGTAATGAGAAAATTTTAATACTCTAGTGACAAGGGTGATTAGCAATCACCGAGGGGATTGAGCGAATCCGACTCTTTGGTTTTTGAACCTCTCGTCACCATGATCTTCTTCAAAGGCTTTCAAGGATCTATCTCCAAACATGTCTGCCTCTTTCCTAATTTTATGGTGTGCAGTGTTTCTCATCAACTCCGTCTTTGGGCAGATGTGGGGCAGTGTTTCGATTGTCTTACTGAAGCTATAGTGTTCCGTTGTTATTACTGAAACTCTCGCTGAAGGCTGGGAAACTGCACCAGGACTACCCTCACTTCAAACTCCCGTTGCCTAGTTCGCCATCGAGTTCATTAATGCCTTTTAAGTATTTGTTCGCTTACTGCTTGACAGTCTTTCCTTTCTGCTGACCCAGCCATTCTTTTGAGGGCACGTCCCATACCTGTGAACCCCAATGCCTTGCTGAACTGATTCGGTCCACTTTTGGAATTTGGATTCGCGCAGCTGTAAGTGAATAGCCCGTCTATTTCGAATTGTTGGATTACCTAACTTATCTCGACACGCCCGTTCTTCTTCCACAGTGTCACGGACTGCAGTTAGATCAGCTTGATTGATATGAGACGCCTGCTGGCAATTGATACATGCTGAATTAGAGCTTCCCACAATTCTCTCTTTAGTCTTCGAGATTTTTTTAAATTCTTATTTTTACTTTAAGGCAATAAAACGGCAATCAATCTCCCTGATTTCGAACGATTATTTTTTGAGCCAACTATATACGTAGAAACCTGCGGCTAAAAACATTTTGAAAATTCCTATAGAAAGGATGAGTTTGTTTGACAGCACTTTTTGGGCACGAAAAGGGAGATAAAAAATAGCAAAACATGGTAAAAATTGTTAAATATATGTATTTTTTCAGCTAAATATTACTCAGAAAAATTTTATAAACTAGATCATAAGAAACTTTTATACGAAATTGTGCTGAGATATGTAGGTACTTGAATTTCATCAAAATGTGTTTTAAAAATTCGATAAAAACTGAAGAAAAGTATTTCAAGATCTATAAGTTTAGGTGAATAATAAAACGGTTCTTCGCCATTATTTAATTTTTTATTTGTCCAGAAAATCCGTTGAAAGAAATTTGATCAATTCAAAGTGCTCCAATTTCATACGAATTTGAGAAATATGTTGTTAAAAAAAACCTCGAAAATTCGCTCATATGGTCATGTTGTATGACTGGAACTTTTTTAGTTTTTGATGTTCAATTTTATTTTAATGTGTTAAACTCGGTTATAACAAAGTTGGAAAAATCTATAGAAGCTGCAAAAAAATTTAAAAATACAAAAATTGGTTTAAATAGTAGAATATTATTTAAAAGAATAGATTTTTATTGTACCTAATTTAATTTGATGTCAACGATTTCATTGCAAACTCTACGTACAATACATTTGATGTTGATCCTTCACAGAAGGCTCTCTGTCCCTCTGCTGCCATCAACTCGAGAAAGATCCACATCACTCCAAATGCTGGAACTACTTCTGCTAGTCAGGTTAGTGACGTGCACAGCCATATAAATGAATTATATTTTAGTCATGTTAATGTTGAACATACTTCACATACTAATTTACGTAAATTACCCTCTATTTTCTTCATTGTTCTTTGGAAAATCTTACAGGGTAGATTCGCTTTCATAGATTTGCATGTACCTACGATCACGTCTTCTAATCTAATTTCTTGTGACAGATCTCGAAGGAATACCCAGTGGTAGACCACACTTACGATGCGGTGGTGGTGGGAGCAGGAGGAGCTGGTCTCCGAGCAGCTTTCGGTCTCGTAGCCGAGGGCTTCAAAACAGCTGTTATTACCAAACTTTTCCCCACAAGATCTCACACAGTCGCCGCTCAGGGTGGAATCAACGCAGCTTTGGGGAACATGGAAGAAGATGATTGGCACTGGCACATGTACGTATTTTTTTATTGTCTAACGAATATCTTGAATATAGTGATCTGCTATTCTGCCCTACTCACCCAAAACGTTCTACCTGTATTTTTCAAGTTTTGAAAAAAAGGTTAAGTGTGATTCTTTGTAACATTCGCCTATTTGATGCTACCAGCATGCAATTGTTAACACAGCTTCGTAATATCACCGCAACTTTCTGATTTTATTCCTCTCTTCAATCAGCAGGTAGCATAGCACTAGGTACTCGAGTGCAAGTAATCGCACATAATATATAGTCACTTCTATCTAGCCTACTGGCACTTAGTAATTAGTCGCATATTCTACTATCCTAGTGCCTTCATACATTATAGCTTAAAACGCCATAGCTTCATATGTCAGATACACTGAATAGTAAACATTAATAGTCCTTGGATTGCGCATGTCTTACTATGAAATTATATAACATTAATTATATAACTAGTGAAAGGCCATGTTTGATACCTTTGGGAGGCCAGCATTGGAATCAAGCCACTCTTCCCATATCATTGGGGGGGTTCTTCTTCTTGTGGGGGGCCTAAGGAGCTCATGTCTACCATCTTTCCTAAAGTGGACAATGACGCTCCTTTTAGTCTTTTGGATGAAGCATTGGAAAAATGGAATGTTTTAAACGTCGAAACCTTGCAATCCATAAGTTCTGTTTCCTGTTTTTGTTTATGTATTACTCATGGTAATTTACCCCACCAGTTGGGACTGTTTTTTCTAAAAACACACTCATTCATTCCCCAGTTTTTGATGATTTTGGCCCTTCAAAAATATATATCCCAACCTAAATTACTCAGTGAGTAATCAACATAATATAATAAGCCATCTAAACAAGAATGAAATAGTTTTCATTAGTTGAAACTGGTCGACATGCAACTTCGGATGTACCTACATACCTATGAACAGATGACGGTGTAAATACACAATGAAGGTCAGTAAAATAGACATTCTGAGATCTATATTTGCTAATTATATCATTTTTAAAAAGCAATTACTACATCTTATCTTGATAATTGAAGATAAAACAAGAAAAATCGACGCTGAGGAGACAAAACGTTATAAGTGATGGCTTGGTATTTGATTTGAAAACGGTCACAAAAATTTTAAAAACAGAATGAAACTTCTAACGACGCAATCTAGTGGTAGTTAGGACTAAACTTTAAGATAGAACAACTGCATTGTGACCTTTTCAGTCAGGCGGGAAGAAGAAAACGCAGTTTGAATTCAAAAATCTATATCACTCCACATATGTGGGATCCGCCTGGGGAACACATTGGGAGTCACACCACGTATGTGCGATCCACACTGGACGTGTTAATGAATCCAAGTATTTGCATGGCTCTCTATGTGATGTTGTCAGTGTAAGGTCCAAAGTGAAACCGCTGATCCAATCTGACTCCCAGATCCAGAACGCTGAACTCTCTCCTCAGCTCTCAGCATTTGATATGGGAAATATGGTAGAATGAACTAGGTGAGTGGACAAGTGACGTAGCACAGCATTGAGCCTCGAACAATTAAAATAACACCACACCATCAAGGAATTGAGATATTTGTAGAGAGCCAGACAATCAGTTTTAGACTCAACAATACAATATATTTTGAGACCTTCAGCAAACACAAGGCTATTAGAATTTGGAATATGATCAGCAATTCCATTGATGAGAAACAGAAAGAGCAAAGGCCCCAGATAGGACCCTTGGGGCACACCCGAAGTTGCGAGAAATGGTGAGGAGCAGTGATCCTTCAACCTGGCGCCTTGCCACGTCACTTAGTCACAAAGACCCAGCTCAGGTACGAACTGAATACGACATCCACCTGAAGACCATTTTCAATGGCATCCAGGAAATAATTTTGGTAGGTCATCAAGTTTGTCGTTGTAAATCAGTGTCAAACAAGGCCATACTGCATCAGTGTAATGTAGCTCAAGGAAAGAGGAGACGACCTACGACTATCTTTTAAATAACCAATGCACACTGAAACAGATAGTGTGTTCCAGGCCTAGCCTCTGCAACCTCAAAAGCCATGCCAAACGCTTTGGTTCCGTTAGAGTGAATACGTAGGACACATGATCTACTAGAAGCCGCCGAAATGCCAGAGATTACAGAACGCAACAGCCTTAGCCATGTTACCAGCCAGTTGTTCGTTTCAAGTAAATACGCAAACGTTAAGATTATAATTATATAAGTATGAAGTCAAAATATAGATTTACCACCAGGATTTTTGATGACAATTAGCAACAGAACATTTCATAACATAACAGTTCAAAAGTTTTACATCAAGATTCAATACAAACAAAATATCATTCATCTGGGCTATTCTCTCTAGTTCTACAAAAATATTGAGTATAATGAAATTTGATTACAAACTTAATCCAACTTAGGAAAAGTTATATCTGAATTATTTTTAGGCCAACGAATAGCTGATTTCTTTATCATTTAAGAACGAGTATGTAGTGATAACCTAGCTTTTTTTAACTGTATTTAGGTATGATACTGTCAAGGGTTCCGATTGGCTCGGGGATCAAGATGCCATTCATTACATGACTCGAGAAGCACCCAAAGCTGTAATCGAACTCGAAAATTATGGTAAGACGTCATTTCAGTTCTACATCAATTCAGATTCATTTCAAATCCTAAATGCTTCATCAATAGGGTTATAATAATATTAATTTCATTGCGGATTATTTACTGCAGTATTTTAAGTCTTTGTGTATTTTATTTTGTAGGTATGCCGTTTTCTCGAACCACAGATGGTAAGATTTACCAAAGAGCTTTCGGTGGTCAAAGTTTGAAGTACGGAAAAGGTGGCCAGGCTCACAGATGCTGTGCTGTTGCAGACAGAACTGGTCATTCTCTCCTTCACACACTCTATGGACAGTCCCTGAGGTGGGTAACTTTTAAGAATATCGACAGGACTCCCGTCCTGTTACTCTCTATCAATATTTTTGAACTAGTGTTAAGTTGCAGGTGTCATGGTTTGTCTGACAAATGGTATGATTATGGTCTATTGAGTTGTGGATAGTAGATTGAAATAATTTTAAATTATGACTTCCTGCTGTAAGGTATTCTTTAGAAGTAACCCATTTTGGCGCGGGAAAACGCAGAAATAAGTAGGTTGTACTCGATAAAAAATCGCTAAACGTTTTTGGTAATTAGGTTATTTTAATTTATTCCTTTGTAGTGTTCCTACCCATTTATGAAAAAAAGAGGATCTAGCCCTTGTAAAGGAGTTCTTCACAGTAAAGATCGGTTTCCAAAATTACTGAATATACTCGTAATTGTTTTATTTTGACCAATAGATGAACATCCAAATAAGTTTTAATTCAAAACTTCCTGGTGCAATAAAAATTACACAGGAAGATTTAACCTTCATTACAGCCCTTTTTAGACCAATTTTTTTTTTTTTTTTTTTTTTTTTTTTTTTTTTTTTTTTTTTTTTTTTTTTTTTTTGAGCTTGTATTTCATCACTTTCAAGTCATTTTTCAATTTAAAAAAATTGTTATAAATATTCTCAAACTCTCTCAAAATATTTTTTTACACTGACGAAATGAAAACTGGAACAAAATTACGAAATTTGATTACCTACTAATTTCTTGACAAAACTGACTAGGAGAAAGAGAATAGTGTCATGTAGGTAGATAATTTCCAAAGGCTCATGGAAATTGATGAAAAGATAATAAAGCCAAAATGAAATTATAGTGAAAACTGGAAAGTAATTGTGCCAATCAAAAAATTAATGACGTAAGATTACAAAATTAATGACAAATTATTTATGCCAAAGCAACGACGTAAAAATGAAATTAACTTGAACTAAAGGGAAATGATGGCAATCACATACAAAACTATAGACATTATTTATTGAGTAAAAATCAATCCATCTTGGAATTGAAAAAATTTACAATTGGTAAATAGATTGGAATTTGAAAAACGATAATACGAATAAATAGATAGAATAAAATAAAATTAAAAATAAGGAACAAAAGAATGTGAGAGAGACACTAATAAATTATTAATGAGAAAAAAGGAGTAATCTAACAATATTACTAGGTGCCTTGCTGTATGCCATACATAGCCTTCATCTAACACACTGACTTACAAATAGACATAAAGAAGCGAAAAAACATGGATGGATAATAGGAATTTTGATTTGGAAGGAAAACAAATTTTTTAATTTGAAATAAGTGAACGTAATGTTCAGCTACTTTGGAAAAGTCACAAGCAAAATAATCATACAAATGTATTTATTCACATTGATGTGGTCAATGACAAAAATATATGCAAAAAATTGGAAGAATATACTCAATGTTTCTAAAAATGGGTGATGAAAAGGCGAATTTGAATCCCATAGTACCTAAGTACGTTTTTTTACTCACAATATAACGCTCTGAAATTATATAATGCCTTCACAGCTACAACTGCAATTACTTCATCGAGTATTTCGCTTTGGATCTGTTGATGGAAGGTGATACGTGCATAGGAGTTATCGCCCTGTGCCTCGAGGATGGCACCCTCCACAGGTTTAGAGCCAAGAACACTGTGAGTATATTTACGTATTCTTAACTCAAGTAATGTAACCTAGAGTAGCTCAATAATCATTTCTTTCAAATAAAACCCATTCTAAGTTTGTTTGTAACAATGTTTGGAAGGTTCAGCAATTTATAAATACTGAAACTTCCTTTAGTAGTAAGAACTTCTAATCATTTCATCAGGGAAATTTAAAAGTGATTATTATTTAATTTAGTTAGCACATTGTCATTCTATTGCTTGACATTATTGACATGGATATGTCTTTTGGCTGGGGGTCAAGGAATTTTTCGCGACACTTTTTTTTCCCGACCGACCATCGTTCACACTTTTTTAACACAGAATGTGTTTTAGCCATGGACTAACTAGCCGAAAATGGAACGCGGGATGGTAACGAAATGTGTGACGGATGATTTTCACGTACAACCGAGTCGTTGCTAGGGATATGGTACTTCGTCGTTTTTCATCCCACAAAATTCGTTGACCATTCGTTCGAAAGCTCTCGATTTATCCAACAATATTATGTTAACTACTGCGAAGTGCGTGTCCAACAAACTGAGTTATGAGCATGGTTATATAAATAATTGTTTACACACAGGTGATCATTCTCAATAATTGATATTGTGAACATGATTGCAACCGCTTGTTAATTTCTGATGATTTCATTGAGCTTGTGTTTCGATGATTTGATTCATAGCAGGTGATCTGAGTATTACGAAAACGGTTTGATTTGTGAAGCGGAGGTTAAATCATTTGAATAGGTAATTTCTAAACTTTACACTCTAGGAAGCTGTAATTTCGTTTGTAGCCTCTTTAGGACATTTACTTGACGATGCTCAGGGTCCGGATCAGATGTGTGGCTCTTAAAGCTAATTTCTATGCTTTACACTCTAGGAAGCTGTAATTTCGTATGTAGCCTCTTTAGGACATTTACTTGACGATGCTCAGGGTCCGGATCAGATGTGTGGCTCTTAAAGCTAATTTCTATGCTTTACACTCTAGGAAGCTGTAATTTCGTATGTAGCCTCTTTAGGACATTTACTTGACGAAGTCCAGGGTCCGGATCAGATGAGTGGCTTTTAAAGCTAATTTCTATACTTTACACTCTAGGAAGCTGTAATTTCGTATGTAGCCTCTTTAGGACATTTACTTGATAAATCGCTCTTGATTTATCACGAATTTATTTCGTATTTTTTTTCTCGTAGTTTCATACTATAACTATATAAATTGATGTTATAAATGAATAGTAAACAATGACGCTTGTTTGGTTGTCACTTGGTTGCGCGACAACGCAAACACATTCTGTGTTTCAATAATTTCGTCCGAAGTATGTAAATAGAGGTAACCGGGGGTCCAGGGGGCTTGCTTTTCCCGACCGACACTTTTTTTCCCGACCGGCACATTTTGTATTGATTTTCACGTACAACCAAGGCGTTACTAGGGAAGAGTAACTCCCATAGTTTTCATAGTAGGAAAATCGTTCGCCACTTTTTGGAATGCTCTAATTTTATCATAACATCTCATGATTCCTAAGCCATTGTTGGGTCAAGGAAAGCTGATTTATTACGCTAAGTTATAAACTAATATCAATGAACTAATGAACTAATAATCCGAAAAGAAGGCACTATATGGTAGGTACTATTGAGTAGTAGGTACTTGTAAGCAGTAGGTACTAGACATAAATGAAAAAGCGTCACGCGGGGGAGCGTCACGCGGGGGAGCGTCACGCGGAGAGCGTCACGCGGAGAGCGTCACGCGGAGAGCGTCACGCGGGGGAGCGTCACGCGGAGAGCGTCACGCGGAGAGCGTTACGCGGAGATTCCCTAATGATCCCACGATTCTGAGATTTGGTATGTAGCCCCTTGAGGGACTTCTGAACACAACTGACCGATCCCAGATCAGCTGAGTGGTTCTAGAATCCAGTTTTTTCTTTAATGATCCCCCGATTCTGAGATTTGGTATGTGGGCCCTTGAGGGACTTCTGAACACAACTGACCGATCCCAGATCAGCTGAGTGGATCTAGAATCCAGTTTTTTCCATATTGTTTTGTAACCATAATGGAATAATCTTGAGAAATGAAGGCACTACATGGTTGATATACAATTGAGTAGTAGGTACCAACTTGTAAGCAGTAGGTACTAGACATATCCATGATCTTTTGTTTTTCCCTGCAAGGGAGAAATTAAACTACTTCTACTTCGGATTTATACAGTTAGGTTACATCTCGTTTCTTCAACAAATCGTGAGGATTTACGATAAAATGTGGCTTTTTTGTTTATGCAGGTTTTGGCTACTGGTGGCTATGGAAGGGCTTACTTTTCATGCACATCAGCTCACACTTGCACTGGTGACGGTCAAGCGATGGTTTCACGAGCTGGGCTACCTAACGAGGATCTTGAGTTTATTCAATTCCACCCCACTGGTTTGTAATATCTTTAATATTATTGTTGGTTTTATTATGTTTCAAATTCAGTGTATATATTTTTTTACGTGCAGTATTTTTTCTTACACTTCAGGAATAAGCAGTCATATGCTGCTTACATATCTCAAGGTGTGGCAGCACTTTGCCGTACTTGACTTGACCTGATTGGAGACTTGAGTGGGGTGCGACATTGTTGACTTGATCCGAGCCACAGCAATAACTATGCGAATCAGTCGTTTGTTCCTAGACTGCCGGAGTATGTTGTTCCGAATCTCATTGATTTGGAATCAGAATACGAGTCTAAAATGGAAACAGTGAAAATGAGTGAAATGGAAACAATATCTAGTTTATCGTGTTAAAAAAACAGTCTTGGATGTCACCAAGTGTTGCCGATAGATCACACTACTGTTGATTTAAGTTAAACCCTTTTCCCTAATAATTATATCACAATGATATCACAATCCAGAACTCAACCTTCAGTAGCATATGAATCTCACTTTAGTCACATTACAAAGCAAAATATAACAATAAATAAACATTGCGAACAACCAGGTTCAACCTTCAACCACACCGAATAGCCGGTTACTCATATATGCAGGCGAGGTTGAAAATTAGGATAGCGGTCAGATCTTGAGCCGACCAGGCTGGATTCAGCACTGAGTTCTGTTGATGGCTCAAGTCGTTGGGTCAGGTCCAGGTGCAGTGTCGCCACATTCCTAGGTGTATGCAAGATGAAATCAGTCCAGCATGAAAGTCAATTATGGTCGTAGTTTCTCTGCTTTCATAATCAACTGCACAGGTGATTACACTGTGCACCTTACCTAATGTTCTCACACGTATCATGAAATCCCTATTGAGCCTGACCAACAATTTCAAATTTCCTGATCAGCAGTTTCACTTTCCAAGTTAAAATACCCTAGGACAATGACCTCACACGACTGGCTGACGTCAAGCTTGTTCGAACAGGAATTTCTTGAGCCATTGAAAGTTGTTAGCCCTGCTCAGATTCAAACCACGCTAACCCATGCAATATAACGTATTGGAGAGGATTCACAAATGGTGGGGTTTTGATGGCTGATTCTACCATTTTTAGCTGTTACATTAGCATGAGCTTATTCATATCCTTTGTGTTTATTTCAAGGTATTTATGGCGCTGGCTGTCTCATGACTGAGGGCTGTCGTGGTGAAGGTGGCTATCTTGTCAACTCTGAAGGCGAGAGGTTCATGGAGCGATACGCACCTGTCGCCAAGGACTTGGCTTCCCGAGACGTTGTCTCAAGGTCCATGACCATCGAAATCCGCGAAGGAAGGTGTGTTCACAATTAATTTAATCGTATTTGTTCTGATATTTTTACATGGTTTATTGTGGAATTTACAATCAAATTTATTCAGACTTAGTAAACAAGGCAAACGATTATGTGAGAAGGGGTTTACACTTGAAGATAAACGTCACTGTATGTTTAGTTATTTTTTTCGTACAAAGTGCACTAAGTTATCAGTATGTGTCACTCTATAACGTTTTGTACTTCAGTGCTGGTTTATTTACACTCTACAAGCCATGAAACATGTGTATCTTCAGTGCTGGTTTATTTATACTCTACAAGCCATGAAACATTCATGATAATTGTACTATTCATCATTCAGTATTAACATATATTATTGTATAAATTGTCAGAGGAGTTGGGCCTGAGAAAGACCACGTGTACCTGCAACTCCACCACCTTCCTCCAGAGCAGCTGGCCATGAGGTTGCCCGGTATTTCTGAGACTGCGATGATCTTTGCTGGAGTAGATGTAACCAGGGAGCCAATCCCTGTTATTCCAACTGTGCACTACAACATGGGCGGAGTGCCCACCAACTACAAAGGACAGGTTAATAATTTAATATTGCACAATTCGGTTTTTAAATAAGATCATAATCTAGGTTTATGATGAGCCATGATTTTAAAGATGGTATTTTCCTGTTTGTCTCTAGTATTCATATTATTCTCAAAGATAGTAGAAAAACTGTGCAAATTTGAAGTTTCAACTTTCAATCTAACAGTTGGTGCATGGTTTTATACTCGTAGATAACGTCCAGTTTCGTTAAGTTCGAGAAGTGAACATTCTTAAAATAAAGTAATAAAGCTTTGAAAAAGGAGTGTTTAGGCTGTCCATTCGCTGTAACCCTGTCCTTGAAGCAAGGTTTACATCATCCCTTAGTTTTGCACTGTTCCCTTGTGTCTGTTTTCCAGAACCAGAAGGAAATTTAGTTAGCTTAGGTTTAAACCATATGTTGCGTCATCCTCAGGTTAGCAGTCATAAGCCAACACCTTAATCGTATTGGGCCTTTGTAATCGCCCGTTTATGTTCTGTTTGCGTGCGGTGAGTCCGCCAGGCACACATGCAGAAGATTTCTCTCTGCATAATGGAAAGGGAACAAAACTAGACCCAATCGAATTGTTGTGTTCCTTTGGCTAAGAAAGCGAGTAAAGCAACCTGCAATGATTTTTATGGTGTTTCCATCCGTCTTGTCTTGCAATCTTGACAATAAAATTATTTTGGAACATATGAATTGCTATTTTAAATGTATCACTTCTACAGACATTTTTTTGAAACTGATGAAAATGAGATTTCTGGTTAGATAGAATTTTGTAGTTACAAACTCAAAATTGGAATTAGTTTTCATAGAAACCCCCTTATTACAACTATCAGTTCAAAATCCCAAGTAGTTTCGTTAAACAATTAGTGGAAAATATTTCACGTGACTTCATAATTGCTGGGAGCTTCATCTATTACTTAAGCATTGCTACTTCTAAAACCTCGTTTTCGACCACATCTGAGTGATTGATCCTTCATATTGGAAAGGTTTCTCCGAAATATTTTAGTTTAAAATACCTATCTCTAAATTATTTGGAATATTGGGAACATGTTTGAGAAGTGTTAAAGTTTATCATACCTACATCATTTTATTTCCAGGTGTTGTTGAGACGAAACAATCAAGATGTCAGAGTAAATGGACTGTATGCTGCTGGTGAGGTTGGTTGTTCCTCGGTTCACGGTGCTAACCGACTTGGTGCCAACTCGCTTCTTGATCTCGTCGTTTTCGGCAGAGCTTGCGCACTCACGATAGCTGAGGAAAACAAACCTGGAGAAAGCATCCCTGAACTTACTCAGGTTCGATGCATATTCAGATAATTTAAATTAACGTACTACTGTGATGTATGGTCTTGTAGTTTTTCTAGTTTATAACTTCGTTTTCTTTCAACTTTACTGGCAACTGCTTGTTTCAAATGTTTTTTCCTACGCTTTGAGATCTTAGAATTCATAGGGTTTCAGTTAATAAATTTCCAGCAGCCCAATATTTTATGAAAATTCTTGATCAGTTGGTGCTGTCAGGATCTAATCCCTGTGTTATATCCACAAATCGAGGACAGTCATGGCTGCCTTTGAGCTGCAAAGAGAGGAGTGAGGGTCGCCTATTAGATGGATCCAATGAAGGTTTGCATTCAGGTAGTCATGATCTGTAGTTGCTCTAGATGCGGCTATAAACACCTAGTGGGGAAGATCAGCTGGGATAAGGTTTGGTGTATTTAGATGGTCCCACTGTTTACCTTCTGCGACCCTCTGTTGTGTATGCAGCAGTTTATCATTTAGATGAGCCTCTTGGTGGCAACAAATTCGACAAAATCTGCGGTGAGGTCACAATCAAATCATGGTGAATTTGTGTACCTTCCTCATGTCGTGGGACCACCCAGTAACTACCCTCTAATTTTAAGGAAATTTGTGTTTGCTCTTGCACACAGCCTCCAAGTTGTGGCAACACTGTGACTGCACTTGACATGACTAACGTGCCAGTCTGAAACCACTGTTGATTTCAACGAAGTGGCCACTGTAACCAAAACTAACGAACTTGACTTGAGCCACCCACCTAATTCTGCTCCAAACCCATTCTCATTGGGTCAGGGCCTCACTTTGGTTTCCCCTCTACCCAAATTTTCAACCGCCCGCGCTTCTCGTACCCTTGAGCTACGTAACGTCGCTCCTCTCTTCCGACTTTTCAGCATAGTCTGTAAGTAGTTTGGTTTGTTGTTCCTAACATTTATTATATTTTTGAAGTGAAGCTCATTGAGCTCGTTCGATAGGAGCTTGTCGTATATGATAGGTAGGTACATCTCAGAAATGCTATAGCAATATAAATTTAAATGCTGTTTTGAGCCAGCGTAGCTGCAAAATGCGATTCGCAGTCCTCTATGATGAGTTAATTTAAATAAATAGCTGATGTTCTCAGATGAAAAATATTTACTCGTGGAAAACTCGAATACAACATTTTAAGACAATAGTAAAAAAAAATTGAACTGGCAAACATGGATACGTGACAAAAACATCTTGAATTAGTTATATGGTATCATTTTTGTTCTATGCAATTGCGGGTGCGCTAAAATAGTTCAAATTCAAATAATATCGATCATATGATCTCCACACCCTAAGTAGATGCTTTATATTTTTATTTGTCAATTTGTAGTATTTCCGAATGAAAGTATCATTGCAGTTTACACGGATTTTGGTTTATTATTTTCCATTATGTTTTGGTCGTTTTTGAAGAAATCGTATAGGTATTGCGAGTCTATTGAGGAGAATAGTTACCTACCTTCCGAAAAATGGGGATGATAGGGGTAAACAGGGGCATAAGATGATTAGCAATGGTTCTTGTAAAAAACTTTCTGCCACCAAACTACGTCATCAACAACAATTTGATCAATTCATATTATATATATATATATATATATATATATATATATATATATATATATATATATATATATATATATATATATATATATAAATGGACCAAATCATGTGTAGAGCACCAAAGATGTGTAGAGTGTGAAAGCTTCCGTCAAGTCGAGTTCGGTGGCAGTGTCAACCCCTCTCAGGTGTCTTGACAGGTGGCTCAAAGCAGGTAAAATCAAGTGCGGTTACCACACCTTTATGGCCCGAAGTTGGTGGTAAGGATGGTTTTATTTTGCATTTTGCCTGGGATAAGGATGGTTTTGCCACAGATGAATTCGGTACCAACATTGTTCTAAAAGGTGGGAAACGCAAAAATCAATTTTGTATCACAACAGGCCCCCTCATCACATTAGGACAAAAAGCAAGAATGTATTTTTAAAACGCTAAAAATTGTTTTACTTATGTATCTTTGATAGTTTAAGGTTACGTGATAAAGGAGTGTAAATACCACGCCTTAGAACAATTGGAATTTCTCGCTGCACAAACTGCGCTCTACTTTATTCTGGTTTATTGAAGATTGATGTTTTTTTTTTCCAGAGCCATGGTGAAGAATCAGTTGCCAACTTGGATAACCTGAGGCGTGCTGATGGTGATCTTTCCACTGCTCAAATTCGGCTGACTATGCAAAAAACAATGCAGAAAGACGCTGCCGTCTTCAGAACTGGTGAAACGTTGAAACAGGGAGTAGAGAACATGAAGGAAGTCTACAAATCAATGGAACGTATCAAGGTGAGTTCTAATTTCTACTAAGGTATCTTACAATTTGTTCATTGCAATTTCAGCATTTCTATTCAATGACTCGCTTAGTAAATGGTGCCTTTTTTTCTTTTTTTTTTCGTGATCTGGGCTAAAATACCAAAATTATCTGGCCATAATACCAACACTAGATGAATTAAAAAGTCCTCCACCATTTTATCAGTGTTTTTAGGTCATTAGTCAGTATGCACACTTCTGTGGGTTTGTTGATTTCAAAAATTGATCATTTTACTTTCTGTTGTTTTTTCGTAATTTGTGTTGAAATTGCAAAAATCATCTGGCCTAAAAAATCAGCACTAGGTGAACTATTGATTTCTCCATCATCATCCTAATATTTTCATTATGGAAATTTAAGTGCTAATTTCAAAGATTCGTGTAAGAATTGAGCACTGAATTGTCTGTCAGTGTTTGAAACCATCTGTTGTAAGTTGCATTCTTAATACAGAATTGAAATTCTAAATGAGGTATATGAGCGGAATTAATAAACAAAGCTTGAGTCTGTGTGCGCTCACACTCACCTAAATGGAAGGTCACTCTCCACTCACCAGTCCGAGTTCATAGTGGTTCACTCAGCAGTTAGGAGCACTCGAGTTTTACAGTGCACTCAGGGGACACTCAACGCAAGAAATGAGAAAACAATGATTCGTCAGTTAGTTTTGAAGGAGAGATGTAGTTGAAAATAAGAAGGGTGATAGGTGTATTAAGACTGTTGGACAAAAAGAAGACGTGAGGTTATGGGAGAGCTTCAAGCAATCACATTTTCTTGGAATTCTCATTGATTGTACTATCCTGATGAATGGAAGAGGTACCTACCACCAGCTCATTCCACAAACCAAGATGAATCGGAAAATCATGCACTACAAACTTGTAATGTAGAGATAGCATAAAATCAATGAGCAACCAGCACTTTCATCTGTAGTGGTTATAAACCCTCTTAATTTATTTTAGGTTCCTTCAGGTTCTTAGTTGTCCATGACAGTCTCTTTCCCGAAAAGGAATAGTCTGCAAAATATTTCGTTGTTGATAGCATAACATTCGAATGGGAACTGTTGGTCACATCAAACATGTGCATAACTACTGTTTTGGTTCGTACCTACTCTCATGTAATGCTGTTTTTGAATGAACTCTGAAGAAAATAAATGACGTATGCTCTACTGTATTATCAGTACCCATCCCGACGTGAAAATAATAATAAAAGTTATCGGTTGACGTTGATAAGTGACCTCCCGCCATCACTCTGGATATTTCACCATTGAGGGGAGGGTGACACTCACCTCAACGCCATTTTTTGTTTATGAATCCAGTTGTGTGTGCATTAGGGTTACGCACTCAGTGTGCCCTCGGGGTCGCCTTCAAATCACGTCTATGAATCCCACTGAGTGCATGAATTCCCTTATCATTACACTTAGGGGCCCACTCAGACTGAATTCCCGTCTATGAATTCCGCCCTAGGTCTCATGAACAAAGAAAACAGATATTATCAATCTGCCCCTTCGTAGGAATCACCCTGAATATGACACTAATTCGTCATTCTATGATGAATTGATACTTACAGAATAAAACAAATGACTCAACAATGTTTGCAGGTTAATGTCAAGTCAGATTTAATGAATCCCAAACACTCGTACATGTAAAATTTTACAGGTCAGTGATCGAAGTTTGGTGTGGAATTCGGACCTTGTAGAAACTCTGGAGCTCCAGAATCTCATGATTTGCGCCAACCAGACGATTGTCGCTGCTGAAAATAGAAAGGAATCTCGAGGGGCTCATGCAAGGGAGGACTTCAAGGTGAGTCAATATTGCCTTAACTGTAAGCTTAAAAAAGAATAAAATACTCTAATGGGGAATATTTTCATGGTTATTTTTTATCTGCTCAATAGAAAGATCTGAGTGAGGGCTTTCTGAAAGGGAACCATTAAAAGGAACCATAAAACAGCCCTTGAAATTAATTTTTCCAATGACGTCACAGCTCCCACCCACCTGCGGGGAACCGTCTCCATCATGACCTACTACGTCATGGGTGATCTTCCTACCAATTTATTGGCCTAATTAAACAGTCATTTGAGCTGCAAATTGCTCCTAAGAGGTTTTCAAGTGCACTGAACCCAAATCTGAGGTCAAAATTGTGAAATTTCAATATGTGAAAGTTCCCCATTGCTCATTACGATTTTTATTTCAATTTGGCCCTAGCCATGAGTTCTAGAGGCCCTCTCCGTCATTTCCAAGTTACTACACAACCAGGAGTGCTCGGCTAGTTGGTTTTGTTTGACGATGATCGACTAAAACCCAAAACTTGAGCCTTTGTATTGTAGTCTGTGTTATATAGACCTGTGATTGGACTACATAACCACTAGATCAATCAATGCCCGTGATCGGTTCATTCCAGAATACTTCCCCAAACCTTCCTCTTTTAAGTTTATGGCCTTATCATTATTTCAGACGAGGCTCGACGAGTACGACTACTCCAAGCCTATTGAAGGTCAACAGAAGAAACCATATGAACAACACTGGCGCAAACATACCCTCACCTGGATCAACCCTAAGACTGGGGAGGTAACTACCTAATCGTTATTTTTTCCTATAATTCATTTAAGAGGCCAACAAAAATTATTTGGTGGGTACTTTTGCAAACTGCAGCGTTAAAATTGCAAATTAGATTAATGGCTTCCCAAGTACAGTCTTTTCAATCATTTAGAAGATGAATGGCCACAAAAAGTTTATTTAATTGGCAAAAGTTCAGCACGTCCGTGTAATTGGAACATTCTTTATTCATATATTTTAAATATAGGTATCAATAAATTATCAGGGTAGCTACGTAATCTAATCTGAAAATTCGGTCTGTAAAATTACTGATTAAGGAGTGGGATATAATTTTGTTATAATTTATCGATTTATGCCGCTCCTAAGCCAGAAGGGTCGTTGGCGCATTGAAAAAGGTGTCTAAAGGGTCCTCACATTCCAAAGTGTAAAATAACAGTTGGAAAATAAAAATAAAAATTTTGAGATTTTGGGTCAATTTCAGTGACATTATATGGTTATTAATCCATATCACTCCTTATTGTTTTATATTCGCTCTTCTTTTTCAGGTGAAAATAGATTACAGACCTGTGATTGATGAAACACTAGATGCCAATGAGTGCAAGACCGTTCCTCCTGCGATCCGTTCGTATTAAGATGTTTCCTTACGAGGTAACCATATTTTCTCCTTACCTCAGGCGTACTTCGCAGTATTTGTGATCAAAAACTCGCACCTATGTAAAACCGTCACTTTTAAGTTTTGCAGACAACATGGGAATTGTCGGAATACTCGTATTTTAAGATCACTATGTGCTTAACTATTTATTTTAAACTACCCATTGTAAATAGATTAGTTCCAGAAGAATGAACATGCAAGCTACGTTTTGTTTTTGTGTATTGTGTTCTTCTTTCTGAATTTTCCTTCTGATAATAGGTAATAAATTATACTCGTTGTTTACATAAGAACATTCCTACTGCCAATAACTTAAGAAATGTGCTTACCTCCTTGAGGAAGTTTCCGTGTTATGCCTGTTATGTGGACACGCTGCTCAAGTAACCCTCGTCTCTGGTACCAACAGAAGATATTCATATACTTCTCTAAATACAAATTCACAATAGTAGCTTCCCTGTAAATTGATTAACCCAATTCGTAAAATAAAAAGAAAGTATTTTGAGAAGCACTTGTTAGGGTGTTTTTTTCTTTCTTAGCTGTTAGTTCGACTTATTGTTATTCATGCATCTCTAGTCGTCACCAGTGATGCATAAAACTACTTAGCACTTTTATTTAAAATGCGCAAGATTAAAAAAAACAAATGAAAACTTGAATAGTATCAATTTTGATTGGACATATTTCAGTGTTGAAAATATAGGCTTGCCAAAAAATTGTTCAAATTTGAACTTTTAACATTTAAATTCAACCCTGTCGTCCAAACTAATGTTGCTCATGTTACACAAATATTTCTATTAAATTTATCCTTACCTCGAAATACCTCCACATACGATACCTCGACATAATCCCAACTAATGCTTTTCCCTTATTCAGGGACGTAGTAACAAGTAGGCTTGGTAATCGCTGCTTAACCATCGATTCTGATAGTATAACAACCCTTAAGGCCGTATCACACTTGCATTTTTTCTGCGTTTTAAACGCTGAAACGTGAAGAAGGCAAACTGCGTTTTTTCTAGTTCAGTAGCGAATGTTGAAGAGGAATAACTGCAAAGACAGCGCATTCTGGCGAAATGCGTTTTTATTAAATCTGTCAGGTTAGGGCTCCTAGGGGTTTTTCATTGAATTGTAACCTCCCCAAGGGTTATGTTTAGCATTTTTCTTGCGTCAAGGTAAAAATTAGAACGTGTTCTAATTTTCCCAAGTGAGTTTAAAAACGCTCCGCCAGGATGCGCAATGTCGAAAAAGCTGACCTTGGAAAAACGCACTTCTTCTTCTTCACGTTTTTGCGTTAAAAACGCAGAAAAAATGCGAAAAAAATGCTAGTGTGATACGGCCTTTACTGAGCATCTACAACAAGGAGATTTCCTGATGAATATTAAAAAACAAAGTCCGAAGTTGGCACCCTCAAGAGGTCTGTTGAAAGCATGCCTGATTTTCTCTACCAAATTGAATCAGAAATGGAGACTGTTGGTGCGGGTATTCTGTCCCAGTTAGTGAGTGTATAAAAGGAACACTGGTAATTGTGGCCAAAAAATTTATCACCGTAACAACTTCGTTTACCAATTTGACAACTCTGTGGTAGGTAGGTATAGTTACTTTATGCTAACTGTCCGACAAAGTCGTACAGTGTTGCAAGCCCAGCCCTCCAACCGCAAATGGAGGACGCTGAAATTGCACAGGAATCAGAAAAATAGGTGTTAACTAAAAGAGCTTGTGCTGACTCACGTGTCTGGTGCCACCAGAGACGAAGGGAGGTCCCCGTCAATTCAGCAAGTTGAATCGATGGAAAATATACGTACTACAGCCCGAAACAAATATTGAACCAAATACCACTTGCAGAGCAAACTGTAAGCTTAATATAATGAATTTATTATAAGCAAAAAGTGTGTATAATGAAAGCCAAGGTGCAGCCATGAATGCATACGGGATCGAAGTGCCCAGCAGATCAGAAGGCTATGGGGAGAGGGGACATGGGCCTTTTCAGGGAAAGAAATAAGTCATTGGTCCTCCCAACTGGATAGGGCTCGCTCCCACAGTGGAATCGAATGAGAAGGCTAGAAGAGGGGAAGGAGGAGACAGGAACAGAAAAGGCGGCGATTCACTGAAGATTAGCGCCAACTTGCCTCCAAAGGAGACTGGAGTGCTGGTTTTGGCTCCTAACAGACTATAGCCCATATTCTCGTGACGTCATGCCTGAAGAGGTTTGTTTTTCCACCATGATGGCACTATGTCAGTAAATCGAAACTCAACCAACCCATTTTTCACAAGAAGTTTGCCATCTTAAGTCAACCTTACGTGATTATAGAAATTTTTCAACAATTTTGTTTTGCAAAAGTAATGTAAAGTTTCAATTCAACTAAATAGTCACAACAATCATGTCGCCAGCGTGATTATTTGTTGAAGCTAACGATACCGATGTAATGGACCGAGTAGGTACTAGTGGGCCTCCAAACATGACAAGCTTGAGATTGACCACAGCACGTAAACAATGACCTTACAGATTTGTTATTCTTTTGTTGCCGATAAGGGCAGTCGTGCGGACACAGGTTGTTTTTGTTGGTTTTTTGTTTGTGTGTTTCTTTATTTATTAATAATATAGTTCTCATTTTTGACCAGTATTCATGAGATTGATGGTGAGGTGAACGAATTTTTGAGCTAAAAGGGGTGATGCAGGTATCAACAAGGGGGAAGTCGTGTCAATTGCCATATTCCTTAGGTCCTTTGCCCCCTACCGGCGGACCTTGTTTGTTCGGAACCCCACTATTATAGTTCATCAGTGTTGAAAACTGAAGAAATTCATTCGTTTAGGCTTTGAGAATAAATAACCGCAAATTGAATTACTAACACCCAGATTGGGACACCGTACTAAAAACCTAGAAGAAGACCGCATGAGAAAGACATTCCCTGAATTTAACATTTCACCTGGGTCTAATATCCGCCGTCTCGGCTGAATGGGGCTCTGAACTAACATGGTCCGCCGCTAGAAGCACTAGGGAGTGACATAGGTAGGTAGGTACTGTAGAAACAGTTTTACTGTATCTAAAAAGCTATTACAGTAGACTCTATAGAATTTCGGATATAAAAAATACACAAATAACGGGATCTCAATTCATTGTTTAATGAACATAAGGCGTACATAACGGTGGGAGAGCAATTAACTTATATGGGAGGCGGAAATAAACTGATATTAATTTTCCTTCATTGTCCGCAGGATGTGAAGGGCGCTAGGGAGTAATGCAGTGTTTACAGTATGAAAAGTTCTTGAACAATTTCACTGCACCTTCGGGAGCTCAAATCGTATATTATTACGGGATAATCGGGAAAATAGGAATTATCAAGGTTCCGTCATGAAATATGTAAAAAGCGGGATCAAAACGTTGAGCGACATTAGCGCTCTGTCGGAAGTTTTGGGAAGACAACACACCAACTCCATCTCAAGCCCAGGCGGGAGAATACCAATTTGGTTAGGGCCCCTACACTCTCTGTTAACCTGCCTACGGATCAACAGCCAGCCATTCTTTCTCTTTATTTTCTCCCTGATGATTGTTTATATGTTATATCAACTATAGTTGATACTTTGCACACCTTTTTGCTCCACTGTTTGGTACTAGAATCTGGGGAAAGGACGTTCGGCCCAACACCAGCGCTACCTTGCGCCGTTTCTCCAACTATCGTTACCACAAATTCCAACATTTTCCCGCCTCCGCTTTGAATCCACCGTACTCACGGGCGTAGCCAGCCCGATTTCTTGGGCCCGCTGACCCGGTTTCCCAGCGCTTAACTGGCTACGCCAAAGACTTGAATAATTGAATTTAGAGAACATAATTGCATATCGCATGACCTCGTAATTTAACCTGAATTATCTCCCAGAAAGTTCTGGTGGCCGAATCCCGACCTAAATAAAAGAAGACCGCGGCCGACTAATCAATAGGCACAATGAGTAAACTTACAATATCGGTTCTGATATTGTAAAAATAACATCGATATTGTGAAAATAACAATGATATGGAAAAAATTTCGTCAAAAAAACTACTTATAAACTCGTAAACGAGTTCCACTATCTGCTTTTCAAGCAGATACCATGTTACATGGATATGTCTTTGATTGGGGATTTCATAACGGTTGTCCTCGAGAGTTGTTTTATTTGACAAATCAGTTATATTCGGATGTTTATAAATTTTTTCCTGGATACACCAAGATCTGAAGATGTCCTCAGTAAGAGGACGAAACGTTATCAAATAAAACAATAAATGAAATAATTTCATTTATTTTCCCTGGGCCGCATCCCGACTAATTTCAACAAAACAACGGTTTACTCATAGAAATGTTGAAAATAACTGTGGAGAGAAGCCACTAGCACTACAATGAGTTGTTGTTTACAGTCGACTGTTGTCAAGAGGATGATAATGTTTCCTATGGAGTGGAGTAAATGATGCTATTGCTTTACGTTAAGAATATTGTAACCGGCTTATTAAAATTGTTTATAGTCCAATCAACTTAGTTTAGGAATGTAGCCAGGTACGTAAGGAGGGGGAAATTGGTAGCTTGAGATGTGAACATTTATCACATAAATCAAGCGCTTTCCAACGATTGGCGAACGATTTCTGTGCGATGAAAACTGAGGAAGTTCCATTCCCCTAGCAACGGCTGGGTTGTACGTGAACATCATTGGAAATTGTGACATGTTTTTTGCGTCACGGAAATTTTTGGTTGACCCCCCAGAGCAAAGACATATCCATGTCAATCACAATAACTATGAGGTCATAGACGATAGAAACTCTGCTACGGAATCAAGATAAGAAAATGATAATGGGGGAGATAACGGTGGGAGAAAGTCCCTTTACTTCCCGACAGGCAGCGCTGGTGTTGGGCCGAACGTCCTTTCCCCAGACTCTAATCTGTTTGGTCCCCGCACCATCATCCTCATCAATACAGTCTCAAAAATGAGAATTTATTTATTTATTGTGTGAATTGTACTTATATAAATGCTTCAATTCTTCTCTTAATTCAACAGTTAACAAATCCATTTCAAAACTTACACTTTGTTTATCAGAGCCGTGAAAGGTGGATACGTTACATCTGCTTCCCCTAGAATAACCAGTCTTGATATGGAAATGGCCCTCAGTCAATGACAGGATGGTGCGGTTAATTTTTAAAGCAAGAAATGGTATATCTCATTTCAATCCGCCCTCTCGAACTTAAATTTTTAGCATGTAACATGCTTTAGTCTTGGACTAACTAGCGAAAAACGTTACGCGGATGTGTCACAAAGCACGCTTTAGCCTTGGAGACTAACTAGCGAAAAACTTTAAGCGGATGTGTCACGAAATTTTTTCTTTTGCTCTCGATTTATCACGCATTTCTTTCGTACTTGTTCTTCTATCCATTTCGTAGTTTTATATTAATTTACTAGCCGCTCCGGCTCGCTACGCTCGCCTCCACGTCCAGCCGGGGGGCAAGCCCCCCGGGCCCCCCATTAAATTGCTCGCAAAGTGTGGTATGTAGGGAATGTTGCTCGCTTCGCTCGCAAAGTGTGGCATGTAGGGAATGTTGCTCGCTTCGCTCGCAAAGTGTGGTATGTAGGGAATGTTGCTCGCTTCGCTCGCAATTGAAACATGTAGGGGATGTTGCTTGCTTCGCTCGCAAACGGTAGATCTCTAAGGGTAGGTTTAACTTCTGTAGGGGATGCTGCTCGCTTCGCTCGCTTGAGGAAGTTATACTGCCCACCCAACATGTAGGGAATGATGCTCGCTTCGCTCGCAAACGGTAGATCCCTAAGGGTAGGTTTAACTTCTGTAGGGGATGCTGCTCGCTTCGCTCGCTTGAGGAAGTTATACTGCCCACCCAACTTGGCAGACGTTTTTTTCTGTTGGAAATTCTTACAAACAAATTAAATCTTATAAAACTACGTGGAACCACGAAAAGTTTATTTGGGGATGTTGCTCGCTTCGCTCGCAAGGTATACCTGTGTAGGAAAAAACCGGTATTTATTACGTTGAAATGAGTCATCGACTCCCTTCAAGACTCAACTGCGTAGGCTAAGTGCGTCGAACCATTGTGAAACGGGCGCCCGGGTCGATTAATTTCTCATATTAAACGGTTCCCCTCGCTTCCGCTCCCAATTTGACCGACTGCCCGTCACTTTTTTCGATATCCGATTTCGGATTCAGATTCGGCGGACCCAAAGCTGTATTTCGCCCGCGAAAACCGTTCCGAAAAACGTACCTTTATGGGGTATATTTTAATCGGAAAAAACCAAGTTTTTCGGCGGACTTTTCGAGAAAACGGGTACTCTCGCATTTTTTTGACGCATTTCCCGATACTTTTTTTCGCGATCCGATCGCGCCGTCGTCTTCCTCGTAGGAAAACCTACGAAACCGGTATTTTTCCGGAATTTTCGACGGCCGTTTAGAGGGGTAGGGGAAGCGGGGAAGTCCAAAAAGCGCACATTAATTCTTACTTCGACCCCCCCCCCCCCCCCCCCCCCCTACGGCCCATGGTTCGGGTGGGATTAAACAATTTTAAATTCGCTCGCTCCCACTTTTGGAAAATCCCAAGAAGATCCCCCCACTCGTAGATCCGGCCCACTCAGCCGTTTGGCCGTGCATAGACACGACAAACAAACAGACAAACACACGGAGTTTCATTCTTATAAATAGTATAGATTCCGAACGTTCTTTGAAATTGCGATGAACTTCGCGGTCCGATTTCAGTGTTAGACGGCTCACTCGAATCAGCACGACCCCAAGTTTGTTGCAAAAGTGTCGCCGTTCGTCTCTATACCCGCCTTGATCGAGTTCTAGGTGGTCCTTATCAACGAGAGCTGTTTATTAGGCTGTGGCGGTAACAACAGTTGCCATCAATTCACGGTAAGTAAGAAACGTTGTGTAGTTACTAACATCTAGGAGAACGCGAACACGTACCTTGTAGTTCGGTACCCACTGTGTGAGAGGAAATAAGTAACAGACTGGGATAGCGAATATAATGAGGAATTTTGAAAAATAAAGAGACAGTGAAATATATTTTTCTAGATCGGAGACAGCATATTTGTTCAAATCTTCAGTTTCGACTAATATCCGGGATGGAACGACGGGTTGCTTACTTTCCGCAACGTTCCGCTGAATGAGGACTATCTGAAACAACCTGCACGCATCTAAACTTCCAATTCCTTGGGAATTTTCGTATTTTTAAGGACTCTGGATCATAACCTTTGGATCAGCTAATTTATTGATTAAATAATACGTGTATATAAATTAAATATTCACAAAATTGTGTTTTGCCAGTGCGTGCCGGGTAGTTGAAGTTTTCCCACTACTAATACCTACTTTTTTTTAATATTCGTAATTTTAAACGTGAACCAACAAATTTTGAGGGAGTTTAGAAATTATAGTTAAACAGGATCATCATGGATGACAAAAAACCAAAGGGGGTGATACAAATATGTGTTCCAAGTTCCAACTTGAGCGAAGACGGCGCTCGAGGCATACCTCTCCTTCAAGACTGATCGGTCTTGCGGGTCTTGCCTATATGTGCCCCTGTGTTCGTCGTTAGGTTTATGGCTGTGGCGGTAACAACAGTTGCCATCAATTCACGGTAAGTAAGAAACGTTGTGTAGTTACTAACATCTAGGAGAGTTATTTCTGAACGAAGAAATTGAAACTGAAGAACTTTTTATATATAATTCCGCTAAGTTCTTCAGTTTCAATTTCTTCGTTCAGAAATAACTCTCCTAGATGTTAGTAACTACACAACGTTTCTTACTTACCGTGAATTGATGGCAACTGTTGTTACCGCCACAGCCTAATAAACAACTCTCGTTGATAAGGACCGCCCAGAACACGATCAAGGTGGGTATAGAGACGAACGGCGACACTTTTGCAACAAACTTGGGGCCGTGCTGATTCGAATGAGTCGTCTAACACTGAAATCGGACCGCGAAGTTCTTCACAATTTCAAAGACCGTTCGGAATTATATATAAAGAAGAGATGTGGAAGTTCATAAGTTCTTGCAAACCTTCATAGGCCCTGAAATTCCGTTCAAATGAAGGAATTCGCTGCCCAGGCTACATTCTCAACCGATTTTCGTGATATTTATTTCATTCGATTCCAATTTTAGTCTATTTGTGCCACAAACCTTGGGAATTTTAGATTGCTGTTGTGGTGGAGGGGCTAATAACAGACTCTTCTAAGCGCTGTCTAAGCTACAAATCTTGACCGATTTCCTTGATTTTTATTTTGTTCCATTCAAAATTCGATCAAGTTTGGAAATTCTGTTGGGAGTTTCAATTTTCATCATGGGAGGGGGTGAATGGAGGAGTAATTCTGAAAAATCATGATGTTTCAACTGCTATTGTCCGATTTTCGTGATTCTTTTTTTGTTCAACTATGAGTTAGGTCTAGTTTTGGAATGTATATCAGAAATTCTAAATTTCATTTCGGAAGGGGTGAATTGAGGGGGCAGTAGTAATAAATCATATTGTTTTAACTTTTCTCGTCAGATTTTTTTTTTCAATTATGATTTGATAGAGTTTTGGAAAATATGTCAGGAGTTTCAAATTTCATTAGGAAGGAATGAATTTAGGGGGTAATAGCGATAAATTATGACATTTTTACTATATTCGTCTGATTTTCGTCACATTTTTCATTATTTATTCGGTCCAGATTTAAGTCTGTTATGCGACCTTGGAAGTTTCATATTTACAATTAGTTTACATTAGTTTCAAAGGGGGAGGGGGAGATTCTTAGAAATTGTGATATTTTATTATTATTGTTTTTTTAATTCTCACCAATATTGTATACAATCCATTCATAGGGACGTTCCTGTAATGTATGCATTACTTACATTTTTTCAATACCCACTCAGTTCTCATTTTGTATATTTCACTAGCAGATTACCCGGCATGTTGCAGCTAAAAATAATTATTGCCGACTAAAATATTGTGCTAAAACATTCAACTACTTTTTACCCTAGTACATACTATAATTTACCCTCACTTTGGTTGAGATTGGTAGGGGTACATTTCATCTCCAAGTAGTTGTCATATATCGATGCTCCAAATAGTTGCCATATCACCGCGTATGCCTGTTTTATAGTAGTTTATCGCGTTGCGAAGGGCGGGGAGTTCGACGATAAAGAGTAGGTTTGTGGAACATTCCGATGGCCTATGATCTTCCCAGGAGTGCAAGGAATGAGTTAGAAAAAGTTTCATTCCTATTGGACAAACAGTATGCCTTGCATAAAGGACAAGAAACATTCATTTTTAAATGTATAGATGTTGTGTAAAAGAAGTCCTTACGTTGGTCGTAATTAATTTATTGTAACCTCAAAACCTGAGTAATAGTGAACAAAATCGGTAGCCATTGTGTCTACATTGGTCGGTATTAAATCCTGCTTCTTAAATATTCACAAAATTGTGTTTTGCCAGTGCGTGCCGGGTAGTTGAAGTTTTCCCACTACTAATACCTACTTTTTTTTTAATATTCGTAATTTTAAACGTGAACCAACAAATTTTGAGGGAGTTTAGAAATTATAGTTAAACAGGATCATCATGGATGACAAAAAACCAAAGGGGGTGATACAAATATCGCACCCCGGCAAGAAAAGTGACACTTTTAAAAAACCTCACTTTTCAGGAAAGCCAAAAAAACCGAAATCAGTAACACAATAATGATGATTACGTCCAAACGCTGCTACTTGGGACTGCCATTTTAACTGATTGCTCGGAAGAAGCAATTCAGATAACAGATATCTTAATAATTGTTTTGTTAATGTCATCAGGAATTGATTATTCGGCCAACAAAAGGCGAATTTCGTCGATGTGTCACTTTTCTTGCCGGAATAGTTCAAAAGGTGCTAGTAAATTGAATTGTAACTAGCTATGCAAAACGACACTTCTATTTTTTTTTAATTGAAAAAAGGGTGTGAAACAACAAAAAGCTTGTTGTAACAGCAACATTTTAATAGAACATAAGGAACAGTGAACTTTAATCACAGCACTTGAAAAAGTTAGGCACTTTTGGGTGGCACTTGATTAGGTACTTCGTCTGAAAATTTCCCAGATAGATGTCATTATTCTCAAACTAAATTAATTATTTAAAGAACTATAGAAAGCAACACAATACTAACTTATACATCCATTTAAAAAAACAACTTCAGTCTGCAAAGAAGTACACGCATTTAAGAAAAAATGGTTCGTAAAACCAAGGAACATTTAATTTTAAAAAAAAAGTTTTTTCCGAAGAGATTACAATGGTTTATTAAAGAATAATAAACCAAAAGAGATAAGTAGGACGAAAGGCTATTGGTAATACCTAAAGCACCAACAACTGGAACTGTAGAAACTAATTAGAAAGAGTTTGGCACGAAGTAATGTTGTGCCATTAGAGCAAAGACTAGGAAATTCGGAGTCACATATTTATAAGTCATTTGCAGTCAGTTAAATAAGGCGCGATAGTAAGATTCATAAAATTGAGGAATCAGGTTGTCAGCAACCAAATCATTAATATCTGATTTCTTACAATCTGCTAGTGGTATCTTGCTTGAGTAAGCAGGGGAAAGACTGAGCTCGCAAGGATGGGACGAAGAAGCACACCTTGAAGAGGCTCGAGTATTTTTGACAACCACTTCCGAAAATTCATCTTTGAAACCAGATTTTTAAAAGAAACAGAACCCCTTGAGTCGATTTTTGAGCTTCATAAACCTTAGGTCTGTGATTTTAATTGACTTTCCATCAACGGTTTCACTATAACTAGTTCCAGTTTGCTGTGCCAAACCCTTGAGATCATAAAACTGGGAAAAATCTTCTCGAAGTGCCACTTTTCTTGCTGGGAGTTGGCCCAAAACAGGTGCGAGGAAAACTGACACTAGCGACTTCCCACGGCCAGTGTTGTTACTACAGCCGAAACAACTTTTTCCTCTGGTAGATATCAGTCTGGAGCACCCAATGAAAGTGCTAACCCAAAACCGGATTTTTTGAGAAGTGTCACTTTTCTTGCCGGGGTGCGATATGTGTTCCAAGTTCCAACTTGAGCGAAGACGGCGCTCGAGGCATACCTCTCCTTCAAGACTGATCGGTCTTGCGGGTCTTGCCTATATGTGCCCCTGTGTTCGGCGTTAGGTTTATGACTGTGGCGGTAGGTAACAACAGTTGCCATCAATTCACGGTAAGTAAGAAACGTTGTGTAGTTACTAACATCTAGGAGAGTTATTTCTGAACGAAGAAATTGAAACTGAAGAACTTAGCGGACTTTATATATAAAACGGAAGTTAGTGAAAAAACGTTGTCTATTTCCACGAAAAATAAAGAGTTACAATGTTATATATATATAATTCCGCTAAGTTCTTCAGTTTCAATTTCTTCGTTCAGAAATAACTCTCCTAGATGTTAGTAACTACACAACGTTTCTTACTTACCGTGAATTGATGGCAACTGTTGTTACCGCCACAGCCTAATAAACAACTCTCGTTGATAAGGACCGCCCAGAACACGATCAAGGTGGGTATAGAGACGAACGCCGACACTTTTGCTACAAACTTGGGGCCGTGCTGATTCGAATGAGTAGTCTAACACTGAAATCGGACCGCGAAGTTCTTCACAATTTCAAAGACCGTTCGGAATTATATATAAAGAAGATTTTTTTTTTTTTTTCCCCTACGCCATTTTAGGTCTGCGGCTCTTCCGCCATGTGACCTCGCGCAGCCCAATATAGTTTTGCGATTTTCACCCAGTGGGTGTCGTCCGGCAAGAAAGAATTTCTAATGTCCTCAAGGTGAGGGCAGTCAAACAGGTGGTCTGTCGTCATTGGGGTAGGGGATTGTAAAGAAGATGTTATAAATGGATGTAGTAAACAATGCCGCTTGTTTTGTTGTCACTTGGTTGAGAAGTTAGTGTTGGTTATAGTAATTGTAGACGCGCACCATAACAAAAATCACCTACCTAGGTACTCTGTTCTAATTTCGATTAGTAAAACAACATTCATATCGTAGTTTTAAATTAGGGATGAGTCGATTCCCGATACCACCGATTCTTAGGCATTGGTATCGGTATCGAGAATCGATCGCCTAAAGCCGATACCGCCAGGTGATGGGCGTTTTATTGCACTACGGTACTATTGCAACTATCTAACACGAAGATGGTTGTACCATGCAACCGTTGTGTGAAGTTAGCAGTTGCGAAACATGAATTGTCCGTGTTGTGTTGTCACACAACTTACAATTATAACTTTGTTTACAAGTAGGCTTGTGTTATTTTGCTTGTGACAACAGAAGCATTAGACAAAGCTATGTTTTCCAAGTATAAAAGCCTAGAGCCAGTCTTATTTGGAAATACCTTACAGTTACCGACGAAAAACTAAAAAACCAAGTCAGTCTGCTTAACTTGTTTTATTCAGAAAGAAATCAATCCTAGGCAATAAAAGTTGCCTATTAATTGATACTTGATAGATAACAAAAAAAATATCAAATTTCGTATTTGCACAAATCAAATTAACTAAAGCCTTGAATGAAAATATAAATCTGAAATTTAGAATTTGTAATAAGAATTAATCATTAAAATTTATTTAATTTTAATAAGTAACTAAAGCATTAAAGCTTCATTGGAACAAGAACTCCTAATGACAATAAATAGAGTTTTATTATCCATGTTTTGTTTTTATTTAAAAATTACCTCATTTGCAAATATATTGGGATCAATTTTTTGTAAGTATAAGTTATATGTTGTACAAAAAAATTTGAATATATTACTAGTTCAAGAGGAATTTTTGTTTTTCACCTACAGGTAAGTTAGGTATTATGCGCCGATGGTATCGATATCGATTTTTTAAGCAGGGTCCACACTATGCCGCGGTAGGCCGGGCGGGTCGACCCGGGTGGGCTAAGCCGGGCGGGTACGTTCGGGCCGGCACGACGTCCACACCGAAAACGAAGCCGACCGGGTTATTTCTACCTACATTATTTAGTTTCAACACCAAGACTGGTGACTTCGTTGAAGAGTACTTTTTAGAAGTTTTTTTAAAGTGTCGTTCAGTGTTAGTGTTTTCAAAATGATTACCGACTATGACGTCGCTATGTCAGCCATGGCTGTGGTGATACTCGCTTTAAATCAGCCCCCAAAAAGACGTCAAAGAAGATTTTAGATTCGCCCGAGCCTTAGGAGAGCCTTAATAAGTCTATTAACACTAAAACTTGTTCGTCATTCCACTCCATTACTTAAAATGAACAATAAAAAACCCTACTTAAACAAACTGAGTCGAAAATTAAATAATTCGTCTAGTTCGGTAGGGGGTTTAATTGTAACTGAAGCCGCTCGGCACGTCCCCACTCTATATTTTTGTTCGGCTCGGCTTCCTTTGATCTGTACCTACTTTATGCGGGTTGGGATCGGCACGGCCCGGGCCGGCATTTTCTAACCCGGCAAAGCCGCCCGGGGCGTCTACATCAACGCGGCTTAGGCCGCCCGGGTCAGCCCGCCCGGCCTACCCCGGCATAGTGTGGACCCTGCTTTAGGTATCGGTATCGGGAATCGATAAATTTTGGTATCGACTCATCTCTATTTTAAATGTATTTACATTTACGGATTAGCGCGAAGAAAGCATGTTCCATGTTTTGGCATTTTATTTTTTATTATTAAATAGCTCCTAGCAACAACTTTGACGCCTCCAGTCAAAGATCAAAAACGCACTTATTAGGGAAAAGTTTTCAATTTAACTTTTTCTAATTTTGTAAATTGCGACTGCCACCAAATAAACCTAACACTCAAACCACTATGAATCATACCATAGTCTTGAATTAGGAACCTCTTTTATTGTACTCTAGACCATCTCCGATTCTCAAATATATAGGTAATGAAACCCAATTAAAAAAATATATATTTTTTCCTAATTAAAATTGAGTTCAAAAACTAGGAGAGGGGAAGACGCTGAGCGCTCTGTGAATGGCTAGCTAGCGTATGACTTCACTGCCGCTTCCTCCAAGGGAGTTGTGCAGTTCCCACTTTGCTACCAACTAACTTCAGAAAAATTTGTTTTTCTCGTTATTTCTGGTGATCCTTCAACATCCCTTGCACAACAGAGATGTGTACATGACATCGCTAAACAATATAGGTAATACAACTTTATAGTGAACTAAAGCCTGTATAATATATAGGCTCTATCGTCCTTCCACATGCAAACGTCTCTGCGAGGAAAAACCAGGATGAAGACCTTACTTTTGGGCATCTGACATAATTTATTTAGTTCATATAACATACGATATTTATTTATATGAAAAATTAATAAAATTTAATTTCAGTAGATCCATTGCTGTAGTTTCATCTACGAAAATTTGCTAAAATGCACTGGAAATTACCGCAACTTGTTTGTAAAAGGAGTCTGTTGGATGGGGTCGAACGTTTTTGCAACAAATTCTTTCAGATTTTGTTAATTGAATTTGTCAGGAATACATCCATTCAATCCGTTTTGCGAGGAAAGTTGAGGGGTACCTCGCGAGCTGATTAGGGAGTTTTTGCAATACCGAGTCGTAGTCGAGTGCGATGAACTACGAACAGAAATGGAGCATTGCGCATGCGCGAAAAATGCTAACGGTTAGCGGTCCATTCGTTGTACGAATAGAAAAATCCTATTCTGAGCTCAAGGGAAACCGAATACAGCTCTGAATACGCATGTAACCTTCCATGACGATAACCTATAATCAATTTTTTTTAGTTCCTATATCAAGGTGGCATGACATGCGCAATGTAATATTCGTGATTTTCAAAAAAGGTGGTTGGTTTATAGGATTCATCCTAAATTATGCTGATACTTTATCATGGATTTTAAAACTTCACGATCTACCATCAGGCCGATTTACACTGGTTAAGAATATTGTAACGCTTACAAGGGATCGAGGGCACAAAATCACGAAATAAAAGTAAATAAAGTTTTATTCAAATTTATTCGTCTTGAACAACAGTCGTCTTTTCGGAAACGTATAGACCATCCAAGAATTTTCGGATATCTTTATTCTTGACCGTCGTGGATTGCTGGATGAGGGCAGCTGAAACAAAATGGTAACAGTGTTCAATGCATTTATAAATATTAACACGAGGAAACGAACATAACATATATATGAACTTGAATATTTCAGAAACAAGATTCTTTTGCAACAAGAAATGATGAAATGAATAAAATTCGTGTGTTGAACATTTTATATTTTTTAAATTATTTATGCCTAGTTAAGCAACAATGATGAGGTATTTTGCTTAATGACTACGAATATAATGTTTTGGAATGTAAATCAATCATTGGGGTCAAACTATGCAGTGAAAATACGAAATAATCAAGTTTTCATTACGGGAAATGAGTTAGATTTCAAAGTAGTTTACACAGTCAAAGTCACAGCGATATGAACACCTGTCTGAAATCCAGGTAAGCTAAACGTATAGCTAATCGTAAACGAATGCTACCAGGCAGCATTGATTTCACTAGATAGTGAACAACGTTATTCTAGACACGTTTTCCATCAAGATGCTCCATGGACTTTCATTTATGCTTCATCGGTCTTTTGGTAAGTACACTTACATAAGTTGTTTCAACAGACGAATAGTTATAACATGAAGTTATTATCTGTAGGTAACCATTCAAAGAAGCGGACCATCATAGATACCTCTAGCACCACCGACAAAGAAAATACGCCACTTTTCTTGCCCATTGTGGTTTAGTCGTCAGTTAAGATCTTTGCGTTCAACACATGTGATGGTACTACCTCCCATGGAAAATTCCCACTGTAGTTCCAGTCATAAGCCATTCAAAGTTTCCAAACCACACCCATTTCTGATATTCTGATCCAATGAGAAATTATGATCCCACTTCACCCACTTATGATCCTTTTCCACTTCAGGAAAGTACCCTAATTTTACTTCGAATCACTAAAGAGTGTACTATTCAAGGATAATTAATAATAGTATGATCGAGATCCAAATGAGCTGAAATGAGGTTAATTCGAACAGTGATCGTTGAGGGCAAAATAAATCATAAGGAGAAAATAGAGGAACTAATTAAACGTATTTCTTATCCTACAGCCCCCAAGGGAGCGAAATGATGTATTCAGAATAGATATTTATACAGATTTTTCTAGGACTGCCGAAGAAGAAGAATTTTGCTTTACGCACAAAAATATGTTTATGAAGGATCTAGGCCTATCTGTGCATTCAAGTAACTAATAAAAATGGTTAGGAACACCTGAAGTAGCAGTTCCAGAATTGGAATTATGTACTCAAAAGCAAGACACTGTTGAATAAATCAATAGTTACTCTTTACGGACCATATGTAATACCTCCCATTAGTCGTTCTAACACTGAGGGGCTCTGCAATCACAAAAAACCTTTCATAATTAGGATTTATGTTTCATTTGAGGAGGGGGGGGGGAGGGGGTATCCTAGAATTCAGCTAAAGAATTACCAAAATTTCATAAACAACGATATCAATAGCACATTTGCTCCTAAAATGACTCTGGAAATACTAGGAAATCCACTAAATACAAGTTTCATGATTTCATTCGTGTAACTACAAATAGCATCCATGAATGTATTGGTTAAGTATTGCGAAACCTCATAAAATGTTTTTGGGAGGGAGACTTGTGTTACCTTCAACTTTCGAGAGCATCACCGTACGGATCCATATATCAAAAAAGAAAAATGTAAGATCCCTAAGTTATGATACTTCTGAATTTGAGATAGGATTCTACTTCGTGCAATAGGTAGGTATATGTAGGTTCCAAGTTTGAAACATAAAACCAGCTGTAGCGGGCTGGCACATTTTTTTCTATTGCATTTCATGGAAAGTGACAACATTCGGGTATGACAAAGCCATTCCCAGGAATTCGTTTTGAATCTTATCAATACAAGTAGGAATCTTCTCCAACAATGTAAATTATCAACTCACAAGGGTTGAAAAATCGGGCCTTATACCAGCAGAATCCATTCCAGCCAAGCTGTAAACTGTCCAAGTCCAATGAGCTTTACCTACGTATTCATTTTATATTTTTAAATTGAAATAGATTCCATCCGCACTCTCCTACGTTGAGTAGTTCTCTTTCTGTGATTTTCCAAAGTTTGCACTGGTTATGCCACACTGGGTTGCAGGCAAAGCGGTGCTTTGACACGAACGCGCCTAACTTTGAAAAATCATGAAAGAAAACTACTTTTCGTAGGAGAGTGCGGTTGATGTCAAACTTCTTAGGGTGGAACTTCTTCCATTTAAAAATAGTTAAAGATTCCTTTTTTTCACCCATGGGTAACGCTCATTGCCTTGCTTTATGTATATCTAACGTCTACATCATTTTGAGACTGACTATCCCCAAATCATTTGTTGGGCGATACTGAAGAATAAAAATATACAGGATTACCAGATCTCGATACATCCTCGATACTGTTGCCTTCGATGATGAGCTCATCTTTTTGCTTGGTGGAATTCGTGACGGTGACACCAGGCGCCATCTTCACTTTTCGGATGAATTTCTCTCCCAAGAAGTTACGGATCTCGATGACGGAGTTGTTCTCAGATACGACGCAGTTGATGGGGAAGTGAGCGTATACTGCCCTCATTTTATAGAGGAATCCCTGTAAAATATTATCATAAATAATAGTGAAGCATAATTTGTGCATAATGGGGGATGATCCAACCCAACTGAATCACTCCAGACGATAACCCTTCTTAGGATTCCTTCAACAAAAATAATAAAAATTATAACAAAATTGAAAAATTGATAACAAAAATTCCTCTCTTGCAAAAAAAAAAAAAAAAAAAAAAAAAAAAAACTCCAGAAGAAAGGATGAGTTCGTAAGCCAGTACAAATGAGCTTGCTCAAATTACAAAAACAAAAAAAAAGTTTCAGTCATGCGACATGATCATATATGAACAAATTTTCGTAGTTTTTCTCAACATATTTATAGAATTATTTTAAGCACTTCGTCTACCTAGAAGTCGTTAGCTATTAGGGAAAACCCCGTTTCTAAAAATATTATTTGCCTAAACATACCAATTTTAGAATTAAAAATAATTTGTTTAACAGTTGATACTCATTTTGGGTAGCATGATTCAAAGAAATTCAAGTACATCAGCACGATTCCGTGGGAAATATTTTTAACGTTCTAGTTCTTGATTGATTAACTTTTTCTGATCAATTCTGTTAAAAAATAAAAATCAACGATTATATATTATTATAAGCTTTTAGCGAATTTTTGAAGAAAATTAAGCTATTGCTCTCGCCTCAAAATTTGTAGAATGTGAATTTTTGAAAAAATTTTATGCAGAAATCCGTTTCAGGCTATTCTGAATCATATTCTGAAGTTTAACGCATTTTTTTTATGAATGTATATGTATATATGTATGTATGTATGTGTCATTCCAGACGATAACTGTCCGTAAAATTGTGCTAGAAACTTCAAACAAATTTTAAAATGTTAAGGACACAAAACGAAAGTTCAAGTTCGTTGGCCAGCATAATCGGATTACATCTTCGGGTTGAAATTTTCAAAAATGTAGTCAAAAATTTCAAAATAGCCTGTTTTTTGCGATTTGTTGTGCGAAATAATTTTTTCAGCATACTAACATGTGGTATATTCGGAATCAGCGTAAAATTTTCTATAAGAATATATATCAAGTTTTCAAAAATTTCAAAGTTGAAAAATCAGTCAAAAATCGAAAAAAGCCGTTCGCTAGTTGACCACATTGGACATCGAAATCTATGAATATTTACCTACATTTGTCTTTAAATCTACAAGATTAGTTTAATAATAATAAAGTATGAGTACCTTCTAATTATTTTCAATAATTTGATTCCATGTTTGTCTATCAAAATCATAAACTAAAATTTCTCTACACGATCAATAGCGACTGAAATGTCGAAGATTTCTTCAAAAATTCGCTCATGGGGTCATGCTGCATGACTGGACTTTTTTTGTTACAATTAGTGATTTTTTTTATGTGAGCGCTTCAATGTGCCCAAAAAGTGCTGTCTAACGAACGAATTTTTTAATCTCAATTCTAATGAGAGATGTCGTCTGGAATGACATACACATATGTATAATTATGTTACATACATAGATGATAATTCATTAAACTCCAGGTATCATCAATATCAGAATTCCTCAAACCGGATTTCCATGAAGAAATTCTGTGAATTTTTTTGACCCATTGCGAAAGCTTCATTTTCTACGAAAATTCGAAAAACGACCCTAGGCGGCATTTGGGTCACTTGCCCTACTTCACACTGCGGATGCGCAAATATAATATCCGTCACGCATCATTTTCTCGTTGCCTAAAGCCGGTTTCACATGGAGCGGTAAGAGCGTAACAACCGGAAAGACGGAAGGCCGGAAAACCCAGTGGAGGGGGCGGCGGAATGCGGCAGGGTGTTCACATAAAGCGGCACCTCGTTAAACGGAATCATAACCTTCCTACTGAAACCCACTCTGATCTGAAACCTCTACTTGCGGTTATCAACATTCCTGTCCAATGAGCTTGGACGGAATGCGGCAACGGTATACAAATTTCTACCGCCGACCGCCTACCGCCCATTCCGGCAACATGGCAGCCACCATCCTCAACTGTTGTCCCAACAGCCAATCACATTGCGTTCCGTCTTTCCGTCTCCGGACATACCGCTACATGTGAAATCGGCTTAATTGACCAATTATGACGTTCTAGACTGCATCTTGATTTACTAGGTCCTCAAACTATAGGAACCCACTGAAATAATGAAAGCCGTTGGAAATAATAGGCTTTAATCAGCGAAAAACTCCTACATACAAAAACGGAATGAATTAAATTAGAAATTTGAGAATGGTAATTAATTGTGGTACTAAGCAACTCGCTGAACAAGTGTTATTATAACTACTAGACTATAACATTCTCCCCATCTAGATTTTCCTAACATAGTCTTTCAAATAGTTGGGAGGTCGTCTGTTCCTCTGAGATCTCCTCAAATCTTGAACTGGAGAAGTTTGAACTGTTTCTTCAGATTGGGGATCCAATGTTTCTTCATCAAGAGGAAGCGGTGGGAGGTCAGACTGATCTCCGGATTCTTGATTGGGAGACGGTCTCAAAGGTTCAGGGTCCCGAGATACATTCAAAGTTCCAGGATCTGTAGGTGGGTATCCCTCGAACATGGATGGAGCCGAGTCGCCTATTGGGGCTAGGTGCCGATTCGATACAGTTGTCTCCCTCCCGTCAGGTAATCGTACGTACGAATACTCAGGATTGGCTTCCAATAGCTCCACCTCCATCACAGCGGGATCGTATTTACTGTTGGAGGGAGGACATTTCATGAGTAGAGGACCGGGAGCTGTAAGCCAAGTGGGAAGAGAATGGCCGTTGATGGATCTTCGAGGGTGATTGAACATTCTCTCATGCGGAGTTACATTTGTCGTAGTACACAATAAGGATCGGATCGAATGAAGTGCTTGAGTAATGGCTTGCTCCCAATGCTCCGTTTTCAGACCAGCCGTACGTAAGGCTAACTGGATGGACTTCCATATTATTCCGTTGTATTTTTCGACTTGCCCATTTCCCCGTGGGTTGTACGCTGTAGTCCTACTGGTAGCAATTCCTTGAGAAGTAAAAAAATCCTTAAGTTCTGCAGACATGAAAGCTGATCCACGATCCGAGTGGATGTACGACGGCATACCGAAAATAGAAAACAAATTTGTGAGATGGTTGATTACAGTAGATGCTGATATGTCGGAACAAGGAAAAGCGAATGGGAACCTAGAAAATTCGTCAACTACCGTTAAAATGTAACGGTTTCGAGTTGTTGACGGGAGAGGGCCTTTGAAGTCGAGATTCAGTCTCTCGAAGGGCGAAGTTGCCTTGATGAGAATTCCAGAATGCTTGAAAAATCGTGGTTTGAGTTCGGCGCAATCTCTACAATTGGAAGTCACCCTCTTCACGTCTTCGACTGAAAATGGTAGATTTTTACATCTGACGAAATGGATCATCCGGGTAACACCTGGGTGGCACATAATTTTGTGCAACTCCAAGAGATCGCTAATTGAGGCGGATGCACACACACGCGATAATGTGTCTGCTACGATATTTTCCGATCCTGCTCGGTAGCTGATTTCGTATTTGAAACACGCCAGCTCAAGACGCCATCTCATGATTTTCTCGTTTTTAATTTTGCTCCGCCTTCTTGAATCGAACATGAATGAAACTGCTTCTTGATCAGTTACTACCTGGAATGGTCTACCGATGAGATAGTGACGCCACTTGCGTAGTGATTCAACTATAGCTGCAGCTTCCTTCTCCACTGGTGGGTGTCCGAGTTCAGAGCCCGTGAGTGTTCTTGAGAAAAACGCCACAGGACGGCCAGCTTGAGACAAAGTAGCAGCGATAGCGTGTTCAGAAGCGTCTGTTTCTACAGTAAAAGGCAGTTTTTCATCAATAGACATCAGTACAGATTTGGAAATGTCTGCTTTTATTGTTTCTATTGTCTGTTTCTGCTCTGAAGATAATGGAAATGATTTAGTGAGCACAAGAGGCCGGATCTTGTCAGAGAATTTGGGGATCCATTTAGCAAAATGTGAGAACATTCCCAAGACTCGTTTCAGATCTTTCTGATTTTCTGGATGTGGCATTTCCTTCAGAGGTCTAAGTCTATCCTCGTCTTGTTTAATCTGATTATCTACGATATTGTATCCTAAAAGATTGATGTTGGTCTGAGAAAATTTTGATTTTTGCTCGTTAAGCGTGAGGTTGTATTTCTTTGCGGCTGCCAAGAAAGCATTGAGATTGACATCATGTTCTTCTTTTGTTTTACCACACACGGTGACGTCGTCAAGGTACGCATATGTTTGTTTTAAATTTTCTTCTTTGATGATGGAATTTATGAATTTTTGAAAAGCTGGGACTCCATTTGTTACGCCAAATGGGATCCGTTTGAACTGGTACAGGGCTCCATCAGCCTCAAAAGCAGTGTAAATTTTCTCTGACTCGAGGATTGGGACTAAATGATAAGCTGATTTTAAATCTATGATGCTAAAATAGTTATTTTGAGAGACTCGTTCGATTATAGTCTCAATTTTTGGAATCGGGTAAGCATCTAGGAGAGTGTACCTATTGATAGTTTGCGAATAATCAATACACATCCGTTTCTTACGTCCCTCACTCTTCACGACAAGTACCTGAGCTCTCCAAGGTGATGTGCTCTCCTCGATCACCCCATCCTCAATCAGCTTTTGAATTTCTGATCTGATGAACTCGGCGTCTTCTGTTGAGTAGGATCGGGACTTGATGGCGATGGGCTTACAATCCTCGGTCAAATTTGTGAAGAGTGAGACAGGAGGGAAGATAGCTGCTTCCAGGACGCATATTTGAAGTGGAGCTTTAGAACCACCCAATTTCATCTCGAGAGAGTCATGAGCTGCTAACAAATCGTGGCCTATAATTACGTCAGCACAGAGATTTTTCATTATCAATAATGTAGCATCTTTGTAAATATGCCCCTGAATTTCTACTTCTACTTTACAACTACCCTCAACTGTTGAAGATAGAGCCGAACTCGCCATTGTGATTCGCTCTTTTGATGGAGAAGTACGAGTGTTACACTTGTTTACTATGGCGTAGTCCATGAAGCTAGTAGTACTGCCTGTGTCTATTAGAGCAGAACAGCGGAAATTGTTTATCCTGACTGGAACGATAGCCTTGTGTAGAGTCGCTGAGGCAGCTGATATGGCTCCTAGAGAGCTAGTTGAAGCAATTTTTTTGGAATTTAGTTTAGTTTTGGACTTACAAACTGTGCTTAGATGACCGAGTTTACCGCACTTTCCGCACTCCTCCCCGCTTGCAGGACATTGGCTGCGAGGATGTCGCTTCTTTCCACCACAGAAAAAGCAGAGCCACTTCGTAGGAATAGCAGCCATTGTCTGTCCTTCATCTTCTTCCGTCTCAGCCTCAGCAGCTGCTGAAAAAGATCGAGGGTACTTTTGGGCGTTAACTTGTGCTAATTCTAAGGTTCTCGCTTGCTCCGTAGCTTGGGACAACGTGAGTGTGATGTTCTCTAGGAGACGCTGACGGATCTCGCTCGATGACAAACCTGTGATAAAAGAGTCTCGTACATAATCGTCCATGTTCTGCACAGCAGTTACAGCCTTGAAGGAGCATTCCTTCCCTAAAATGACTAATGCCTGTAGGTACTGGTCAACGGTCTCACCAGGATTTTGTCGGCGGGTTGCAAGGCAATAACGAGCGTAAATTTCGTTCTTAGGTTTTATATAAATTTCATCGAGTACCTGAAAGGCTGACGCGTAATCTTGCTTGTCTTTCACAAGTTTATATACGGCCGGTGAGAGGAAATTAGTTAAAACGCTTACTTTATCTGCATCTGCGAGTTTTGTTTCTTCATTCTTCTCAAGGGCCATAGTGAAATTTGTGAAAGTTTGCTTCCAGTGAGCATAATCCTCTTCAGCCGTAGTTGAACTGGGGTCAATTGATAGGCGTTCCGGACGTAGGTATTTATCCATGGTGCAGGCAAAATTTTTGTATTCTTTTATTTTTCGCTGATTAAATTGAAATAATGAAAGCCGTTGGAAATAATAGGCTTTAATCAGCGAAAAACTCCTACATACAAAAACGGAATGAATTAAATTAGAAATTTGAGAATGGTAATTAATTGTGGTACTAAGCAACTCGCTGAACAAGTGTTATTATAACTACTAGACTATAACACCCACTATTTAAAATCTTATATCTAATCTATGTCATGAGCATGGTCTCATTCGAAATCAATACTGCCCTAAATACAGATCAATTTCAATTCAGCCTAACTATTACATAAATAACTAGTGCTAAAAAATATAGTAAGGTACATTATGTTACCTTTGTGACGCCTTTGATCATATTCTCAATGTGGGAGCAAACTGTTCGGACGGCAGCCAGTTCTTTCTTGGTTCCGAACCATTTCTCTACTTTGAGGACTCTCGGATTGACCATGGAGATGTCCAAAGCCAAATGTCTGAAAGTCCTCTTGAGAATACCTCTGGGGCCTTTGATCGTGACGATCCTGGATCTGACAGTACACGTCAATCCCTTGGGGATTTTGACGGTTTGGTTAACTACTATTTGCTTCATTCTGAAATAAAATTAAAACTATTATAAGCATAAGTATGCAAAGGTATATAATCTCCTAAATACAAAAGTAGGTACTCATGAAATCACCAATGTATGAAGTAGCCTAGAAGATGATAGCCAAAACTCATATTGTCAAGATAAAATATATGCATGAATTGTGACGAGGGTCTCTTTGCAGACCCGTAGTGCAGCGATATGAACGCTCTCAGCGGCAAATCCAAAAATACATTACATCAAGTAGTCAATCCCTTGATAAAAATTCTGATTAATTGGACATGTAGGTCACAAAGATGTGTATAGTCTGATAGCCCGGATGCTCGCATCTCAAAAATACACAACAAAAGTAGTCAATCCCTTGGTGAAAATTCAGATTAGATTGGATATATAGGCCAGAATGCTGTGTTTAGGTAGGCGGTCTGGATGCTTGCATCTCAAAAGTACATATCATGAAGTAGTCAATCCCTTAGTAAAAATACAGATTAGATATACATACAGATCAGAATGACGTTTAAAAATATATTTCCGAGGTTACGAAGCAAAAAACCATTTCAGACCGCAATGGAATCGAACCCGGGACCTTCATCGCATGAGCAGGCAACGCTAACCACGACAAACTTTACTTCATGTTGAACAATCACAGTACTTCGCTACTGAGTAAGGAATGCTTTATAGGGAGGCCGCTAGAGTGATCATGTTGTTGCACTATGGGTCTGCAAAGAGAAACTCGTTGAATTGTGACGTGATTCAATAGCATCTGTAAGGGAAGTGAATTTTTAGTCACACTACCATCAAAAACCCGGGAAAACTGTGGTGAAAGGAGAGAGGATAGATATCCGGAAAAAGAAAGAGGGAATGCGGTATCACTTTGACGTTTGCACTGATATCTCTTGATTCTTAATAATTGTATTTTCAATATATGTTGAAAGGTTTCCATGGGATAAAGTAGAGAAGAGAGATGCAAAGGAAAACTACCATGTTATAGTTGTTACAAAACCATAGTGAAGAAAAATAAAAAAATTCTTGCTTTGGTTTTGTGAGCATATATGGATATCACTGCAGCAATTCCAATACTCTCGGTTCTAACAGGAATACAACTTCCATTCAAATGGAAAGTTAAGCAGGAAGCTATGATAGGCTTTATATTAGAGAAAAATAAACCAATAATAGCAGTTAGTATAGAAGTCCGATGCTTATAGCTTGGCAGGCTGGTGCTTACTACACACACTCATCTCAAAGATGAAAAAAGATCTTGAATAAATTTTTCTATTAAAATATGAATATTAGTTTAACATAGAGAAGAAAGTGCTGGGTTTTGTTTCGTACCTATAATTTGCAATAATATACAGTTTAGGATTTAAAAAAACCCTAAATACGTTCAGTAAAATATTAGTTGAACACTAAGGTAGGATTCTATGATACAATGTGGGTGAACAATAACTGTATTTCAACATAGAAACAGTATTATCTCTAATCATAATCTCGACAGCCCTGGTTATATCAATTGTCTAGTGTTTACTACTTAAGCTCCTGAGTCTCTTAACACAGGATCTAGATAACAATAGCGAGGCTGTGTTTTGCCTTTTCCGCCACCAATCTTTACTCTGATTGACCAATCGGCGGTACATCTAGATGGACAATTAGTTAGCATCCAAATGAAGGTCCACAGATCTAAAACTAGAGGAAAATGGCTGATAAAGCGGAGGTTCAGTATTTTTTTTCCACCACTTATCATTATTCCAACATCAAATGAGAGATACAGAGTTCAGTTCGACAGCAAACTGTACTTGTGGCCATAAGCTGTTCCTGTAGGGAGAATGACCACTTGAAAGTAGTTGAAACTGTTTTAGCCACTGTTTCACAATTCTGAGTGTTTAGCTCAAACATTCTATCATAAATGGATGGACTCCAGTCCCAAACCAGTTTGAAATCATTTCAAAAGTTGGTAGAAGTCACGCATGCGCAATTGACCAGTCTCCATCCAGTTTGAAACTATTTGCAAGTCATTGCGAACTGCCTCAGCGAATAAACCTCATTCATTAATTTATCATTATTGTAAGTCATAAGGGAATAGGAAATCAATAACACTGTAGAAGTACAGTGAGAAGTTGCGATCTGGAGAAAAACAACAAAATGGAAAAAGGGTTACACAATTTTTTCAAAATGGCGAACAGAGAGAAATTTATGATCAACACTGATCCGAGGTAAATCCACCCTGAGGTCCATAGATCCTGAGTCAGGCGTTGGTCGATTGGTCATTTCGCCACTTTGAAAACTCCCATTGGTAGATCTGGACAGTATCAAATGTACTAGCATTTACTCACTTTGTGATAACATTTAGGATAAGCCATTTTTATCTTATCCCACATCCCTGGATTGAAACTTTGTTAATCAAAAAGTAATAAATAATGATGGTTCAGGAAATTATTTTAATAATGGTATACCATCATCTACAATGGTTGCACATACATATATTGCATCAATTTGGCATCCCCTCTAATGAACGTCTTGATGCTTTAGAAATCAACGGTGGCTATTCTGTTGCATAATTTTATCAATGCAAACTTAATGTTTAAGGACGATGGAGCCTTCTCCTCTCAACCTGGAAGTCAATCCAATGTAAGCATTTACCAGTCATGGCACCTTTTTTCATTCTTGAGAAGTGAGCGTAGCCCGTACCCAGGCCACCAAGCTATACAAACCATCACACATCTACAATGCTAAATAATCTAGGAAAGAGAAGGTAAGTATAAGTATGACATAAATGCAACCAGAATCAAGTATCAGGTGAGTCCATAGGTTTGTTTGAATACAGTTCACACGCTGTTCCCCTTGAAAGTAGCACGGTCAGTTCAGTTTAGAGAGACAACAAAAACCGCGGTATGTTGTGATGTGACCTGTCCTAGATCTTTGAATGTATAACGCAGAAAATTATGAACAACACATGAACCGAGGTAGGTATAGTTGGTCCGAAAAGAGAGTGCCTATTTTACCACCATGCTCGTCGATGTCAGACTGGAACTGGGAATGCCCCCTCCACTATCCCTGCGCCGCCTTCTCACTCACCTGACCGATTTTGCGAATTTAGTATAAGAACTGCATAGTCCTGGAGCCAGGTCCGAAAATAGGTAGTAACTTGCGGAGAAGGGTTGGAATTACATTTTGAAAATGTAGTCTGTTCTGTGTGAGAAAATCTTTGTCTGACATCTAGAAATTGGTGGAGTACGAAATGGCGGCCTCATAAAGATGGCTTAATTTGCCAATTTTAAAGTTTTCCTCTAATAATTCCTAATCTGCACATCCCACAGAAATTTTTATACGTAGCAAAGTTGTAGAGCATAAAAAAACAAAACGATTCGATCCCAAAGCTCTGAATTATTTCTCATATATACGCTTGACCCAAAGAGTAGAAAGGAGAGGAATAGCCGCCCTACTCAAATCACGTTATCGCGCCACAAACGCCAAGAGACTTTATAACTAGTAAGTGGACATATATGAACATCTATGGACTTACACAAACTGGTCGACATTAGTCAAATTGAACCAGTCACAGTTTAGGAGAAAAAGTTGGGGAAAGGCCCACCTGGTCCTTGCTGGTTTTCCCACCTGACATCCTACCAGATTCTATCAATCTTCTTCTATCCACCTGACATCCTAGCTAGCCATCAGGGTGAAAGGCAGATTTTACCTCCCTCTTACATGAGAACGTGGATTGACGATTTGATCATCTATCAACGGTCTTCACCTACCATCTCCAAAACAGAACCCCCCCCCCCACACACACACACACACACATTTGACAGACTATATGAATATCAACCATACATTAAGGTTAACTGCACTAAATAAGGCTTGGCTGAGTCTAAGAAAAATGTGTTCAAACTGTTTGGAGCAGTTTCAGTTTTTTCAAAGTTCGGACAGTATTCAAGCGAACTTCTAGCGAGAATAGCTCACGCAATAACAATATTGAGATCTCTTAATATGGGCAGTTATTACGAATATCACTCGGGAAGGTACTTACCTCGGTATAGGTAGATTTATGAATGTAGGTGTTATCTACGCTAATGGTGCCAATCCTACTAAAGATAAGTAGCTACCTTTCACAGAATAGGTAGTAGGGTATCTTTATATCACAGAATGCTAGGTATCTATTGGTTGCCTTTAATCAAGAGTTGTCATGGTACACTAGCATCCAGAAAAAATTGACGATGATACAATACAGAAGCACAACACCAATGGAAGGTTATGTGACCCCAAAGACCGTCGTAGAATTTAAGATACCGAGCAAAAGGAATAAGAAAGTCCCAAGTTAATTAGCAAATCGTGCATTACTTGTTAAATAGATGGATGAATTTCACAAAACTTGAGGTACACCATCAACTCAAAATAAAAGGTGCTGGTTAGGTTCCGTCTGCCGAAGGAGGGATGAGGTTATGGATACAAGCATGAATCAATACAAGCAAATACCAAGGAAAACTTTCTAGAAACCATTTTCAATTAACGATGAAATGTTCTCCAACCTTATTCGATCCAATTTTTATGAAAATTTCAAACATACCTGACGATGAAATCGGATGATTAACCCGGTTGTCAACGCGGCGAAAACACGGCCACGGAAAAGGAAGGAAAACGAACTACCTACAAACTGAGCGAAACGATCCAATCACGTTGCAGGGATGATTGAAGCGAGATTAGCGCGACCTGTTGAAGACTTTTGAGACTAAAGTTTCTCTTTTCGACTTTGCCAAGACAGTGAAATATATGTCTTATTCAACTTCACTGATATTGTTTGATAATTCTTGGAAATTGCGGAATTTTGCGTCCACAACGGCTTGTTGTTGGCTTTTGAGTCTCCGTTTTGCTGACGTTTTATATTCAATCTCTTCCGGATTGATTCTACTCGGTTGTTCATTTCATGACTCTTATTTAGCGGCAATGTGAAATACTGATTTTGAATTCAGAACTATTTCAGAACTTGTGGTATTATTCCTATGATTGTGATGTACAGACAGTGTTCCCCCCTTTTCTGACTTGACAAGTTTGGTTTATTCAACCTCCCCACAATTGGCTGTAATGCTACATGAATTTAAGTTTACTTGTTGCTTGGAACCTGAAATATTGTATCGCTAGTAGGTGTTGGTTTTCTCGAGAAAATGTCGTTCCCTTCTTCCAATCTTTCATCAGGTAGGATTTGAGTTAACTTTTGTTCAATAAATTATAATTGCTTACTCTATAGTCCATTCCATTTCATAGAAAAACTACTTCGTAATATTACCACAAAACCCAGGAAAGTGGTCTTATCTGAATGCAGGGCTTCCTGTCTGAGTCATTGATAAATATAAATGTTAAATCAAAATTGATAAAGTAGTTAACGACTGCTAAAATACATGACAGGTCCTCTTGGCCCAAACCAAGACTGTTTATTGTCCGTTGGTTGTTGTCTGAAAATATTTTAGTTGAGAGGACAAAGAAGACTTGGGGCAGGAAGGGTTATGTGCAATTCCCTCCACAATCATAACTAATTTACACGAACAGGGGGTGAAAGTCGGCATGCTTGGGACAGTCAAAGAATATTGAACGTGAAGCAGTTTAGGATCCCAAATATTGGTTATGTACAAACGTTTTGATAAAAAGAAATCTTCATCGTGTTTTGTGACCCCTTATTAAGTTGTCTCAATCAGATTGCCAATTCTGTTTTTGGGATTTTGCCTGTGGATTTCCAAACTTTGAATGATGAAGCTCATGAGGGTCGCGTGACGATTATTTTTTAACCCAGTTATTTCCCCAGCGTCAGGGGACATCCGATCATGTTATGGTGTGATTGAACTTTAAGGCCGTATCACACTTGCATTTTTTCAGGCTTTTTTCTCACATTTTTAATGCTCGAACGTGAAGAAGGCAAAGTGCTTTTTTCCAAGATTGGCTTTTTGACCATTGCGCATCCTGGCGGAGCATTTTTAAACTCACTCGGGAAAATTAGAACATGTTCTAATTTTTACCTCAACGCGAACAATGCTTAAACATAACCCTTGGGAAGGTAACAATTCAATGGAAAACCCCTAGGAGCCCTAACCTGACAGACTTAATGAAACTGCATTCCGCCAGAATGTGCTGTTTTTTCACTTATTCCTCTTCAACATTCACAGCTGACCTTGGAAAAAAGCACTTTGCCTTCTTCACGTTTGAGCATTAAAAATGCAAGAAAAAATCTGAAAAAATGCAAGTGTGATACAGCCTTTAGAATTATTTCGTTGGTGTGGGATGCTTAGGGGCTTTTATAATTTTAAAATCGAAATTTTTGTAAAATTTCTTCTTTAAAATCCGTTTTGAGGCATTATAAATATATATTTATATGTACATAAATATATGTCCTTCCATACGATAACTCTCCTTAGGTTTGAGATAAAAATTCCGTTCTTGCGCCAAAAAATCAAGCTTTCCAAACGAAAGGTCAAGTTCGTTTGCCAGCATTTTTTGAGCACATTAAATTGATCAAATTTTCAAGGATAGTGCTGTCAAAATCACAAAAAATAGCAAAAAACGGCTAAAATTGTTAAATTTATATGTTTTAGCTGATTATTGCTCAAATAAAGTTTACTAGCTATAAAAAAGAACAAAAATTGATGTACAAGATTATGCTGAATTATATACTTAAATTTCATTCAAATGTGCTGACAGATCTTCAAAAAGCTAAAATTATTATTTAGAACGATTTTTTTGCCAAAAATTTGGTAGTTAACAATTTTTTTTTTTCACTCAAAGTCCTCAATTTTCAAAACAATGTAACATAGTACGATAATTTACGAAAATTCGCTCATACAAACATGCTGTATGACTGGAACTTTTTTAAAGAGAATATCAGTAGGAGTTAGGAGCTCGCCCATGGAGTTGAGAGCAGTTAGGATGGCGTGACTGAGTAACGTCAACTGCTGTCAACTCATAAAGTTGTGAACGTACTAGTGAAACAGCAGCGTGTCATTTAAGGTTGGATTAGAGCAGCTTATCCCTGCTATGCTTTTTCAACTGTCATAGTGGACCGTCCGTAGAATGTCCCATGCTATGCCAGTCTAAGTCACGATGCGCCACTGCCATGTCTGGGCATGGAAAATCACCTCGAAAAAACTTTGGAGCGTGAGAAGGCTGGTCGGCAGTCGCCTCTGTCGTTGTTTTGTCAAGATTGCAAAGGGGGACCAGCATGGATCATGTAGTGCGGGCATATGTTTTCCGATGGTTTCACACTTATTCGGCTGCTATGTAAACCGCATCAGAATGGATAAGGAAGGAACACAATCGACTCTGGGATAACACCCCAGAACAGAAACATGGAAAACTGGTAATGAACGCACCCTGCCACTGTAGGAGTACAGCCCCCATAACTCCCTCGAGGAGGAAAATGAGACTCTTGGTGGGAATGGTGACTGGGCACGGGTGCTTCAGGAAACATCTGCACAGGATTGGAGCCTACACAGGTGATCCAGTGTGCAGAATGTGCGGAGAGGAGGAAGATACCGCCTCTTATATTCTCTTTGAATGCCCAGCACTCGAAGCCAAACGATTCAGAACCTTTGGGACCCTTGACCCAGGGGAGATAGTATCGGTAGACGACCTTATGGGGGGAATTCTCAGTCTGGTGAAGGAGGGAGATTGGCTCCAGAACCTATAAGTTGGAAACAGGGAAGAGAACCACACAATAAAGTGTGGTGGAGGGGAAAATTGACTCCTCTCACGGGCCCTGAATTTAAATGATATAAATAATAATATGTAAACCGCACTGGGTACATGGTTGTTGGGGTGAGGATTGAACAGGTTGTTTCACATCTACCCGTGAGAAACGACCCAACAGCCAAGTAGTCCCAAGAGCCATGGACAACTTCAAGTGATGTTCTAAAAAGCCGGCCTTGCCTATGGAGAATAACACGTCGACACCTGTGCTATGTATAATACAGTGTCTGAAATTTAATAGACCACCCATTTATTTTTATTTTGAAGATATCAAAACACTTTTATTGGCAGGTATCTAACTATCCTCAATTTTTCAAATACTATGCAATGGTGAAATTTTATTTTGATTGTCACGCGCTACAAGAACATTAACGCCCATTTTTTATTGCAGATTCAAAGTCTTTATAAAATTTCGTGGAAAAATTACATTACTCGAATTTGTATGTGCGCAAAAACAGGAGCAATTACGCGTATAAAGGGCGCGGGGAGAGTGAAACATCAATTTTTTGAAGATATTCAATTGCACAACATGTAATACATGATTTTACGGTATTTTTTCGATAGTTGATAATATAATAATAAATGCATTTATCGTGCATAGGACATAAGTCCCACCTCTCGCACAACCAATCAAATATTGAGACCAATACACTTTCAAAAAACAAATACAAAATAGTAGAAATGAAAAAAAAAAAAACCTATAATCGAAATGCGATTAACAAAAATGATATAGTTATGCGCAATTCCATCGTGGAAAAATTCTGAACAACAGCCAGAATTGCGGATTTCCACACTCGTTTTTCACACAGCGCAAAACCTACTGAAATTTCGGTTTTCGTCCTAGATGGTATTACGAATACATATCAATCAATTTATATGTCACAACTGGCCATTGGATTTATCCAAAAACTGGATATTTTACAGCTGGCGCACTATTTACGCGATATTGCGTCCGTTTTTGCTCACAAAAAATTCTAGTGATGTGTAATTTTTCTATGAAATTTTATAATGAAAATTGGGGTTCCCATTTTAAAAACGTGAGTAAGGAGTCAGAATTGCACATTTCCACACAGCGAACTAACAATTTCGTTTTCTCTGTGTTTTCCTCAGTTGGTGTTGTGGATTAAATAAACATCTCTACGTGATTCAGCGTGAAAAAATTACCCCAAAATCACGTACCATTTGTGGCAATTGAATATCTTAAAAATCTCGATATTTCACAATTTGTACTCTGTTTGCGCCTGATTGTGCACGTTTTTGTGCACTCAAAATTCAAGTAATGGGTCATTTTTTCATGAAATTTTGGGTGGGTGGGGTTCATGTTTTAAAAAATTTGTGTATGTGTATGAAATAGTATTACAATCTGCCAGGGAACGTTTTAAAATGCCACAAAACAGATTTCTATGAAGAAAATTAGGAAAATTGTATACTGTTCCAATTGCTTCAACGATCTATGCATTTATGTTACTGATACGAAGACACATAGCATCCACAACAAACTTGGTAGACTTTTCCCCCTGTTTTAATTACACTACTTTGGTTTCGGTAGCATTAAAGGTGTCAAAGTATAGGTATAGGTAAACACGGTTGGCAAGGTTGACCCCTGGCGATCGGTGTTCAACATTCAACCTCCACATTGTTACCTTCTGAATCCGATATGGGGAAAAGTGGTACAGAGTTATGCATAGGAATTAAGGCGGGAGTAGTCTGTTGCTTAACCACTTGTGCTTTGCCCAACTTATATCTCAACTGGTGATCTTTTCAGAAGAGTACTTCACATCAATATTCTCATTCCATTCTATAATGTTGATCTTGAAAGACCGTGTAAACCAGGGTACGCACTTTAGCAAACATCCATACTGATCCCCGAACCGCACCTCCTATCCGAACATTTCTACTCAATACATTGGAGGTACCTACATCGTAGGTACAGTTGCAAATTGGGTTCAGGAGAATGCTTCTGGGAATAGAGCGTTGAATTGAGTTCTCATCCTGGCATCGCAAGAGCAAGTGGCAGTAACGTACGTTTTGATTAATATATTGTGAGAAAAAGGAAGAAGAAACTGCGTTGGTGGATCGGCAAAATTTTATAAAATTGGCAAAGTTTTAGTGGGGGTTTGGGTCCCACAATACTTCGTACTCCGTGTTCATGCCAATAAACTCAAGTGTGTACTCTGTTCCCCACTCCATATCTACGTTGAAATAAATACCAAACGTCCATACAAAAGTTCTAGTCATGCAGCATGATCGTATATTATCGAATTGTATACCTACTGTTGAATTATTTTTAATTTTAGCTTTAGAGTGCAAATAAATTGTTAACCATTAATTTTATGGTTAAAAAAACTTATTCTAAATAATAATCTGTAGATTTTAGATTTTTAGCCGTTTTTCCCCATTTTTTAAGCACTTTTTTAATGTGCTCAACGAGTGCTGGCCAAAAACATCTTCTCATTTGGAAAGCTTGATTTTTTGGCACAAAAACGTATTTTCATACCAATCCTAAGGAGTATCGGCTTTGTACTGTTCCTCCTCCTGAGTTTTGTTCTCCCCCATTATTATGGCATTTCTGTTCTTTATTCTTCATTGCAGTGTGACCTCATTTGTACGTCAAAGGAGAGCTTTACAAACAAAAGATACTAGGTACAAATTAACGAGATTAATCCGCAGTAGCTGAACTGGAAATTGAATATGTTTTGAGGTTTATAGTGAAGCCTCGTAAATAATGTCTTTAATGTACTCTCTTTGGCTCAATAGTCTTACACTTTTGTGGATCCCCGGGTTAAAATATTGAAGTAAGAATGGCATTACTTCTAGTATTATCTAATTCTGGTATTAACTTTTCAGATTCAAGCGAAGATGACGATTTCATTGAACCTAACGAAGCCACTTACAATAATTCCTTCGCAGCACCTCACTCGTCTTCCAGCAATAATGAGGAGTCAAGTGAAAGCGACGAAAGAGATGGTCTCCTTACCATCAATCCTGACTCATACGGTGAAGGGCTGTCCACTCGCAAGAGATTGCTGTCAGCCAGCAGCTCTGAAGAAGAAATTGTGGCCAAGAAGCCGTATGTTTACAATGAACGTATCAATGAGTTGGCTGCTCCCACGCACCTCCCTGTTATATCTGACAACAAAGGAAGATCTCTTATGGTTGGTATACTTCATCATTATCACTTTTCTTTGTGGGCGTTCTATGTACGGCTTCTATGCTTATCTATTCATTTCTAGTATGAGGCCATGAATAGATCTATTCAAGGCCAGTACAACGGATCAATGTATCATCACGATTCTTGATTAAAAATAGCTCATAAAAAAAATAATCTGTTGAGATATATTTGACATGGAAGCGCTTCTCTTGGTCAAAGTTTAGTATCATTTCCCCCGGAAATAGGTATAAATTATCCTTGGGGCAATCTTTACCAAACTTTGTTTGACCCCTTCACGTTAAAGTTCATTGTGCCGAGGTTAGGTCAGTTAAGAGTTACCAATTGGTTTGGAGATTACACTGCTAACTTACTGGCCATTGTGGGTTGGCAAAAGACAAAACCCTCTAACGTCACCAGGTTATCCGTACTTTATACTTCGTAAATCTAAATTTCTAATTCCAAAACCTTAATATTTCTTTGGAAAAAACACGTTTTGGTTTATTGTTTTCAATAAATCAAATTTGTAATTTTTGTAATTTTTTTGTAATCTTTGTATCAACCAAGAAAAACAAATTTAAAACCTCCCCCCCCCCCCCCCCCCCCTTTAAAATTTGTTGGTTTACGTTTCAAGATAATTAGAATCCAAAAATCCATCCGTACGCCTGAAGCTTTTCTCCAAAACGACTGGACCAAAATTTGGCTCGAAAATCATTCATCGGCCGGGGATGTGCCAGTAAAATTGGCATCAATTTGGATCAGCGCTGAAGAGTAGTAATTAAGAACAGAAATATTGAAAAATCGATATCTCGAAAACTTCCTAGGTAACAGTAGGGATTTTTAGGTCTCGTTTATAGACATCATCCCAAAGAATCGGATGAAACCACCTGGGTCACTGTACTTTCATCCGCTAGCTCTCCCTTAAGGCTAAAACGTTGACGAGAAAAAATACATTAACACGGGTGTAAATCGTAACAGCGAAAACAGCAAAAATCGCCTGGTAACTACGACGCTTGTATCATTGATATAATTCCAACGTTATTTTCACTTCACGAAACCGGGTTTATTATAACTATAGATGGACTTCTGAAGGGTTGGTGATTTATTTTATATAGTTAATTTTCAGTAGGTGGGTCTGCTCATGTTTTTTTCCCCCTTCATTTGGCATTAGCTTTCGCCATAGCCAAAATGTTAAATACCAGGAAATTGGGTGCGTGTTATGTAATTTAATTTGGTAGCCGTCTACACCTATGCAGATACATTTAGATTGGTACCTAATGTATAATAAACTTCGTTTAATAGTGTTATAGACAGATGTTCTGCGTAGAAGGGTTATCAGTACATAAATAGTAAATCTTTGTGTAATAATTTGTTGCGTTTTTAATATTAAAAAATATTTTTCTCCCCTAACTAGTAATGTAAAAGTAAGATTGACAATACCGTTGAGAAGCCTTCCAAGGAAGTTTTTTCTTTTTTGCCCCGGGACTCTGATAAGGTCGTTTGACTTTTATAGTCTTTCTTAGAACATATACAACTTGAAAATGTTCACTTATTTAATGTTTAGCCTTATTAAGCAAGCACTTGACCTTTTTGCCATATAAGTAGATGTACCTTGATGGGAATTTCACGCTTCTTCTAATGGTGTCATTGGATTTATAAATCTAGTGACATCATTGGAAAAACGCACTAATAAGACGCTTCTGAAGGAAGTCGTGACAATTTTTCTGGCCAAACCAAGCCAATGTCTCCTTAATAAATATTGCAGTATTGAGACTGTAAATATACAGCCTCATGAAATGCAAGTCGGTTTCTCTTATGTTGGTCATTAAGATCTGTATAAAAATTTGCATTCTTATAAATGAATTAGCTTTTAGTTCACCTAGTGTTTGCAACTACTCTTGTACTTACCTAAGGTAGCCCTACGTAATGAAGTAGTAGTCTGCAAGTGTTACTTGAATATAAATCCCACACTCTCATTTTAGACTGAATCATCGTATACTTTTTCAGGAAAAAATGGGTTACCGCCCTGGACAAGGTCTTGGGAAAAACGCCCAAGGGAGAGTTGACCCGGTAGAGGCTTCTAAACAACGAGGGAGGCGTGGCTTAGGACTAACCATTCCAGAATTGGACCCAGCAGACCTAGAATGGGACTCGAGTCTTGAGGTATGCATTCTTCACGATAGATTGAACACCTATCCTGTCACTATACTTCGCTTGATATTATTTAGTCTAGCTATAAATGAAGATGTGTAAGTTTTTTCTCGGTGTAACCAGGTAGTTGAAGTCAAGGAGCCGGTAGAATGGCTTCACGGGCATCTAGGACCTCTCGAATTCGATGATATGCGATCTTGGATGGAAGAAGGGAGAAAGAATCATAACATTGCTCAGATGACTGACTTTTGCGATGCCACATTGCTGAATAATATTCTCAAAGGAAAGGTAATTGTTAGAATCATGATATTGTTGACAAAGTTTTTATGTTATCTGTTATAAATTATAAACCACTCGTTAAATGCCCAATCCATAACATTATCTGTACCTCAATCTCTTTGTAAAGTTTGGGATGGTAGTGAAGGAATAACAATAGGAGAAAAGTTGAGTTGATATACTATTAGCCTTCAAATGCACTACTTCAAGCCTACTTAAAATGTAATATGTTCAATAAGGTTTCCGAAGGTTTAGCTTATCCTTAACTTCAGCCACCAGCGTCTTCTTCAATTGCTTTATCTTAAGGCTTCTTTTGAAGAACATTTGACTTGTTATAGCAGATCTCATATGGTAGCTTCCACCCACATCCAGTGCCTATAGTTCGGCTGGTGTTGGAAGGATTGTGCAGTCATTATTTCCTATGAGATAGGATTTCTTAGCTGGTATTGGCATACAGCTATTACATATATTCTTGCTTGTTTCTAAAAATTATCGCTGTAATGACTGAATTCCGTAAATACAAGCTGAATTGACTGTTCATTTTAGTTATTCATTTTAACGTGATTTTGCCCGTCTTATTCATCGAAGGCATTTAATTTGGAGGTAGAAAGTATTGAAAAATGACCAGTTTTGTAAGCCAAGGATCGATGAAACACTCCTCCATAAATTTCCCTCAACTTTAATTCCTCAGGGCTTAAGAATAAAAGATTTAGGTTTTTTTTTCTCCGAAGGGAATAACATCTATATGAAGAATTGCTATTTAGGAATACGCTTGAGCAGATTTTTCAACAAGCGAAGTAATCGTCTGGGAGTTGAGAACTCATTTATGTACTATTACATTATGAAGTTTGTGCACTGAGGTATTATGTGGTCAGACGGTGGAGTGGTTCCTTCGTAGACAAAGTTCAAAAATCAATTCCTAAACCACATTGGTAAACGTTTTAAATAACGTGTTTTGGTGTTCTTATATGTTTGAGACAATTATGTGAATTTACTCAACTTGTTCGGTTACCGAAGTAGTGATGATGAGGGATACCTTTGATGATAACAATGAGGGGGTTGTTTGTATTTCCACATGAAAGCAGATTGAATTTTAAGAATACAGACACCAACCACACTATTCTGTGATAAGTAGTTTTCATTCTATGATTTTTCCTATTTTGGCAATTAACTAAGTCATTGGACCCTCCCACCTGGTAGGGCCCCTCTCAATTCGCTGAAACTCTGAAAAATCATAAAAACCGAACCACTCACAGTAAGAAAGTGCAATTGGTGTCAGAATTCTCATAATGAAATCTTCTTTCATTTAAAAATAGTAAACGCTAGTTTTTCAGGCCAATGAGTAATCCTCATAGTAAAACTAACCTTTCTCGAACTTACTTTTCATCGTTTGATTCATTTCTCAGGACCCTGGAAAAATTCTATTCGTTTTTGCCTTCTAGTTTTGTTTTCATTGTGATCTTATTTTTCTTTGTAGAATGTGTTTGACCATTTGAGTGCGGACGAACTCTTCAAATCCAGATCTCGTTCCAACCCATTTGAAACTTTGAAAAATGGGATATTTTTGAACAGAGCAGCTCTCAAAATGGCCAATATTGACGCAGTCTTCGATAAAATGTTCTCTGATCCTAAATATGAAGATGGCGTAAGTATGATTTGTTGATTTTTTTGTTTCACTTTACATTATTTTGTCCATTGAGCTTTTAAATAATTCATAAGTCTCCCAGTAACTAATTCAAGAATCAGATTATTAGCAGTACTCTTAAATTTTTGTGCGTTTATTAATCTCAAACTAAAGGCCCACTAACTGTTTGGAGTTAAGTAGAGGGAAAATAGAGAAATACGCCAACAAAGGTAAATTCTCTCATCACACTAGTGCAACTTACCTATTCGTATGTACTGATTCTATAGAGGTAAACCTTCAAAAATGGAAGATGACCAGATTACGTACACCCATATTGTTCCACTGCCTACGAATAATATTTTAATAATCCCATCTGGAAATTGAATGACAAAAAACTTTGCAATTTTGATATGGATATGTCTTTGCTCTGGGGGGTCAACCAAAAATTTCCGTCACGCAAAATTTGTGTCACAATTTCAGTGTTTTTCACGTACAACCCAGCCGTTGCTAGGGGAAAGGAACTTCCGCAGTTTTCATCGCACAAAAATCGTTCGCCACTCGTTGGAAAGCGCTTGATTTATGTGATAAATGTTCACATCTCAAGCTACCAATTTCCCCCTCCTTACGTACCTGGCTACATACCAAAACTAAGTTGATTGGACTATAAACAATTTTAATAAGCCGGTATTCTTAACGTAAAGCAATAGCATCATTTACTCCACTCCACAGGAAACATTTTCATCCTCTTGACAACAGTTGAGGACATCTCGAATACAACCTTTATGAAATCCCCAATCAAAGACATACGTACCTGCTTGTAAAGCGGATAGTGGAACTCGTTTTTTGGTTGTTGTTGAACAAAACGTATGTTAGGTACGGTAGTACCTACCTACATACTGTGAGTGTCATAGAATAGTAGGCTTTCCGCTTTTGATCTAATTGAATAAATCAACACATATAACCCACCCTAGGTACTATTCGTGTGCATTGTATTGCGATTCAAAAACCAACAGTACCTATATTACTTAGCGATTTGCAATCAAAACGTTAGGTTAAGTAAGGTAAACTTGCTGGTGAAGTTTGACTGGTTCTTCATCATATAAACAACACTTGGTAGTTATAACTTGCTCCACTATGCACTTACACTCACTTAATTTCTGCTTCAATTTAAATTTACTAAGTAAATAAAAATAACCACGTATATATTGTTTGTAGAAACTAAAACTACTTAGCTGTAAAAAAAAAACTAATTGAGAAACAAAAATGGCTGAGAGGCGAACTATTACTGATGTTGGTTTCCTCAATATGGTGCTAGGGAGCAGCGCCGAATAATTCGAGATTGAAGTAGTGGTTTCCACAATATGGTGCCAGCAAGCAACCCTTAATAGTTCAGGATGCAACACCTAATAGCCAATTGAAATCTGTCTCCATTTTAATGGTCGTTTAGTCATTGCTGCATATTGATGGAAAGCACCTCGCTTGCTAATCAACCATTATTGGTAATGGGCAATTAAACTACCTAACAAATCTGATTAATCGAATTTTACTAACTTGAACAATACATTTTAGTCACCAATGGTAGGTAAAGATGAACTCCTCTACTTTGCGGATGTTTGTGCTGGACCTGGAGGATTTTCCGAGTACGTCCTTTGGCGTCGTGGCTGGTCATGCAAGGGGTTCGGCTTCACACTCAAAGGCGATTGTGATTTCAAGTTGAGCGACTTCTTCGCTGGCACTCCAGAGACCTTTGAGCCTTACTACGGTATGATTAATATAACTTAAGTCAGATGTATATTTAAACCATAAGGAGGAGTTTTCTGCATTTTTTTCCTTTATTTTCAGACTTGAAAGTAGTAATCAAGCATGAATGTAGGTTTTTGGGCTGCGGATCATGGCTAAAATATAATGGTCAGTTCCGCCTGTTGGTTTATCCATCTGCTGAAAGTTCTTGACGACACAGCTATCTAAAAAGATTTAATATGAAAGGTATTGGATTATTGGAAGTGATCGAAACAGCGTAGTAACGAAAACTGAATGACTTGATAGGAGAATGAGCTCTCCCTATGGTAGTGGTGATGGTGGAGGGGGGGGGGGGGGTTAATGTCATCTACCTATGACATCAACTCTTAGTTTTTTTTTTTTTTTTTTTTCAAACCATTTGGAGTTTTGAGCTGAAAATTTGCAATCGATACTATTGAAGTGAAGAGCGTAGAATCCGATAGATACTTTGATCTAGTTTTGTAAACTATCTTATACATTAATAATAATAATAATAAAGACCATTTATCATCCTAAGGCCACGAGTGTGGTATACAAAGCATATAGCATTACAGAAAATGTTTTATACAACTTAATGGCTAGAAATTGAAAATAGAAATTGGAACTCAGAAAGAAAAGAAGGGGAAAATATTTGGATAAGATTAACGAAATGTTTTTGTAAATACTTTTTTAGATGTTGTCGTGATTTTATTTAATTTTACATTTGCAAAATGGATTTATTAACTATTAAGCAGATAAAAGAAGAGCACACTTTTGTTGAGTTTTTAATCGAAAAATTCTTTTCCCGGTGGATTGCAACAATCCACTGTTTTCTTAAAGTTTCATCGCTTAGGGAAACAGCGTTACCATGATTACTACACCCGCACACGCAGCACATAACCATCGTGATGAACTAATAATTGATATTGTCAAAAAGTACTAGTGTACAAAAGAAGATGCAAACACGGAAATCACCCAAACTCAACTTTAGTATTTTAATCAATTTAATTCAACAAGATTCAAGACAACAATAGTCGCAATTGGGTTTCGTGCTTGTCGCTAAGAATCAATTCTTGTTCCCAGGTTTCTCACATTTCTCCCCTTTCTTCAGCCCACAGTAGGGTGTGATTCGGTGAGTGTGGACCTCCTTGTAGCAACCGCGGTTACCCCAACGTTTCTGGAGACGAACAACGACATTGTTCAGGTTTTTCACGATCTCATAGGGTCCTTCCCATGGGCACATCAGTTTTGGATTATGACCACGAATACGACGAGGGTTGTTGAGCCAGACCTGATCTCCTACCCCAAATGAGCATCCTTTTACTCCCCAGTCGTACCTTCTTTTCATCTCATTGACTCTGAACTGTAATGTTTCACGGGCCTTTGCATTAGCTTCAGCAAGGCAGTCTTGAAGAGTGGTAGCATAATTTTCGATTTCCTGCTCTTCTGGTGGTCTACCGAACAAGAGTTCCTATGGTAATGTGAGTTCTCATCCGAAAAGGAGGTATGCAGGAGAATAACCAGTAGAAACATGCTCAGACGACCTATAGGCTAGCAATGCTATGGGAAGTTGCTGGTCCCAGTCTCTTCGATGGTCCGAAATCATTTTAGATAGCCAGTCAGAGGATTCTGTGCAGCCGTTCCACCTGACCATCACTTTGCGGTCGTAAGGGTGTTGTTCTCGTCTGGTGTACCCCCAATATTGTTTCAGTACCTCCTTCAACAACTCGGACTGAAAGTTTCGGCCCTGATCGGAGTGCAACTCTCGTGGCACACCATATCAAGATACAAAATGTTCCAGTAGAGCCTGTGCAACGGTTTCAGCCTTTTGATTGGGAAGATGTATGGCCTCAGGCCACTTTGTAAAAAAATCCACAAGGGTGAGAATGTATCGGTTACCCCGTTCCGTTTCTGGAAAAGGTCCAACAACATCAATTGAAATTCTTTGAAATGGACTTCCTACCACATACTGACATAGAGGTGCCCGGCCCCGTTGTCCTCCTCCTCGGTGCTTACCACAAACTTCACAACACTTGCACCATTCTCTAACTGCACGATGAAGTCCAACCCAATAAACAACCTGGCTCGATAGAGCTACCATTCTTGCCTCCACAATAGTCAACCGATTCTTATGAAATTTTTATGGAATGTGCGGGTTAGGGTGAAGATGGTCCCCTATGAGTTACGTTGTTCCCAAATCCATTCTTCATTCGGCGCATGCGCAAACGTAAATCCCATCGAGCATAATTTGCCCAAATTGTCTGATCTCGTTCAAATTTGGAGGATGGGTAGAAGAGGTTAATTTGAGCATTCCCTTTCAATTTCAACATAATCGTGTCATTAGTAGCTACTATTTCAACAGTTTTCATCTGATTTTGATGAAATTTTCAGGGAATGTGCGGGTTAGGCTGTGTGTGGTCCACTATTAATTCCATAATACTGTTGCATGCGCAAACGTCAATTCTTTCAAGCATCATTTTTCACGCCCAAGTTGTCCAATTCCGCTCAAATTCGGTGCATAGTTGGGGGGAAATGGTTTAATTATTCCATGTTAATATCAACATGATTGCATCATTATTTGCTCCTGCGCTTGAGCGAAAGTGTACTCCCAGGAACAAGGTCCAGTTTTCATCAGATTTTCATTACATTTTCTGGGGATATGTGAGTTAGGCTGTAGATTGTTCCCCACAAATTTAATTTTTCTCAAATCATTACTCCATTCTGCGTATGCGCTTACATAAATTCCTTCAAGCATCATTTTCCCGTTTTCGTAAACGTCTTTCTGTGTAGCGTAAAATTGCGGGGTCTTTGACCTGAAAAGTGTGAACCCTTCTTGGAAGCATGATGCGCTATGTTCTGATCATATATTACATACGGGGTTTAATGATTATAGACCAATTATCTAGGTAGAAGGGCTAAATAACACAGAAATAATAAACCATTGTGTAATAAATCCCATCGTTTTTTCAGTTTGTATAGATTTAAAAAAATAATCGATCTGCCCACCTTGTGGATTGCCCTATGGCTCAGACTCCCAACCCAGTCTTGGTGGTACCTTAATTCTAAAATAGAAAGTTTAATTTTGATCAAATTAAATAAATTAAGTTTAAATCGTTTCATTTAACTAACAAAGCGGGTCTCAAAGTTGTCCTTACTTATCACTCAAAAACGCCCTCAAAACCATCGCCCTATTGGAACTCAACATTTTGTATCTTATGTAATGATCTCAACTCGATTTCAGGTGTTAAGGAAGATGGAAATGTGTTTGATCCAGATAACATCAAAAGTCTGACTAAATTAGTTCTCAAAGGCACCGATCAGCGAGGAGTTCATTTCATGATGGCTGATGGGGTATGTTATGAATCCCATTAAGTGTGTCGAATTAGGAAGTCATAAAAATATGTATTTATGTTATGGAGATGTTTGTATTTATTGTCGTTCGTCAAGTCCGAATCAATTCCTTTATAGATTTTGTATTGACGATTCTCGATTAGATAGTTCTTTTCGTATTAATTGGTTATTTCTTGTTGAGGAGACTACTTTGTATCAAAATTTACAAAGCTGATTTGAAAGTACCAAAAATTATTGCTTATCTGATTGTGCGTATCTTTCCAAAATTTCACAAGTCACATTTCTATTTCCAGGGATTCTCCGTTGATGGACAGGAAAATATCCAGGAAATTTTATCAAAACAATTGTACTTATGTCAGTTTCTAGTTGCTCTGAGTATTGTTCGGAATGAAGGGAACTTCGTCTGTAAATTATTTGACTTATTCTCACCCTTCAGTGCTGGCTTAGTTTACCTGATGTATAGAGCCTTCAAGAGTGTTTCTCTCTTCAAACCCAACACAAGCCGCCCAGCAAATTCTGAAAGGTAGGTTTTACAATTCACAAGATTTATGTTAGTGTGTTGAATGTGTTGATTTTATGAGAATCCGTGACGTTCTGCAGAATTTTTTGGATTATGAAAAACTGAAAAGGACAGCAAATTGTGTAGTTTTGAGGTTAATGCCTTTAGAACAACAACTACTATCACTATCTGATGGGATATCACCAATACGGTACCTTTGGCAAAAATCATTGGTAGACTCGTGATTTAAATGTGCCTGTTTGGGAGTAAAGCTCCTTGCTTAATAAATACCCTATTTGCTTTTAGTACGATATAAATTGGCCTCAGAGCACGTGGTCCTATTGAGCGAATTTATAGAGGAAATTTTATTGGCCCCCCCTCCCCAGAGCTCGCGATCCCCCGCTAGAAGGGAGGAGTTTGGGTGCTGAAAAGTTTGTTACTCAGAGCTCGAGGTCCTGTGGAGAGTAAGCAAGAATGCTGGGAGCTTGGAGTGTACCGTGAGAGTGATGACCGGAGCTTCCGAGCTAGCCTTTTTATAAGCCACTTCTCGGTGGTGGGATAGTGGACGGCATGACGTGATGCAGGTGCAGGTGGATGCCTGAGCCATGATGTACGCTCTACTTCACAAGGCTGGGATCTCAGACACTTTGTTTATCCGTCTAATATGAACATAACAAATATGTGGTTGCTTCACGACAGTAGGTACCCAGAATATTATAACAGGTGGCAGATAAAAAACTGTTTGCAGTGTTAAGCACAATACAGAACGCAGGTTTCACTATCTACTTTTCGTAAGATAAAAAGACTTTTTCGTCCACAGTTGGAGAGAAAGCTGTAGAAAATCATGGAAGTGGCTTCACCAACTAAAACCTTCAGGAAGTCTGTTTAGTATCTCAAGACGCCGTGAATCAAATCCGCGTTACCTGTGTATACATATTGTTAGTTGTGCTTTCGCATTCCTACCCTATATACATATATTTTTGCCTGTGGAAAATGATGATGAGTAGATTTTACGCTTATCAAAACCATATCTTCTAGAAGGTTTTGCCCAAGCCACAAATATTTGCATTAATCTTGTTGGCAGCACTGGCCCACTGAGTGATTCCTATAAAATCATTCTCTTCCATGCATCTTGCTTGATGGAACGTTCTTCTTTTCTACCTTATCCCTGTTACCCTTCTAGTTGAGATTATTGCTCAATGAAAGAATATTTGGAAGGAACATATCACTGAGACGCATATACCGATTGTTACTGACTCAGAAAGGGGTACACGGTACATCATACATGATCTGCTACAACATAGAAGCTAGTGTTGAACCTTGTTCAAGATTGCATATCAATGTTTGTTAACTCGATACTGTGATTGCTTTTATTGAAACCGTATCAGATGTCCCAGTCAGTAATACGAGTTGCACACGGCAGACCTTCAAGCCATAAAATTCCTTTGGTGTAATTATGCACTTAACCTTTTCATGTAAATGACACCTTCATACTCCATAGTGTAGCATAGTATTTTTTATAGTCAGAGTAACATTATTAGCATCCATTAAGGCCTGTTAATTTGTTGGATTGTGTTAACTATGTACTTGATTCAATTTCAGGTACATAATTTGCAAGCATAAACGATCTGACTCTGGTCCGATTAGAGATTACATGTTTGAAATAAACACAAGAATTCATGAGCTTAAACTTGAAGATCCAGATATGGATGTCAACTTTGTTGTCCCTATGAATATTTTGATGGGGGACGGTGATTTTTATAATTACCTCGTCAAATCAAATAACAGGTAACCCGTAATCGATTTTTTTTCCCTTGGTGCTGTTGCTACATGAATGAGTTATGTTTTGTATACTAAACTATTTCTCTCATTTTCAGTTTGGGGGAGAGGCAGGTGGTTAATCTGATCAAAATCGCCGCGTTCTGCCGAGACTTTAAACTGAAAGAAGATCGACAGGGTCGCATGAGGAGCTTGTGTTTGAAGGCGTGGGACATACCTGATCGGCCCAGGGCCTTCGACCGCTCCTCTGCAGAAGAAGTAACGAGGAAAATAATATTAGGCGACCGAGGTAACTTGATGATTGCCACTACTACTATACCATATATCTAATATTTCCCCAATCATAGGAACCCGCTATGGAATTTTTTATTACTTAAAATATTTCAATGATTTAAACTCTCATGTTACGTATAATAGGAAGCTACGCCACTTCGGACTTGTCAGACTTTTTAAATTGTCAATAATCAATAATCATTTTCAATTTTTCGGACCTTTGCTACAAGTTCGTTAAAACAAGTGTTTGTGTCATGTATGCTTCCTAAACCCGTGTATGCTCTAGCAATAAACGGTCCTCCAAACTGAACATTTAGATAAACATGACAACGTAACATCACAATTCCTTTCAGTCCTGCAGCTGAAAGTGTAACATCAGAGGTTTGAAAAGACCTTGGATCCTTTCCGCTCCACCATCACCCCATTCTTGACATTTTTTTGATGCAGCGGTGACAAATCGCCAATGGAGTGATTGGCTCCATTCCGTTCATCCGAATCTCATTCGTTTGAAGTTTTGCCACCCCAAACCTGGGATTTAATCGGTTCAGAAATGAAACAGAGATTTGTTACAAGGGCGTACATGGCTTAATATTATCTAACAGAATCTCATGGATCAAAGAAATGCACGAATTATAATTTAAGGAGCATATCGCATAGGTACCTATTGTAAATATTCGAAAAATTCAATGTCGTAAAATTCATGGGTCATATTTCATACGTCTGATCCCAAACGCCATCCAAATTCAACTGGAATCGGATGAATATTGTTCGAATACATTATGCAATTAGTAGGCTTTTTATATTGTCCCTGTCTAAAGCCGGGTTCACAATTGTATCAAATGTCCGTATATTATCACCATTGCATATCTAATCACATGCAACGCCCTCCACACAAACTGCTCGATCTTCAAGGCGTAGAGTCATTCAAGACATTGGCGTTTTCAATTGGATGCAAAGGTGAAAAGATCGACTAAATTAAGAAATAAGGCCACAGCGCGTCAGAGCATCCACACTCCTTTCGACCTCGTTGCGTATCATTCCTTTAGTGTGACGGGGAAAACCACCAACTGACCGATTGAAAAGGTCAGAAAATCGCATTACGTATCTTTATGAATGAAAAGATACAGGGTGTTACTTGCAATATGATACGCAATGGTGATATGATACGGACATTTGATACAAGTGTGGACCCGGCTTAAGAGCAAAAGAGACTGACTCTAAAGCGCAACCTCCAGGAATCGTTTCAGAATACTTCAAAACGGATTTCAATGAAGAAATTTTTCAAAACTTTTCAATTTAAAAGTTTCCAAGCAATTGCAATGGCTTCATTTTCTACGAAAATTCGCTAAAAATTGAATTTTGAAGCTATCGTGCTCTTTGATCATTTCTTCAAGGCTCATGGAAATAATAGAACTGTTATAAACTCGAATTTAATATTCGTGAAAACTATAAAGTAACTATACCAATAAAAAATTCAAACTTTTCAATCTAAAATCTAGCATGTTTATTACCAGGTACCTTGAATTACTCCACTCATAGCCTTCATCGAACACACAGACAAACAGACGATACAGAACTAAAAAAAAAAGGTTCAGATAGAATTGCAAATAAGAAGGATTAGGTTAGGAAAGAATTTATTTAGCACCTCATGAAAGTGAATACAAAATTCAATTACCATGGTGAAATCGTAAGCCACATACAAATGCATCTTTACGCTATGTTTGGTCAACAACAAAATTGTATGTGTCAAATTGAAATTATTTTGGTACTAAATGTCCTCCAAACTGGGTGATCAAAAGGATTTGCGGGCGCGCCTGGCTTTCTGCTGGAAAAGTAAAATAGTTCCTTCTAATGGCTTCAACAGAAACAATACCTACCTAACTAGAGAATAAATCCAGGTTCCACGTGCTTCCCGACCATTTAAGATTATGGCCGCATATTGAAAAATAATCGGCCCGGATGAAGGTTAAATAAAACAATTTCTCCTCCACTTATATTTTACTTGCCACCCTCCCTTCCTATTTGATTTACCTTTTCTCAATGGCTTAAACGCCTTGGCGATGTGGGTTCGGTGCTGGATCACTGCTGGTGTACCACCATGGAAGAAGAGACGGTTTCTCTTCTTCCATGGTACCACTCTACTGTAAGCTGCCTGTGGAACTAGGTAACGTACCACTACAGTGAATTTCTGTTTTCTGTCCAAACAAATTGTGTCTCTTCATGACTAGAAGGTCGGAGACAATAATACCAAGAAACGCACACATTCCAAAGAATGTGGATCACAGACTGTGATTCACACTATTCACAGTCGCAAGGTAACCCCACCCCGGCAACTACTTGGAACCGTTCCCTACAAGAAGAACTGTGAGTTCTTCAATTCCGTTCAACGCGGAGCAGCTCATGAGTCACAAATGAAAAGTCACATTTACTTCTCCAAACTGTTATGTGATTGAGGGAGGGAGGGGGGGGGGGGATACACAAACATCGATTATCATCTATCAATATCGTTGACATCTATTAATATTATTGAGTATGTACAATAATTGACATCAAAAACAACCTGTACATACCTAGATAATAAAGCACCTAAGGAATTTCATTTTCCAAGTAGAAAACTGTCTTTAATGATAAAATCATGCTTCAGTAGCCAGTATTTAATCGTGCTTCTTTCATTGAAGTTGGTATAATTTAGGTTGATATAATTCAAGTATCCCTCACTGTTAGGACATTAGTTGTATGTTTGAAAAAGTAATGTTTGGTTATCCATTCGATCAAAACGATGCTTTTATCAGTCATTTCTCTTTTTTCATCACGACGTACCATATAGGTGCCTACATGTTATGTTACACGTTACATACCTACTTGTAACCTCTCACACCTCTTCTGGAAGTATTTCACCAATTTTAATTAAATATCCAAGGATTGTGTGTGATGGTACTTGAATGGCATTTCAATAATTCAATCCGCCTCAACCTTTCGTTTTTTTTATTTTTTATACCTATTTTTCAAACCATAAAAACCTGAATCTTTTTTGCGCTCTATCTTTGAGCTCATTTAGTTTCTGAGAGCCCTAAATCCAATCCTGAGGGTAAAACTCATAATTCCTTCTAACGCCTGTTCTATATTTCAATAATATTTACTTAGGTAGCTACCTACAATGGTGAAAGGTACTTACGTGTTATTTTCTTTATAGATATCCATTTTGTGTAGATTACCATTCTACCCTTATCATTTCGAATACGAGAATCCTTCATTTCTAAATAAATATAATAAACGACCCAACCCCTAACTTTTGGGTAATGGAAGTGAAACTTGGAGAGCGTTTTTGGGGTGCCTGATACTAAGTTTTAAGGAAATGAAAGTCAGAAAAAATCCAAAATTTTGTATACTTCCCATAGGGGGTTTGGGTAGTTATGTGAAAAATTTGTTTTCTTTTTTGCAGAGTGGCAGCTCATTTTAAAGATATTTTGTGAGCTGAACACGATGGTGAACCCAAAATTGCGATACTTAGTCCGTTTTCGGAAAAACTAGATTTTTTTCTGACGAGAGGTCTTTTAGAGTCAATTATCTACGCTCCTTCATGATTCATCAGCTCCCATCCGGAATAAAATATTGCAATTTTGGATTCACCATCGTGTTCGAACTCATCCTTTCGTTTGGAATGCTAAATTTTTTGGCGCAAGAACGGAATTGATATCTCAATCCTAAGGAGATTTATCGAATGGATGGACACACACACATTAGGTATATATATATATATATATAAATCGTTAGTGATATGAAAAAAGGGAGAATTCCACATTTAACGGAAAATGACTTTTTTTCACCGACGATCATGTTTCTAATAGTGTATTAACAGGTGAAAAAGTCGAAGTCCTAAGTTTGATTTACCTTGAAAATACATTTGCTAGGACTTCGACTTTTTCCCCTGTTAATATACCTACTATTAGAAACATGATTGTTGGTGAAAAAAAGTCATTTTCCGTTAAAATGTGGAATTCGCCCTTTTTTCATATCACCAACGATATATATATATATATATATATATATATTTATTTATTTATTTATTTATTTATTTATTTATTTATTTATTTATTTATTTATGAAAAAGCGTTAATTTTCTACATCTGGCAGCCATCTGTCCTTCCCCCGCCTAGTGTGTCTTTCCACCACAATTCAGTTTTCTATTTTTAATTTTAATTAATTAATGGACCCCGCTATTGTATAATATTGCGTTGCAGATCAATCAGTGCTATGTTGGGGGTATCCCTGATTTTTTTCCAGAAAGTTATTGGACATTTTTAATTTCCAGAATCACGAAGTACAGATTCGCCCTTTCTGGGAAAATTACCCTCTCGCGAATTCACTTTTTCACTCACAATTACAAATAAACTACTAGGGATATGACTAGTGTTATGTGGCTTTACGAAAAGTAAAGCTAGTTAAAAAAGTTTCATAGAAGTCATAAAAGTGTATACTTTCTATGATAAGAGAAAAGTAGACAAAGAAGACAGATACCTACTGTCGATCTATAATATATGTAGAAATTTAAATGATCTATTTATAGGAACAATAAAGAGGAATGTTTCTTTCAGAAATAAGTTAATCGCTGCTTTGATGTCTGTGCTACAAACTCGTGGAAGAACAATAAAAAGGCAATAATGATCGTGATGGGCATTTGAAAATAGGTGGGCTGTGTGGTAGGTGCAGAGAAGCAACGCAAAGAGCTTATAATTATAGCCAGTGGCGGCCGGTGGTCTGAAAAAGGAGTGGGGCACAAAAATATTTACCTATTTGACAGTCAAAAAGAGCATGGAGGTTTTTCATCCATTTGTTTTGCTTTCAGTGTAAATTAATTTTTATCTAAACACATGAAACATTAATCCCACTTGGGTTATGTCAAATGCCATGGACAATAAATCATGATCATTAAATATTATTGATAAATAAATATAAATAAATTAATTAAATAAACTAAATTAAAAATACTATCTTATAGGGACCTACTTACTTACTAAAGCTGGTTTCACATGGAGCGGTATGTCCGGAAGACGGAAAGATTGAAAGCAATCTGATTGGCTGTTGGGACAACAGTTGAGGATGGTGGCTGCCATGTTGCCGGAATGGGCGGTCTGCGGACAGCGGTAGAAATGTTTATACCGTTGCCGCGTTCCGTCGAGCGGAGCGCAATCTTATTGGACAGGAATGTTGATAACCGCAAGTAGAGGTTTCAGATCAGAGAGGGTTTCAGTAGGAAGGTTATGATTCCGTGTGTCCATGTTCATGTGAACACCCTGCCGCATTCTGCCGCCCCCTCCACTGGGGTTTCCAGCCTTCCGTCTTTCCGGTTGTTACGCTCGTACTCCTCCATGTGAAACCGGCTTTAGGAATGACGATAAACAGCCAGTTTTTTTATTGGTCATATTGCAACGTTTCTGCGTATTTGTTGGTTGGTTGTGGCTTACATGCTGGTGTGGATACTATACTATTGGGTTACGATGGATATTATGTTCATGGAACTAGGTGTGACGAACTAACATGGAAAGAGCTGAGAAAAATTATTATGGATGTAGGTACGTTGCAATAGGTCCAATAAAAAAAACTGGCTGTTTATCGTCAATCCTAACAAGAAAAACACCTACACTACTTTATTATTAGAAGTATTAAAAATTATCAAGGCTTCGATTGTATTGCACTAGTCAACTACTTAGGAGAAGTAATTCTGAAGGAATATTAAAGAACTCAAATTAAATTATGATGAAATGATAGGAGTGTGACGTCATACGTCAATTAAAAATTGTTTGAAAAGGCTATAGAAATGTTGTCTAACCCCACAACTACCACTCACTTATGTATATAACCTTTTTCTTCAATGCAACCATGAACCTAGGAGGGGGATGGTTCATGAATGCAACACATCCAGAATGATCAATATTCTACTGAAAATATTGATCAGAGACGTTTTCGTTACTCATTCTGTATGGTTTTGGAGGTGCCTTTGAACACTGTAGCTTTTTCCAAATGTGACCTCAAAATGTCGTCAGTTTTGGCTGATTTTGTTACTATAAGAGGCTACATAAGAAATTACAGCTTCCTAGAGTGTAAAGCATAGAAATTAACTATTAAAATGATTTAACCACCGCTTCACAAATCAAACCGTTCTCGCAATATTTGGATCACCTGCTATGAATCAAATCATCGAAACACCAGCTCAATGAAATCATCAGAAATTAACAAGCGGTGGCAATCATGTTCGAACAATATCAATTATTGAGAACGATCACCTGAGTGTACACAATTATTCGAATAACCTTGCTCATAACTCAGCTTGTTGGCCACGCACTTCGCAGTAGTTAACATAATATGGTTGGATAAATCGAGAGCTTTCGAACGAATGGTCAACGAATTTGAAAAACGACGAAGTACCATTTCCCTAGCAACGACTCGGTTGTAAGCGGTCGTGAGCAATTTTCCGTGAGTTTTGACATGGATATGTCTTTGCTCTGGGGGGTCAACCAAAAATTTCCGTGACGCAAAATTTGTGTCACAATTTCAGTGTTTTTCACGTACAACCCATTCGTTGCTAGGGGAATGGAACTTCCGCAGTTTTCATCGCACAGAAATCGTTCGCCACTCGTTGGAATGCGCTTGATTTATGTGATAAATGTTCACATCTCAAGCTACCAATTCCCCCCTCCTTACGTACCTAGCTACATTCCTAAACTAAGTTGATTGGACTATAAACAATTTTAATAAGCCGGTTACAATATTCTTAACGTAAAGCAATAGCAGAATTTACTCCACTCCATAGGAAACATTTTCATCCACTTGACAACAGTCGACTGTTAACAACAACTCATTGTAGTGGCTTCTCTCCACAGTTATTTTCAACATTTTTTTAAGTAAACCGTTGTTTTGTTGGAATTAGTCGGGATTCGTTTAAAGTTGAAGGATTTATTTACAACTCTCGTGTTCAACCGTTATGAAATCCCCAATCAAAGACATATCCATGTAACATGGTATCTGCTTGTAAAGCAGATAGTGGAACTCGTTTACGAGTTACTATAAAATTTTTAGTTCATGCCATAGCAAAGACATAAAGAAAACAGTTGATTGTTCTCTACGCAACACAGTGAGTCTATTTTATTTATTGGTAAGTAGCGTGAGCAAGTTTTCGTGACGATTTTTCAGTTTATGTGCCAAAGCAAAGGCATGCAAATGTCAAAAATGTCAAAATCAGTAAGTACCTGACTAAACTTCAACTTACGTAAATCCGTCGATGAACGTCGTCATTCGGTGTGAATTATATTCAAAGTGATCGTTGCTTTTTCTTCATTCCCCACAAGGGATGCCAAAATTTCTTTTTGTAACTCTCGTTCGTAATTACCGACGGAAAGGGTTTTGTAGCTAGCTCTACACATAAACAACGCACTCCAACTCGACCGACAATACAAAGGACTTTATTACAAAAGACGTATTCAACAACTTAGGTATGTATTCAACAACTTATAGGTACTTATAACAACGCTATAATACGGACTTTACTTTAGATTAGAGTAAATTCTTGGGAACAACCAAACGAACTTAAAGAAACATCACATATTACTTGCAGACAACAAAACATAGACGAACATACCCAACAGGCTAAATCAGTTTGGCTAACGGAATAAACCAAAACTCCTCTAGTGGAAGCGACTCATAACGTAAATTTCATTCTACGGTCTTTAGAAAAGTTGGAAACCCTGTCTGGGGCAGAGCCCCCAAAATCACGAGAAATTTCCCGTTATGACCTCTTTTTCCCGTTCCTTGCCCCGTTTTTCCGTTTCTTGCCCTTTATTTCCCTTTTTTTTCCCTTCAAAGTCTAACCTGAATCGACGAAATTTCCCTCTTGATAGAGTGATATCATCGCAAATCGCAATCTACGTACTTTTTCGCTGGTAGATGGATCTTAAACCTCCTTGGATGGAGCGTAAAATTATTCCTTCTAGCATCCACCTTGGAGCCACAGCATGGAGCTGTTTGTAAAGTCTTCATTCCAGTTTGTTACTTTTTTCCCAAATGTACTGGGGCAATGTCCCGATGCCCCCCCTCACGGGCCGCCCCTGATTATAGCCTATTATAAGCTCTTTGAAGCAAAGCGGCCACAAGAGAGAACATCACGGGACTGCTACCGCTCTCAACGAAACAGGTTCTGAACTGTTCCTATTGTAGAGATTGGTTCCAAGTAGTTGATTTGATTGTTCGAGAAGGTCTCGTATGCGCGGCTTGTATCGTGTTCGTTTTACTCTCGAGTGTTGAGTAACTAGTGGGTTCTAAACCTCAAATTTTCGCCCAAAGATGTACTCGTATATCACCTTTTTGGTTTGTCATTAAAAGTATTAATGCTAATTCTTATACAAATTGTTTCACTGGGTAAAATTACAGCGTTTCTCGGGATCCTGTCTCTTTAGATCGTACCTTGGTTATCGGCGATCAGCGGTTTCTTCGTATTTTGAGGTTTGGGGACTTCATCGTCTGCTTGCTCGTTTCACTCTTTGTCTGTCATCAACTGATATAACTCTCTCAGAATCGACACTTATTATCATCATGAACTGCCACTCGTGTAAACAAACGCTTCCGCCACAGGATGGTTTGCTTTGTTGCTGCTGTCACCTTGCGTTCCATTTTGGCTGTGTTGATATTACCTACGTCATGACTCGTTCCAGCAAATCAATTTGGAAATGCACGGAATGTAGAGCTATTACCCCTTCGGCAGGTGTGGTGAGGTCCTCATTGACCAAGGAGGTTGTTACAGACGCTTCCACCAATTCGGTGAAGCCAGCTCCCGACTTGAATCCACCAGTGACAAAAGATTATGTAATAGATATGTTTACTGGATTCAGATCAGGGCTCCAATATGTGCTAGAGTCTAGAATCACAGAGCTGTTGGCTGATATCAACAGTCGTGTATCTGATTTATCAGAAGATGTCCATGCAGCTAACGCCGATTTGTCAAGTTTGATTGAGGCTAACGTTGTTGATCGCATTGAAACCCTGGAAACACCAGGCGCCCTTTCAGCATCAACTATTAGTTATTTTGAGTCTGTCGAAACCATCGTGGCGGAGGTGGAGGAAAGGAGGCGTCGTTCTTGCAATATAATTCTGTTCAACGTTCGCAATAAAACATTCGCCAAGGAAGTTATTCGGAGAGTTTCGCCAGCTCATGTTGATTTTATTGTCCAAATTTCCCGATTTGAGAGAAAAAATCGAAGAGGGAAACTTCGTTCGCTGCGCCTAACCATGACCAGCCCAGATGTTGTTAAGGCTGTACTCAGGGCAAGCCGTACACCTGTGGGCCGTAAGCGACTCGGCGCGGTTTCAATGGCTTCAGATCTTACACCTTTGCAAAAATCCCACATGAAAGCTTTACGAGTCGAACTGAAAAATCGGAAGAGGATGGGTGAGTCAAACATCACCATAAAATATGTATCTGGTGTACCAAAAATAGTTACTATGGCGGAGACCCCCCATTTTCGCTTATGACCTTCGCAAGCTACAAGGTTGATTCTCAAAAAAAGCTCGAAAGGTGCGTAACTTGAGGATTACTTCAAATGTATGTGGCCGTAGAAAATGAAACTATCACAACGGCTCGAAAATTTTTAAAATAAAAATTTCTGATTTTTTCCCCATTAAAATTCGCTGAGGCATTCTGGAACGATTCCTGGAGTTTGCGCTTTTTTATACGTATGTATATAAGTATATATTTATACATATATGTGTGTCATTCCAGACGATGAATCTCGTTAGGATTGAGATGAAAAAGGTTCCAATCATGCGGCATGATCGTATGAGCGATTTTCGTAAATAATCGTTTTATATTATGTGATAAAACATATTGTTTTAGGATACATTGTTTTGAAATTCAAGCATTTTGAGTGCATATAACATAGTAACATAGCATAATATAGTTAACTACTAATTTTATGGCAGAAAAAGTTCAAAAATTATATTCTGCAATTCAAAGAAGATTAGGAAATTTTAGCTATTTTTGGAAGTTTTTTAAATAGATTTTTCAGCAAATATTAATGAAATTCGAGTACAATATCTGCATAATTTTGTGCATACATTTTATAATGTTCAATTTCGTTGTTGATCAACTTTTTTGGCTAAAATTATTTGTAGCCATTTTATGCGATTTTTGGGTTCATTTTTTGAAATTTGACTAATTTAATCTGCTCTAAAACAGTTGGCCAACGAACTCATCCTTTCGTTTGGAAAGCTTGATTTTTTGGCGCAAGAAAGGAATTTTTATTTCAATCCTAAGGATGAGTTATCGTCTGGAATGACATACACACACACACACACATATATATATATATATAAGTCTTGAACTCTGTAATTCCGATAATTTTGATTTTACACTTTTTGGAGCCATTGCAATAGCAATCAAGCTGTCCAAACGACGTTTTTGTGCTCATTAAATCGGTCAAATTTCAAAACATAAAAAAAATTACTACAAATGACTTTAAGAACGAGTGAGATGAGTTGAACTTTAACAATGAGTTTATCAACGATGAACTGAACATAATAAATTTATTCACTACATTATGGTTAAAAATTTAATTACATTTCATCAATATTTGCTGAAAAATCGATTTAAAAAACTGAAAAATTGCTAAACATTCAAAATCTGTTTTGAATCGTAGAATATGATTTAGAAAAAGTTCATTTGCCATATGATTGGTGAGTAATAATTTATTTGCACTCAAAGTGCTACATTTCAAAACAAAGTAGCATCAAATAATATGATCATCACACGAAGATTCGCTCATACTTTCATGCTGCATGACTGGAACTTTTTTCACACTTCCATCCAAGTGTGCCTTTTTTTTCTTAACGAAGATTTTTATATTTTTCCTATTTATATTTTACCTCTTAAATAAAAGTTCCAGTCAAGCAGCATGATCGTGTGGACGATTTTTCGTAGATTATATCGTATTCTATTATGTTACATTGTTTTGAAATTTAAGCACTTTGGATGAAAAGAAATTGTTCACTGCCCATATTATGACCAAAAACCTCGTTCTAAAATTTTTTAAATGTTTTAGTTCCACGTTGATAAACTTCTTTTGACTAAAATTCTGTTAAAAATATAGATTTATCGATTTTTACCAGTTTTTAGCCATTTCTATGATTTTTTAGCACATTTTTGAGATTTGAACAATTTGATTTGATGTGCTCAGAAGTTGCTGACCAACGAACTCATCCTTTCGTTTGGAAAGCTTGATTTTTAGGCGCAAGAACCGAAAATTGTCATCTCAATCCTAAGGAGAGTTATATATATAAATATATATATATATATATATATATATATATATATATATATATATATATATATATATATATATATATATAGGAACACTTGAACTAGTCGCGGTTCTACTGAACTATACAGGTACTTCGTTTTAAATTTAGAAAGATATAATATACTTCGTTTTAAATATTTAAAACGAAGTATATATATATATATATATATATATATATATATATATATATATATATATTAATTACCATGCAATTCTTAGGCCGACCCCCAATATATATATATATGATCCAGGAATCGTTTCAAAAAATTTTTGAAAATTTTCTATTTTAAAATTTTTGAAGCCATTGCTGTAGTTTCATGTTTTACAAAAATTCGCTAAAATATTTACATAGCTGGTACCTACGTATTATCTGTTTTGCTATCCCACTCATAATCCCTTTTATCTCTCTTATAATCTGTGTTCATTGTAAATTCTACCAATTTCATTTCATTTTATGAGAATAATTCATTGATTTGTTTTTATTCGTAGGAGAATGTCCACTTACTAAAGTTGGATAATATTTGTATATTGGCCTCACATCCCATTTCATTATTGCATGTAGAATAACTTTGCTGGTGAAGTTCCTGGCCTGCTGATTGGGCTTTTACAAGAGCGTGAGGGTTTCTTGTCGGTTAAATGGAGGTCACACCAATATTTTCAGCAAAATATTAAGTAGCTGGTAATTAGCATAGTTGAATAGTGTTGATAGTAGTTGGATAAATAGACTGAATGATGTGTATAGTTTGGTGGTTTGGATGCTCGCAAGCTTGCATCTCAAAAATAAAATAATAACCTTAATCAATCTTTTGGTAGAATACAGATTAGTTGGACTAATAGATCGATATAAATAAATGACCTCCAATTAATCGATGAGTACTAGCTTTAGCTCTTTATTTAAGAAAAAAAGAAACAAATACTATAAAACTGGAAGTCAATGGAATGTCACTCAGATAACTAAATCATATCATAATATGGAATCAGTTGGAGTACATAATAAGTACCAATGAATTTTAATAAGATGCAAAGACTAATTCTAGCCATAATTTAATTAGTTATAGGTACATATTTACAACTCGTAAATGAGAAATTTTCTTCAAACAAATAGGCGAACTCCTGCTGTCCCAAAGCCTATAATTATGATAATGTTTGATTTTTAGATCATTTAGATAAGACTTTTATTGAAAAACAGTTTACAAAACTTCTCATGGGCCCTTAGCCATGTAAAAATAAGAAATAATAACCTCGTAAACTGCGAGGGTCTCTCGTCAGCATCACCCTAGGTTTGTATCACTAGTGAACATTTTTCGTCTGGATTTCACTCCTAGGAGCTCTCTCACGCCTTCACCACCTCTCCCAGCCAGCAAGTGAATGATATCTTTAAATGGGCTGCATAAGTAAACAGTCTCCTACAAAGATTGTACTATAATTACTTACATTTGGGAAAGATTGATTACAATCAAAATAGGTTGAGGAGAAGACTGTTTAGTGCCCACCCTAAGCTGGCGCCTTTTTTTAGCCACCCAGTCATTCACCTGCACCATCCAACAACCTTTCAACTAAAGTGACAAGAAATTCCACATCCCGCTAGATAGGGGAGCGTGGGGAGGCGCGCAGGGTAGCCAACATAGGGGAGCGTAAACTCTGGTGGCTTTTCTAAAAATCCGCATTCCGCTGGTTGTGATGTGATGTGAAACATGCCGCATCATAAGTAAACAGTATTCTACGAAGGCCGAACTATAAATTTCGTTACCGTTGAATTGATATCATTTCGTGTTAACGTGAATTTATATCATCAATTTCTCATTATCTATCAGTCTGATTTCGTTTGAACTCGGGAGGGGGGTTGTCTAAGTTAATTTTTTTTTTTATCGCGAAGTAACTGTAATAAGTAATAATGGTTGACACGCCAAGACTAATTTTGACCAAGTTCTATGGAACTTTCAGGGATTGTGTGGGTTAGCTTCTGAATGATGTCCTAGAAATTTCATTACCATTGGATTGATTTTGTTTAAACTCTGAGGGGGGGGTCCAAGATGAAATGTATTGTATCGGGAGTAACTATAGTGCATGGTAAAAAAAAAAAAAAAACAATAATTGTTGACACTACGATAATAATTGACCAATTTTTATGGAACTTTCGAAGGATTGTGTGGGTTAGCCAGCCTTTACATAAATATCCTACCAATTCAATCGATCGCCCTTATGCACAAGTGCATATAGTGCCGTATGCACTTTAGGTTGGATCGATGGTAAGGTATACGCAAGTGCAAACATCTCAGCTCTATTTTGTATATCATACACATCATATACTACTGTTCTATTTTATATTCAATATTTTTGGCTCGTACTTCGATCTTCAACTATTACTTAATTAAATGAAAACTTTGTACAAATTCTCAATCTCATGTACTGTAATAATAATTTTCATAGGGTGAGGTATTTTCTTGGAACTAACCAATAACATGCACATTCATTCTAAATATAAATTTCTTTTTTTAGAAATACTGACCATGAAACCAAACAAAATGCCTACAAGTGATCTGGGAAAAACGTTCAAATCTTTATATGACTGGCAGTGTGTTGCGTTGGGATCTACTGAGTTGAAATTTTATTTGGGTAAGCAAAGTTATTTGTAACCGCTTCTTTTCTACTTCAGATTTTTTCACTACTATCTATGGTGTTAAATGTTTATTACACTTATAAATTATTCTCAATTTCAAGATCTGTAATTTTTACCACGATTAATTTATTTGTTCAGGTCTAGGGAGAAATCGGGTGTATTGCTGGAATCCAAAAAATTTCACCTGGAATAGAGATGCGAAAGTCAATGCCGAGTTGAACCCTGGCACCTTGATCTATGGAGAAGTGGTCAAAGAGCCAAAGGGCGAAGGCGGGGCTCTCACAAGAACTGACGCTCTACATATCGTCGATGGCATCGCGATCGGCTATGAAAACATATCGCATCTAGATTATTCCGAAAGGTAGGCAGTATTTTTTGTAAGGTTAGAACGAACCTATTTATTTCAACAGCTTGTGGGGTTTGCCCTGTTGGACGTCATTCTTGGACAATGGTTCCCAACTGGCTGGTCTGGACTCACTAGTAGAAGCTCCAGCTGGGTCCCAGCCTCCATAAAGCCTAGTACGCACTGGGATTCATTGTTCGGACTCTTTGTTGCAGACGCTCGGATTCATGTCTCAGATTCTTTGCCCCGCGACATTGTCACTCTGCAAATCGTGTACACATCTAGTTTCAACCTGAGCCATGTCTAACGAGGTCGTGCTTTCGGGGATTGCAGTAGCACTTTACATAGCTCTACGGAGTAAAAAAAAAAAATTCTACTAAAAAAAAGCCACCTCGTTGGTGGATGCGTGGACCCTTCATTAACACTGTTTTTTTAACGGTTTTTCCATATCGTGAGGCCATTATCATCTTTTGTATAGGGGCAGCAAAGCTGCTGCAGCCTGCAGGACATCATAGACAAGGGGGGAAGAGGTTCCGATATTGTCTAGAGTAGAGATGAGAGTGTGACCTGAACTGAAGCAAACTGTTTAGAAGACTGGAAGAAGAAGGCAAAAAATTATTACATGATGTTTTATTATGCATTAGATAGCCCATCTGCGCCAAGAATGGTGTAATGGAGCTTCATGGGTCAATTCTAGAGCTCATTTCTGGTCGAAAGTACGTGTGAGAGATTTATTTTAATGCTTTGTTTTTCTGAGTAATTTCATTTTTAAGATATGTTTTCTACCTTCAAACGACCATAACCCCACGAGATCACTGAAAAATCAAAAATATGACCTCCGTTGGAAAGAGCGTTAATTGGATAATCCAGCTATTTGATGTCAAATCGATTTTATAAGATGACTTAATAAGTTAGTAAAAAGTTCCAGTCATGCAGCATGATCGTATGAGCGAATTTTCGTAAATTATCTTAGTATATTTTGTTAAATTGTTTTGAAAATTTAGGATTTTAACTAGGAAGAAATGTTCACTACCGATTTTGTGGCAAATAAACTTGTCCTAAATAATTTTCGGCAATTCAAAAAATGTTTTAGCGAATTTTTCGAAAAAAATTAAGCTATTTTTGATTTTTAGCTTTTTTTTAGCTGTTTTTATCCATTTTTGACCAATATTAATGAAATTTACGTAGGTACCTACTTTTTTCAGCACAAATTTCTTGTTTTTCTAGTTTATTGTTAATGAAGTTCTTTTGACTAAAATTCTGCTAAAAAAAAAAAAATTAAAAATTTTTACCCGTTTTTAGCTACAAGCATAAAACGATAACTACAAAGCGATAACAACGAAGATACACCGGTGAGGGGGCCACTTTGTTCGATATTCACGTACGCACTGACTCAATTTTGCGCGACATTGTGTAAAGAATCCCATTTCGTATGGGACTCAAAAAAATACTTAAACGCAACACACGATATGCAAGACTCAATGTCGCGGAGCGTCCCGGATGCAAAGAAGTCCGGACAAAGAATCCCAGTGCGTACTAGGCTTAATATAAAACGTTGCGAGCTAATAACAAAGGTTTATTATTCCTGTAGTATTTAGCTCTTCTGCGCAGATCATGGTATATTATCTGCACCGTGACACTACTGCTCATGAAGAGATTTAAAAAATCGGCTAACAACGTTTTCAAATTTATAGTAAAGAGTAGTTTTTATGTTCCTTTTTCACAACACCCATGACGTCTTAATCTATGTATCTAGACACGTTGGTGCCATGGCTTTTTGACTGATGTAATGCAGTTGATTCTGACGCCCAAGCTGAAGTGTTTTTCCAAAGTGAAAGGACGAGGAATGTCCTGTTTTAGGGGTGTTGCTCATAACGAACAAATGAAATTAAATAAGATGAATATAACTAGCGAAATAAAAGGAAAAAAACGTTAAAATGTAGAAGGAAGAGTGAATTACACGGGTTCTACAGTTGTCACAAAATTACACGAAACCTCGAAATAGCTGTCGCGCATTCACCAAAAGCAGTGCAGCCAACCCTCTAATGCGAAATTTCACTTCATGGTAATTTTACCTAACAGGTTCATCTACCAAAAGTTGCTTCAACGAGTAGTTCACTTTTCTGCCGCCATAGGGCGCACCCTTGGAATACAGACCATCCCTGGTCGACCTATAGGTACCTAACTCTCCCTCAGTAACATAGGAGTTCGGTCCCTTCACAGTCATATACCCATGTGGGAAATTATGTAGCAAATAAATTAATTACAATGGCAATTGGTTGAACGTGTTTTTTTTTTTTTTTTTTTTTTTTTTTTTTTTTTTTTCAAATTTTTATTTGTGAATTTACTAGTCTTGAATTTTTTATCGATTAAGTGATACGGAATTGTATAATTTATTAAAATGATCACTTATATCATATTTTATTATTATGTAATACATGAATTAGTAATATTGGAGATTGGTTAGAATTAACATTGATTTTTCCCATATTAATAATACTAATGGTTTTGTTAAGTCAGAGAAATCGCTGGAAATGTCAGGACATTTTGAAACGTTAATTTGGCGGCCATCCTGTTTAAAGTTGAATGGTGGCTGAAATTGGTAAAAGAAGATGAATGGATGAAGTGTGATAGTGTAGTCGTGGGTCTCGAGCCTTGAAAATGTCAGTTAGTGGGACCCGGTAAAAGTTGAGTTAGGAACCATTGTTCTCGGAGCTCCAATTGCTTGTACAATATTATAAGTTAATGTAAATTCGACTGTACCAATCAAGGATTTTGTATATCAAACTGCCCCGTGTAGGTACGTATCAAGTATAGGTAATGTGATTCTCATTATATCTTTATATTTCATGTTTGCTGTGAACTTTTACAGAATGAAAAAACTGCAGCTGTACTGCAAAGCCCTAGAGCGAGTGCAAGGAGATTCGAAGTTTCCTGTACGAACTAAACCTGTTTATGACTTAGTAGATATCAACAACATTTTCAAAAGGTAAACTGTTATAATGTTTTTACGTATGTATTCCCAGAAAAAGGCACGAAAATAATAATAGAGTTAGAAGTACCTTTTTGTGAGGGAACAGTGTGTAAACACTACAAATTATTACACAAAGGTTTATTAACATGTATCATGTTTTAGCCCTGGGGTCCTAGTAATTTTTGCGCGTCAATTTTGCGAGTCAATTTTTTTCCGCGCAGAGCGTCGATTCCGAGCGTCGATTCATCCGCGCACGAAACATATAGTGGGGAGATATTAACATGTATCATGTTTTAGCCCTGGGGTCCTAGCAATTTTTGCGCGTCAATTTTGCGCGTCAATTTTTTTCCGCGCAATACATAGTGGAGAGCCGTACGAAATTTCGAGCGTCGATTCATCCGCGCACGAAACATATAGTGGGGAGATATTTATTTGTTAGAAAGATCTGATTAAGAGCTTTCCAAGAAGGTGCTATATGATAGGTATCAGGTTTTTGTTAGAAAGATTTGAGCAAGAGCTTTCCAAAAAGGTGCTATATGATGGGTATCAGGTGTCTTCACTATAAATGATTCAGACGCTGTAATAGGGAATTTTCATGGTTTCTTTTTAATATTTTTTGGATAGAAAGATCAAAGCGAGAGCTTTCTAAAAAGGTGCTATATGATGGGTATCAGGTTTGTTCACTATCGATGATTCAGAAGCTGTGATGGGGAATTTTTTTTATTATTTGTTAGAAAGATTTGAGCAAGAGCTTTCCAAAAAGGTGCTATATGATGGGTATCAGGTTTCTTCACTATCGATGATTCAGAAGCTGTGATGGGGAAATCTGTTTTTTATTAGCAAGAGCTTTCCAAGAAGGTGCTATATGATGGGTATCAGGTATTAACATGTATCATATTTTAGCCCTGGGGTCCATTTGTCGTGTTTTTGACGAAAAAAACAGGGAAAAAAACGGCGCTCCGCGCCTCGCCAGGGGGCAAGCCCCCTGGACCCCCGGTTACCTCTATTTACATACTTCGGACGAAATTATTGAAACACAGAATGTGTTTGCGTTGTCGCGCAACCAAGTGACAACCAAACAAGCGTCATTGTTTACTATTCATTTATAACATCAATTTATATAGTTACTAGAGGCCTGTTAGGGCTTGGAAAGCCCTAATCTAGTCCGTATAACAGTATTACCTAACAGGAACTCAGCACATTAGTAACAATATAAATCCTACCTATTTGCGGCGTTATTGACCTGGTGCAAAGCTAAGGCGATGTTATTAAATGATTAAAAAAGAGGAAATACCGATCAAAATGTAAGTAATGTAATAAAATAAATATCACCAGTTGAGGTGGTCCTCGCCACTATGAGACTAAACAAAAAGTTGAATCGGGGAATTCAGAATTTGGGCATGGTGAGATGATGGTGCAATTCTATCTCGAGTCTTCTTCGTTTCTTTGTAAGCGTGTGAATCTGCGCGTCCGTATCTTCTATCTCCTTCTTTATGTCGTTGATTGTATCTTAATCGGTAGTACTCGTAGATGTCGAACTGATGTTGAGTTGTGTGTAGGAGATGCTACAGCTGTCTTCGTCCTGATGTGTCTGGTACCACTCTGGATTCTGTTCTGTGTCTGGATTAATTTCGAGTGTTGTGTCATGTCCAATTTGTGCTTCGAATATATTTTTGAATTTTTTGGTTGTAATGAGGTGTGCTGCCACGATGTCATGTGAGTTGAAATTGATTTGTTTCCCCCATTGGAATTGGATTTAGCTCACTCAGCTGATCAGAGAAGACCCCATCACTTCACGCTGTCCCAGAGAGTCTCCCTATCAAATTTCAACTTCCTACAGTGAACAGGAAAGAATTTAGCTCACTCAGCTGATCAGAAAAGACCCCATCACTTCACTCGTCCCAGAGAGTCTACCTATCAAATTTCAACTTCCTACAGAGAACAGGAAAGAATTTAGCTCACTCAGTTGATCAGAAAAGACCCCATCACTACGTTTCTTACTTACCGACACTTTTGCAACAAACTTGGGGTCGTGCTTATGTATATAAAGTCCGCTAAGTTCTTCAGTTTCAATTTCTTCGTTCAGAAATAACTCTCCTAGATGTTAGTAACTACACAACGTTTCTTACTTACCGTGAATTGATGGCAACTGTTGTTACCGCCACAGCCTAATAAACAACTCTCGTTGATAAGGACCACCCAGAACACGATCAAGGCGGGTATAGAGACGAACACTTTTGCAACAAACTTGGGGCCGTGCTGATTCAAATAAGCAGTCAAACACTAAAATCGGACGGCGAAGTTCTTCACAATTTCAAAGACCGTTCGGAATTATATATAAAGATACCAATATTTATACAGCGTGTCCCGAACCTAATTGTACTTACACGATTCAGGAGTCAATTTAAGAACTTATTGCTGATCGAAAGTTTCTCCTAGAGATTTTTTAAATACTTTGTTTTCAAGTGATTTAATTTATTTTTATTTTTTTCTATTACATGACATTAAAACGGCCTTAACACCCCTTAGAACCAAAAATCAAAAATAATCTAAGAAAGTTAAATTTCCTATCTCCCTAAGGCCGAATCAATACTTTTGTGCCAACATTCATCATTATCTCATCGTCCAGGTTCACCAGCTCCAATCCAAGAAAGGAACAAGATATAGCAATTCTGATTCCACCATCGTGTTTAGCACTAATAAATCTGTAAAATTGGTTTTCTCTCGGCAAAAATGAACAATTTTGTTTTTCAAAGTACTATACTCCCTCATTTGGGTAGTCCGAAAATGTTGGATTTTCCCTGATTTTTATTTGCTTAAAACTTAGTATCAGCCCCCCCCCCCCCCCCCCCCCAATGTGCTTTAAAAGTTTCACTCAAATATCTCAACATTTTGGAGAAAAGTTAGGAGGGGGGGGGAGTACTTTTGGGACACCCTATCTGAAATAATGTAACTCTATTTGCATGTGAACAGAATCACCAGATGTCGAAGAGAATGTGATACGTGAACATGTACCTTGTAGTTTGGTACCCACTGTGTGAGTGGAAATAAGTAACAGACTGGGATAGCGAATATAATAAGGAATTTTGAAAAATAAAGTGAACAGTGAAATATATTTTTCTAGATCGGAGACAGCATATTTGTTCAAAGCTTCAGTTTCGACTAATATCCGGGATGGAACGACGGGTTGCTTACTTTCCGCAACGTTCCGCTGGATGAGGACTATCTGAAACAACCTGCACGCATCTAAACTTCCAATTCCTTGGGAATTTTCGTATTTTTAAGGATTCTGGATCATATTCTTTAGTTCAGCTAATTTATTAATTAAATAATATGTGTTTATAAATTAAATATTCACAAAATTGTGTTTTGCACTGCGTGCCGGGTAGCTGAAGTTTTCCCATTACTAATACCTAGTTTTTTTTGTTTTGTTTTTTTTTTCTTTTTAATATTCGTAATTTGAAACGTGAACCAAAAAATTTTGAGGGAGTTTAGAAATTATATTTAAAAGGGATCATTATGGATGACAAAAAAACAAATAGGGGGTGATACAAATAATGCGTTCCAAGTTCCGACTTGAACGAAGACGGCGCTCGAGGCATACCTCTCCTTCAAGACTGATCGGTCTTGCGGGTTTTGCCTATATATGCCCCTGTGTTCCTCTATTTTCAATTATAGTATAAATATGATCCTTAGTAGGTAATCGACCAAGAAAATAAAATATTAATATCCTCTTCAAAATTTGTGGGATGGAAACCAACGTTTCAAATACGTAACTTCTAAAAAATCAATTTTTTTTTCCCCTTCTACCGTACGCCGCACAGTGGTGTCAAGTGGCCGATATTTTGGTACAAATCCTCAAACCGATTGAATATGCCTCTAAAGGAAGGGTTTTCTATGTTTTCTGGCACGCTGAATCGATTGAGATGGGTTACACAATGATACACCCAAAGTAAAAAATAGGGTGAAAATATGTTTTTTTTTTTTTTTAATACTAGGAGTGGGGTACTGTTTTCCATGTTGTCGACGCTGAACCGATTAAGACCATTCCAGAGGCAGAAAACTAAAAACAGAAAAAATGTCCCAAAGCCCCCTCCCCCCTCCACTCCACCCTTTGGATAGCCCAAACACTTTTGGGTTTATTTTCTGATTTTTATTTGCTCAAAACTACTTGTAAGTATTTTCTAGATATCCCGAAAACAATCGCCCAACAAAGACCCAAACAATCTCTAGTAGACCCAAAGGCGGTCCCCGGTTATAACTCTAGACTCTCCTATATAAGGAGAGCTTTGAGTAGAGTCTAGAGTTATAACCGGGGACCGTCTTTGGGTCTACTAGAGAAAAAAGTAAAACGTTAAACTCGAGAGCGTTCTCGACTGCCCGCTTTAGTTCAAGAACGTTTTGCCCACTTCGGTAAAGTGTAAAATGAACAGTTTTTGAAAATTCGGTGAGCACCTACACAATTACTACATCGCAGATACACCATTTCCTCCAACTTTATGGTCATCAAAAACGGCGAATACTGACCGAACGACGAACAACTGCGAGTCCTTCCATGCAAAGTTCGAGGCATTTTTTCTTCTTCAAGACCAAACATAATATGTACTTGCTGAGACTTCATTTCAACTTGGTCCGTAGTATAAGTCAAAGTTGAGTCTCTAATGATGGACAGCCAATCCACCACACCAGATAGGAGGGTTCCTCGTTTATAATAAATAAAATGAATTGATCGCTAAACCTTTTATATTTACTCGGTGTGAAGTATCCTGTTTATAAGGTATCCTGTTTCTTAAGGGGAGAGACTGTCCTTCGGAGGTAAAGTGGAAAGTTTTTAAAAAAAGGAGAATTGTCCAAAATTTTCCAACACGAGGGCAAAGTAGCAACCTCCCCCCTCCCATCCCCCCCCCCCATACACACACACATACATCCTGCCTTCGGGTGAAAACAGTGGGACCTCGCTGGTAGCCTGGATGGTAGAGTGAGCTGCGCTCTAAGTGGGCACAATTGCCAAATCGATTGTTTACATAGCTGTAAGCGGGTATGGTAGGTGGAAACGTAGGAGTGCAAAGCCGGTTATAAGGCCGACTATTGTTCTAAGTTCCATACGGTTTTTCCTGAGAAGTCCCTCAGTACCTAAGTTTGGTGTTGGGTTCGGCCACCATGAGCTTGCTGTGGACATGTCTCTCAATATCTAGTAGGCCCCTCTGTGTTTTTACCCTTATGAGTCTGGTCCCCGGTAAATCTTTGTTTTTCATGAGAAATGTTTCCAGTAAGATTTAACTAAAACACTGAATGTGTTTTTGCCTTGGAACCTCCATCCGAAAACGAAACGTTTATGTGTAACGAAAATGTGTTGCAACAATTTCTGATGATTTCCGCATACAACCAAGTCGTTGCTAGTGAAATGGTACTTCGTCATTTTTCATCCCACAAAATTCGTTGACGATTCGTTCGAAAGCTCTTGATTTATCCAACAATGTTAACTACTGCGAAGTGTGTGTGGCCAACAAGCTGAGTTATGAGCATGGTTATTTGAATAATTGTTTACACACAGGTGGTCATTCTCAATAATTGATATTGTGAACACGATTGCTACCGCTTGTTAATTTCTGTTGAGTTCATTGAGCAGGTAGTGAGTCGTTGCGCTGGTGATAAATAAATTAAAAAAACTTGTCATCAGCTGATCAGAAAAGACCCCATCACTACGTTTCTTACTTACCGACACCTGGGGCCGTGCTGATTCGGAATTATATATAAAGACCGTTCGGAATTATATATAAAGTCCGCTAAGTTCTTCAGTTTCAATTTCTTCGTTCAGAAATAATAACTCTCCTAGATGTTAGTAACTACACAACGTTTCTTACTTACCGTGAATTGATGGCAACTGTTGTTACCGCCACAGCCTAATAAACAACTCTCGTTGATAAGGACCACCCAGAACACGATCAAGGCGGGTATAGAGACGAACACTTTTGCAACAAACTTGGGGCCGTGCTGATTCAAATGAGCAGTCTAACACTAAAATCGGACCACGAAGTTCTTCACAATTTCAAAGACCGTTCGGAATTATATATAAAGATAGTATGAAACTACGAAAATTGCGTTGTTAAAAAATCAAGCCTGGCTGGGATTCAAACCCACAACCTTCGTCTCACGAAAAAAAAAAAAAATTTCAGGCCTGGCCGGGATTCGAACCCACGACCTTCGTCTCACGAGAAAAAAAAAAAAATTTTTCAGGCCTGGCCGGGATTCGAACCCACGACCTCTCGCTTCCCGTCACACATTTCGTTCCCATCCCGCGTTCCATTTTCGGCTAGTTAGTCCATGGCTAAAACACATTCTGTGTTAAAACAAGTTCATAGAATTTCGAATCAATATCGAGGAGAAAACATGATACATGGTTGAAATTTTTGGTTCTAGAACAGAAATAATCTTGATGACATTTTGTTAGAAAGATCTGATTAAGAGCTTTCCAAGAAGGTGCTATATGATAGGTATCAGGTTTTTGTTAGAAAGATTTGAGCAAGAGCTTTCCAAAAAGGTGCTATATGATGGGTATCAGGTGTCTTCACTATAAATGATTCAGACGCTGTAATAGGGAATTTTCATGGTTTCTTTTTAATATTTGTTGGATAGAAAGATCAAAGCGAGAGCTTTCCAAAAAGGTGCTATATGATGGGTATCAGGTGTCTTCACTATAAATGATTCAGACGCTGTAATAGGGAATTTTTTTTATTATTTGTTAGAAAGATTTGAGCAAGAGCTTTCCAAAAAGGTGCTATATGATGGGTATCAGGTTTCTTCACTATCGATGATTCAGAAGCTGTAATGGGGAAATTTGTTTTTTATTAGCAAGAAAGATCTGAGCGCGAGCTTTCCAAGAAGGTGCTATATGATGGGTATCAGGTATTAACATGTATCATGTTTTAGCCCTGGGGTCCATGTGTCGTGTTTTTGACGAAAAAAACAGGAAAAAAAAAAAAAAAAACAAGTTCATAGAATTTCGAATCAATATCGAGGAGAAAACATGATACATGGTTGAAATTTTTGGTTCTAGAACAGAAATAAGTTTGTTAGAAAGATCTGATTAAGAGCTTTCCAAGAAGGTGCTATATGATAGGTATCAGGTTTTGTTAGAAATTTGTTAGAAGGATCTGATTAAGATTTGTTAGAAAGATCTGATTAAGAGCTTTCCAAGAAGGTGCTATATGATAGGTATCAGGTTTATTATTTCTGTATTAGATTGGATAGAGCCCTTCTATGCTGCTGTGGTCTATCATTATCAAACCCAGCCCAGTACAATATCTAAACTTGACACATTGCGCCTCTCAAACAGGATCAATCCTTCACAGTGCCCATATCCCCTCCAATTTTACGCTTTTTAGTAAACGTTATTTAACTAAACTCTTTATGACTAAGTCATCTTCCCTCCATGTTGAAGGTTTCCGTGGACTATGTGTTGTTTAGAAACTATGTTTGTTTCTAGCACGTAAAATCCTCTATTACAATGAGTTGATGTACCTAGTTCAGTAGGCCGATTAGATAATAAATTAGCCTCAGAAGACCCTCAGCTGATCCTCCATAACTTGTAACATTGTTTTCCAGGTATTCCAAAGGCACTCTATTTCAAACTTCAGTACCGTAGGTAGATTAGGACAGAAATTAGTTTCTGAGGTCCCTCAGCTCAGTTCGCCTTCTTATCTTGTAATTGCATTCTTTGTGTCCCGAAAGCACTCCATTTCCAATTGCATCACCGACAGTCGATTAGGAAAGAAATTAGTAACAGCGGCCCCCTTCAGCTGATCAGTTTACCCCTTGTAATTATACTATTCTACTTGTTCCAGAAGAGCTCAATTTAAAATTGCATCGACGTAGGTGAATTAGAAATGAAATTAGCCTCATATAGGTTCATCAAAATTACCGTCGAGCTTTTTGGATGAACTAGACCCCATATGTGATTTTTACCCAAGTTTCATCAGCTTTGCGAGGAGTTCCGGATGTCAGTTCTGGACGGCATAAGGAGGAAGGACTTTTTTGCGATTTTTTATTCTACGTACCTTGAGACGTAAACCAACTGTTGGGGGGGGGGGGGGGGGGGTCTATTTTTCATTGTTTCCCTCCCTTTGTTTATTGGTCAATTACAGAGTTTTGTTATTGATAATAATGAACCAAGAAGAATCATTGTCCCTTGTGATGTATGATATCAGCAGATATTGTTAAGCGGTTACCCACCAGGTTATCACAGTTTAGCTCTCTATAATAACTCACTCACCTGTTAGGTTTACCAGGTTCCTCACGAAGTTAGAAAAACTGGTTGTCTAGTATAATGTACTCGACTTCGCTTCTAGATGTTTATTGATTTCAAAAGACTTACATTGTGTTGGCAACTGTTTTTGCCCTATCAAATAAGTGAAATCAAAACTTGCTCAAAGAGATCGTTAAAAAATTGTAGAAAACAGTACCAAACTCGATTTTTGATTATTTGACCATGGCTGACGTCAGTGACGACGACGATGACGTTGTATTGTCGTCAGGGACAACTTTTAAAGATTTTTTAGTGGGTTCAGTCGATTCCGTGTGGAGAAAACTATTGAAAACGATACCAAACTCGATTTTCGGTTGATTTGACACAGAGTTCCTGCTGTCAGATTGCCACCAAAAGCTATACAGCTGATTTCGGATGTCTGAGGAGTCTACTTACCAAATTTCAAGTTGATAGGAACACATACAAATGCTAGCCAAGTCAAAATAGAGACTCGCTTCATTTGTCAAAAAAATGCTCTCAGGTTCGAAAAAATAAATAAATACATTTATTTTGAGGTAAGGGTCAGTCTTCGGGATCCTTCAAAATTAATTTGACTCCTCATACCGGCTTTTACAGATCCAGTGGTCTTGGGCCATTGGGCCACCGTAGCACAAGTTTGTGAAGGCGGCTCTGCTGCTGCATGCACCACTTTGCTTGGAACTCTTGGCCTCGATGTCAGCAGACTACTGCCAATCGGCTGGAAGGAGTTGAGGCTGCTGCAGAGAGTGGCTTGGAGATGTATGTGGCAGTGTCATGCGTTGTTAGAGTGTTCTTCTTGGTATGACATTTGGTAGAGCTTATGGTGAAGTTGATGGAAGAGATTGAAGATTATCCTGCTAGACACTCATTAATCGATTATTGCGGGGTCGTTGGTTTACCTCTGGTGGAACGTTTGTCCTCATCACTAGGTCTTCCCAAATTGTCCTGATCTGGTTGAGTGTCTCCTGCAGAACATTTTGCCCACCTGGAGGCTTCCGTCCCTATTAACTCTAAAACCAAACTCTCATTGCTTGTTCGGCGAGGAATAAAGGTCATCTCACACTATGTAGGAACAGGACGAGAAACAGCCACAGGACGTGGTTCGTATTTTTACGCTTCTGAGTTATTGAATGGAGAGCCACACACGGGACGATATGGTGGTGATGACCTGAGCCAGGAACAGGACGGACACATTGCTATCACTCTTGGAGCGAAAAACGCCGTGTCCTGGCACTGAACGTTTCCCGTCCTGTTCCTGCCGCAGTCAGTCATCCCACATCCTATCAGCGGCGTTTCCCGTCATGTTCTTTATTAGTGTGCAAGGACCTAGGCTACCTCATCTCCTGGTTGATAAGCTACGGAATTAGTTGGTGTCAAGGTGTGTCTTAGGGGATCCAGGGACGTACGTATTTCTCTTCCCAACATTAATCTAGCTGATGATACAACTATTGATAAATTAGGTACCTGTAAATAGGTTAAAAAGTTTAAAAGGTTAGGTAGGGTTTAAACTAGTTTTAAAGTGAGTTTTTCAAGGAAATCCATTGTTTTTATGGCCCTTATGGTTTAACTCGACCCGATCGTTGTTAGGAGGATTAGATCGTGGTTTTCAAACAATTTTTCACGTCGAATTTAATGGAAGCATTGTTGATAAATTTTGAATATAAACTATTATCCGCTAAAATTAGCAATTTTGGGACATATCACCACTTTGTGCACATTCTAGCTTCCCTTTTCTCAGATTTACGTGAATAATTTTCAGCCTAATTAACGGGTTCCACATGATTTTTTTAAGTCGAATTTATTGGAGGCATTCTCAATGGTAATCTCTCAGATAATGAAATCTCAAAATTAGGGGTTTGGAACATCGTAAGAATTAACTACTTGGAACCAGATTAGTTCTGAAATCCCTGGATTACAAAATCCAGGAAGACATTTTAACTATACCGCCGAATATGTAATTGTATCAAACTCTAAAAAACCCAAAAGGACTCTTAGCTTTCGTACAGTACTCACACAACCTTTATTTATCATATTTGTTTCGTTATGTTTCAGTTTGACGTATCGATGCTCCAAACAAATGCAGCAAATGCTTGTGATCGAGAACGATCAATACTCCTTTCAGCCAAAAGGCATTGCTTTTATCAACACTACCAAAGGTTTGAGCTGGCGACTTGACACAATATCGTGGAAAAAGTCTATAGTTGCAGTTAGACCTATTGCAGTTACCTACCTGTTTTACGCAATCTAGTGACCTTGCTACTCCTCATTTTCGTAGTTTGTTTTTGCAGAGCCCTGGTTGACTTATATCAGCAAATCCACGGGTCACAAATACTTCATGAATCAAAAGACTGGGAAATCTGAGTATCCTAACAGAATACCAGGAGGAACGAGTGCTGGAGTCAAGTAAGACCCTTTCAACAGTTATGTTACGTTTTTGAAACTCAATCTTTCACTGGTGATATATCTCTTTGAAACTTAATGACCAGAGACGCAGTATTATGGCATGCTAGGTAAGCTAGGTTCCTCGATTCTGATGGCAAGATTATGTACCCTATCTGATCTTCTACAACTTCTAGAACGACTAAGAAATATCCTGATGATTATTTCAAAAAAGCGTAGAAAGTTGCACCCTCAAGAAAGTGGCCAGTTGAAATCATGCCCGCTTCCCTTCACCAAATCTGATCAGTAGGGCTCAGATCAATATGCTCAAAAAACATCTGTTTTATGCTCAATTGATATGCTCGGAAAAACAACGTTCAACATATTGGTAAGTAATCATGCATTACAGGGTCGTCCCTATTTTTGGTGAGAGTTGAAATAAGAGAAAAAACAAAAATATAATGATTTCTCGGACTCCCCCCCCCCCCCCTATCATTAACTCCCTCCACCGACAGCGAATTTCTATCATAAGTATAAAATTTGAAACTCCTGACTTAATTTCCAAAACTAGACCAAACTGATAATTGAATATAAAAAAAATTATCACAAAAATCTGACGAGAATAGTTGAAACATCATGATTTATTAACTATCACCCCTTCCAGTCACCGCCTCCCATGATGAAATTTAAAACTCCTGACTTACGTTCGAAAACTCTATCTAATTCTTTATAAACATAATAAGAATCACGAAAATCGGTCGAGGTTTGTAGCTTGGGCAGGGCCTGAAAGAATCGGTAATTATCCCCTCTACTCCCCAACACGACAGTAAATCCGGAATTCCCAAGGTTTTTTGCACAACTAGACTAAAATTGGAATCGAAATTCGGTTGAGAATCGTAGCCTGGGGGGTGTCGACAAAATTTGTCACACACACACACCTATGGTTTTTTCACGGATTTGGTCTTAGAATGGTCTGAAACGGATTTGCATGTGGTTATTTTTTGTCTCATGCTTGCGTTGTCCCCTACCCTCCTGGATCAATTCTAATAGGTCGTTCCTCTAAAATAAGAAGCCTTGCCTGTATGACATATCTTCTGAAGGACGTCCTAAAAACTATAGAAAGGAAAGTGAAATGAAAAAATTGACAACTTATCTTTATTTACCCTCGAGCTTTATTCTCACATTGTATGTATAATTATATGCATCACAAGTTCCATTTATACTCGCTTTAGTTTAAAAGTCTAATCACAAATTTGTCAGTATTAAATGAGCCATTGAAATAGATCCGTGAAGGTCAACTTGAGGAGAAATGTTATGTTCAAGGAAAACTTCCTTAGTCAAAGAGGTTTGGTTAATTGGCCTCCTTGGCAAAGATTCCTAAAGGGCTTGTCTTTAAAAATAACCTCTCTCAAAGAAGGCATAGGTATGCATTTTAACTTTGTCAATGTATCAAATATTTTTGCATCATTACATTCGGCGCAGTCACAGGGACCCATACTTTAATTCTAAATGTTCCCTTTCGAGCCAGACTGTAAACTTTACATTCCCTGACATTGCATACTCCACCTCCTCACTCGCTTGAATCAAAACGCAGACAAATCAGACGAGATGGCTGGTATTTGACTCCGGGGAAATGTTACGTTCAAGGTGCTGCAATAGAAGAGGTTTGATTATTTGGCCTCAATGGTGTAGGTGTAGGTTTAGCTTTAGTAAAGCAAAAATAACTTCTCTCTCTAAGAAGGTAATGGCATGAATTCGAACTCTGTCAAGGTATCAAATAATTTTGGGCCGTTACATAATCACATGTTAATTTTTCACGTCACATCAATCACTATATTTGCGATCTTTGAGCATGTCAGGTATATGAGTGAGGTTTAGAATTTGTTGTGATCATGCACTTGTGTAGTGTACTCCTTCATCTTGATATTTTATATGAAATACATGAACGAAAAGAATAACTTTGAACTTGGAAAATGAATTTATTTAAACGAATAGAGTGCATAATACAATCTGTTTGACTACGACTAAACTGGTAAAAGTATAGGCATACCAAGTTTTGTAAATTTTAATGAGTTTTGTACTACCTATCGTTGTTTGAAAAATTAATTGTATGAATGTTTTAATGAGTGTAACCCATGGATGCGAATAGAATAAGGTACCTACTTATAATATTATTAAATGGTTGAAGGTTCCATCTTGAGAACATCCACGCCCTCCTACGATGCCAGGTTATTTTTCTATGACTTTTCATGAGCTTCGTTCTCAGTGCGCGTTCTGCGAGTTTGGAACGGTTCTGGGCAAGCGCAGTCGAATTTCGTCGTTCGCAATGCCAGAACGTCCAGTTCCGGAACGCCAAGAACGCCGAGTTCGGCGTTCGCAGTGTTTTGCAAACTCAGTTCCGAACGATTCTGGCGGTCCCCGTTTTTTTTTTTTTTTTTTTTTTTTTTTTTTTTTTTTTTTTTTTTTCGGAACTGTCAGAACTCGAAGGCAAGGACTTAGTTAACACATGCGCATTTCACAATTTTTCGGATCTCGTGGAGTAAACAACTTTCTTCTTCTTCACCGATCATAACTTTAGTTTCAGCTCCATCGATCATAACTTTAGTCTCTATACGTTAGTATAACTATTCTAAATAATTCGAAATGTCAACCAGCTCGTCAAGTTCGGAAAGTGATAATTTCGACGATGGTGTTTCATGGTTTGTAGACGATTAGGACGAGATTGAAGTTATAGTTGGATCTCGTATACATCTAAGAAACTCAATTTTTTTCGAGAAAATTGTACCATGGTTTGACGACGAAGAGTTCGTTTACCATTTTCGAATAAGCCGTGGGCTCACGGAGGAGTTAGCCCACCGTTATCAGGCCAGTACCCTCTATCATTACCACTTCGGTCCTTATGGCAAGGTACGGAAAAAAAAGGTTCCAGCCATGCAGCGTGATCGTATACCTGAGTATACTCCTCAGTCATCATGGAATATTTTTTTATTGCCTTTTTATTATTATTATTATTTTTTAATGATTTTATTTATTTTTTTTTTTTTTATTGCAATAGTTAGCAAGCAAAGTAATATATACACAGGCACAAGAAATATTCGGAAATTGAGCACCGGAAGGTAACACGAGTTGAGTGAGGTTACAAACAACACAGGTTATTCCACTTCCAAGTTCTGAAATCGTTCGCAGTGCAGAACGCGGTTCCACAAGTTCCGGAACTCCCCAGGATTTTCCGTCCCAGTTCTGATGAGTTTGAGAACTGTCAGAACGCGCACTGAGAACGAACCTAAAGTTTCACGCACTAGTGATGTCAAAGGACTCTTCCCGCCTGCCCACTATGACGTCACCCATGCAGGAAACTGATTAAAAAAACTACTTATCGTAGGAGTGCGGATGGTGTCAAACTTCTTATGATTGAATCTATTTTCGATTAGAAGTGATAAAATAATACGTGAGTTACACTCATTAGAACATTTAGCCGTGATCTTTTTAGTGTAGAAAAACATAGGCTTGCTACTTGTTTGGAAGGGGAGCCCAAAGTATGTTGGGGTACAGTTGTATAATAACTTGCCTGAAGATTTTGAAGCTTTGAGATGAACAGCTTTTAAAGACGCTGCAAATGATCACACAAAGGTTAATTATTTCTGTATTTAGGTAGCAGCTCATCTATGCAGTACACTATCCTGTCTATAATCATTAAACGAAGCATACTATAAACTATCTAATTGTAATTGTATAGGTGTAGATGCCTACCGAAGATAAATTAATCAAATTAAATAAAACACTTACACTTGACTAGTCCTTCTGTATTTAGCAAGAGCTGATGTATAAGTACAGTAGTACATCGGAATTTAAGTACATACATTCACTCTCTCTTAACCGGCCACCTCAGAACCGAACCGGAGCTTGACCAGTTGGCATTTTGGCCGGTTAATCTGATGTGCAGTCATTTTTGTAAGAAAAATAGTATTCAACATTCTATAGGTATGTGAATAGTAATAGAATACACAGAGCATACAGTTCGTAAACAAACGTATTTATTTATTTGTATATATAGTAAAATGTTATAAAATTTACTGACAAAGGACGGCAAAAACAAATCTTGCTACAATCGGGAAATATTTGTTCTACCCTTCATGTTCCAAGAATGTTTGCCCGAGCATTTGCAGCACATAATGTGGGGCAAAAGTAATTCGTAGAAAGTGATCGAATGGTGACGGATTTTAGTTCTTTCATTTTTGATTCACCAGCAACTGATTCATTGAGAAAATGTGCGAGGTATGTTTTTTCCTTCTCATTGTGTACTTTTACGTACTTTCGGAGAAGGCCATGCAGCACCGAGATATGCTAAACGGAGAAATATAGTTTCTGATTGTCTCCTCTTTACCTTCCGGGAAAGTGAAGGAGAGTGAATACTTGAAGGCTGCCAGGGTAATAAGGTGGGAGAAATAAAGAAAATCGACTGGCCTCCATTGGACTCCCTCCAATTGAAAATAAAGGAATAAAATAAATCAATCAGCTACCTACGCTTCACAAATCCATCTATAGGTGACAAAAGTAATAATAAAATCGATTGCATGAAGTAGTAAGAATTCCATTGGTTTAGAATTATATTCGTCGTTGTTTATATGGCAGTGTTTACTATGTTTCACCTGCTTTAATTAATTTGTCTTATGTTGATGAACATCTTTCCTGCCAAAGTCCTAGCCAGGGTGAGCAAACAGATGAATATACAGCAATTCGGGTGGTTTTCATTCGATTCTTTGGGATGATATCTATCAATTAGGTACAGCTTTTAAAAAATCTACTTTTTTCGAAAGTTTCTGAGATCTTGATTTTTTTATCCAAGTTATTTTAGTCCTTGAATTCTACCCTTTAAGGTAGATCGCAATTGATGCTGAGCTTCTAGGACCAAGTACACCTCAAATGTGATTTTTGACACAAGTTTCATAAACTTTGGTTCAATAGGAAGAAAATTGTTTGGTTAGGTTTTTTGAAACTACACATCTTGAAACATAAACAAACAAATTTTGAGGTGGTTTTAAAAAAATTAGTTATTTCCTTGGTCGATTAACGAAATTCATTATTGAAAATCTGCCCATCACCCGCTTTAAGCTTTTCTCCAAAACTTTTTGGTCCAAATTTTATGAAACTTGCGTCAAAAATTACATTTAATTTGGGGTGTACTTGGTTCTAGAAGCTCAGCATCAATTTCGATCAACTCTAAAGGGTAGAATTGAAGGGCTAAAATATGTAGGTACTAAACTAATCAAGATCTCGTAAACTTTCGAAATAAGTAAAGCTTTTTTGGCTGTAATGGGATGCATATTATCCTAAAGAATCGATTGAAACCACCATTCATCCGTTCGCTCATCTAAAGGCTAAAACGTTGGCAGGGAAGAAGTGATCGTCAACTTGGGTGCAAATCATAATTGGTAGAATGTTGTAAAGTTCGCCTTATAAACTTCATCATATTATCAGCTGATATAATTCCAATGGAACTCTTACTTCACGAAATCGAGTTTAAAAACTTTTGTTTCCTACTTATAGATGGACTAGTAAAGCATTGGTAGCTGATTTGTTTCATCCATTAATTTTCAGTTGGTGGGTGTCTATGTCAATGCCGTACCTACTGTTCTGATAGATGTTGATGTCATCAATTCTGATTTGCTTTAGTATACTTTGGTATTAGCTCTTTCTAAATACAGAAGTAAAATTATTTATTTCTCCTCGGTAGGCGTCCACGCCTACACAGTTATATTTATATAACATATAACAGACTTCGTTTAAGTCTTTGAGTAGCAATTTGCAGCTTTTTATAGCTATCTTGACGATTCCAGGGAGAGTATGCAGAGGTTTATCGTCTGGCAGTTCGACGAAGGAGTTGGTCTCCAGCTCGAGAACCCTGTGGAAGGAGTCCTTCATAAAGACGCACTCCTGGGATTCATCGATAGCTCCAAAGTTCCTGCCACTGCAAAGTGAAGCGCTTCCTCCTCTACTCCTGTACTTTGTATTTTGTACAAGGCACAACTTATGTAAAATGACTGAAGAATTTACCACGATTACATTTGTATGTATTTTACCTAGTAGAAGCAGTATCCTTAATTATACTGCTTAGCTTTGTTGTAATAAAATGTTTTATCTCCAATCTTCTATTTGATAGTGTACATTGTAATATTTTGTGATTAATCACGATGCTGTTTCACCATGTGCTGGAAGTGAACATATTTTTATAATAGGGAAGCAATGTGATATCATACTGAAGGCATTGTGTGGACTAAAGAGATGTATTTTCTTTCAAAATATATAAGTTTTCTTCTTTTTATGTTGGTACCTGTTGTATCAGTTCTTTATATCAATCTTGAACCATGCCGCGGATCCAAGATGGGGTGGGCTCCATAGTTTAAACCCGCTTAGTATATTACAGAAAATGAGTATGACAACTCGGTTTCACCTTAACACGTTGACTGCCACGTGTGACTAATCTGTCACACACAAGTTCCCTTTGGGGGGGCCGTTTGTGCCAATGTGGGACACAGTCAACCTTCTCTTCTAGCCTCTGGCCCAAGCCAGGATCACATGGTACCTAGAAATGACCTTGGCTGGTTCCGGGGTAACAGGGAACATACTTGGTCTGAGCAAAACAACTTGATGCTAACAGCAACTCAGACAAAATGGAACACATCGAAGTGAGAGAATGTTTTCTATGGAGGAATGCAATAAATCTTCAAATTTTTGGTTTTCCACCATCGTTTTCAGAATACGAAATGTTGTGCGGACACAAGGTTGCAAAGTGATAGTGCGAGAAGGAGACAAGGAGTAGGTAACTTCTTGTTTGGGTGAAGGTTTGTTTTTATATCGCTTTTTATGTCATTTCCGATTCTGATGATTGTATTTTATGTTTATATCTCTTTCGTTTGATTTTTGATATGGGCTACTACCAACCTACTACTGCCAAAATTTTCTTATCTTGCGTGTGCCACACATGGCCCACTGCTGACAATTTGCATCCAGTTTCTCCCCTACAGGCCACGTGTCCCTATTTAGGTCACACGCCATTTTTGATCAAAATAAGTCAAAACTTGAAAGTAATTTTACTACATTACTCAAAAATAATTCAGTAAATGAAAGGCAAGAAAAAATGTGCTTGGCCCTGGGAAAGGTTCCTACTATTTTGCCTTGGCAGTCAACGTGTTAATACACGGTTATTAAGGGAGGGGGGCAAAGGGAGAACGTGCCCTGGGCGGTAAAATTTGAAAACAGGGCCAATTTCACTTTTTGATTTAATCAAGAAATAGCATTAACGCGGCATTATGTTTGAGCTTTATCAGACGTTAGAGTAATTTTTCTTTCGGAAGCACCCGTCGTTGGTTAACTCGTCCATCAAAACTTAATGATCCGATTACCAAAGCTGGTCAACTAATTACCGGACCCTCGAGGAATTAAGAGGTTAACGGATGATTATCATTAAGTTGTCAGTCTAGAGAGCCTTCAATTTCCATATTTTATGTACCTACCAAAAATATAATAATATTTTAAACAATCAAGTTCAACGGTGTATCAAGAATCGTCTCAAGTCACTAGAGAAAGAGAATGTACTTGGTACTATCTGCAATTAAAAAGGTCGGAAGTTGATAAGTGAAGGTGTTTGGTTATTATTATAAATTAAAGTCAAACTATAAAAAATTTAGGTACAACGCACTTGCCCAACCTCACCTTACTGAAAACAAAACCAACGTGGTGCATTGGTCTTACCTATATTAGACAAGTAGGTATTCCTACCAAGTACCTTTTGGAAATATCTTGACGGGAAAAATCAACGAAAGACTAATCTAATGGGTTGTGAATCTCAATTTTTAATCTTGCTCAGATTTAAATTCCATCCCCGATTGAGGTGCTTAATATTTCGATGTTATTTCTGGTAATCCTTTCTCAAACGTGGTAATGAATGTTCATATTTACTTTAATAGGTATGTATCTAAAACCCGGACATAGCAGTTGCAGAAGGATAGTGGGCTCGCACGGTTTGGCAGCGATTCCTGTCGATTTCGATGCTCTTCAGTTTGTTTTGAAGTTCTTTCTCCAGAATCGTTCTGGATTTTATGAGGTTGAGCAAAGATTCCTCAGCTTCCGCTAGTTGGCCTTTGAGGGAGCTCGCCATTTCTGCCAAACTTTTCACTTCATCCACGAGCCTACAGGAAAATACGTAGGAAAATGGTGACAAATAGTCCTGGCTATTCTCAACACACATAATAAAGTTAATATCCAATTTTAAATATTTACTTTACTAATAAATTATTTGTTTATTTTAACCCATTCCGTCCGGCATGACCTCTAAAAAATGAACTCGTTAGGTTCCTAATATTAGCATTAGACGGTTTAATTTTACGACTCTACTCTAAAAGTGACCTCCATACAGGGTCCATCAATAACCACCGATTAATAAAATTATCTCCATTATCATGGCAAGTAAAATAATGAATCTCAAAATTTGGATGTATAGATAGTTCATCAACACACCAATCTAAGGTTAATTAGTAACATGATAACAAATTGTAATAAAAAACATACTGGATAATAAACTGGCACAGTTACTCAAATTTATCACTATAGCACAAATAGTAACAGAGCTACCTATACGATAAAATTTTTAAAAAGTATTGACTCTACAATTCTTCTTCTGCATGCTCATCGGTAGAACAAATTTATTGGTAAAAAAAAATCATAGCTATGTTGCTATTAGTGCTACAGAGCTGCAGTTGGTTGAGTTTCGACGAAGAGAAGTTTCATCTAAACGAACATTTTATTAGATTTTTCTGCTAAGCACCTCAATGTTTTCAAAAATAATTAAACACTTAGGGTATAGGTGTGTATATATATATAATGTGTGTGTGTGTGTGTGTGTATGTTTATAAGAAAAAAACACAAAATGTGTGTTCATTTTACATCTCACAAAGTGATGTTGGAAGTCTGGCTAGTAATTAGTACCTAAAAGGTCTGTCAAGTTTGGTGGATAGTATAGATTCCTCATCACTTATTTAACAGGGACTTAGAGAATTGATTTACAGAACCGATTACGACTAAATCAAAAATTCATGGTTGCGCATGCTCATACGCACTGATTTTACGGAGTTGAAGTTTGTAGATGACCATCTATGGTTGAATTTTTCATCAAAATCGGTCCATTAGTTTTGGAGTTTCGTGTGTGTCAACCGATTTTAGTTTTGTGCTGGCACAACAGTTATTACTTAAAAGAATTGATCCGAGTTTGAACAAAATCGGACAGATGAATCATAAGAAATCGACGTAACAAATTCACGTTTGCGCATGCACACACTCCATTATTGATCCGCCAACAATGCAATTTGTAGGCAAATATCTAAGAGCTAACTCAAATGATTCCTGAAAAGTTCATCAAAATCGGTCCACTAGTCTGGGAGAGATTTGATGGAGGTGCCCTCAATGCGTACCTGGTTTGATAGGTACCAACAGTGTGCCCTGGTACCTAAATGTATGATCCTTAATACTTTATGCCATTACTTAACTATATACCTACTTAACTTAACTCACGCAATTAATTGACAATATATTATGCAATAACGTAGGTAATATCAGGTTTCAAAAATATATCCATTCCAAATAAGTAGGTACTTAACCTTTAGTTTGTTTGAATAAAATTTGAATACTTACTACTGTTTGAAGTATTTTACCTACCCAAATTGGCTTTTGTCCCTTGTATTTTCGTATCTTGGCCTTTTTTGCAAATTGTCAAGTCTGGTTTGGGCGGCTTTCATAGCTTTGTCAATGCCCCGAATCCCGTTTTGTAGATCAAGTATGATTTTTTCACATTCAGCATTTCTCCTAACCACCTGAAACACATCACATCAGGACGTAGTCACACATGTAATAGCTATGTACATTTACCTTCTGATGAATCGCTGTACCTAACTACCACAAGACCTGTTACAAAGTTTTCAATGAAGATCCTCCTACCCAATTTTTAAAATAATTTAACCTAATCAAATACAAATTCTTGACGCGTGAAGTATTTGCGTGTAAGTGAAGTGTGATAATTAAGTAGGAAACAAAATGCCTCACTAAATAGGAAAACTAGCACCAAGGACCAAGCTTACTCTTAGACTATCATAGACCCGCAATCAGTGTTAAAAAATTACCTACATAATCTATGGTGCTCACATTAAATTTTGTATTTGTACTTTTCATATCTTGTCAATAAATATTCTACCAGGAGTTGATATTCTACTGCAAGGGCTCCGAAATGTTGGAATTCAAACTTTCCAAGATTATTTGTGTGCCGGCATGCGTGTGTTAACGCTCCTTAGAATTGCGATAAAAATAATTCGCTCTTTCGCCAAAAATAAATCAAACCTTGCACGATACGTTAAGGTCGTTGTTTAGTGTTCTGTTACGACATACCAGGGTGCATCCGTGATCATTCTTAACCCTCATTTTGTGGTACTTGAACTCTTTCAACTTAAGATGGTTACGCAGCTCCTTTTTAACCGCACGAGTATTGCCTTATTGGTCTTACAAGCATGATGATATATATATATATATATATATATATATATATATATATATATATATATATATATATATATATATATGAACAAAGCCCTTGAGTCTGTTGTAATAAGTAGCTTCAGTTTATTCAAAAATATATTATATTGAATTGAGATCATCTCTGCCTTAAACTTACCGTTTCCAGCTCAGTTATCATAGCCTTGACGCACTGTTGGGTGTCCGAGATGGATCTGGCCAGAGCGACGTCCACTTTGTCCGCTTGTGCCTTCAGGTCCCTGATGCAGTCTTGAAGTATTGGACCGTCCAAGAGGGTTCGCAGCTCACAGGACTGAGCCCGCGTGGCTTCAGCTATCGTCAGAATTTCTTTGGTTGCATTCTCCCATCCAAGAGGAGTGGACTGACTGAAAAATACGGCTTTGACCAGTCGTTGGAAAAACTTGAGGGTGTGACAAATACTCGTAATATTGGAGTGGTTTTTTAACATTAGACTCGGGGAAACGCTAAAGGAGTTTCACTCTATCAAATGAGCGGCAAATACTGCGAATGTTTTCCTGCAGAGATGTAGGATAAGAAGAAATAAAACTTCGTTCGTCCTTCCCATATAAGGGAACGTCCTTTTCCATTGTGGGGAACCAGTTTTGGATATAAAAAAAGAGTTATTTCCTGTCTTTACTAATACATGTTATACTGAGAAACATTTGCAGTGTTTGTAATTTAGTTGATAAACTCTGATAAAATTTAACCTGCGTTTTTAAAATATAATGTCGGGTAGATATTCTACGTTTAATTTAATGTCACTCAGATCAAACGATTGGAGACAAAAAAGCTCTTGTTATTGAGATTCTGATAACCGGATTCAAATTTACCGATATCTTACGGAACTTGACCTGGCAACGAATGTAAGCGTGTGCATGGTGTAAGTACATGAGTGCATTTGTAATTGAGTATTTTTTCAAGTATTATACTGCAAAAGTTCCTCTTCAAAAACTTGGCTGAAAGGAGGATTAGGGAAGAAGCTACTGCATCGTTTTATGAGAGTCAAGCTCTAGAAAAGTACTTGCCAAGTACAGTTTATTACATTTGAGTATCTACTTGCATTTATTGTATTTGTATCTACTTGTACTATTTGTACTTACTTTGAGTTATTGTAAGCCAAATTTTATCAACATTGGTTACTAGCACCTATTACATTGAACCGATCGCGATGTAATTCATAGAAAATAATTTTGAGAAATATTTCACAGAGCTTTGTAACGCTAACATGTAGGTAGGTACCTAATAAAAGTTTTTGATGGTTCTAATTTACACGAATACAACGCCTCTGTACTTATATGTAAAAATTATATTACATAGTAGATAAAACAGTAAATAAAGGTTAGCGCGTGAGATACCTCAATATCACGACCGAGCCGTCTTGAAGTTTAGTATAACATCTGCGCCGTTTTGGCAGTTACATTCCCGTAGGTATGTAGATATTGGAAAACTGTTATATATAACATTACTTACTGACAATTTTGTAACATATAATTTTATAACGTAACATTTTTATATCTACTTACCAGTTTTATAACTTGACCATTTCGGTCAATCGCAATTACATAGTTTCTATTTACATAATTTATTTCATAAAAATGTAATTTCATTTATGTTTACTTAAAATTTTCAAAAGTGTACGTTCTAATAGTTCCTAGTTCATTCTTAAATGAAAATTAACTAATTTCATATTAGCTTGCTATTCAGCACTCAGATTGAACACAGGCGTTCTTGTAATGTAGGTACTCTGAACTATACTTTTCCCAGTGCCGCAAAACAAGACGAGATCGGTAGGGTTTCTAAATTTAGTGGGTTGGAATCGAACATTAATGAGCTTGAGTTTAAATTGGCTGAATTTAAATTCGAAGGGATAATTGCATCTTCATTTCACAAAGTTAGTTGCAGATACACCGCTGTACCTGCCTACCTATTCTACGTCTATATTCCTTAAACAAATAAATGAATAAAATAAAAACGTTACAAGATATTAATTAGCATTCTAGAAAAGTGATCAAATTCACCATTCAAATTTGTGTTGATTGGTCACCGGAATGCACAACCATCTTGAAGTTAATGAACTTTTTCGTTTCAAATACGTTGGAGATAAATCTCCATGCAACCTTCATATCTTTACTTTTCGAACTTTTTCGTATCTTAAGGAATTATAGGGTTTACTACTAAGAAGGTTCCACATTATTTTGTATCATTGGGAAAAATATCAGAATCCTCATTCACCCAGTCCTCTCTAACCTTGAAGATCCTGGTCATTCATACATCCTATTGATGGCAAAATACAGATAAGTAGATATACCACCCTGTTTTGACAAAGGTTTTTTGAATTAAGTATTGGCGTTTTCTTGAGTTTTTCCCGAGACTGATGGTTCCCTATAGATTCTGAATTTTAAGATCTATCTTTTCATGTTAAAACTACAGAACTACGCATCCTATGGCTAAATCTTACTCTGAGGGGAATCTGGTCGCTGCGGGTTTGAACAGCGTGGTGTTGGAACAAGTTTTCAAAGACACGCCGTTGGCCTCTAGCAGGTGAGCTTCGTATTTATCGGACCAATCTCCCTCCAGACGGTCTTTGATGGCTTTGTTTCTCACAAGCTGCTCTTGAATCTGTGTTAGAATCCTCTCGATTAGTCCAGAAACCTCTTTCACGAGGGCACACTCCTGTGGAAAAACAAAACCAATTTATTATGGTAAGTGGATAAAATACCTAAGAATACTACCAGAGCCTACTACTATCTCTTCTACACTAATATCTACTGTCTTATCAATAGCAAGATGATAATTTGGTTCCTCCATCACCCGTAAAAAGTAGAATATGGTACCTATGGTCAGTGGACCCTCTAGTTTTTTCCCTATGGACTTAGTGGGTATCCGATCTGGCCAAGTGGTTCCGTTAATGGACTAGTAAGTAATAACCTACATAGCATAATAAAGGAAATCGTAATAAGGGCTAACTTTGATGAGTTCTTCCTCAACTTTGTCTCTTTGTAGGTCGTGTCCTTCTCTCAACGCCCTGCGTGCCATACACTCGCTAGCTATGTTGCTTATGATGGCCAGCACAGCACCTGCCTGCCGCGCTTGGACGCGTTTCTGAGTCAGCAGTTTGATCTCCTCAGTCATAGCCACTATGGCATGTTCTACCTCAGTCTTCCATCTGAGGATCTCGTGGTCCCTTTCGGCCAAGCGCTGAGTGTTGAGGTACTGAGCCTTGTCAGCAGCAGCAGAGATACACTCCAAAGCTCTTTTGCTGTTAAATTCAGCCCTGTTGGAATGCATAAGAGTAGAGTCGGTTATCAAGGGCAAAAAAAAGCTACAATGGGCGAAAATTAAAAATTGGAAAACTTCGTCACCAAAATCTGGTTTGAGGATCATCAACAAGATAATTCGCCTTCAAAAAGGATGCACCATTTCTTAGGCACATGCAATATGTCTTTGTGTGTGTATATGTGATAGTCCAGATATCTTAAAATAAAAAAAGAACCCTTACATGTTCACTCTATGAAGATCGTCGGCCGATGCACAAAGAACTTCTTCGTTGTGTTTTCGCCACTCAGCGTCACTATACCTGCAAGACCACAAGACCATTGTCATATAAGTTACAATTTCAAATGATGCAATCAAATGAATACTTACATGTATGGCAAACTCTCTGCTCCTTTGAACTTTGTCAATGCGCTTTATTGATTATTAAGGAAACACTACTATTTTACTGATCTCTTTAAGAGCCTTTCCACATTGAGGCATCAGCCTGTACTGTTGTATATGTTACAGACCTGATTAACACAATCTGGAATAAGGCAGTTTCTTATCTTTTATTGATGGAGTAACGATTGAGAGTGGATTGACGACTGGCCAGATCCGAGAGAACCCAGCTATTGGACTCCAGTCTACTTTTACAGTGGCCCAAGGGCCGATTGGTCCCATTTTCGGTGATTGGCATCACCCGTGCCTCCAAACTTTAATAAGTACATCAGGTGGTTCCACAGGAATTCCATTCTCCAGAGAAACCTTCCTTCTGTTCTACTGATGATACAAATAAGGTAGGTTCTTACCTTGTGATGGAGTAATGGTCGACGACTGGCCTGGTTCCAGTGAGTCCAGCCATTGGACTCCAGTCCACTTTGCCAGTGGCCCAAGGGCCGACTGGTCCCATTTGATGGTCGGCATCACCTGTGCCTCCAAACTCATCTCCGGGCTTGGGTAGGAACGAAGGAGCGTCTGGCCCGACTGCAGCACCTCCAGCCTGAAACGCCATTTTTCAAATCAATACTCATTTTTTTAATCAATACATCAATTTTTCAAATCAATCTTTTCTTCTTTGTAATATATCATTTTAATACGCCTTTTCCGAATCAAATTCAAGGTTGTCCCTAAGAAATCAGGGCTTTCATTCAAGGTTTTCCTAATGTAATCCAATGTTTCTCTTAGATAATCAAACGTAGGTACCTATTCCATTTCAAATTCAAGGTTTTTAATTCAAAATGTAAGGTTTTCCATTTCAAAAAAGGTTTTATATTTCAAATTGAAGTTATTATTATTATTATTTTTTCCCCAGAGAACTTTTGTTCAACACCAACGTTTTTGAAAGGATTTTACTGACGGAGAACAATTGAGAATAATCAAAAACTTTTTCTTTTAAATAGGTAGTAAATTATATATATACATGACTTTGTTGGTTTTTGCTTGATAAATTTCCACAGCCTAATGCAAAAATCGGTACCAGCTGCTGCTTCTGCAGTCAATGACATAATTTGCACAATCTATGCTGGTGACGTTCCTACACTTTGACTTATCACATAGCACAAGTTGAGCTCATCACGCCGTTCGCTGAGAAGGTTTCTTGCAAATAACTTTACTTTTGAAAGTACCTTCTCTGTCGGGTTCAGCTGTGATGAATACGGTGGAGGTCTTTCACAGCAACACCGAGTTCTTGTGAAATCTTTAATTTCAAAAGAAAAACCTTGAATTTGAACTGGGGAAACCTTGAAATTGATTTAAAAAAGTTTGGTATACTATAAACTAGACTAAACCTACTTTCTAGTATGAAATTTTACATGCCTAGAATGACAATGACAATAAAGTCTTTCTCACCCTCTTTATCTCTCCAAACGTTCTAGTGTACACTTGTATCTGTGACTACCAATCAGAGAGAAATTTGTGCCCCCCTCATCAACCTCCCCCCATCAGCAATAAACCTCAACGATCTATTTCTTCCATTCAACACCATTAACCAAAAAACAGGATTGTCGATAAACTTCTTTTCCATTAAGTATTTTCAAAACAATAAAAACATCGAAGCAGATTTGCAAATTTTCTCACTCAATCACTTAAATTGCATCTCTAAAAAATCGCCAAGTACAGGACCAGAGCTGTTGATCACCCAAAGGAGGCATTTTTCACAAAGGATGATATTGAAAGAGGAGCTTGCGTTTAAATCAACAAAGCTATCTTCTAATAATCGCTTACAAGGATTAACAACTAAGCACACTTTATAATACGTGAACAATTGACGAACGAAGTGATTCTCTCCTTTGACTCGACTTGCATTTATCAGCGTGTGTGTGTTCCGCGCTACAGGCCGCAGTGTCGGAGCTTTCAACTAGAAATTTTGTAGGTAGACTCTAGACATCTGGCTACATAGTTATTAGTGACGATCTTACAACAGGGACGACGATCGTCGTCAAAGCAACCGAAATTCGAGTTTGGTACACATCGTTCTCAATAGTTTTCGCTAAACAGAATCTTGACGGTAATACGTCGTCATTGTCAAATAAACAAACATCAATAAATTGTGATATCGTATTTTATAGTTTTCGCCCCCACATAATCGGCTGTAATCGCTATAATGGTGACAATTGTCGTTAAATCAACCGAAAATCGAGTTTTGTATCGTTTGTGATAGTTTTCATCAAATAGAATCGTGAATAATTAACAAAGTTCCTACATTGGGGTCTTTTTCGTTATACGACCACATACCTACGGTGTTTTCTGTTATACTACCGCAAAACAATTTTCTATAGAATCAGAAACGCTTGATATATGTTCTATTGTTCTAAAAACTGTTCCCCAATCATTTTTTACATCCCCTGTGGTAAAATAGATCAGAATGCTGTGTATAGTTTAGTGGTCTGGATGCTCGCAAGCTCGCATCTAAAAAATACATTACATCAAGTAGTCAATCCCTTAGTCAAAATTCAGATTAGTTGGACATACAGGTCAGAATGAATTAATGGTAGTGGATTAACGGAAAAGGTCCTTTTTTTAACAAGTACAAGTTTTTATTTTAAGGATAATTTCATCGATTTCAGAAAAACAGCTATCGTTCTGTTTCTATAGAAAATTGATTTGCGGTTGTATAACAGAAAAGACCGTATGCGGTCGTATAACGAAAAGACTCCTACATTACCAGGCGACCAGTTCTTCAAACTTCCTGAGGAACCTTGTGAGTAGAACAATTACTTAGTATATAATACACTACACCTCCTGCGTTTTAAGTAGGTATATCCATAAAAAATATTGCTCCGCGTTACATTATCTAGAGTTTGAACATTTTATGCAGAGGCATGAAAATAGTCAAGCTGTTGTAGCCCATTCATTATAGGTATAAATTGTTGTATAGTTGTATACATACGAATATTTTTGTTCTCTAATTGACTAGCTGCGTAGAATCTCAAAAACCGTTTGGTTTCACTGAATTACATAGTATATCAAACATACCTTTTCCTTAGAAGGCCTACCGCAAGATTTCTTGCATTCAACGTGTTTGTGCTCATTTTCCGTCATCGCTGGAAATTTTAATCGTGACAATAGGCTAAATCCTGATCACAAAATTTTGGTAATTTACCGTCGAAACACGATTTTAGCGCGAGTTCTCCAAGGCGATGAATGGGCCATCGATTCTAAAGAACTGCCGTTGTTATAGCGTCACCGGTAAACAGCGTCTGGTGGTGATCGTTTCATCGAACTGCTTTCAATTGAAATTTGCGTGTTTATACAATATTTACAATATTCTTATTGCAATTTTCGGGACGCAAGTTTTAATGGAAGATATTCGATAAAAACGGGGGTCACAATCGGTACTTCAAAGTTGTAGAGTTGATTGTGGTAAAAAAGAGCAACCAAGGAATATGTCAGCCTGGAATTATGAATGGAATTGGAACAAGTAAGGTCTTATGCTGGTCCTTTTGTGAGGTGTAAAATAATTTCACGGTGCGAAATGAACAGCTAAACGAAGAAAGTGTCAACGATTGACATCCACGTAAATAGCTAGTGGCTAGTCGAATAGTCGGCTCTTTCCTTTATAGGTATACCTTACTTTCCATTCAAACCAATTTATTTCAAGACTCCTTCGTTCTTAAATATAAAATGCAAAATTCAAAATTATTTAAAAACGTACGAACCTTATACATAACTGTGTTAGCTCCTTTGAAAAGATTTTAGCTGAAGGGGATCCTCATGAGGTTGAAGCGCCGAAGCCACTGAATGCGACAAGAGAAATCGACTTCCTCGCATTAAAAAGTCAGTTCCTAGCGCTTGCGTATTTACATGCAATACCTATGCGCTGTGCTCTAAACTAAGTTTATTAAATGTTAGACACCTAACAACCTACCCCATAATGGTGACCCATTTTACGTAGATATTTACCTGTTCTTTATGGACCATATTTCTTACGTTCAATGGCGAATGTAGGGAATGCTGTTCTGGAAGGGTGTACGCTCAACCGAATCATTTTTGGCAAACGCTCTTCAAAACCGTCGAAACTGCCTTTGGCGTTTTATTGTCACATCATACCATTTTCTTCAGCAGGAATAGTTGTTTCTAAAACTTGCATTCTTTTCCGGATTCGTGCAGCAAAAAAGCTTCTGAAAGCTCCGAACGATGACCCTTTCATACACCAACTGCCAACTCGTTTTCCTACACATTCTTTTCGATATATTTTCTGGATGTTCCCAGCATATTGCAGAACAGTTTGTGTCACAATAATAGTCCTAGCTAGAAAGAACGATTTTAGAGACAAAAATGAAGTTTGAAGAAAATAAACAACCATAAAAATCGACTTTGTGGAATAGGATGTTCTAGAAGAATAAGATGAGAACGATAGACAAAAATCATTCGAGGTGGCAGAATACTAAATTTTCCAAATGAAACATTGATTCAGTTGCGAAAGCGAGACAGAGAGAAGATGCGCGAGAGCGAGTTGCATACTACGTTTCGACAATCAAATGCAATATGCAATTTCAATATCCCAAAACTCTATTCAGTATATAAGTATACTGTATACGTATGCATATTTTTAGGTTACTTTTTTTGGCCATTGCGTAGAATAGAGAAGAAGAAAAATTATTTCACACTTCTCTCCACCAAGATTCCGTGGAGCCGCCATTTTAGGTGTTGGTCGAGGATTCAGCTCCAGGCAGTAGCGTGTTTCGTCATTGAAACATGTTGATACCAATTTATTTCAGCTGTTTTTTTTTTTTTTTTTTTTTTTTCCTTTGTGGTTTAGTTATGGATTGCCAGTTGCCTTTCTCTAAATCAGATTAGGAGTGTATCACAAATAATTGACTTGAAAGGAATTATAAAAAAGCTGGAAAAGTTAGAGATTGAGAATGACAGAACCTTGATAGGTACCCAAAGCGTGCGATATCGTATCATATGTCTCCATTATGTCGTGAATCATTACCTCTATCTTCAACTTTAGCTTAAAGCTGAATGGTTAGAAAAGTTGAATGAGCTTAAAAGTTGAATGGTGAATACTTGCCTGCCTGGCATATTGTATTAATTCTTGTTAAAAACATAACGCCTCTTCGATTATTATAGTGTTTTATAAATATTTATGTAGTAATATATAGTATACAGCATTATATATTATACAGTATTCTTCATCAATTCTGTTTGTTATCTCATTTTATAATTTAAGGTGAGTTCACTAATTCTGAATTCCTACTAGGTACCCAAGTCCTTATTATTTAAATATTATGTTTCTACGTTGGTATTCAAGTTGATATCATTAACTAAGGACAGATAATAGATCAGTGCTGTGACAACTAGCTCCTGGACGGGACGTCAAGACCTCAGGGCAGGGTTACCAGGTGGTATGGAGGGAAAATCCGGACATGGAGGAACTAAACTATATTGAACTAAAAATACTTACTCATTACAGGGACATACAGTCATAAGTTCCATGCATTCACAATTATTGATATTCATTTTCTAGATGAAACCATGTTCTTGCCAAAGGGGCCCTTTTATTTACCTATATTATCTATAATTCGTACCAATAAATACCATTTGCCGACTATAATGGGTGGATTCAGATAAGCTTTGAACAAATTTTGAGTTGAACCAAGTCTCTCAATTCTCATTCATATTCGAGATATATGATTTCTAAATGATTTCCAAAAAAAAACCACGTTATTTGCATTAAAACCATGCTTCTCCACTTTAACTCAACCAAATTTGATTTTCGAGCATATTTTAGAAATCAGTGTTAAATTTTCTAAAAGAATTATGTCTTTTGAATCTCGAAAAATACAATAAAAATAAAATACCCTACCATCAGATGAAACATGTTTTGAAAAATAAAAACTTGGTAGATTAACTTTTGCTGGAATTTGAAAAGCGAGGTCTCAGCTGTGGGAAAGTGGGAGAGGGCGAAAGTTTATCATGCTCGCGATAATTTTCAGTTTGACGAGTGCACACAACGTCCCACATGATAAAGCGCGCAGTTTTAAAATTAAAAAACTGGACCTTTTCCTTTCTTTTAATGAAAAGCGGACATTAAGCGTCCGGAGCGACTTTCAATTTTCGCCCGGACGCCTTGATAAAAAACCGGACTGTCGGGGCCAAAACTGGAGACCTGGCAACCCTGCCTCAGGGGCCTATTCACGAACTTGGCATTTTTGTTTATTATTTCCAATAATAAGCCTATGTGATCGTATAGCAAAAAATTTTTATAACCCCCCCTCAAACTTTGTCACTTAACGTTTCAAGGTGCGTAGAATCCAAATTTGAAATGTCCGTCCGCCGTCTGTCGTTCGCCGTCCGGGCCATAAAAGGCCTAAGAATTGACTTAAAAAACCCGTTCTTTCGCACATAGACTCCATTTGGGGTCTAGTTGTTCCTAACGTTTAACCATCCCGATCGCTTTACTCGCATAGATGCTATGGACCAAAAACGGGCGAAAAAGTGTCGTTTTCGAGGCTTTGAGTGTTAGACTTACGCACGTGCGCACGCCTGGCACGCTTGGCAGGGGGTCACGGTGGGTGGTGAGGGGGGTGAGCGGGGGATGGAGTGAGAGGAAGAACAGAGGTGGATAGTAGAAAAGAGACTGGCGAAAGCCCCAGAGCATGCTGGTTACTATAGCTGGCTATCTGATTCAGAAATAATAAACCCTTATGTAATAATTTGCAGCGTTTTTGGTTCTGTTTTCTACAAAAATATAAGGACTGTACAAACATCTTGTAGGTAACTAAAAATTTTGAATTTGAAAACAAATCAAATAAATAAATAAAAAATCCCATGATAAGAAAGAGGGCAATTTAGAAAGTAAAGCGTTGTATACACGATCTACGTTTATCAATATAATATTTAAAATATTATACCTACCTTGATATTACAGTTAGTACCTCCTATACCTCAAAAGTGCTTGGGAACTAAACTTTGGAAATCTACGACCATGAACTCCTCTTGCCTTTGTGAGGGTGAGGTGGGGTGGGGTGGGGGTCCTACCCAGTATTTCGTGGCTTGTCGAAACTTTGAAGAATCGCAGCAAGAAAGCTACTTGAAGCGCAGCGGGAGTGCACCAATTCTATGAATAAAGTCTGCTTAAATTACAAGTTTACAAATCTCAACATTTACAAAAGCTCAAATTTACAAACACGATGATTACATATTGGAGAGTTCCTAGTAGATTCGTCGGTCTCAATACGGACATCGGAGAATAGAGAAACACAAACCGCACCTTAAAGTCACGTCAAGTCCTTAACGGATCTGTTGTAACGCTAAATCCATGGAAGGAGGAAATCATCCCTAGGAGGTTATTTTAGACGATTACGTTTTTTACGGATTGCGATCCGTTAACGTATCTGTACGGAGGGATGCGTCACCGTAACTCATTGCGTCGGAGTTTCGGCGCCGGATTGTCGATACCACTCGACGTATTGCGTTTTACGGATCTACTAGGAACTCAAAAATTACTCTTTTATTACAGAGAAAGAAACAAGAAACAGTATTGCGCCGACGACAAGAAACCGATTTTTAAAGGCCTTAACCTCAGATGTTCCGACCCTGGGAAACTGTTTGGCTTGCTGTCTTCGCTGTGGGATGAGCGCTGCCCGCCCATTGAAAGAAAAATCAATAACTACGTAATTTATAGTTGACCTGACACGTCACTATGTACTATAGACCTATTTACTAAAATTTTATATTCGATCCAAAACCATATAGAAGGGGAATAAAATGATGTCCCAGTCGTGCATCCTTAATCTTCGTCCCTAATTTGTATTGCAGCTCATATTTAATTTTTTGCTTCTTCAATACTGAAAGTAAGGAAGTTTTGTGTTCGTGGTAGAAGTCGTAAGAATTTTTGTTCTCCAAAATCAAAATTTCCACTTGCTTTTTGCGTTTTAGAGCTTGCTGATCAATTTTGGTTCCGTGTCTGTCTGTCTGATGTCTGTCGGTCTGTCTGTGGTGAATCCTTGTCACGCCCAAAACTATACCAAGTTTCAGTCCGATTCCGATGAAATTTTCAGGGATTGTGCGGGTTAGCTCCTAGACGGCCCCCTTTAATTTTCTGTGCACATGCGTAGATGGAATTTCTCTTAACGTCGATTTCTTATCATCTGTTGTTCCGATTTCGTTCAAACTCTGTAAGTAATTTGGGTATTTGTTCTCGAAATATTATAATGTGATTGGTAGAGTAATAACCATTGGGCATGCAAGAAACTAATATGGATTTACAGAGGCAAAACTCCGAGTCTAATGGAACGATTTTGATGAAATTTTCAGGGGCTGTGTGGGATAGCTTCTAGAAGGTTCCCTATAACTTTCATTGCCGTCATATAAATAGTAGTCTGTGCGCATGCCCAAACGTTAATTTATTATAGCGTCGATTTCTTACCATCTCTTGGTCCGATTTCATTCATTCATGGGGAGTAGATGTGTATTTGTTCCAAGAATTTTTTTTTTTTTTTTTAGAAAATCAACTTCCAAAAGCGGCAACTACAGGATGTTGTTTGAACCTACTCGTAAATTAAACACTGGGTCATGAGGAGTTGTCAATGAAAAGTTTGTTATTTCAAAAATATTGAAGGGTCCAGGGGGAAAAACGAGGAACGTCAAATTTTGGAATTCCGAGCTGGGCACGCCTGTTGATTCTTACTGGTGTTCCGTATCTGCTAAAAACGTCCCCACTCAAAATGAAGGTTCCCTGCAGTTCCCTGTAATCCATTTAAAAAATTGATCAAAACTTCATTAATTTTGAAAATATTTTGTTGTGGTTATTGGATTTATTATTCTCTCTAATTAATAGTGCTAATAACCTCAATTAAAATATGATGATCGATGATATAATATTCTTTTAAAAAACCGCTTATTAATACTCTTTCCGATGAACTGACCATCATGTTTTACATTTACCTGCAGCTGAAGAAAGTAACGGGAGCAGGAGTGACATTTTTCATGCACCTCCCTCAATCCGACACCGATTTGCAAATCCAAGTCGTGGGTGATGTGGAACTCCAAGTCCCGTTCTTTCTTTCTGTGAGTTCGTTTGTTTTGATGTCTTAACTTGTAACCGGATTGCTTTTCGATTTAGTATTAGTAGTTATGAATGGATGAAAGCGAATTTACCCAGTTCTTGTTTGAATATTAGAATTTGAACTTTCTTTGTCTAGTAAAAAGTTCATTCTTCACCTGTCTTCATTAATACGTTGTGACAATGAGCGTTACACATACCTAAGTGTGAAAAAAGTAATTTTCCGATTTTAAATGGAAGAGGATTTTATCCTAAAAAATAATTGACACCAACTGCACTATCCAGCGATAAGTAGTTTTATTTCTATGAATTTTGATCAGTTTCTGCACTGGTGACATCGCGTCGCACGGGGCACTTTGACGTTAGGTACCAATCGCAGGACGGAGCAAGTCGTATCGAACTCCTTAGAGATTAGATATTTTCAGAATGTCATGCTATTAGTTTCTGGAACGAAAATCTTATTTTGACTGATTCTTCCTCGTGTCAGATCTACGTTTTGTTCGATGAGAACACACTTGCCAGTTGCGTCCTTCGTTCACAGGAGATCTGACTTTCATACATACGAGGCGTTTACTTCTCTCCTGAATCAATAAAAAATCAAATTTACATTAAATGAACCTTGTAGAATCCTGGGTAGTACTCGTAAGCCCATTATATCAACCGTCGTAATCGGACGAGGTCATGCAATTATCATGTAAGCGAAAACTATAAGAAATTTAGTTTTTGGTATCTTTGGATTCGGCCTGTTGAGACCCGACATTATCTTAAGATCTCAACCGCCTCTTATATAAAAGAAAGAAGGAAAAGGTAAGTTGTTTACTTCGGTTATCAAACTCCCAAATTACCAGTTAACAAGCTCCTTTGTATATAACGAACTCGGGTAAGTGACAATAGTTAGTTACGTTAATGGAAATCAAGCCATAATAGCATTCATTTTATGTGGATTGTGGTTAACTGTTCTAGCAGAACAGTTCTTACGGACATACCAGCGCTTTCTTGGTTATTGCACAATGATTCAAACAAGATATCCTAAAATACAGTATACAGGTTAGTGGAAAACTTACTTACCGGTGGATTCTCCCCGTCTTCTGTGTCAAGAATCCAACAAAACCCACACAGAGAGAACCTAATAAAATGGTCCAAATAAATAAATTAAATAAAAAATGAGCAAATCGGACCAAAAGTGGACCTCCCGTAGCAGGGATACAAAAACTTTGGATGCGCTGGTCCACAAATTTAAAAACCGTCGCTTATCTATCTGATGATTGAATACTGCCGGCTAATTATAAAGCAAAACATTTCGGAGGATGATTTGGTAGGGACATTACATATACATGACGCAAGTGTTCTTACTTGTGTCAGCTTGACTTATGGTTAGGACTTCCAGAGAATTCGTGGTGCAGTATATTGGATCCACCTGAAAAAGGATATTGCTGCAGGTTTTGTTCGAAAATTATATTCCCCTCCCGAAAAATGCACTCGTATATATATAGCGATTGTTTATGGTAAGAAAAATAGGATAGCTTCCAATGTGAGGGTTTTATCCAGTCTCACAACAAAAGTGAATCTGTGGGATAGAAGTGTGAATTTGAGATTTACAGCAGAAGCTATATGCAGGCTTGTTGTTGATGAAACGGTCGGACCTCTACTTTTTGCCAGGTGGGTAGCGATTTCACTCGCCGGTTGTTGAAGGCGAAGGGCCCGCTGTTTACAGACGATCTGACTTACATCGACGAGACTTTGGCGTCTCTCGTGAGCAAACACTTGAAAGCGACGGTGAATGAATCTTGTAAAAACATTCTGGTGCTACCGGTACAAACGGACGACTTCCCGCATCCATCTTGCTTCTTTGGGGTCGCTAATTCAAGTATGAGAATCGGCGGTATGGATAGAAACAAAACTCTGATTCAAGAATGCTTAAGGTAAGTTTGAATGATACATGTAGCATTTCCAAGTCAAATGAATAATTTTCCAATCCAAATTAAACCTTATCCAAATCAATTGAATCATTTTCCGAACCAAGAATTACGTTTCTGTAAAGTGAGAAACAAATACATAAATTAGTTGGTATGAGCAGTGAATCCATGAAAATTGTTTATGAGGTATAGGTTTGTAGTTTGCACTGTTCTCCTTTTTCAGAAAGAAAATATGTAGATTATTTCTAGATAAATGCGAATATATGTTTAAAAGCCACATCGGGAACAACCTTCCAAATTCATTTGGGTTCTTGCAAAACAGCCAGGTTTAATAATTTATTCGCTTAAAATAAAATTTCAACACTTTTTTCAGGAAACGCTATTCATAAATTCACTTTTTTAGATATTGCAAAGGCTTGGTTCTCAACACGTTTACAAGCGACATGGAGAAATTTCACGGGGAAATGTGTGGAAACATAATAAAAAACACCCTGTACGGTTTTATGAACGTTGGTGAGATATATCATGAATAATCCTAAATACCTGAGCCTAATAGAAGAGACATTTTTAAAATAACAATTTAAAAAAATCTAATCTTAAGTTTTTCTATCAACAACCATCTTCATTGAGTAGTAGGTGCGACATTGATATATTAACAAATTAAAATAACAATTTAAAAAATCTAATCTTAAGTTTTTCTATCAACAACCATCTTCATTGAGTAGTAGGTACGAAATTGATATATTAACAAATTAAAATAACAATTTAAAAAATCTTATCTTAAGTTTTTCTATCAACAACCATCTTCATTGAGTAGTAGGTACGAAATTGATATATTTGCCAAATTAATCGATACAAGCGTGTTATCGATACAAATTGAGGAAATTTAGCTTTCGTAACTCAGTTAGAGTTTGTTTATTCATAACCTGAAAACGGATTCATACAGGATGTCCACATTTGAGACAAACTTCAGGAGTCGATTCTAGATTTCAGTTCTGATCGAAAGTTCCTCCTAGAGATTTTTTTAACGCTTTCTTTTCAAGTTATTCAATTTTTAAGACTTTTTCGTTTTTTGAAACTTACAAAAGTTAGATTAAAACAGCCAAAACTCCCCTTCGAATCATTGTAAACTCAAAAATAAGAACATCATTGGAAAGATCTTGAAATTTCCTATATCTCTTATATTTCCAGAATTTTTTTTCGTCTGCTTTGCTGCTCAGCCTTGGGCTTTCAGCTTTCCAACGGTTCAGTCACATCAACTTTTACTTTGCTAATCAGGGGAGAAAATGATGTTTTAATCTTGAAAACTTTTTTTTTTTTTTTTTTTTTTTTTTTTTTTTTTTTTTTCAAGGAAATCAAGGGTTTTCTTGAGAAATGACACTCTATGAAAATACGAGTTTAGGTTTCTACGTATTTTTTGACGTTGAATCAAATGGTACCACCTTCACATCTCTCCAACTTCGTCATAACCAAGTTTTACATTTTACCTCACTAATTGACATTTTCATGTCTTTGCCCTGGCACATTGCACAAAAAACTGTCACGTAACGTTACGGTTGGTTTTCTGATGATTTCCGCTTACAACCGAGTCGTTGCTAGGGAAATGGTACTTCGTCGTTTTTCAACCCACAAAATTCGTTGACCATTCGTTCGAAAGCTCTTGATTTATCCAACCATATTATGTTAACTACTGCGAAGTGCTTGGCCAACAAGCTGAGTTATGAGCATGGTTATATGAATAATTGTTTACACACAGGTGATCATTCTCAATAATTGATATTGTGAACATGATTGCAACCGCTTGTTAATTTCTGATGATTTCGTTGAGCTGGTGTTTCGATGATTTGATTCATGGCAGGTGATCCGAATATTGCGAGAACGGTTTGATTTGTGAAGAGGTGGTCAAATCATTTTAATAGACGAGTCTGTAACACATACGAGTCTGCAACTAAAGACATAAAATGAATAAACTCTTTACATGTTTGTGAAATCCTTATAAGTTTATAAAATCCTACAGTGAGGTAAAAAGCAATAGGTAAACACATGAAAATGTCCCAATGCGTTGCAGACTCGTATGCAAGCGTTTGTGAAATATTTTCCGGGATTCATTTTCTTTTTTTAGATTCTTTATTTCTTTTTCATAATACAAATACATAAAAATTGAAAATAAAATACTCTTCAAAAATAATACAAATGCTTAAAAAAATACAGAAACTTATCCCCTATGTGGGCGTAGCCCGTGGCAGGGAGATGAGTCGTACCTCAGCTAGAAAAATAACAAATTTTCATAAGTGGTTACTTATTTTAGTTTATTTGCTACTAGCCTAGTTTTCTCGTTTGCTTCGCTCGCTCGGTATCATGGCTGTATAGATCCGATGGTCTTTACTGTTGAGTGGGACGTCTAGAATGGTTAGAAACGGTGGATCAATAAGGGTGATTTGAAATTTTTAGGAGATGTTGCTCGCTTTGCTCGCTCTCTGTGAGATGTATAGATGAGATGGGATATAAATAGTCCATACAGAGTTCGTAGGAAAAACCTTGTTAAAATTACGTGTGTTGGGTATGTGGCTCGTTTCGCTCGCCAAGGGTGGGTTTTCTCGCTCGCTCGGGGATGTATAGATGCGACTGGATTTAGTCTCCATACCATCGAGCCATACAGTCCATAGTTCGGGAGGGGGTGGACAATTTTAAAATTGCCAATAATCCCTTTCTATAGACAATCCCATGGCAATGGGAAATAAATAAATGATTAGATCTTATAAAAGGGGCACAACGACGAAAATAATAAATTGCTGTGTAATAATTAGCTGCGTTTTCCATATGAGGAAATTATACTGCCCACCCAACTTGGCAGACGTTTTTTTCTGTTGTAAATTACTATCAAACGCGGCTCCTTATGTGGAACCACGAATAATTTAGTTTTAAGAACATTTCAGTAGGTTCCTACTAACAGAACTGTCGGATGTTCAATGTTTCTACGTATTTGTTTTCCCCGTCTATTTTTCTAAAGGTAGGCCATTATTTTATCTGCGTAGAAGGGCTATCCTTGTCCCCGTCTTTCAAATGGGTGACCTTCCCCGATCAAGAGGTTCGAAGGGTAAGTTCAGACCTTACATATCTTCCGACGGAATAAGGAGGAGCGGTAGCTCGAAAACCAACGTTTTCGTCTACATTTTCGTTCACTACAATGGGAAAACACTATTTCATATCTCGAAACTCGTACGGGACCGAATTGGAACTTCAATTAACATTTTAAGACCAACCGGAGCAAAAACCGTGGACGTTTACTGGGTGTAAGGCAGAAAAAACAGCGGGGAACGAATTTGTTTTGCCGTTTCCCGCATATTCTCGCAGATTTCTCCGGGAAGAAAGCATCTTTCGGCAATTTTGACGGCACCATCATGTTCTACGGATCCAGGAACGTAACTTCCTTGCTGACACACGAAGTGCTCTCGATCAAATTTTAATGTGGCAGCGGATAAAAGATCGGGCGCTCAGGAAAACAACGCGCATTATAAGAGGGTCCCACCCCCTCCAGCCCATGGTTCGGATGGGAGTAGAAAATTTTAAAATCGCTTATGCCCCCTTTCGGAGAAATCCAACAAGATCCCCCCACTCGTAGACTCCCCCCACTCAGCCGTTTGACCGTGCATAGTGACGACAAACAGACAAACAAAGAGAGTTCCATTCTTATGTAGTAGTATAGATGCTCAATTTTATGCGTTTTTAGGAGTAAAATTAGCTGGTTGAAATGTAAAACTTGGTTATTGCGGAGTTGGAGAGATCTGAAAGTGTTACCGTTCTATTCAGCGTGGAAAAAACTCGTATTTTCATATAGGGTCATTTTTCAAGAAAACTCTTGATTCATATTAAAAAGTTCCATTCATGCAGCATGATCGTATGAGCGAATTTTCGTAAATTATCGTATTGTATAATGTTGAATTGTTTTGAAATTTGAGCTTTTTGAGTGCAAGGAAATCGTTAACCATTAATTTTATGGCAAAAAATGTATTCTAAATAATAACCTGCTATTCAAATAGAGGTTCTGAGTTTTAAGCTTTTTTGCAGTTTTTATCGATTTTTTTAGCAAATTTTGATGAATTTTAAGAACATTTTTCAGCATAATTGTGTACATACATTTTTGTATGTTCTATTTTATAGTTAATAAACTTTATTTGAGCAATATTCTACCAAAAAATATAAATTGAATGATTTTTATCCGTTTTTAGCCATTTTTAGAGATTTTTTTAGTACATTTTTTGAAATTTGACCAATTTTGTGTGCTCAAAAAGTGTTGTCCAACGAACTCATCCTTTCTTTTGAAATGCTTGATTTTTTGGCGAAAGAACGAAGTTTTTATCTTAATTCTATCGAGAGTTATCGTCTGGAATGACACATACATAAATATATATATACATACATATATATATATATATATATATATATATATATATAAAAGCGTCAAAATCCAGGAATCATTTCAGAATGCCTCAAAACAGATTTCGATGAAGAAAATTTTTGAAAATTTTTGGAGCCATTGCAATAGCATTTTCTAAGAAAATTTGCTAAAAGAAGTTTTCAACATTAAAACATAACTTTCTTCCCTTATTAGCAAAGAGAAAGTCAATTTGACTGTAGGTATTGTTGGAAAGCTGAGATTCTCAGAGTTTTTCCTGTCGTGTGCCTCTCAAAAACATTAGGTAGCAAAGCATTAATAGGAGCAGAAAACGGACGGAAAAAAGTCAAATTCTTGATAAATTTAAAAATTTGCACTTTGGCTTCCTTTTTTGCGCTTCAAGACTCCTCAAAAAATTTTGGTTTGACAGTAGAGAGATAGGAAATTGTACGTTCTTTTTTAACGACGTCCTTATTCATGAGTTTTCAGGGATTGTAAGGAGAGTTATAGGCAGGGCCGCGGCCAGGGGGGGGGGGGGGGGCTGAGGGTACGTTTGTCCCGGGCCCCGTAGCATGGGGGGGGGGGGGGGGAGGCATGAGGGGGCCCCGAATCTTAAACAAAAAAAATCATTTCGAATTTTCTATTAACGATTAAAACACAAGTAACAAAAGAATCTATGAAGAAGAAGAAGAAGAATCTATGTGCCACAACCGTTGGCAGACGTTCTTTCCTCTCATTATTTACTAAAATATTAAATATGTTATGTTATTATGATACATTTCGTCCAGAATAAAAGGACTGTTATCAGTTACAGCTGCTCTACATAATATGTGAATTTGTCGGAATAATTTTTAGATTCTGAGAAAGCACTTGCAGAAGTACTTCAACAACAGACGGCACAAATAATGAACGCGGCCTATTCGAAAGTATATTTCTTCAAAGAAGCGCACGACAAAGGAAGCGCCCAGGTCCTTGAATTAGTGCGCTCCAACGTCAAAGTAAGCAAGAACATGTAATACCGACCCGAAATAACTGGCGAAGTGAGCATCCGATGAGTCGCGCTCTCATCTCGATGAATCTTTTACTAGAGGTTAAAATTATTTCAAACATGAATCGACACGTAGGTACTTTTCTGTTTGTCCGTTTTGGCTCTTGAGATTTCGAGAAAAATTGAAAAAGTAAACATATTGGTAAGTAATGCATGCATCACAATTCGTATGTATGGTATTTTTAACCAAATATTACTTACCAAAATCATAATAGTTGTATGTGATATTGGTAAGAATAGCATATTGATCGTGATTTGACTGGATGTAGGTACCATTTTACCCCCTCTCCATTATAACCTAACATGAAAGAGCTGCGAGGAACGACCCCCCCCCCCCCCCCCCCCTCATCGCTCACTCACTCAAATCCATTAATAACTTACTAGAATGGTTCTACAAAAAGAACGAAACTTTAAAAAATATATATATAGGTATATCACCAAAATCGTTTGAGAAAAGCATGAAAGTTTTGAGAGGCTTCCTCTTCTATCACTCCTCTTCACACAAATCCTCTTTTGCACATTTAACCAAAAGGTTACAAAAAAAAAAGAAAAAAGAAAAAGAGAGAGAGAAGAGAGAGAGAGAGAGAGAGAGAGAGAGAGAGAGAGAGAGAGAGAGAGAGAGAGAGAGAGAGAGAGAGAGAGAGAGAGAGAGAGAGAGAAGAGAGAGAGAGAGAGAGAGAGAGAGAGAGAGAGAGAGAGAGAGAGAGAGAGAGAAAACGGATAAGAAAAACTGAAAATATCACGATTTATCGGAATTAGCCCCTCCACTCAAATAGGTCATTTTTTTCTTTCAAATAATTTTTTGAAAGATATCGAGCTAATTGTTGGAATCTTATGCAGTAATGGCATGTTCTACTGTTCCGTTATATTTGTTCCTTCAGTCGTCGGGGTCAAGTGAAGCAAGGTTTTTTGTGCGAAATATAATTTTTTCAACGTTATTTTTGTTACTGATTATTTGTTTTACAGGTTCCTTCCCTCCACACCCGCTAAGTGTATAAATACAGGTAAGGTGAGTATTTCAATGATGGAGGCCATAGTCGTCTATGGCGATCCCTTTGGCTTAGCATCATAATATTCTGTAGAAAGGTACTTTTGAATAGAACCATCTACAGTATTCTACGGTTTTTTATTTAAATCTCCGGTATTAGACATTATTTTTGAATGGCAAAATCTACAGTATTTTTCGTTTAACAACTCAATATTTTGCTTCTTCGAGTCTGGCAACCCTGTCTCACCCAAGTTTCATAAACATTCATCCAATAGTGTAGCAGAAAATCTCCAGACGTGAAATTGGAGTTTTAAAAGTATTTCTTGACATTTTCATTTGTTTTTTTAGAGTCTACGTATCTTGAAATTAACAAATTTGATGGGGTGGCATCCTTTTCCTTGTTCAATTACAAACTTTCACTATTGCAAATGATAAACCCAAAGACCAAATTGAAGAGGTCGTCCTCAGATATACGCAATTGAACAATATAACTAGATTAGTACTTAGTTAGGTACGTCAGCGTATCATTCGTGACCATCATCATTCGCAAATGTAGTACAAAGTTTTCAATCTACAGGAGCCGCCGAAAATTGAAGAAACTCTATTGAAATCTTATATTTCCACTCCAGAAATCATTGTAAACAAGGATCCGAACGATGCATTTCATTTCTCCAAGATATTAAAGAAGAGCTTCAAACCTAAAGTCAGGTGCGACCTATTTTCTATTTTAACCTATATCAGTATTTTTGGTCGTTAAACGGGCTCCTAATGGCAATATAGGTAGGAGTCTTTATTATTTATAAAATTTATACTAAAAGTAAAAATCTGTTCAGCTACTTCACATTAGGTACTGAATATTTTCACAATACTACCTACAATAAATGATTTAAGAACGAGTGTTTTCCCAAAATACAGAACCCTCATGTCCTACCCGACTTTCTACGAGGGATTCGCCAACGGGCACATTGAAGTTATGAACAAGAAATCTCGCGGTGGCTTCACCAAAACCGATGAAGAGTACGCCCAGTGCCTCGGCGCTTTCAACGGACTCGTGATCGAGGCTATGTGGAAATTTAGGAACCAGCTGATTACCAGAGACAAACTAGACTTGGTCGACTGTGTACTGATGCGCAGAGCTAAAGTAAAGATTAATTTATTACGGAATTAACCATGGGTGTTTTGGGGGATTTTCTAAGAAAATTAAGCTATTGGAACGGTTCCAAAAGCATGATGAATTTTATTGAAAATAATAAACCAAAAACCTCAATATAATTATATACGACCTAGGCTAGGGACAGTTGATCCAGAACCATTCTCAGGAACGAATACGGTCCAATCTGTATTAGGTGTTCTTTCACTATCATGTCGGTCTTGAACCACAAGTAACTGAACCAAACACAGTGATAAAGATCTGAAATATGCGTGAGAATTAAATAAAAAATGCTTTCCTGACGTAACGCACCTACACAACAAAAAACTACAAAAAAGAAGAAAACTCCAACATTTTATTAATTTAACTACCTACCGAAAGATAGATAAAGTTGAATAACTCACCAGCAAATAGTCCAATCCCCATGAAAACACATCGAATATTGCAAGGAATGCTTAACAATGCTACCAACTCTGAAACACTGAATTCCTCCTACTTAAATCACATGCGGGTACACAGGCCTCTTAAAGTACAGGCCTCTCCCCATCCTACCTACGCTTAGTGTTGCTTAATTATCTATACTCTGCATCACAAAGTAAATGTAATCGGTTGACATTTAGATTCACTGTGAAGGTGTCAGAGGAATCCTGTACTGCGGGGACCTGCATAACTATGACTACCTGTTGGAATTTCGGTTCCGGCCGTACGACGTGCCAGAGGCTCATGTCGTTTGCGTCTTGATGGGAATGTTTGACGAACTTGGCTTCCTCAAATCGCTGCGCATCGAAGAAATATCTCTCATAAAGTGGGTGAATATACTTGGAACAGAAGAAAGCACTTTGTTAGTTAAGGGGGGTTTGGAGGATGGCTTCAGTGGGGGAGGGGGATTGTTGGGGTAGGGTGGTAATAGTGGCGGATGGGGGAGAGGGGAGTGGGCCGGCCTTGATGGCTGGGGAGGAATTGATTAGCCAGTCTTGGGCCGGTGTCCGCTCAACGGATTGTTTTAACTTGGTAATTATTTTTTGGAAATAGAATCATTGCACATTCTACCGGCCGCAGGATAAGGGACTTTTTCAGTTGCCGTAATGGATTGGATGGCAACTTCTCTTTTAAAGATTGGGCTCTCCTTAGAGAGTGCGCCATGCAGGCCATTGCGATTGGCACACTTTGGGGGCTTTGAGCATGGTGTTTCCCCTTTATTGTGTCGTGGAAGACCACAGGCGCACATTTCATGCTCAGCCTTGCATCTGCGGCTAGTATGCCCAAATTTAAGGCATTTGTAGCATCGCATTGATGAGTGAATAAAAGACCTTACCTGCAGGTCACAAAGCAAGGGGCCAGGTGACACACACAGTCTGGTGGATTTTGTGACGCAAATGTGAGCAAAAAAGTGTCAGATGACCCCTTGATGCGCCTACTGAGGGATAACTTTAATGAATGAATCCTCTTTGAGACTCTCGAGTATCTCGTCAGCGGAGCACGATCGATGGTATCTTATGGGCTGGCTACGGATCGTGCCCTGTGAAGTATTCAGTTTCTGGTTGAGAGTGACTGTAACTTCAGTCTCTCCCAACTTTACTAGTTTGCAGAGTCTCATTCCCTGTTCCTCCTAGGCTACTTTAACGTGAACCTTGGAATTTGAAATGATTTTCATCTCTGTTAGTTTGCCTATCTGGCTAACCAAGGCATTTCTGATCTTTAAGGGACTGGAGGTTTTAAAACCATCCTCCCCTTAATCTCAACCGTATAAGAACGAGGGAATCCGGACTTCTTGAAAAGATCAAAGAACGAGTTTATTCGCCATAAAATTTGAGGTTAACATTTCTCTGCACTCGAAGTGCTCAAATTTCAAAACAAATTAATATATATACGGTAATCTAAGAACCTTCGCTGATACGATCACGCTGCATGACTGGAACTTTTTAGTACGCTTTATGCTTTGTGGAAATGTGTTGAAAAAATGCAATTCTGGTTTTTCCAAGTTGGTGTTGCAAATATCAATAAATGAACATCATTAAGAGGTACAGCACGAAAAAATACTCCAAAATCAAGTATTACATGTGGTAATTGAGTATCCAAAAAAACTCAGTTATTGCACTCTCAGAGCGGAATTGCGCCCGTTTGCGCGCACCTAAAAAATAGATTGATGGGTCATTTCATCATATAATTTCAAATAAAATTCAAATCTGTAATAAAAATGGGGGTTCTCATTTGAAATAACGAAGTTGATGTCAATTGCGCACGTTTACGCACTTGCGCAATTTCGTCTTTTTTGAGATCCTTACAAAAAACATCAAGTAAAAAAAAAAATGTTTTTTGACCCATTATTAACGATTTTAGCAGGGGGGGGGGGGGGCATTTTAAGGGACCCTGTATATTATATATATATATATATATATATATATATATATATATATATATATATATATATATATGTATGTATATATATCCCCCCCCCCTTAAAAATAACCGCTATAATTACTGTGTCCCCTCGAATATTTCGATTCGGACTGTCCTGATAAAACTGTATTATTATAGTTCGATATCAATGATTTTTCTGGCTAGGATTAAGTATGAATCACTGTTTCTACAATCTGAATTTAAAATCAATTAAAAGGAAGTGTATGAATTTTACAGTTCCTGGATTAAAGGTAGCTTCTACTCATGCATCAACATAAAATCTTCTAAAAGCTCTGTTTCTACATACGTGTATGTTAATAACTGTACCTAAGAAAACAATGTATATTTTTCTCAATTTCGTCAAGTTATGCTCTCGCATAACGATTTTTTTTTAAATCAAATTTGAAACTGATCAGAATAAATATATCCAAAGTTCTCCTATAATTCATTATATCATAAAACATTCTTAATAATATGGACACGCAGAACGGAATTTATCCATAACTGCAATAGACTCATCGTGTGTTTTTTCTTCAGGTTTCTGATGTCTGTGAACAAAGCCCACAATAACCTTCCGTACCATAACTGGTATCACAGTTTTGCCACAACGCACTTCGTGTTCGTAATGTTCTACAGTCTTTCTCTCCTGAACAACGGCACTTTCACGTAAGTCAAACACGTAGTCTTGACGTTTATTATGAATTATAAGTAGTTTAATTGTAAAAGTTAGTGTCTGGGGAAGGATTTTATTATCAATACACGCATTTGTTTTACAGGTGCATACATTACGAATAAATTGCAGAACTGTTGTAAAAAGTTGAATTGAATTTGTAAAAGGTTTAACTAAATGTGTAAAAGGTTGAATTGAATTTATTTATTTATTTCCTTCAAAATTGTTTACAAAAATGTACATATAAATTTCTCCAAAACAATTTACAGGTAATTTCTCCCTCTGTATGGACATAGTCCGCGTACAGGTGGAGGAGTCTTTTACACAGTTAGTGTGAAAAATAAAGGATGGGGATACAACAATGCACTTTACATTAATTCGATTCCAAAACCTTAAAAAAAGGAATCATCACTTATAATTAAACTAGGGGAAATATTTTAAAAAACTTGTGATTGAGTAGGCGAAAGTGTACCTAACATTGAAAATAACAGCGTCAAAGAAGCGGAAAGAAAAAAGAACAGAAAGAAGAGAGGGAAGGGGAAAAATTACCAATTCAATTGAGATTAAATTATTTCGATGATAAAATCGATTTAGAATGTTTTTGGTATTTTTTCATTTTAATCTCATTTGGCAAAAAATTGAAATATTTTAGTCCTACATAAATACAACCGCTTTGTCCAAGTGATGAGACACACCTTGGCAAATTTACCATCTCAAGCTCCTTAGAACGGTTAGATACCAAATGTGAGGCAATACCCACCTATCCTCTTTGGTTTCCTGTAGAATGACCTATCTATTTTATATGCAGTTGTCGTATATTGCAAAGATTTAGTGAACTGAATAACGGGCCGGTGTGTTCATAAAAGGGCTTACCCTCCTTAGTGCTCATTATAGCCTTCTGCGCTTTTATGAAAGGAGAAATAGCCGATTCGGAAGCACCACCCCATCCCAGAATACCGTACTGAAACAAGGATTGGCCCAAACAAAAATACACTGACTGTAATGTGCGTTTACTAACGTAGTTTCTTAGTCTTGCGAATACGAAAATTAGTTTTCTCATTCTGCTTGCAAGCAATTCCAAATGAATATCCCATTTCAAATGTTGATCTATATAAACGCCAAGGTATTTAATAGCATTAACTCTGACAAATACTTTTACCGTTGCAGTTATCTTTCTGGCGACTTGCTACTTCATGAATGAAAATCTGCAAAAGGTTGAATTAAATCTGTAAATGATATAGTAGGTACGCAGCGTTAATAAGATATTCTTTAGTGGGCTCAAAGGAGCACTGACCTAATGGCAACTCATCCGTATTGTGACTATTCTAAATTTATAAGGCGTTGGTACTTTTTCTTCGAAAGAACCCGTATGTGAAACATATTTGGCATTAATTAACATAAATTATAGTGGAGCTTTAAAACCCCTCCAATATTGAAAGATTGAGCACCTTGGGTTGTATCTTGTATTTAGGATGTTTTGCCTAATAATGAGTTGGTAAGTGTATCCCATTTATTTATTGACTTACTTTATTTCAACAGTGATGTAGAAGCCTTCGCTCTAATGATAGCCGCTCTGACACACGATATTGACTACAGGGGAAGCACAACACCTTTCCAAATCTGTGCAGGGGACAATCTCGGCGCGCTTTACAGTTCCGCTGGGGGAATCCAACAAGTTAGTTACCAACGCTATTATTAAATCTGAAGGGTTATTTCCGCTAGTAGCATTAGTAAAATTATTATTTACATACCTTTACGTATCATGAATAAAGTCCAACACGATAATGGGCGGATCGTGAAAAGATGTCCAGGCTAACATGTTTATTGAATGTTGTACGAAATATAAATATATTTTGATGGATTTATATACCTTTCGGAGTAGTCCGTCGTCACTAGCAAGTCGAGTACCGGGGGTGAGCGCTTTCGATGTAAAGACATCATCATCAGGCCGTGAACAATACAGTACAGTACTGTTTCGAATACGAAGTGCTCTCGATCAAAGTTTAATGTGGCAGCGGATAGAAGATCGGCCGCTTTGGAAAAAAACGAGCATTAAAAAGGGCTCCCACCCCCTCCCGCTCTCCAGCCTATGGTTCGGGTGGGATTAAAAAATTTTAAAATAGCCTATATTCAGACTTGGAAATTTCCGGTCACGATTTTAAAAAAACCGTTCGGATTCCTTAGTCCGTGAAAGTGACACAGACAAGCAGACTCACTCACAGAGTTTCATTCTTATAAATAGAAATAGAGATATTTTTTTGAAGAAAATTACTCAAAGAAATTTTATAAACTATGAACTAGAACATTGAAAGCTGTACGCACAAATTTACGCTGAAAAATGTACTTACATTTCAATAATACGTGCTAAGAAAGCGATAAAACCGAAAAAAAAGCTTAAAATCCAAAATATTTATTGAATTGTATATTATTAATTTAGAACAATCTTTTCAATCAGCCCTATCAAAGCCCTGATTCACTCTATCAAATTTAAACTTCCTAAGGTGAACAGGAGTGAATTTAGCTCACTCAGCTCATGAAAGAGCCCATGATTTTATTCGTCTTTTAATGATCCAGAGAGTTTCCCTATCGAATGTCAACTTCCTAGGGTTAGCAGGATAGAATTTAGCTCAGTCAGCTGATGAGGAAAGAGCCCATAATTTCATCGTCTCTTAATGTCCCAAAGAGTCACCCTATCAAAGTTCAATTTCCTAGGGTGAACAGGAGAGAATTTAGCTCACTCAGCTGATCGAAATCGTCAAAACCAAACACGAGCGAAGAAAGGCCCCGAACTGCGTGTCATTGTTCAAGCAGAAGGAAAGGGGCACGAGGTACAACCAATTAAGTGCAAGCAAAGTGAAGGGGGATTATAGCTTATCAAATAAAGTGAAAGACACTTAATTGGTTGTACCTCGGGCCCCTTTCCTTTCTCTCTGGGTGTAAAGTTGAGAATATGCTGAACAAAAAAATAATAATAAAAATAATAAATAAATAAAATTGAGGTAGAATGGGAGCTAAGACAAAGGTAACCAAAATGACCTCTATTTAGGACGAGAGGAATTGCTTGCCGATAATGAAATGAACATTTACAGATATCCATTCATTATTTTGTTAACACTTATTGATTATTCGTAAATTATCTTAATCTTAATTGGTTGTAAAGTTTTTCATAATTTACAGCGGATTGCCCTAGCGACAACCCTTCGGATGATCACCAACAAGCAGTGCAATATTCTGTCAAAGATGGACTTGGATGAGTTTAAAACATTTGTTAACGTTCTTCAAATCATTATGTTGGGTTGGTATTTAAACTTTAGAACCTAGTGATAAAAGTCAAACTTACCAACTGAATATTTCTTTCTATAAAATCACCTTTCATTAATAACATTTGCTGGTTGGCACCTACTTCAAAGTTTAGGTTACTTAGTTCCTAGTTCCTACCAAGAATCAAGCAACATATTCCAAATGTCCGAGTGAATATACGTGGGTATAGGCACACCATATTGCACTATTTGAACATTCATTAGTTTATCATGCCATGTACACATTTAAAATAAATGTATGAATAAATTAGAAATAATTATGACTCCCTATATTTTAGACTCAAATTTAGCCTACAGCGTGGATCGAATGGGCGATATTTACTTGATGACGTATAGGAAATTTGACAGGAGCAATACGACTGACGTGAGGATGCTACTTTCTCTGTGTTTGACATGCGCCGACCTATCTGACTACACCAAGTCCTGGCAGTACTTTAATTTGTCTCATGTAAGTCCAACGGTCTGGTCCAAGAATCCTAATTAACATTAGAACGTACAAAATATTGCTTAAAGTTTTCTATCATGAAATCAGGGATACCCACATGTTAGTTATTCCTGTAATATACAGGGGAAACACACAGATATCTCCAACTTCGTTATAACCGAATTTGATCCTTTAACTAACAAGTTTTACCGTTAAAAACACATAAAATTGAGCATAACAAATAAATAAAAACTAGTTAGTTAATGTGTAAAACTCGGTTGCAACGGAGTTTTAGAGATCTGCGAGTGTTGCCATTCGATTCAGCGTTCAAAATTACGTAGAAACTGATCCCAAACTAGTACATTCTTAGGGGCTCATTTTTCACGAAAACCCTCGATTTCATAGAAAAAAAAACACGTTTTTCAGCATACAAACAAACTTTTCTTCCCCAATTAGCAAAGTAAAATAAAAATTGATTATAACGTTAGAAAACTGAGATTTTGGGTAAGTTTTTCCTGCAACGCGTACGGTGTTTTACAATTTTGATTCAATACTTAACGTACCTTGAAAAAACAGTAATTTTAAAAAATTGAGACATTCTCGTGTTTAGTTCATTTTTTCCTCTCATGACTGGTAAAGGGCCATTTTAGTGATTTAAGGTCGAAAACACGTAATAAACATAAAAGTGAAAAAAAAACTCTAAAAATCTAGGGTTTACAAAAATTGCAAAAAGAAACTTTTTGTTGGAAATTAGTTGTAGAATCGATTCCTAGGAGGTTAACAATCTTAAGTGTGAACACTCTGTATAAGTTCTAAATGAGAGTAGATGAAATTATATAGATCTAATCTAATACAATAGGTATCTAGCTATAATCTAATGAAACGCCAATCGCACTGCTCTGCAATAGGCAAGTAGTTTTCTTTCTAAGATTTATCAAATTATTGGGAACAAACTACGTCTTCACACCCCTTGCATGTGAGCGGGACCCCCTGTTAAGTTTGACGTCACATCTCGTCGAAACTTTGGAAAATCATTAAGAAGAGATCACTCATCGAAGGAACGTGCGGATGGTGTCAAAATTATCTGGATGAAATATACATTAACTGATAAACCATCTGCCAAGTTGAGTGTAGCACATAGCTTCCTCGTATCCGTAACATGAATGTATAGATTTTTGGAATTTTTCGAATGGTTAGGGGAAATAGTAATACCAGATCTAGTGTAGAACGTCAAAATCGGTCAATTAAGCAACGAGAAAATTATGCTTGGTAGATGCTACGTTTGCGCATAAACAGAGTCAATAATTTATTTGAGAAAAAATAAAACTGATAGGTGCGCTTATATACAGCTTAACACGCACATGCCTTGGAAATTTCATCAATATCGCAAGAAAACCAGAGATGAAGCGTGTTACAAGTATTTCACATTCGCTCATGCACAGCAGGCAATAATGATACAGTCGTGTTGAAATTAATATGATATGATAAAAATCGTCTTCTCCCAACTATCTTCCAATTTTGAGCGAGATCAAAGGACTAGAGCGCGAGGCATTGATGCTTGATGGAATTTAAGTTTGATCAGGACACCACGAAGCTGAATGAAGTATTAATTTGGAAATATTTAAACTGACTGGAGACAATCTCCCACCCACACTGAAAATGTTATCAAAATCGGATGGAAATAGTGGGAATTAAGCTTGTTACGAGGACTCACAACAGACAAACATGAAACGAAACTTGTTCAAAATGGTCTAAAGCGTAAAATTCGCATGGAATTTTGGTTTCGGAGAAGAAACCCGGGAAGTGAAAAAAATGTTTCCGCTTCCTACAGGTAGACACAGTTTCAAAACTGATGGGTAACCCTCAACGTTCAGTGAGATATTTGAAGACCAATGTTTGTCTAACAAAAATTAAATCAACTCGAGCTGACTTTCCAAATTTTATAAAATTGATGATGCGGTAATATGAGAGTGGCTCCCTTGGTTAATAACCAGCAGTGGCCCAAATTCTCACAGCTAAAAAAAAAAATGAAAGGAAAATAGTCTCCCTCGTGCTGGACAGCCAGACAATCTTAGAATTGAATATTTTGTGGAGTATTCATTACGATTACGCCTAATGTATTCCCTCCGTCTTTACGTATCAAGAACACTTGCCGATCAAGTTAACTTCACGCAGTTCTGTATTATACGTAAGATCGCGAACTTCGCGATTTTCTTGACAACTCACAGTTTACGCTCTGGCGCTTCGTAGGCTTCCTTCCTTAGTTCATTGCAAGGTGCTACTTTCTTTTAAAAATAGTTCAGTAGCGGACATTTTTCAGACCAATGGTCATTTTGTCAATGCTTCCTGGCGATTAGGAGTCTCATACTCCAATCTACAAGATGCTAAGCTAATGGACCGATTCCTTCCATCAACCTAAATATTTCACATCCAAACATCTCTATTGGTATATACTAATAAATAGTAGGCTCCATTAATTTTTGCCCGGGTTTTCGCTTCTGAATGCCTTTATCAAAGTTCGTGGGAGATGGCCGATTCGACGGGCAGAAGAGTCAATGAGCGTTTCGTTTAGCTGGAATTCGAAATAAAGCTTTTGTAGGATTGCTGAGTTGCAATGTTAAAGTACGCATTCTGATAATTATCTATGTTGACGACATATATTTATAACTAGAATAACAAACATATGTGTTATAATATTGAGCGTTTTATTTTACTTACATCGTTCTCATGCTCCTGTTGTAGGACCGACAGATGCTGGAATTCTACAGAACGAATGACCAGACTTATGTTGATGGAGTTTTTGATATGGAATACATTTCTTTCAACTCAAAAGTCCAAGTCGAACTTCAAGTCAACTTCATGCGATGTCTCGTGCTTCCTGCTTTTGAGTAAAAACTCTGTTATCGTTATTTTAATCAATACTTAAGTACTTATCTAAAAATACAAGCAGTCAAATCCTATTTAGATTATACAACGGATTTTTCGGGAGGTAGTAACACGCACATAGCTTCTGCTTTAGCCACTTGATTCCTGAGTACCTACTCGATATTATGAAATATCGTTATATGCCTATCAAATTAAAATAGGTAAATTTGGTGGCAGCATAATATCTGTTGTTTGAAACAGTTGTTATACAATAACTAGAAGGAGCAAGATGAGTAACTATTTAGGTTACTTGCCCAATTTAGAGATTGGTAATCAAAGTTTGTGGTTTCAGGAACCTGTACATCATGTTCCCAACTACCTATGAATGCTACAGTCGAGCTGAGCAAAACCTAGCGGTCCTTGAAGATCTTTTGGAAACTCTTGTGAAGTTCCCCGAAGCTTCTATTTCAGAAATATACAGAGTAAAATAAAAGCAAACCCATGGCTGAATAAGCTATGGATTTTTCCAGTATATATCATGTTTACTACTATCTAGTACTAATTTATTGTAGAAACATTATAAGTACATAGGTACTTGTAAAGTTTCAAATTCGATATGCGAGAATGTTTTTGTGGCTTAATGTTTTAGTGAACTTCTGCTGTAGAGTATGCTTTCACAATAGATTTCATGTTACTGATCTTCTGATCAAGAAGAAGTTGAGATCAGAAAATACTTGATGCAAGACTTGATGCAAGAATAGGCCAACCTACCAGCATTAAGGCCGAAAATTGTCACTCAATTATTGCGTATTTTTCCAATTTCTTCAGTTTTTGAAGGCGTATGCTAAACGTGGGAATAAATCCAAGAATCCTGACGTGGTAGAAAGACATTCATATAATTAGGGTTCATTCGAGTTAGAGCCAACAAGATCTCTGTGATCAACAACATTCAACAACGTAATACAACTACAGCCTTGTATTAAGCAATTCGATCACATAATATTGATATTTACTAAGGATGTACTAAAATGTTAAGAATCAACAACTTCATGAATTCTTTATTTATTAAGGCTTGATTAGTGGTTTTATGGATGGGTTCTAATTGAAACCATGGCAAAGAGCACAGGCTCATTTAAATACGAATATTAACTACTCATATGTTTTCCATGAGACATATATTAACCAATTACTTCGCGAACTTTTGTTATCTGTTAAAACCAACGCATGTAAAGAAAATCTTGATAGCGTTCACAACAATCTCCTTTATATTTAGACTGGCCAAGAAGGGTGACATATTTTCAAGCTTAAACCAATATTAGGAATTCTCTCTTCGCCGTGGATGAATTTCGTTATTAAGCTCTAAGATAATGAATTTCGAGTTTTTTACATTTTCCTAGTAATTTATTGACAAATCATTATGTAGAAAATACACCATTCATTTAGTTATTTTGAATAGTGACGGTAACTATAGATTTGGCAGCTACACTTCGAAAGTGTTTTTCTTCAACCAAAACCATCAGGAAGACGTGTGTGTTTATGCTTTAGAGATTTGAATTCATCCTGTCACAATGTTTTTCGAAGAAACTGACACGTAAGTAGTACCTACGACCTACCTATCGGTAGTTTAATCTTGGGAGATTACTGAGTAGGAATAATAATCACAACTCTTTCCTAACTTCCGACTTAAAATACTTTGGAATTACGGCAGTCATAGAAATATCAGTTATACGAATAGGTGGTAAAAATTGCCACTAATGAGACAGTTCTTACGATCCTCCATATAAAACTGTCTAGAGGTTAAGCCGCACAAACCTTGAAAATTTCATCAAAATCGTACTAAAACTTAGTATAGTTTTGGGCATATTATTGAATTGGCACGGACAAAATTGGAATCGATACACAAATGAGAAAACAGGAATTGAGACGAGACCAAAATCGATCAGTCAGCTCGGAAACGCAGAAATCAAGTAGAAATTTTGTTGTGGAGGGGGGGAGGGGAGAAATAAATGCTAGAATTCTTTAGCAGTGAAGAATCAAAATACATATTAGGAATTTCACAGTTACATCCCTGCTTCTAAATGTTGTGTGTAGATCGTCGGTAGACGCGGTTCTTATGAGTTGTACGTTGGGAAAACGGTACCTGAAAATACCATCTCATAATGGCTCCTCGGCCTTAATATTTCCAGTTGAGGAAAAAACAAGCCTTATAACAGATTAAACGTTATTTGAGTGAGCAACTAACTCCTAATACTTGCAGACTGTCTGGCAGAAGTCAAAATTTATAGATAGGTCCTTAGAGACAAATTTATTTAACAAACTGATATTGTACAAACGAACGAATCACATCATTGTTGTGCTTTCTAATGCAAACATTTCACTACGAAGGGGACGAGTGTTGAACACGGATAGTGTGGAGGAGCAAAAGGAATTTATGACCATCAGTGCCAGCAACGTCGCAGCGCTTTTGGATTTGATGAGCAGCTTGCAGTGCCGCGTCTCCCAGAAAATGCAACTCAGCATAAACAACTATGTGAGCGAATTTTATATTGAAGCTTCCGTTCTTGCGCCAAAAAAATCAAGCTTTCCAAATGAAAGGATGTGTTCGTTGACCATCATTTGTTGAGCACATTAAGTCAAATTTCAAAAAATGTGCTGAAAAAATCACTAAAAATGGCTAAAAACGGCTAAAAATTGTTACATTGATATTTTGTTAGCAGAATATTTCTCAAATAAAGTTTATCAACTAGAAAATAGGACATTCAAAAATTTATGTACAAAATTGTGCTGATAAATGTACTTAAATTTCATTCAAATTTGCTAAAAAATTGATAAAAACTAAAAATCCATTTTTTTTTTAAATGAATTAAAGTAAATAGTTAAAAATATCTTTGCAATCAAAAAGCTCAAATTTCAAAACAATTTAACATTAAACAATATGATAATTTACAAAAATTCGTGGTACTTATGTATTATACCGACCACACCCAATAAGGAACACTGAAATAGATATTTTATAGAAACGAACATTATATCATGAAAAACAACTCTTTCATTACAGAATTACAAAGATTATCACTTATGTATTATACCGACCACACCAAAGTATCGATGTATTATACCGACACACACCTCACGGAGATAGTTATTTCAATCAACAGTTGTTTTAATCGAAATTTCCAACTCTCGTTCACACCACGCCACAGATGTCAGTTCGTGAACCCAGCAGTAGAGAAAACGAACCGCAGTAACAAATGGTATTTTACTGTTAGAGAACCAGGTGTCAACTCGTAAACCAATTTTTTTCAGGCACGGTCTAGTGGTACATTTCCAAAACGGAGCATTATCAAAAGAATACAGGGGCATGTCATGCCCATTCAGGCATATTTTTGATTTAGGCAACAAGTCATGATCTTGTTCGTTTCTATAAAATATCTATTTCAGTGTTCCTTATTGGGTGTGGTCGGTATAATACATAAGTACCAAATTCGTTGACTGGAACTTTTTTATTGATTTTTATAAACACATTTTAATGAAATTTAAGAACAGCTTTTAACAACATTTTGAGCAAAAACTTCTGTCTGATCCAGTTTATAGTTGATTAATTTTTTAAAGTAAAAGTATACTAGAACTTGTAAATATAACGATTTTTGGTAATTTTTAGCCATTTCATAGAGATTTGTTATCACATTATTTTAAAAAACACCTTGTTGCTCTCAAGAAGAGCTGTTCAGTAAACTCGTCCTTTCTCTTGGAATAATAATTAGTTCAATATTCGCCTTCAGTTTTGCTTGTGTTCGTAACTGTGTGTGGACCCCCAGGCATAAGACTCAGATATTCTAACGTTATCAAAAGTTGATATCTTTGATATTTCCCTTCGATTTTATCATTATGATACATTCATATAACATATTAACAGAACTTTAATCCCTCTTAGAGCTTAATATTATGGTACATATGATATTTAAAAAAAAAAAAATACTCATGAAACGAATACCGATGACTTGTGCTGTTTCAGTTGGCTGAAGTCACGTCAGCTGGCCTAGTGTTTTTGGTGTGTCCAATGAAACTTACCCCAGACTTCGTTGTCGAATGCATTGGAAACGTAGCAGTTGATCCTCCTATTCGTATAAAAGTATGTTCTTACTCAACTACCTTTAAATGGCAATGGATGGAAGCCAGTAATAATTTATTCACTACTTAAATGATCGGCGCCCAATCACAGCATCTTTTCAAAATACTACCTATGTAATATCTTGGAGAGGTGCCTACCTAACATAAAACTAGTACGTGCATCAGAAAAAAATACATACAGTGTGTCTCGCGAGTTATGCACCAGCGGCCTATCTTCGTCAATAAACGAGTTTATTCAAATATTTCATCTTCGCGCATCGCACAATTGCGCTATCATGCACAATCCACACCAACTTTATTTGTTCAGAAGGGAACCCCTACTTTTCATTGCATATTCGAATTCTACGTGAACTTCCGTGGAGAAATTACTTATCACTTCAATTGTTGACTCAATAATACCGAGTTTTTGAAGATATTCAATTGCCACCTGTAATACAAGATTTTGGGGTATTTTTCACGCTTAATCACGTAGTGATGTTCATTTAGTGATATTCGCAACCCTATTCGGAAAAACACCGAAAAACGGTCAGAATTGCACACACTTCCACGGAGCGCTAAACGTACTAAAATTTCGTTTTTTTCGGTGTTTTTACAAGTTGATGTTACGAATATCAATAAATGAATATCACTGCATGATTCAGCGTGAAAATATACCCCCAAACCATACATCACATGTAAAGTAACTAAATACCTTCAAAAACTCGGAAGGTATTCCACATATATGCGCGTGATTGTGCTTGTTTTTTTGCACTAAAAAATTCAAGTGATAAGTAGGTTTTTTTCATGAAATTTCACGTAGAATCCGAATGTGCAACGAAAAATAGGGGTTCCCTCATGAAAAGACAAAGTTGGTATGAATTGCAAATTTCGCGATGTGCGAAAATTAAATATCTGAACTCCTTGCGAAATATTATGGGGGATAAATTTTGTCAGTATATTGACGGAGATATACGAGGTGGTGGTGCATAATTTGTGAGACACTGTATATGTTTGAGGTAAAAACAACATATACCCAACTTAACTCAGTATCTTGCCAACATAAATTGGAGAGCATGTAAAGTGGAACGATAATGTCAGGAAGGAGGGTGAATACGTGGTGCGTGGACTTTTAGTGCGGAGGGTTCCAGATGGATGATTGAAGAATTGATTATTGGAAGAAAGTGTATTGCGTTGAATTGGAGGCGACAGTTGGCCTGTCAAGGGAGTCTCTATTGAGACTTTGTTCATTTAGGTAATTTATTGCGGAAAATCCTATGTAGTAGTTTGGTCGATTTCGAGAATAAAAAGCTGGGACACGTATAAGAATTTCTTACGTGAGCTCATTTATCACGCAGATTTATCATAGAAATATTGCACTTTACGTAAAATATTTTTCATGGAAATACTATATTTTTCTCAGTTTTAACAAAGTGTTGTGTATTGACCCAAAACATCTGACAATCCTACCAATAAGTTCATAGTACTACATACTAGCACTTCCCACTACAGAGCAGACAGTACAGGTATGTTTTTTCGTAATTCATGAGTTCATCAGTGCAGTTTCATAGTCTGAATTTTGCTTCTTTTCACGATAAGACATTCTGAGAGCAACAAAATCCATTGCTGTTCCTCACAGGACGACTGGCCGGCATTGCACGCTCTATTTGAAAACGAAAGGCTTGGGCCGGTGGCGTTCAGAGCCTCTTGCATGGAAGACCGTCTTCAGGACATAGTTTCCCGAAAACTCTTCGAACGGACAGCGGAAACTTTCAAGCATTTCGTCATTGTCCCCTGCTTCCTACCAGACAAGGAACAACCACAGTTGTTCGTGGTCCTGGTGAACCCGGTTGAGACGAACGCGGCTTTAGAAAAAGATGTCACCTTAGTTGGGGAATGTTCGCGGTCAGTTCCAGTAATTGTATCTAATCTCCAGTTTTCTATTTTTTTGTTGATGATAGAACAGTAGGAACATTAAAACATCTGGTGCAAGGCTTTACACTACTTTCCTTACTTGTATTCATTTTGCATTGATGCAATCATGATGGATCACATCTTAGAAGGATGGGGTTGTTATTCGATTGTTTGATTTTCAAGTATGGGACTCCATTAGTCCAGAAGTTTCTTCAGGTGGCTGTCAGTAAGAGACCGATGAACACCGATTATATGACTTCCTGCATTTACTTTTAGGGCAAGTAGGAAAGTGATAACCATCCTTAAATATTGCTACAAACTCCTGTTTTGGCAGAATATTAAACATGAATAGAGTAAATTCAACATCGAAAACTCTTGCGCCTGATTCGGTAGTACCGTAGCTTGTATCTAATAATATAAAAAGAGAATTGAACGAATAAACTGAAGAAAGAAGAATGTCGGATCAAAGATACCACAGCATCTGATTAAAAGAAGGCAAACTTTGTAAGTGAGGTTTGGGGAAGACTGAATGAAAAGGCAGTTGTCGGCAGTTGATGGCTAAATCAGAATGAGCTCTGAACCGATGAGTAGAGGTATTTAACTGGTCTCCCCCACTGGGGCTTTTCCCTTTCCATTAGTGATTCTCTCCTCTCCATTCTCTGCTCCCTGGTCAGGACCTGATCGTGTTTATTGGAGGCACTAACAAGTTACAAAGGTCTGGCACGACATGGCATGTTTAGACTACACCATAATAAATCAGTTGCATCTCGCGACCTTCTGAAATGATTGTTTTCCCTGACGAGTAGTTGAGACAGTCTGCACTTGGAGTTAGTTGGAGTTGAATAAATATTAAAGAAAATAAATTACTTTACACCCTTGTTGTAGGAGTGGAATTGGTATTCTTGCAATAACCATTAATTTCACCAGATTATTATGGCATTTTCAAGGTTAGGGGTGAGGGATGATAACCAATTATTTGGAGTAGCCCTATAATCTATGCAGAACACAGAGATTATATATAGACCTTTATGTAATAATTTAATATCAGTACAGGTAAGCATATGCATTTTAGAGTTTAAATAATGAGTAATGGCACTTCTCTAACAAGCCGTTGCAATTGTTACAGGTACTGTTTGCCAACGTTAAGAAACACGATGGTTGCAGAAGAGATGAGGGAGCGGCATGAGAAACTAAAAGTTATAATGAGTGAGACAGTCCTTGTGGCGGATGAAATCGGTAAGATGTTTTTCACAGTTGAATCAACATGAAAAATCGTTCACGTAATGAATAGCATTTTCAAGTAGAACACTTGTCTATAGTTGTTAAACGAAGTCTATTATAAATATTTTATCTGAATTAATATGAATAACTGCATAGGCGCAGACGCCTACCGAAAAGAAATTAATTCAATTAGATAAAACAACTACACATCACTAGTCCTACTGTATAACAAGAGCTGGCCCACCAATTGAAAATAGGATAAAATGAATCAACTACCCACGCTTCACTAGTCCATCTAAAGATGGCCAAAGTTATAATGAACACGATTTTGTGAAGTGAGAATTCCATTGGAATTATGCCAGCTGATAATCGTCGTTGTTTATAGGACGAATTTTACTATTTTTCACTAGTTGCGATTCACTACCAGTTGATGTTCTTTTCTCCTGTCAAAGTTTTAGCCCTTGGGGAAAGCAAACGGATGGACGTACAGCGATCCAGGTGGTTTCATTCGATTCTTTAGGATGACATCTACCAATGACACCCAAAAAAACATCCATCCAGTAGTTTCGGAGAAAGCCCTGGACGGCGTACTGCGGACGGACGGATTTTTGTTTAAATCATGGAATATGCTTTAGCTATGACCGAACTGCTCAGAAGCGTTATGTTTCGTGTAGCGAAAATGCGACTCTTAAGTAGAGGACATGTGCAGGACCGTCGCGTGGGTGGGGCCCCTGCGCAAAGTAGAATCTAGCGGTTCAAAAGTTTGGAATGATACTTACGAATTGACAGTTGAACTTTATGACCAAAATAGGACATCTTAGGGCCCAATAAAGGTTGTTGACTTATTAAAACAAAGCCCCACTGTAAAGGACACTCATGGGCTAAAAACTGTATAAATTCGTCTTCGGCAGGCATGGATACCCCACGTAATACAAGAGTCCTGAATTCGTTAGGATTAATCAATATTAATTTATTTTTCACTATCTAGAAACAGTATTACCTGTATAATATAGTTAACTTATGAACGGTAGGGTAAGTGTCCCAAATTCCGCCTACCCTAACTGTTTCCTCAAATATCAACAAAGTTTTATGGTTAATCACTTCGGAAAAGTTACCTACTGATTTACCCAAGGCAGTGAAACATGGACATGGACATACATTTTTCACTCTCCTCTATTGTCATGTTTATTTAGATAATAAGTAGGTACATAGGTACATTTCAAAGATTGTTCTGCAATATTTAGAATAGCACTATACCAATCATTCAAAGCTTTTGGCCCCTCACAAAATGCAGCGATGCTGTCGTTGGTCTCATTGGATTAATCAGGAGTTCTATCTGTATCGTACGAAGAAACCACCCATTTATTTCATAAGCTGATTTTTAAATATTTCTACCCTTGTATTTCACTGCTTAGAAGTGACCGAAAGTGATGCCAGAATTAGTGGCACGACTTCGGCCAATGTATGATTTTTTTAGCGTAATTCCATAAGTTCTATTCAGCGGCAGGCGGACAGATTTTTTTTTTTTTTTTTTTTTAATTAATTTATTTATTTTTTGTTTTTGTTTTCCTGAATCTACTGTTTTTGGAACCAACAAATTAAAAAAAGGGGGGGGGGGGGGTCTTGGTCGATTACAAAGGTTTATAATTGAAAATAATAAACCAAAATACTGGTAGTTTTCGCCAACAGTTCCAAATTAGTGGCAGTTTCACCATTTCTTCATAACCAACCAACTTTACCACTCACATTATTCAAACCATTAACAGCGTGTAATCATGCGAAATCAGGGATTTCATTAAACTATTTCATGAAAACATGAATTTCTGGCAACAAGCATTACGTCTATAATTTTCATCCGAATGCCATGAAGTTCTCAGCGATTAAGCAGATTGGGATCAATAGGGTCCTTTTAATCCCCCCCCCCCCCCCCTCGATATTTCCGGATCAAAATAGCCTCTGAGCTTGAGCAATAGTATTCTTGTAATAAGCATAACTTCATCAACAAGTAGCGTATTTTCAAGTTCAATAGGTATCAAATAATTAAGCAATTTTTTACTCCTCATGCCCTCGCATTACACGGTAACAACATATCACTATACCCAAATGTAGCAAACAAACTAACTTCCGACAACCATACTCTTGAACCATGATGTCATTTAAAATAACGAGTCAGACTACCTTTGTACAACGAAGCTAAGTGCCAAGCCTGTAGAATTTTTAAAGCCGAACGAGAGAAGACACAAATTTCATTGCCGAAAAGAGAGATAATAGACCAACCTTGGAGGCGAAATTTTAGGAATAATGTTCTTTTAGTCTATTACAATACAAATATGAAATTTAAATTTAAAAAAAAGGAAAGTAAGTTGTCTTGTCTATTTTGATTTGAAAGGTGACGATCAAAGCCTGATAAGTAGCATCAAAAACTCAATGGAACGAATACTCCAATGTGAAGCGTCGGCAATTTTTTTAAAGGAAGACAAATATTTAGTGTCTAATACAAACGATTATGGAAGACCTTTGGACATGGAGAATGAGGTAGAAACTAGTTTTAACCAACATATTCTACTACTGTATTATTTTGTTAGGTAAAAAAAAATGTTTCATTGAGAAAATTACAGAGGAACCATCCCTGTTGAACAATACATAGGATGCAGACAATGAGAATATGAGATTGATCGAGTTCAGTGAAAAGCATGCTAAGAGACTATCAATGTGGCAAGGGAAGGTAAACGATATTAATCGAGTCTTCACGATCCGCTGAAGTCTGGAGAAATGTTACGAATATGGTGTAGACGTACGGCGGACTAGGTGCTCCACCCGTGTGTTGCACAGTTTGACTTGAATATACGCTAGCTCATCTCATTCAAAAAAGTCCTTACTTAAAAGTACTTACTTATAAATTACCTATTAGGACCAAACTGCTGAGATCAACCCCTACTACCCCTCCACAAACACCCCCCATATTTCTGATTAAAAATATTCTTGATAGGTAACCCAAAAGAACGTTCAGACTAATCCAATTTCATTCGTCCGAACATCAGATCACCAGTTCGTTCGGTGATGACCAAATTATTCCATTTAACCACCCTCTCAACCCCTCCCTCTTTTTTTTTCCTTACCACAAAAACCTACCAATGGATGAGGCTAGACAATTTTTTGATAGCCTGTGATTGAGGTTGACGTAATCTAAACTTATTGGCCCAATCAGATCCCCAGCTTGTTCGGTGATGTCAAAGATACTATCCTTAGGATTGGGATAAAAACACCGTTCTTTCAAGAATTTCAAAAGAAAGGAGGAGTTTGTTGGATTGAACTTTTTGAGAACAGTTCATAGCTCAAATAAATATATACCTACTGCAAAAATAATTTAAAATAGCAAAAAATACTGTCGACATCCGTATTTTTAGCAAAAAGTAGTGTGAATAACTAATGCCGAAAATTACAGTTTAATTTAATCAAAACGTGTTAAAAATTGATATCTAATATGCATTAAATTCCTAAAATTGGTTTGTATAGCTGTTTAGTATTGCAAATAAGTTTTTTCCTTATGATTTTGATGGTTTTCAATTTTTTTGCACCCTCTACTGCTGAAATTTCAAAAATTGACTTATATTATGGGAATTTACTCAATGTAATTATGTTTTCTGCATTCAATCGAGTTGTCAATTTCCGCACCTTAGGCAATAACTGTTAGTAAGTGACTGAAACCCTTTGATGAGGCAAAGAAAACTGTTGAGTTGACCCTTTGATGTGAAAAAAAAAAACGTCTGCCAAGTTGGGTGGGCAGTATAGTCCTAACACATTGTAACATGAACGTGTAGAATTAGTTGAAGAATGAAGTACAAGTCAAAATTATTGATAGGACCACGTTATAAGAAATTTACTTTTGCCCATGCGCACAGACTACTATTACTCCAAAGGCAATGAAATTTATAGGGGAGAGTCTGGTGCTAAACCGCAAAATCCTTGCGAATTTTATAAAAAATCGGTCCATTAGTCTCGGTGTTTTGTCTGTGTCGATAAATTTTAGTTTCGTGCATGAGCTATACGTACTACTCCACTAATCGCAATTTATTTCATAGAGAATTTTCCAGGAACATATATCTATCTACTCTTCGAGTTTGAACGAAGTCGGACTAATAGATGATCCCAAAACCATCCCCCAAAAACGCCCCTATGGGTCGGAATTGAAAATTTCTAAGTAGGCTGTGGTTTTTTAGTGTTATCCAAACATATTTTATCAATCAGGTCCTCAGTTTATTCATACCCCCATTCCACCCACACCCCTCCCTCAAAATATCCTAAAAATTTTCAGATTTGAAAATTTCAAGTAGCTTGTAGATATGGCCATTCCCTACTATATATATATATATATATATATATATATATATATATATATATATATATATATATATATATATATATATATATATATATATCATTTGCTACCCTCTTAAATCCTGTCGAGTGTCGATAACTTGTTCGAACTTGTCGATACTTCTTTGAGTTTGAGTATAACGGGGGATAACTATTGTTGTAATTACTAGATAGGTAAAGCATCGTGTTACATTATTAGTGGCAGGGTAGTTAATGACACCCCTACCACACACTGCTATCAGTACACCCTGATTAGGACAACGCCTAATCATCACGGTGTGTCCTAGTTGTTGCTGAAGGATGTGAAAATCCCGCTTGGCGTGGGGCTTACTGGATTAGTGGGAGGTTTCGGCCAAGTGATGTTCACCAACCATCCACAAAAAGAGGAGATGTTTTGCAACGTTCCAGCGTTTCAATCGCGTTACAAGTAAGTTTGACATCCATATGCAAATTCATATAAAGAGCATAAGGACACTCAGTTCAATCTTTACAGGGTGTCACACTTTTGGGAGCACCATCGGCTAGGCTTCGATTTTACGACAGATTTCCAACAAAACGTTTACTCAGGACATTTTATTGAGATCTCTTCCTAAGGGATCGCCATTTCAACATTTTTTTGTACCTTATGCCTCTTAAATGGCCATAACTCCCTTAATTAAGGAATTACACTCAAATTTAAGAACACAGCCTTTGGACAGATAGTTAAATTTCATATATCTTCCATATTTACATACATTATAGTAAAATTTTATTACAAGGTGAAAACTCGTCCCAAATAGTAAAATTTGAAGGAATTTGAAAATTCCTATGTTTTTAAACGCTTGTAAGTTCAAATTATTCTATTTGATTTTTCCATACTGTAATCCTAAAAGTTGACCCAAAAACTCAGCTTTCCAGCGGAGGAATTTTACTTGTACTTTGAATCGAAAGGTAACAATTGCACATCTCCCTGACTCATTTATAAACGAATTTCACCCCTATAAATACAAAAAAATCTATCGGGTCTTTTAGCTAATTTTCGTAGAAAATGAAGCTATTGCAATGGCTCGGAAAATTTTAGAATCAAAATTTTTGACAAGTTTCTTCATTGAAATTCGTTTTGAGGCATTTTGAAACGAATCCTAGAGTTTAACGCTTTTTCATATGTATATGTGTATGTGTGCGCTTTACTAAATTTTTTTTTTTTTTTTTTTTTTTTTTACAGTGGTAAAATTTCTAAACGCATTTTACGTTTCAGACTACTTATTCTGAACAACATTCGTTCCGTGTCTTTTTCTCTCTATCTCTGTGTGTGTGTCTGTGTCTGTGTGTGCTTATGTCCCCAAATCCTAGTAACAATCTCAATTTCCACAACATTCAACCGGTTCTTATGACATTTTCATGGTATGGGCGGATTAGGGTGAAGATAATCCCCTATGAGTTTCGTTATTCCCACTTCACTCGGCGCATGCACAAACGTTAATTCCATCAAGCATCATTTTCTCACCCCCCGTTGTCCGATCTCGCTCAAATTCGGAGGAAAGTTGGAATAGGTTAATTTGAACATTCTCCAGCAATTTCAACGTAATCCTATCAACAGGGCATGCGCGAATATGTATTCCTTTTTAAACGAGTCTAATTTCAACAGTTTTATTCCGAAATTTTCAGGGAATGAGCGGGTTAGGCTGCAAATGGTCTACTATCAATTCCATACTTCTCAAATCATTATTTCATTTTGTGCATGTGCAAACGTAAATTCCTTCAAGCATAATTTTTTTACACCCTAGTCATCCAATCCCGCTCAAATTTGGTGCATAGTTGGGGGAACAATGGTTTAATTATACCATGTTAATTTCCACATGATTGCATCATTATTAGCTCCTGCGCATGCGCGATATTGTACTCCCAGCAACAAGGTCTAGATTTCATCATATTATGATTACATTTTCTGGGATTTTGTGGGTTAGGCTGTACATTGTTCCCTACCAATTTCATTTTTCTTCTGGTACTCCATTCTGCGCATGCGTTAACGTAAATTACTTCAAGCATCATTTTCCCATTTTTTTAACCTTCTTTACTGTGAAGCGCAAAATTATGGGGTCTTGGAACTCTAAAAGTGTGAACCCTTCTCGGAGGCACGATGCGCCATGTTCTGATAATTACAAACGGGGCTTAATAATAATTATACACCAATGATCTGCGTAGAAGGGCTATCTAACAAAGAAATAATAAACCATTGTGCAATAATTTGCAGCGTTTTCCTAGTTCAATGATAAGTATTAAATTCGAAATAAAAACAAGAAAGTAAGCTTTTATCGATTATTGAAGACTTTTCACCAATTTTTATTCTTTAATAAACACATACTTACTTATCAATTTGCCTTGGGTATCTTACATCTGCGTACAATTTGTCATAAAAAAATCAAGTAAAGATTTCATAAATTACTTCCTTTCGTGATCATTTCAAAGGTCCTAACACTTATTGGTTGAAATTAATTTTATTTAAGTAGGTAATTCTTCTCTTTGTGTAAAATTCTTATCCGACCTATCGATCGTTTAAATTCACCACAGGTTCGGTAGCGATAATTTGATTCATGTTCTTACAGTTATTAGTAACTAGCCGCTCCGGCTCGCTACGCTCGCCTCCACGTCCAGCCGGGGGGCAAGCCCCCCGGACCCCCCATTCAATTGCTCGCTTCGCTCGCAAAGTGTGGCATGTAGGGAATATTGCTCGCTTCGCTCGCAAAGTGTGGCATGTAGGGAATGTTGCTCGCTTCGCTCGCAAACGATAGATCCCTAAGGGTAGGTTTAACTTCTGTAAGGGATGCTGCTCGCTTCGCTCGCTTGAGGAAGTTATACTGCCCACCCAACTTGGCAGACGTTTTTTTCTGTTGGAAATTCTTACAAACAAATTAAATCTTATGAAACTACGTGGAACCACAAAAAGTTTATTCGGGGATGTTGCTCGCTTCGCTCGCAAGGTATTGCTGTATATTTGTAGGAAAAAATCCGAATTTATTCTGTTGACATGGCTCTCGCTTCGCTCGCAAGGTATACCTGTATACCCTTCAAGACGTAAGTGCGTGTACCTGCTCGCAACCCGTTTTCGTCAGGTGCAAGCCCCGCCTCATCGAACCCCTGACTTCATAGAGCCTTCTCGCGAACACGGCAAAATTAATTTCTGATGTTACCTAAATGCTTCTTCTCGCTTCCGCTCGCGATTTGACCGACTTAACGTCACTTTTTTCGATATCCGATTTCGGATTCAGATTCGGCGGACCCAAAGCTGTATTTCGCCCGCGAAAACCGTTCCGAAAAACGTACCTTTATGGGGTATATTTTAATCGGAAAAAACCAAGTTTTTCGGCGGACTTTTCGAGAAAACGGGTCCGTACTCTCGCATTTTTTTAACGCATTTCCCGATACTTTTTTCGCGATCCGATCGCGCCGTCGTCTTCCTCGTTCAAAAACCTACGAAACCCGTATTTTTCCGGAATTGTCAACGGCCGTTTAGAGGAGTAGGGGAAGCGGGGAAGTCCAAAAAGCGCACATTAATTCTTACTGCGACCCCCCTCCCGCCCTACGGCCCATGGTTCGGGTGGGATTACAAAATTTTAAATTCGCTCACTCCCACTTTTGGAAAATCCCAAGAAGATCCCCCCACTCGTACACTCCCCCCACTCAGCCGTTTGGCCGTGCATAGACACGACAGACAGACAGACGGAGTTTCATTCTTATTAATAACTAGCCCCTCCGGCTCGCTACGCTCGCCTCCACGTCCAGCCGGGGGGCAAGCCCCCCGGACCCCCCATTCAATTGCTCGCTTCGCTCGCAAAGTGTGGCATGTAGGGAATATTGCTCGCTTCGCTCGCAAAGTGTGGCATGTAGGGAATGTTGCTCGCTTCGCTCGCAAAGTGTGGCATGTAGGGAATGTTGCTCGCTTCGCTCGCAAAGTGTGGCTGTATACATGCGATGTATTACAATTGCAACGTGTAGGGGATGTTGCTCGCTTTGCTCGCAAACGGTAGATCTCTAAGGGTAGTTTTAACTTCTGTAGGGGATGTTGCTCGCTCCGCTCGCTTGAGGAAGTTATACTGCCCACCCAACTTGGCAGACGTTTTTTTCTGTAGGAAATTCTTACAAACAAATTAAATCTTATAAAACTACGTGGAACCACGAAAAGTTTATTAGGGGATGTTGCTCGCTTCGCTCGCAAGGTATACCTATATATCCTTGAGGAAGTTATACTGCCCACCCAACTTGGCAGACGTTTTTTTCAGTTGGGAATTCTTACAAACAAATCAAATCTTATAAAACTACGTGGAACCACAAAAAGTTTATTCGGGGATGTTGCTCGCTTCGCTCGCAAGGTATTGCTGTATATTTGTAGGAAAAAATCCGAATTTATTCTGTTGAAATGGCTCTCGCTTCGCTCGCAAGGTACCTGCTCGCAACACCCAAACACCGAAACCTGTACCTGAGTTATCGAACCCCAAAGACCTCTGTCTTCCCAGAGCCTTCTCGCGAACACGGCAAAATTAATTTCTGATGTTAAACGCTTCCCTCGCAATTCCGCTCGCAATTTGACCTACTTTCCGTCACTTTTTTCGATATCCGACTTCGGATTCAGATTCGGCGGGATCAAAGCTGTATTTCGCCCGCGAAAACCGTTCCGAAAAACGTACCTTTACGGGGTATATTTTAATGGGAAAAAACCAAGTTTTTCGGCGGACTTTTCGAGAAAACGGGTCCGTACTCTCGCATTTTTTTGACGCATTTCCCGATACTTTTTTCGCGATCCGATCGCGCCGTCGTCTTCCTCGTAGGAAAAGCTACGAAACCCGTATTTTTCCGGAATTGTCAACGGCCGTTTAGAGGGGTAGGGGAAGCGGGGAAGTGGAAAAAGCGCACATTAACCGGAACTTCGACCCCCCTCCCGCCCTACGGCCCATGGTTCGGGTGGGATTAGAAAATTTTAAATTCGCTCGCTCCCCCTTTCGGAAAATCCCAAGAAGATCCCCCCACTCGTAGACTCCCCCCACTCAGCCGTTTGGCCGTGCATAGACACGACAAATAAACAGACAGACAAACGGAGTTTCATTCTTATTAATAGTATAGATAGATAGAGATAGAGATAGGATGGCATTGGTGTCGTTACCTAGTATTTCCTCAGACTTTTCATCGGTAAGGTATGGCTAGATTGACAGTCAATAAAATACTTCTCGGTGCATCAATAAGATATGGAAATGAATTACTCTAGCCATAACCCATAAGTGAGACTAGGACCAGCCAGTTTCAGTTCTTTTTTTTTTTAAATATTTGTATGTAAAGAACAGTTCTTTATATAAAATATAAAGATATAAACTGTTTTGTAATTCGTAATGCCACTTCTCTATTGAAGTACACCTTATATTCGTTTCTACCAATCAAGTGACTTATTTCTTGTCGTTAGGAACGTACTTGGATTCCCATTCATCTTCAAAGATTCTGTCATCGGTGTGGGCGAACTGTACAACAAAACGGTGGGAGATTTTACGGAGTCCGACAAAATTTATGCTGAAATTATCGGTAAACTGTTTGGCCCTTTCCTCAAACAGGGGTTACGGCTAAGGAGGATCTGTGATTACTCGAAGAAGAGAGACGTTATAGCCGCACTCTTGAAGACCAAGGTGAATAAATCGTAATAATATTTTTAATATAGATACACAGACTTACAGGTTTAACTAGCGTCTGATTTTTTTTTTTCACAAGTGCAACTCTGTTAGTTTTCGTCCCATGAAAATTGTTCACGAGTCGTTGGAAAGTTCTCAATTTACCTCAAAATGTCACGCTGTCAAATTCACCCTCCCATCACTCCCTTTTCCATAAAACACGTATTCAATTTGGCACGTAAAAAGTCTTCTCAAATAATGGTGAGAAGGCGTCAACGGGATTAAAAGACGTATTTCTCTTTCTTCAGACTAGGTATTGTATGACAAGATGAAGCCAGGTATCTATAAACTAGGTAATCAAGTTATTTAAGTGTTTACCGCAATCAAACCTGATCAGTTGAGAGGGATGAATTCTCTCCTTTGCACCCTAGGAGTGGGAAATTTGGTAGGAAACCATTCTGGGACATTAGGAGACAAATGAAATGAAGGACTCCATTCTGATCAGCTTAGTGAGCTAAACTCTCTCTTGTTCACCCTAAGAATTTTAAATCGACAGGGAGCCTCTCTGGGACATCGAGATATGATTAAAATGATGGGCTCTTTCCTGATCAGCTAAGTTAGCCAAATTCCTTCCGGTTCTCCCTTGGAAATTTAAATTTGACAGGGAGCCTCTCTGGAACAAAAAGGATGAATTGAAAGACGGGCCTCATCCTGATCAGCTGAGTAAGCTCAATTCTTTCCTTTTCACCATAGGATGTTGAAATTAGGTCAAGAGCCTCTCCAAGATAAAATGAGAAACATGAAATTACAGTTCAACCGATATCAGCCTGACTGTAGGTTTTGTAAAGTCTAGGTCCCTTCTTATTTCTCTGAAAATAGGAAGGTCAGCAAGGAGAATAGGATTTTCCATCAGTACCTATAGGATCTTTCATCCTCATATCAATTTTTTCCATAGGTAATCGGACAAACAAGACATTAAGGAAAGACATGTTCTTAATATTTTGTTTCTCCCATTAAGGGAGACTTTTTTTATAAACTGCGCCGGCCTAGAAATTAAGGAAGTTTTAGTTTAATTTTTCTAATTTATTATTGATTCTATTTATTATTATTTGTTATCTATGCTCAGACGTAAATCGTCCGCTCAGCATAAATAAGCATAATCTTAGTCCAATTATGTGCTAAGTAAGATTCATTCATGAAAATCACCTGATAGGTAGGAATGTATCTAATATTTGGTCACTTTCCCCTATATGTAAGCCTTAGTGATTGTATAATATAGATTATGCAAAAATGTTCCGTTCTTCAAGAGTGTAATCTTTAAAAGGAAAAAAAGTAAACCACAGCAATCCGAAATTCCCAAAATCAAATGAAAAAATTCAGTCGTGCAGCGTATCCTCATGTGTGACGTCTTCCTTCCAGACATTAGAAAACGTCAACTTTTTTCATATACACTTGTAAATCCGAATGATTATATCAGATTTTTCCTTACTCACTATAATCCTAAAAGTTGGTCCGAAAACTCAGCTTTTCATCGGTATAGTCAATTTTACTTTTAGTTTGCTTTTTTTTTTTTCAAAGAAATCTAGGATTATATGAAAGGTGACACTCAATGAACAAATGAGTTTGAGGTCGGTTTCTACAATATTATTTGAGATATTCCCGACTCAGTTATAAGCGAGTCTTACACCTTAACTAAGAAGTTCTTGGTTTATTTATTTTTATGTTTATTATTATTATTATTATTATTTTTTTTTTGTGCGATTTCATGTGAGCTTAAGGGTAAAACTCGGGTTGAACTTGAGGAAGTCGGGGAGATATACAAGGCAAGAATAAAATTAAATTTGCTGAAATTCGATTCACCGCGAGAAATCACATGGAGACCGGCCCCATACTCATTGGATCATTGAATGTCGTTTTTAAGAAGACCCGAGATTTTTTTCAGAGGGGGAAAAAACTCGCCGATAAATCCGCAACACTAGGAGACGTTTCCATAATCTAGTTGAGTACGTTGACGTGGTCCTTTCGTTACCTAAAAAGATTAGCTATAACAAGCTACCAAAAAAAAAAAAAAAAAAAAACCGAAGCCAAGTTGTTTTTATTATTGAAGTATTTCGTCATAACGAAGGGGTCTAAGTAAGCATAATTTTCAGCTTTTCCATCACGCTTGATGTGACGCAAGTTGTACCTAATGATTTCCCACCGAGGGGGGACCATAGTAAAGACATGGAAATGTAAAAAAAAAAAAGAAGTTTTTCAACATTGTAACGTCATTTTTTCCTGTAACTAGCGAAGTAGAAGTAATTTAAATTTGCAAAAGCTCCCAAAGAAAGAGATTTCTAGAAAATATCCTATGAGATCATGTACATAGAAAATCTGTAGGAAAAAAAAAAGAAAAGAAAAAAATATTCAACTGAAGGTAGTTTTTTCGAAAATATAATTGTAGTGGTTGAGGATGGGAGAAGAAGTGTACAAGGACAGCTCCAAGAGTGTTGCCTAGATGATGGCGTTGTGCCATCACAATAATTAATTAATATAGTAGGTACCTACGAAGATTTGCTAAATTGTAGAAATTTTGAACATTGTACTACGGGGGTGCCTACTTTGGGGAAACAGATAGAAAAACGACTACTTTGGGGAAATAAAAAGAACTACTTTGGGGAAGCGCTCCGGTAGAAACGCGACGAGTTTGGGGAAACGGAAAAAAGGCTTAAAAGGTTGTATTGAAGCGTTTATAATCACAGTCATCGTTATCATGATGGGTAACTTGTCATGTTAAGTCATACATTATCAGTCCTATCGCTTACTAACTCCATCCTGGTAACTCAATACATTTCTGTCCTCAAGGTACTGGTTCCACAGTTCATCCAACGCCTTTAACATGTCACGAGTCGACTTTTTCAGGGGGTTACTGGCTTTTTTCTTGATGCTCGTCTTCTTCAAATCCGACTCAGCTTGGATTCCTCGCAGCACCGAGATGACGAGGTGTATATTGGGATGTGGAGTATAAAATTGTTTACTGAAGTAGTTGTGTCATGAAACAAAATTTTGGATCTCCTGCTGCCAATTCTCGTAACTGTGCTATAGTTTCGTCGTACGATTTCGGGTTGGATGGTAAGAGACACTTCCGTCGAATGTAGATACTTTGCCTAAATCTTCTCATATCAGAATGTTCTAAATTGCTTGTCTCACCTGATTGGAGCTCCATCCTTATCACTTTATTTGGTTTACAAAATAGATCGTCTTCAGCTTTTCTTTTGACTGAACTTCGTCTACGCCAAAAAAACATGAGATACTAGCTATTTAAAAAGATTCCAGAATCAGTCATCATCTATCTGCATCTATGGTAGCACCTGAACGACACACTCCCATCTTTCAAAGTCCGGTGTTCCGTGAATTTAAAATTGTCCAACACTATTAACTGTCTTTCCACGCCGACTCGTGAATTTGTTTTGAATCGTAACATCCATCGCTAATCGGAATCGATCAACAACTAACTTTATCGCCGGGAATCCGCATCGTCGGGTGGGTGAGGAATGTTTACCCAAAGTAGTTGCTGGTCTTTGCCCCAAAGTAGTTGCGTTCGAGCGGGCCCTTTCACTTCGCATTTCCCCAAAGTAGTCGTCCTCTGTACTACTTACTTAGTCATTTTCTCAATAGCCCATAAACATTTCTTGACAAGTACAAACCTAGGTAGATATCCCATGCTAAAGCGATTAGGATGTTCATCAGGTAGAAAAATTTCCACAAGACGAGATTGAGATGATCCGTATTAAAGATGCATTCGAGGAATTCTCACTGGAAGAGTCCAGAGAAGCTGACTTCTTGCCTTCCTCCATCACGGATACAAATTCCATAATATTCATTGTAGCTGCTCTCAAGCAACTTGAACTTATAGAGAAACTCGAGATTCAAGTGGACTGTCTTATAAGGTGCTTTATACTTATTAATTCCGAGACTACCTATAGATAGCGGAATCATTGTTTTCGCTTACGGGAGATGAACATTTTGTTGTCTCCAGAATCAAAATTTTCACTCGCGTTTCACGTTTTAGACCATTCTAAACCACAACTTTCGTTCCGGGTCCGGTGTCCGCAAATCATTGTAACAAGCTTAATTTCCAGAGTTTTCATCTGATTTTGATTAAATTTTCAAGGGAAGTTCAGCTTAGGCTATATAAGACCCCCTATAAATTTCATAGTTCCCAAATCATTATTTACCATCTACACATGTAAAGTCCTTGTAACAAGCTTAATTCTCACAGTTTTCATCCGATTTTGATGAAACTTTAAGGAAATGAGCGGATTAGGCTGAGAATGATCCCCTATGAATTTCATTACTCAGAATTGTAAACCCTTCAAACGAGTATAAATTGACTCGTATATTGACCTGCCACGATACCACTAGCCGCGATACTTCCATCTCACGATTTCCTGTCATTAAATTAATATAATTTTGTTTTTCAGATTCCTTCTTTATCAGAGATCCAAACAGCAGCATTATTCTTTTAGGAATTGGTTTCATTCATTTTGTTCTTTTCAATTCTTATATTCGACGATATACAATAATAAACTCTTGGAAGACAATACACTCAGGTAAGATGATTTTGGTAAATTTATGTAATTCATCTCTACGTATAAAATTTTCTATGAGCAGCCAGACCTAGGTAGGTAACCATAAATATTATACAATTTTATTCTATTATAGATTAAAAGAGTGTATACATCTCATTATGTGCCTATTTAATCTCCAAATCTGTCTTTCACGCAGAAACAGATTTATACTATATGTAATATTTCATATTTTTCATATTGTCTGTTGTATTAAAAGTGTTATACTCCAGTAATTGCCTTCAAAATCAAAATTTCCACTCGAATCTTTCGTTTTACTATTCTGAACAATTGCGGTTTCGTGTCTGTCGGTTTGTAAGCATACCTACTATCTGTGATTGCCCTGCTGTTGCGTTTTTAAAATTCCGACACTTCAGGAAGGGTACCCTCTCCCCTGTCGATATTGCTCAGGAAATGCCCGAAAAACTCCACCACTTTGTCAGAGAAGAGGCAATAAAACGGGTTCTAAAATGATAACAGGGACTTTTTGTCACAATAGGCCAATAGTGGTCTCCGTGACTAGAGGCTCGTACCCGTCCCAAGAAAAAAAAGAAGAAGAAAAATGTGTATTTAAAACTGCACTGCACTGTATATAAGTATGCAGGCGCGCGATTCTCGAAAATCTCAACTAGGTAGTACCTACTCAGGAGCCGGTGGAAGTTGAGTTCGGAACCACTGGTGTAAAAGAATATAACAGACCGGAGACCCTGCTTGCCCCCCAGTTAAGGTTGGATTCGCGGAGGCAGAGGTTCAACACCCCCAACATTCAGTCCATTCGGCGAAAATGGGTTAGAGGTCTGTGGTTATGTTGACACGCGGGGGTGAGTCTCTTTCCACGGACCCCGGCGTATGGAGTTTGGATATCGTACAACTCGAGTACCAAAATCTTGAGTTGGTAATGCGAGCTAGAACGCATGCCTCGGACCTGTTGGATAATACTTGGCGTATGTCAAGGACACTGACTGCGTGAACAGTCTCCTCTCAGGAGGATGTTCCCAGATTTTATCAGCCTATGGACTTCTAAACACGTCTTCTGCAGGATTCCGGAAGGAGATATTGGCATATTCTGATTTAGCAGAATGCGTAGTACAGATAAGGAGTCTAGTTAAACTTATCATTCCTATCCCTCAGAGAAACAAAGATGTAGGAAGTTCATATTCTCCCAGTGAGTAAACTCAAATGCCTAATGACCCCACGTGAGTAAGCGAGTTCGCCCTAACTAGCGAAACAAAATACCTTCTCGAAATGTATTGAGAGCATCCTCTATTTCTCAGTATCTCACCCCATGACACCCAGTAGTTTCATGTTGACTAGGGTACACCTGCTCAATATAAAAGCTCTGTTCTATGTTCAGGTAACAGTAAGTTCCTCTGAAGAAACCTTGCATTACTTACAATGAATCTAAACTGGTTCTTTCTGCTACTAATTGTGTTGGAATATGCTGATCGGGTCGCTGTGTAGTGCTGCCCTGTTACAAGTAGAAATTGTATTTTCCTCCTCCCCCCTAATTATTTGGATCGGACGTTTGTACCATGCAGGGACACCCATACTAGGCATTTATAATCATAATAATTCATTTATTTGCATGTATCAATTATTTTTGTTGGATAGCGAAGTCTTGGCTTTTTCAATGCTACTGGCGACTTTGTGCAATGGCTGTGGTTACGGAGGCGCCACTCACAGATTCCAACTGGAGACCGGAACTGTTCTCGCGAGCACATACACCTCTCCAGGTCGAAGAAATGAGGTAACTAATTAAATCATGTCTCAAACCTTAATTCGTAAAAGAAAGGTCAGGCATTTATCCGAGAGGAAATTTAATGCTCTTTCCGACGGTATATTCAAATTAGAATTTACAAAGCAAATTAAGGGAGTTATGATCGTTTTAGTGACAAAAGGCCGAAAACACAAAACAAATCTTGAAAATATATATATACTTGAAAACTAAGCGTTAAAAAAAAATCTCTAGGAGGAACTTTTGATCATGAATGAGCTTTAGAACTCCTGCATTTTGGCGGACCTGTTTTTTGTACACTGAATGTTACTTCCTAGATTTTAGTAGGGTGCATAATATGATTTCGGTAGGTACTAGGTACCCTCCAGTCTTAACGTGATTTTAGTCAAAAAGGTGTGTGCTTCGACATATATTTTCACATTCTAAGCTACTGTTACTGTTGATTTGTTTAGTGGCAATCACTGTACTAGATATCACAGACAGTAACCGTCTATTTTCAGATTTACGCCGTGCAAAACAGCATAGACACGATGACTAACCCAGATTTCAACTTCATGCCAAACTCCACAGCGTCGAGTTTTCACGAATTCGTGGAGCTATTTGATGCAATGGTGTTGGGTAAGTGTAGAAAATTTGAGGTAATAACTAACTATATCTAAGGACCCTTAGCTTTCATATATTAAGAGCAGCGGAAAACTTCCTTGCGACGAACCTACATTGGGTATAGGAAGATTGTGATTACTTGTCCTTTAATAATAACTCATACTCAAATTTAACATACGTAGCATCATGTATAACTGTCGATTGAACAACAATACAGGGCAGGCTTCTGGGGGGGGAGGGGGGGGGGGGGTTAGGTGCGAGGTATTAAATTTGTATTGAATCATATTGTTAATTCCGAGCACTATCGCCGTCAAGCTCTCATCATTGATATATATATATTTGAATAGTGTGGAGCTTATAGATTAATAGTATGTATTAGAAAACATATTGGTAAGTAATGCGTACATTACAGGGACGTTCCAGCGAATGGATTGTATATCATTTTGGTGATGAACAATTACCACGAAAATCTGACGAGAAAAGTTAAAACATAATGATTTATTACTATTACCCCCTCCATTCACCACCTTCCAAAATGAAATTTGAAACTCCTGATGTGTTCCTCCTGAGAGTGGATTTTATTTTCATTCAATTTTATTAATTAATTTATTTATTTTTTGTCAATTGTACATGGATTTTTGGCACCCAAGCTAATATTTGTACAAATAGAAATTTTTTTTCTTTTTAATGGGGGTATTCCATACCCCTCAGACCCCCCGGTAGAGGACTTCCGCCCCCGCCCACGAAATTCTATCAATCCGTCACCGCCCTCTTGCTACCGAAGCGTTGCCTAAGACAGCTTATAAATGAAAATACCATCAGCAGTTTTAGATACAGCTCAAGCCGTCAACAAAAACTGTGACACGAGAATTTTATATATTAGATTTATTTATTTTTTGTCAATTGTACATAGATTTTTGACACCCAAGCTAATATTTGTACAGGGATTCCATACCCCTCAGACCCCCCGTCCTAACAATATCACCGCCATGCCTCTTTGGGGGTTTTGTTTGCGTAGTTAGGTTTCTTCAATTTTCCAATTTATGTTGTTTATGTTGATCATAACAGTTTGTTCCATTAATCTTAACATTTGCAGGTAGCAGGCTCAACATTTTGATTTTGGAGACAAAGAATTTTTCGTCTCCCGAAAGTTAAAACAATTGGTTTCAGCTACCCATAGGTAGACCTTGAAAGAAAAGAAAAAAAGAAAAAAAAAGAAAAAAATTTGCTCATAAGCTCATGCCGAACGGTGTTTCTTGAAAATGCATTAAAATAACGATAAACCACCATTTAAGAATTCGGTCTAAATTGTGTACCTATAAATAAATTAAATCTCTCACGCTTCAACGTCCTCTTTCAAGAACCTACGGAAGACCGACCGCCGCCGTGCTCGAGTAGATAGGCCACCTAAGTACATATCGATAAATCAAACGCTCATGTCTGGCGGGCTCTTTGGAGCTACATCACCCGCTCGCTGACCACTTGAAAACTGCTGCACTAAGCAGCTTTCAACCCAGCTCAGCTCCCACTCACTCTCATCTCCATCATATTTAACACCATCCGTCTTCACCTAAGGGACGCGGCTTAGTTTCTCAGTTTACCTTCACGGTAGATACCACTTCATCTGGTGATCACACCTCCGGGCTAAATCGAATGGTACACGACTTTTTCGTAAGGTTGGCGTCGTTTTGATAATGAAGTTGATTGTGTCAGTGTTTTTCATTGTAATGCTTGGTGTGTATTCTGAAATATATGAACCTTGCGAGCTTGCAAAATTCCTCTTTGAAAACCTGGAGGAACATGGAACTGATGTACTGAATGAAATACCGCTGCTGGTTTGCGTTGCTGGATACCACAATTACAATACAGATTACAACTGGGGAAATCATACCATCACCACTATGGTATACGAAGAATGGGCCATCAACTACACATTTGAAAGATCATATTATGACTACATGGGTCTTTTTGGGCTCAGCAAACCCGACTACATAACGCTGGAAAATGGGAATTCCAGTGTGGCGCACGAAGCTTTGTTCTTTTTGTACAACGTGACACATTTTAATAGTGTAACTGCTCACCCAAATAACGTCTTCTTCAGAAAAATATGTTCACATGAGTACGTGAGCTGGAAGAGTTGCGCGGTAAAATACATACGATTTGGGTACTTAGTTCCAGTCCCGCTGAATCCAAGTATGTTAACAGACTTACAGCCTCAAACTAGTAACATAGAGTCACCTGAAAACTTGCAAGAACAATGCGACAAAAAACATATAGAGGTGTTGATTAGAAAAAATTCTCTCTTTGATCATACCATAAATTATCTAGTGTTCTGGTCAATCGCAGCAATTTTCTACGGCATTCACTCGTTGTTTTCCCATCATACAAATCCTTCGGACATGAATCAAGAACTCGAATCATTCGCAGTAGTCTAACGTTTCTCCGTCGTCATCATATTCAATTTAAGTATTTTCATTGTATTCAATTCTGATTTCACTTACATTACATGCATATGAAATGCTGTACCTGCTTTTGTAAGTAAGTGTCGTAATATATATATATATATTTTTTTTAAGAATATCAACTTAAGAAATATGATGGTATTGGAATGTCCGCAAAATATTTTTTCGACTGGTATTTTCAGCAATACTATCTATTAATTTGTTTACGTATACCATCAAATTTCGTTTAATAATTCAGAGAATACGATAGATTTAAGAGAACTACTTAACTTTTTTTCATTCGGTTTTTTATCACTATATTCATAAGAAAATATCCTTACTTATCCATGTGCATAATGTGGCTGAATAAATCTTTGATCGTAACTGTTTCTGATTATAATTTCATTGTACATTTTCCCAACAGACTAAAATTTCGTATCTCTAATAAGAATTAAATAAGTGAAAAACAAACTCTGGAAATTATAACAAAAATGAGTTATTATTTTCCTGGTTTCAAAAACTTTCGCAGTTCCGTATCTTACCCTTAATTACAAAGCAACAGGCAGGTACTTTTCGGGTCGGTGATTCAAAAAAAAAAAAAATTGTGATACATTTAATTTAATTTGCTTTTAGCGTGAAAAAACGAATCAGGTAGGTAGATGCCCAATAACAAAGTTTCACTCATTTTATAAACTCTGTTGAATTTTTTTCAAATTTGAACACTTCATGTGCACATAAATTGTCAACTATCAATTGAGGGGGGGGATAAAAAAAATTTTCTAAATTTCATTCATCATTTTATTTTTTTCATTCATTTTTAAAATCGTTATTTATTCAAGTATAACAACTTTTAATGTCGACAACCATGTTATTGTATCATGTTTGTAATTGGGTATCCTATTTTTTAAGCACATATTAGTGAAATTCAAGTACATTTTTCCGAATAATTCGTTGCACACATTTTCGAATAGGTTCATGAACCTTTTCTAGGTAAGTAATATTCTGCCAAAAAATGTAAATTTAAGCCATTTTTGCTATTTGATGCATAGGTACAGCATATTTTTGCTTTCAAATCAACATAGCGAATTTTTGAAGAAAAAATGAGCTATTCAGATATCTTCAAAATTTTAAATGTAGGGGAAGGGGGGTACCCCCTACAAACCCGTTCCATACCTAAAAGAACACAATCCTATTAACTAACAATCCGATTTTAACGACGTATGTATACATATGTATTTATTTACTTATAGGGTGTATTTCCAGACCATCACTCTCTTAAAATACGACGTAAAATTTTCGTTGCAGGTCAAATTCGTTGGCCAGAATTTCAGGTTCAAAGTTACAATTTAGTGGCCAAAAAATTCTAAAAAATCGGTCACAGTATTTTTCAGCGCTGAGTCGACTACGACCACTCCCATATCCATAAATAAATGAGAAAAATCTATTTTTAGGTGAAAAATGACCATATTTGATTAAAATGTTGCAGTTTTCGAGTTCGGCTGCGGGTCTTATAATTTTCTTTGCGATCTCGCCACACGGCTGTCCCCTTAGTTTTATTCAAGACATGGTTAGCCTCAATTTAAGTGCCTAATTTGATGTTATCCACAATATTTCTTTGAAAATTCGCTCTATTAGTCATGCTGCATGACTGAGTAGGTATTTTTTCAACTTTCGGGAGATGAAAAATTTATGGTCTTCAAAATCAAAATGTTCCACTCACATTTTAACAACTTTTCTAGTGTGTCTATCATCTGTATTTGTCCGAGCAACACGCACACCAGCCTAACTTCTACTAATTTCTTTCAATGTTGATGTCATTTTCAGGGAATTGCGGGTTAGGCTGTTGATTTTCATTTTTCAGTTTCATTGTTCTCGTTCTCAAATCAATTCTTTCCTTTACGCATGCACAAACGTAAATTCCATCAAGCATAATTTGTTCATGCTCTAGTCTTCCGATCTCGCTCAAATTTGTAGGATAGTTGAGAGATAACAATTTGATCATCTCATATTAGTTTTAACAGGATTGTGTCATTAGTCGCGGTGCGTATGCGCGAATGTGAAATGCTTGTAACAAGCTAAATTTCCACAGTTTTTTCCCCAATTTTGATATAATTTTTAGGGAATATGCGGGTTATACTGTCAATGGTCACCTCCGTTTCATCAGGTATGTAGATACTCACAAATCAACAGGCACATACTTCACTCCGTGTTCGCAAATGTAAAATCCATCTAGTAGGTACCATTTTCTCACGGCCTAATTGTCCGATCTTGCTAAAACTCAGAGAACAACTTGGAAAAATACGATTCAATCATTCAACATAAATTTTATGCAATCGTAGGTACCATTTTTAGCTGCTGCGCATGTTAAATCATATCCTAAAGCTCAACAGTTTCCATTTGATTATGAAGAAATTTTCTGGGAATGTGCGGGTTACGTTATAATTCATTATCGTTATTCATTTATTTAAGCCATACAATTTATAAAATATTTGGAGAAAATTTTCGGAAGTTGGCCGAACCAACAAGAAAATCCAATTTCAACTACAAACGCACAATAATACTACTTGTTTTATTTACACCCACCTAAGCAATGTTTATTTTAAAAAAATTTCAATCAGGTGTTGATAGTTTTTAAAAAAATTATTGTCATTATTCGAAACTTGGGGAATGTCTGAATGACCAGAATAAATCTTCCGGATCTTAAAATACGCAAAGCGATTTTTTCATTAGTAAATCAGACATACATGTATTTACATTATTTGAATTGAAACAATAATTAAAATTAAGAAATAATAATACGAAAAAACACAACTCTTAAACTTTTCATTGCTACAAGATTAGTGTTTAAAAGGTAGAGTTTTCCTTGGAAGTGAATATGCCAATTTTTCAATTTCACAAACTTTTCAATTTCATCATCACACGTCTTCTATGTCAAGATTCTCAACAAGGTCTTTTTCGCATTGTATTTGGAGCAATGGACGTAGACACCCATCAGTCATTGTAGGTTTTCTACTATTTTTCATATGTTTAAAACTACCTAGGTAGGTACTGAATGTTCTCCGTTGAACTACAGAGTGGATTAGTATGAGTGTGGAAAATGTTTAATTGGTGAAACTACAAGTAGTTACTTAAGTACACCGAAAATGTTGTAATTTCGACAAGTTGTGAAACAACACGCGATGAGCAATTTACAATTTAGACGAGAAGCAAAGTTACAACCTGTTGCACAAATACGATGCAGTAGGTAGATGCCTAGTGAAGAAGTAATTTTGGATACATTGAGTAGAAAAATAAAACGGCTCGTATAAAAACTCAATATGGAAACTTATAGAACAGACCTCGAGTTTAAGCAGACATTATGAGGTACTTAGGTACCTACCTACGTAATCATAAGTTTTTCAGATCAGCAGGAATGACGTTTCCGGTCATAATCTTCACAATGTTTTGCTGGCCACTCAATTCGCCAAAACAGTGAAAATTCATGAACTCTTGAATTCATGAAGTCTCTCGAAATTCACTGTAATAAAACGGTTACTATCTACACCTACTATAGGTACATCTAAATTAAATAAATGTAAATCTCTTTCATTCCAGCTACCGACCTGTCAGATAATGTATCCATTATACAGACCTTGGAAACAGTAGATCAGAAAAGCATATCAGAAAACAGCAGCGACGACGAAAAATGTCGTTTTTATCAGCTCCTGATGGTGTGTTCCAAAATTAGTGATCACGCCAGAGTGTGGGAACATGCATTGGAAATAGGAGTAAGCTATCTTATTACAATTGCGACAATAGAACCTTTTTACATAGTCCCCGTGGCATTGATGTTCTAAGGACTGAATTAGTATAATATCCTGATAACCGACCGGCAAGGAATCATTCCTTGGCTATTAGCGACTTTTCGTAAAAAATGAAGCTATTGAGGTCGCTCAAAAAATATTAAAATATGAAGTTTTCTTTTGCTTTTATTATTTAAGGTTTCTCAACTTAGAATTAAGACACAGGGACGGTTCCTTCACCGAAAAATCGAACATTCCAAAAGAAAGGAAGAGTTCATTGCATTTTTTTAGCACAGTACAGTGCTCAAATTTCAAAGTAAAAAGTTCCAGTCATGCAGCATGATCGTATGAGCGAATTTTAGTAAATTATCGTATTGTATAATGTTAAATTGTTTTGAAATTTAAACTTTTTGAGTGCAAAGAAAATGTCAACTATTAATTTTATAGCCAAAAACGTATTCTAAATAAATAACAATCAGCTATTCAAAAAGATATTATGGTTTGTTAGCTTTTTTGCAATTTTTATCGATTTTTTTAAAGAAAATTTTAATGAAAATCAAGCACATTTTTCGGAATAATTTTGTACATAAATTTTTGAATGTTCTATTTTATAGTTGGTAAAATGATTCTGCTAAAAAAAATATCAATTTGATTTGATTAGCATAGTTTTTGAAATTTGACAAATTTAATGTGGTCAAAAAGTGCTGGCAAAAGAACTCATCCTTTCATCTGAAAAGCTTGCATTTTGGCGCAAGAACGGGATTTTTAGCTCAATCCTAAGGATAGTTATCGTCCGGAATGACACACACACTCACGCCGCATGGACGCACACACACATGCGCGCGCGCACGCACACGTACACTTCAGGAATCGTTTCAGAATGCCTCAAAACGGATGTCAATCAGGAAAGTTTTCAAAATTTTTTATTTTAAAATTTTCCGAGCCATTGAAATAGCTTCATTTTCTACGAAAATTCGCTAACACGAAAATCGGTAGCGAATTGTGGCTTGGGCAGCGCATTAAAGGTTAGCCCCCCCTCCACCCATCTAGTTGGCAAACCCAAAATTTCGAAGTTTTTGTCGCACAACTAAAATAAAATTGGGATTGAACAAAGAAAAAATCTCCGACAATCGGCTGAGATTTGTAGCCTGGGCAACGTCGACAAAATTTGCCACGCACACATACAGACTATGAGTTTTTTTACGGATTTGTCCTTAGAATGGTCTGAAACGGATTTGTATTCAGTTTTTGTCTCCCATGCTGGGGTTGTGTTTTCTCAGAATCAATTCTATTAGGCGTCCCTTTTATTTACAAAGCTTTTCTCTATAAGAGAGCTTCACAGGGACGTCCTAAAAAAAGGTCCATCATAAAAAGAGTTTGGGAAGCCCTGGTCAAGATTATGAAGTAAAAAAAAAACATTCTACCTGCAAAAGTCATAGGTACCTTCCTAGTTTGCTGTCTAATATGCCAGTACACGAAATAAATTTTTTTAACTTACCTAGTTACAATGCTGTAATTATTATAAGTCCCACTCCCCACCCCTTGTTTTCGGGTTTGTTAGTTGATATGGTTTTAAATTTCAGGACAGACTATACACAGAATACCATAGAGCTAAACAACCTACTTGCGGAACGAGAATATTTGTCATTCCGGACATCGATAATTTGCCAATGAGAGCTAGGCTTCAAAGCCACTTTATAACTTCTATATGCTTTCCTGCTTTCAAGTGAGTAACCGTGGTACAAACGTGGTTATACATACTTGTAGCCACATAAATTAATGAGTTCTAGGCCAAAGGTTTGTGAACCGATTAATAGTAGGTACCTTCCTAGGTTGGATTTCGGTTTTGTAATTGTTTTTTTGGTTAATTGAAGATACAAATTCTTAGAAGAAAATATGAACAAATTAAAAGCTAATTTTCTTAAAGTGGAAAGAGTCAGTAACGGCTAGCGGGTATTCTCGTAACGGCTAACGGAAGTTCTCGTATTCTCAAAACCAACAAAAGGCAGTTCTTCAGCACATCAAAATCAACATTACCTTATGTTAAATATTTCACAACAACAGGTTTTAGGGAAAGGGTTGATGTGAAAGGGCAGCATTTCAGGTTTCAAAGCTGGAAAATGATACTGACAAAATGTAGACTCTTACAGAGACGTAGGACGTTGACAGAGATGATTCACTTCGAAGAAGAGCAAAGGAGCAATAAAAGGATCTGGGAGGTGGAGATCTTCTCGTCCGAAGAGCATTGTGCAAGAGAGAATCATGTTGTAGCATGGGAACAAAGGCAGCTTTTCATCCCAGTCCACTTGCTGTTCCCCTACAAATATGGCCAACTAATTAGTTTAAAGTACTGCTAAGTCTCTCCACCGACCCCCCAGACTGAGGGTGCAGCGGGGTAGTTGGAGTTTTCTGTTTTCCCATCAAACTTGTGACTTCTTCCAATTATGTGAACTCAAAATTACGACCTTGGTCAGTACCTATGTATTTCCTAAGGTACGCCATTTCGGCTAAAAACATGCTCGACAAGACTGTTAGATTTTCTTGGTTTTCAATGAGCGTTCCCCACGTACCTATTCATTTTATATTTTTAAATGAAAACAGATTCCATTCTAAGAAATTTTATTTCATCCGCACTCACCTACGTTGATTAGTTTTCTTTCTATGCATTTTCACAGTTTGCACTGGTGACGTCACACTGCGTAGAAGGGGGGGGGGGGGGTTCCCTTCCAGGAGGGGTGCTTTGTCTATTACTTCTAATAACTCCCAACGGCCAGGCCAATCAATTTCCTGATGGTTGGGTCCAACCCATGGTTGCCGTTAATTCAGGGTTCTGCTTCCTTTTCAATCTTTGAAGAATCCATTGGATCTTGGTTTTTGCTTGGAAGGCACTATTTTCGGGAGCAAGGAACTCAATAGCGTTAAGTTCATCCATTCCCAACTTCCATTCCTCTCGCATTTCGCAATGTCCACTGCAAGGTCTGCGAGATAATCTTCAGCATTGGAGTTTTGTCTTTTAACCGATGTACAATTTCATAAGTGTAAGTCTGAAGGGTCTCCAACCATCTTTCAAGCTATCCTTTTGGCTGGGGGATGAGCATGAACCAAGCCAATGCATGATGATCTGTTCGGACCAAAAACTTCTGTCTATATACCTAAATACTGATGGAATTGCTGAAAACTGTAGACCGCAGCAAGCAGTCCCATCTGGTTGTACAGTAATTGGTCTCAGCCTTTCTTAGATTTTTGCTGTAGTAACCCACTACTTGCTCCTCACCATCTATTCTCGAGAAAGCACTGCACCAATACCTAGGGTGCTGGCGTCACAGTCTTGCCTCGATGAAAGGATGCGCTAGTGTCGAAGTCTCGAGAATATCACCTGTAGTAGAATGGGAAAGGAAGAGTGGAGTTCTATAAAACCATTTAGAACATTCCTCCAACGAAACATCATCTTTAACTATTTCATGTCTAGTAGAAAGATGATACAATCTAAATTAGCAAACTGCACACAAATTACACAGACTACAATATGATGCCTTGAACACCTCTTCTTCAACAAGGCGATTTAGCAGTGTGCCAAAATGTTTAACTGAAGAATGATCATAAATTATCATCATTTGATTATGGAAAGTTGAACCAAAACCAATGCAAGAAAGACCATTTGACGGGACTACACCCTTACTATCTTCACCATATAATAATAGTCAGCTCTTGTAGAGTGATGCTTTGAAGACATTTTATATTCTCAACCAATCATTGAAGTAATTATTTAATGCAATTTAACTGAGCTACTAATATTAGAACAATGACGTCCTGTGGCTCAAAATAAAATAATTACAATAATGCATTTTGAAAACTCTTCTTTTTTTGCCTTCACACATGAAAATTTTTTCAATTTATAAGGTGATTGCTCCGGTCATTCCATTCATGGAATAGATATAGAAGCCGGGGTGTACCTACCTGTACTAGGTATGCACCTACCTACCCATCTATTTGACACAGACTTGATAGTACAACTCTAACGCCAAATACTCGCTGCATCGTTTTCAGAATACTTCAAAGGTTTTACCCCGATACTATGGCTGGCTACCTAGAGAACCTGGAGACAAATGTTAAAAAACTCGATACGTTATACAGACAACTGAAGAAACAGGAAATAGCCGAGACGGGAGGAGACAATGCGAGCGGTGTTTCCATTGACGCTGGAGATGACGGGAATTAGATTGTTGTCTTTCCAAAATAATTCCTGATGGAAAAATAAATAAATCGAATACCACAATCAATAACACCAACATAATTATCCCAACATCACACAAAATAAGAGTAGTCAGCAAATACAATGTTGGTACTAAGCGAGAAGAGTGAGGTAGGTTATTGCTGTAATTTTGCTCAACTATTCTTTCTACATTCCTTTTTCATTAGGTTTGTTGTTCTTAGTTTAGACCTCAGTGTAAGTATACTTTCTTAGTTATTGAAGGGAGACGAATTGAATAAAGAAGAGCGAGAGCTGTGGTATGCTGGCACGGTATGTGGACCAAAGACCAAAGAGGGAAATGAACAAACAGCACACTTTATATCCCAGATCAAGATATGGTGGGAAAAAAACATGAGAGGTGAACTTTTTCCTAACAGAGTTCCTCTCAGGATATGGACTATTTAACGCCTACCAGCACAAAATGGGAAAAGTAGACGTCCCAATAAGTCCAAACTGCGTGGAAGCAGGTGATACGCCCCACACTTTCTTTGAGTGCAAGCAATGGGTTACCAGAAGATTATGGCAAAAGGATGCTCAGGAAGTGTCATCAAAAGCCGTGACAATGCTTGGAGAGATTAACAGTGGACCTCTATAGCTGTCTAAGTTGATGATATCCAACAAAAAACATTCTCCAAGAACGGGAGAGACAGAAGAGGATGCATACGGACGGAGAGGACTGAAGAAATCGCTCAAGATTCAGCCTGTAGTAATATACTCGTATTAAACAGATCCAGGCTGAGTTCCAACAGGGGGAAAAGTAAGGTTATAGAGGGTTTGAATCCAACAAAATCCAAAGTTCGGTCCCTTACGGATATAGTCAATGAGCGTTGCCCACATATTTATTTTATACTTTTAAATTAACACAGATTCTATCCTAATGCCCCCAGTTTACACCCACCTGAAAGATGTTGCTAGAGGCAGCTTGGGTTGCCTTTGCTCAGCTCGCCCTCACTTTGATTCCTGTCGGTTTTCTGGCACTAGTCAAAAGAACCAAGGCCTGTGAGAACTATCATTTAGGTACCTACCTTTGGGAGGAGTCCATCGTCACTAGCTAGTCAAGAACAGGAGGCGAGCACTTTTAATGTAAAGACATCATCATCAAGCCATCGTAAAATACTCCAGTTTGGTTAGCAGTACCTAATATCTCAAGGGTCGTTTCCCTAGAAAGTATTAGTAGTAAATTATCCGTAGTAGTAAATTATTATGATATTAATTATCATTTACGTACCTTTCAGAGGAGTCCATTGTCACTAGCAAATCGAGTACCGGGGGCGAGCTCTTTTTATGTAAAGACATCATCATCAGGCTGTCGAAACAGTACTTTTCATCAGCTGCCACTCCCTGATGATGATGTCTCTACATCTAAAGCGCTTGCCCCCGGTACCTACTCGACTTGCTAACAACGGACCCCTCTGAAAGGCAGGTAAATGATAATTTTACTATTACTACTAGTGGAAATAACGCTTTGGATCTAATACAAGGCCTGAGAGGTTATCGCTCATTCGGTCGAGACCGTCGTTGATTTTTGTGTGTATCTACGTGTTTCATTCGAGGTAGAAATAGATCGGAGTAATGAGGTTGTTTCCCAAATTTTAGACGACTACCATCTGGAATCACTCATTTGGGACCCAAGTGATAAGGTTCTCAACCCAGCATTTCTTGTTTTTTGAAGGCCCCTGCACTTTTTTAAAAGAAATAATGTGAAAATACTTTATAATAGTATGCATACGCAGTTACTGCAGCTGCAGCCACCTGCACTTCCATATTTACAACCGGCTTAATGAAGCAGCTTACTTTGACGCTCGTATCAGCTGATGTAATTCTAATGAAATTTTCACTTCACGAAATCAGGTTTATTATAAATGTTGTCACCTGTAGACGGAATCCTGAAGCGTAGGTAGGTGATTTATTATATATAATTAATTTTCAGTTGGTGGGTCAGCTCATGTTAAATACGAGGAAAGCGTAGGTGTTATTTAATTTATTTTCAGTAGGCGTCTACACCTATGCAGATGTATTTAGATGCATAACGTAGAAAAGACTTCGTTTGATAATTATATATCCGTGTTTTGCATATAAATCCAATACACAAATATTGAACCTTTGTGTAATAATTTGCAGCGTTTTTTATTTTTATTTTACACATTTTGAAACGAGAACCAACAAATTTTTGAAATAAAAAAAGAGGATCACTAAACCTGGCTTTTTTAAATATCAAAGATACCAATAACAAAGAATATCAATTATATTTTCCTAACAAACGAACAAAAGAGAAAAATGTACAAAGTTAACAAACTGACAGGCTGTACTGTATAGGTTTACACATATACGGAGGTTGCAATTTTATAGGAAAATTTTGCTCGGTAGAGAAACTCTAAAGCTACTAACGAAATGTGGGATTTATTGCCACAGCAGGATGTCGCTCCAGTCACGGTAGTTTTTATCAGTGCCGTGAACGAAAAACTCGTTGTGAAGGGGTTTCACGAGGGTGTCAGGTGCGAGAGTTTTGTAGATGGGCTCCCCCTTGTAGGTGCCGGTGACCCAGCCATCCACGTTGGCCATCAGCGAGTTCTCTTCTTCCCGATTCCTCCTCAGCTGTTTCAGGTATCTACACATCAAAAGTGATATTGGCCGAGTTAAAATTTAGCTTGAGGGTAAAAAGCTGCAAATTATTACAAAAATCATCACAGATCTACAGTCAATTATTAAATGGAGTCTACGTATATTATCTTAACGAAAAAATTTTGGGAGGGTGAGGTATTCCCAGTCCACAATCTACCCGATAAGTTCGCATGGTTTGAACCCCAAAAAAACCAATTCAATCAGCCGCAATCTTTCTGTAAAAGCTGATTGGTCCAAGTGGGCCGCATGGTGTGTAGTGTGGCTGTTTTGACTAGATTTTTTTTCTTCTTTTATTCAACTACCATCAACGAAAAGTAATTTTAACTGGGTTAATTCTAGTTCAACTTGGTGTATCCTATCTATACGTATCAGATGGAATCTCAAGGAACATTCAGAAGAAGATCCAAAAACTTTTGACGATTTCGTCAAATTTTCAGATTTCATTTTTATTTGTAATTCATTCGCCGACAAAAAGTACTTTTTACTGTTATGAAAAGTCCTACATTACTTCGCAATGAATGACTTTTTCCAAAATAAGTCTTAAATTTGTTTTCAATCATTTTTCTCAACTTTTTTTAAATGCTAAAATAAGAACCGCTAATTACCATTTTAAAATTCCTTCCTAATTTATATTTTAAAATTAAAAATGAAAAAAAATTGTATTCTCCAATAGCGCACATCATATAAGCCACCAATGATGACCACCTGTGAGAAATCCACATATATTATCTGATGTTATACAGCGAAACCAGTCGACAAACCAATAAATAATTAACTCGGGAAGACTCCTCACCTCCTTCCACTCTTTCCCCTTACAATTCAAATTGATTTTTCTGCAACTCGTAGCACTAACAACTTTGCCTCTAACGCTGAACACAAGGTCTTTTTCATTTCTATTAGTTTTCGCTATTAGTTAGGGTAATAGAACCGCAGTTCATTACTATCAATTTTCGTGGTTTCGGAATTTCTCCCACCGAAAATCACAGGATCGAAAAACATTGTGCGTCGTTAGGGAAAGGTCAGTTCTCGATGAACGAGTAAGTCTGGAGGACTGTAATATAGCCTGTGTGTTAACCTGGGACCCCAAGAATGTCCATGTACAATTTCAGTCCAATGGGTCCAGCAGTTTTTACATGATTAAGTAACACACACACCACCAGATTTGTATATAATAGTAGGTATAAGACAATAACATGCCCCACCGATAAATACAGGTAGACCTTTCATATTATAATAACTTCAGAACTTACGCCCTATCCCTTTCAGCTTGAAGAAGTGGGGTTATAGCAAACATCGTGCTTCTCATTTCAATTTGATCTCTGTGCACCTGCTTGTAGTTCTGGAAATACAGGTACATTGCTCCAGCAGTCACAGCGAAGTGGGCAACGATCAGACCCTTACCTATAGAACAAACAATGCTTGCAGATTACCAATGAATTCAATAGTCTTCTTAATAAATAACAGTAGCACCTCCGTGACATAATAGTAGCATTTAGTGTTACTATGTAGAAGACTTATTCAAATCCGTCAAGATCAAGTTTTTCCCCTGGATTCCATCTACCGATTCTGGTAAGTAAACCGACGGTTCCTCTCCATGTGCGTTTTACATTTGGCGTTATGCATTCTGATTCATAAATTCTTTCGTACCAAGTTAAATATTTCCAAAATGAAAAAGCCCCTACATGAACAACTAGGCAGTACCAAAGTAAGCACTGTACTACCTACTCCCTAGGGATTTCAGTACGTAAAGTTGGTCCTTATTGAGAACAGAATAAACTTATGAAAAATTTGTAGGTACATACTAGGTAGGTAAGAGCACTTGATATTTCTACCCAAGTACATCCATTTTTCAATTTAGTGAAATAGGAAACTGGACATTACCTCCGATCACTTTGCGAGCAGGAACTCGAGAATAGTCCAATGGTTTGTACCCACCAGCTGGCGGTCCATCCTGTTTTCGAACAGCAGCAGTGGCCATTCCGAAGTCCCTACAAAGTAGGATCAGCAATGAGAATTAAATATCATAAAAATAATACTTATTATATAAATCAGATCTCGAACTCAGAAAACTTACAGCAGAAAATCGAACTGAAAATTCGCTAAATAACCTGCGTTTTCCACTATTTGAGGTTATTCTTCAAAGAAAAGTAATAAGCGCATTGCAAATTCCTTCTTAGTGACAAAATACTTGACTTTGGGTCCCGCTATGCGCGCTACTACCGAGCTGAATTGTAACTACGTTCCCCTGTAGACTTTTCGCACGAATAGGTTCCGTTGAATTTTTTTCCAAAATCTTTTTTGTGTTGATGAATGATAGGAAAAGTGAAATGGTTCAGGTGAATTCCCGAATATTCGCTTAGTTTCTTGAATCACATGCTACACACTGACACATTTTGAGCATCTTCCTCCACAGATCAGCTAAAAAGTTGACAAACTTGAATGGATATTATAGTATCCATAACTACTTCCCCGTTGAAGTGAGTGACTCACTTGAAATGAATGCCAAGTCGAGGACTGACTTCACGCTCTTATCACACCGAAATCCATGATATATTGGCAATACTGATGGCAAAACCTTCTAAAAACAGGTTCATTTTCCACCATGTGACCACCATGACTGTTGTCTGGTCATATAATCGGAGAAAACGATGAGATTTATACATTTATTTTGACCATTTTGTGGCTTCGGCTTTCGAGAATAATAAATATCATTGGGTACTTATTTAGGTATATCCATTCATAGTCAAAGTTTCACGCTCTCATCTGCTGTTTATTACTTCATTGTTCACGTTGCTGATAACAACGCGCATTTATTCTTGGTTTTTTTCCGGTATTTAAGTATGAATTTAAAAAACGGCAATAAAGTGAGGCTAGAAGGAAACGTGTACGTTCCTTCCAACGTATTTACAAAATACCAGGAAAATCCCAACGGAGTAGTATACACTTCTAGATAGTTATATTCACCGAGCAATGGAATAATTCAATAGTTATATATTATTCAAATAAGTGAAAGTTTGAGGTCTGATGAAGCTTTTGTAACATAAGGACATGGTACCACACATTCCCCCCTTTCATTATTTCTTTTACCCTCGCTGGATAACATTACCGATTCGGAATTCCATGTTCTGAACAAAAACAACTCTATTGAAGGACGTCTCTAGCAAAGTGTGGTCTGAAATAAAAATGCGAATTGCTTACTGGATTTTTGAACTGACACCTTGATCTAGGTACCTGTTACAACCTAAGCCTACAAAATCCTCCACAGATCAGCTAAAAAGTTGACAAACTTGAATGGATATTATAGTATCCATAACTACTTCCCCGTTGAACTCTCGCAAGCAATCTTAACTCTTACCAGAACCAGTAGGTACGCAAAACGCCTAAATTGGTGATCTTTACCTTAACGCCTCGGCTGCGTAATCACTTGAAACATGTTTTTCAACTAATCCTTTCTTTTAAACCACTGAAAAATGTATTCCGGTCCCTACTAGACCTAAGTAATAGCGTTCAAAAGAAAAAGCCGAATAAAATTATTGGAATGACTAAAAATCCAATAACTTGGGAGGCAACTCAAACAAGCTAGTTTTCCCCAGCAGCCATCTTGGAAAAAAACGCAAAGAATTTTCTTTTATTTTAAACCTTGCTCATTTGATCATGCTGCAAACTTACACTCAGTTTTTAATATTAGATTTAGAAGTTCAAGGATAGAAACGATCGGTAGGAGACTTAAAAATTAAGACACGCAAATGATGATGTCACATCATAAATACAGAATATATTATAGAGTAGAAAATGTAGAATGCTTAAATCAGTAGGTACCTATCCTGCACAAATCATATCAAAAATGAAATTAACAAATTTAATATTACTTAAAATTCGTTCCTCTAAACAAAAGTCAACAATCTTTCTATTTTATGTTCAAGCTAAACATTTTCAATGTCGTTATCGGGGATCAGAATAATTATTTTCATTAGTTTTGAAGACAGACTATAATATCAAAATTTGAAGGAAAAAGGGATAAACCATTACTAATTAAATTTTTCAAGCATTTTAATTTCTCCCTTGATGGGAAAAACAAAAGATCATGAATATGTCTAGTACCTACTGCTTACCAGTAGGTACCTACTACTCAATTGTATACCAACCATGTAGTGCCTTCTTTTCACAAGATTATTCCACTATGGTTACAAAACAATATTAGTTTATAACTTAGAGTAATATGTAAATCAGCATTCCTTGACACTACAATGGCTTAGAGGTCATGAGATGTTGTGATAAAATAAGAGCATTCCAAAAAGTGGCGAACGATTTTCCTACTATGAAAACTATGGGAGTTACTCTTCCCTAGTAACGCCTTGGTTCCTTGGTTGTACGTGAAAAATCAATAGAAATTCTACCTAGCCATCACTTTTAGAATTAATAATAATCTAAAGTGCCGGAGCGTTGCATTTTGTGTGGAGAAAAAAAAGTGTCGCTAAAAATTCCTTGACCCCCAGCCAAAAGACATATCCATGTCAAAAACGGGATAGATTGAAGCAAGAGAACGGAAAATTACTGAAAGTGAAGGACCTCCAAAATTAAATGCAAAAATAAGCCCCATGCTGGAGGCGAATTACACACAGAAGATTTTTTATAGGTTGGCGACGAAGGGAAGAAAATGAGAGGTAAATATTGTAGATAGGTAAATTTTTGGTTCGCAGCGGTTGAGTCGCAGATGCCTACCCTCGCTATTGAAGGCGCTGCCTATGATTCAAACAGAATTACTGTTTTTTGACTGTGGATTTTACTCTCTTCTTACCTCCATGGCAATAAGAGCTTTTATGGTGACGTCACAATAGCCCTAACGTTACTTTTATGTTTAATGGTTTTATTATTTATTGATCCATTGATTTTTTATAGTAGGAAATGGTTGGGGTCATGAATTCAATTTTAATTGTAAAGATAGGATATCGCCAACTTTTTCGCGTTGGGTGATTTTTTTGAATTTTACCGGACCTCGATCATTGGTGCGACGGGGTTTGTATCCTCTGATTGCTGGTCAAGCGAACAAGGAACACCGTTATGGCATTTCAATAACATTACAGTTAGGTAGGTTGGTAGGCAGGCAGGATCTGGAAGATGGCCTGCGTAGGAGACAGGTCAAACGGGAATCTCGAATAATTCCAATTGAATGTGATGAAGTTTTGTGCCTAATTGTTATCTTTGTGTTTTATCGTGAACGTTTTTGAGAAGATAAATCGTTTTATTAGAAATCCCGCTAGAACTATTGTGTGATGTTCTCTGGAAGGAGCCGAGACAATTCATCATGAATTTCAAGAAGGAACCCTTCGAAGACGAGTATGACGTTCACGAAGAAATCGGAAAGTAAGCTGGAGTTTCGATTAATTTTCTTTGTTATGATTACTTGTGTCGGTACATAAATATAATAGCTGCTAACACCTACTTATCGCTTAGCATTTCGTTGTCTGCTAACAACTTCTTTTTGATTGTATTACTTACGAATATTCACATTTTAAGTGGGCCGTAATATTCCGAATTCGCTTTCAAGTTACATTGAATTCTCTTTCTAATTTATTGAAAATATTTTGCGACTAAACGAAACTGAGTTAGCGTTGAAAATTTTCAGTATGAAAGTTGTTGCTTTGCCAGGCACGCCTCTCTCCCATCTACCTACTTCCCATACTCATCATCTCGTCACCCACTTTCTTTCTGGCGGTTTACCTACTTGTTACCATCTTTTATTATTCCGATAGAACAACGGCCTTGGCAGCAACAATTCGTGTGATTGCTCAGTGAACCTTGGTGATTAGAAAAGAGCGGAGAGAGCGGTGTGTCAAATTCAAGGATGAATTCATGAACTGAGAAGGGCAACTGTTTTGTATCTAACTGGATTGTTTACTTATAAAGAGTTCTCACCTACTTAAAGTCAATATTCATTTATTACTTGTTATGATTGATAACTACTATACTATACTACAATTGTATTTCAATCAAATTGACATCTTAAATATTTCAAGTGCATTACTCCGCAATTACTCTAGATAGTCCTAAAACAAGATCAACGACCCACCAAAATGAAACCTCACTCTACCTTGTCTAGCTCACTCATCTTTGATTATCACATGTCGCAGTTTTCTTTTAAGGTTTCATTGATGTATGGCAAAAAGCATTACTAGACCCCCACTGCCTATTTTAACGACATATTTTGATGAAACTTAGAAAAATCATTAAAAGCAATATTATATTACTCATCATAAGAAAGTGTGATAGTATGGAAATGCTGTAGTTCTATTAAAAAACTATCCAGTTATCCGTGCGGTGCAATGGCCCACATGTACGGGTTGGTCGGTGTTTGGACTGCTGAAATAACCATATCCGGACTGTACCATATTATCACATCTTCCTAGGAAGCACAGGGGAGAATTTAGCTTTAACGACGAACAAGCTGATCTGATTTCCTCCTAATTCCTTCCAGTGGTCCCTAAGAGGTTATTTAACCAAATTTCAGCGTTAACTATTCTATGATGCGGAAAGAGCAAACCGCACAATTTAGAAGAGATAGAAGACAGGGTAGGTAATACTCTAGGTACGAAACAAATCCGTTTAACCTAAACTTGACAGTAGGTAAGTTATTCTCCAACAATAGGTATGTTCGTAACTACTGAGGCTACTTGACAAATTACAGCATAGAAAGTAGAGAAATTTGTAGCATAGCTTGAGGAGCCACTCAGCTGATTCCTTGGCATCATAGAGGATTGTAATATAGCCTAAGTCCTATTCCGGAACTTGCTCGTCAATTTTCGCCGGCCCTCATGAAAATCGGTGTAGCCGTTCGACCCTAATGCTCGGACAACAATACATTTTATGTGGGCAATTTATGGTAATTATATCGTGCCTTGTGCTGTGTAATGACTTCTTAACCTATCATTTTCACCCAGCATTCCAAAAAAGGCTTTGAATCCCATTGGTCGAGAGAAAGGAAGGGGCTGGGATGTGCAACCAATGAAGTGCATACAATAAAAGGGGGATTGAAGCTAATCAGAAGTGAAAGGGAGGGAATAGGGACAATGGGAAAATAGGCAATGATTATGTTTTTTACTAACTTCCATTTTCTTCGTCGGCCATTCTACCTGGCAAGGAAGCTGATCTCTCGCTTTAATACTCCTCATTTGACTCTCATTTTTGTCTGATTTCAGGGGTCATTTTGCGGTTGTCAAACGCTGCATCAACAAAACTACTGGCACCGAGTATGCCGGAAAGTTCATCCGCAAGAAGCGAGTTTGCCGGGGTGTACCCATCGAGGACATTGAGAGAGAAATTGAGACATTGTCCCGTCTCGAGCACCCTGGAATCATCAAATTCCATGATGTCTACGACACAGGACAAACTGTCGTTCTCCTTCTGGAACTGTAAGTTCTAAAACTTAGTTCAAGAACTCATGTATACGTGTCATTCTCCCTAAATGATCAATTTCAAGGGACTTTTTCAGTTCCATTTTGATTTCTTATTTTCAATTGTAATCCTTTGATTTAGAAAATCTTGGACTCCGCTCCCTGGACCAATTGAAACATGATTGATACAATTTTGAATATGGAATATGCTTTAATCCAAAAATGACTTAGCGCCTTGCAATTTGTCTGTTTAGGGAGAATAACTGTACATTATTATTACAGTAAATTATCTCTTAAATGGCCACCTTAGGACCATAGCCTGGCTGGTTAATCCGGCGTTTTGTTAGAAAAATTGACTTCACATTATTTAACATACAGGGTGCCTCTAATTTCCCCTGAATTCAGCGTACAAAATTGGGACCACAGTCATTCTTTATAACATTGTACGCAGATCTCAGGAAAATACTTTCGCGCGCGCTTCTTGCATCAGAAGTGGCGCATATGACATAAACTTTGTTTTTTCAAATGGGAACCCAAATTTTTCATTGCAGATTTGGATTCTACGCAATATTTCATGAATTTACGTCACCCCACTCAGGTTTTTGACCGCGCGCAACCCGTTCCACGAGCGCGCTAAGTTGCCTAACTACCAAAATTCTGCAAAACATAGATTCTGGTATACCCCAAATGTGGTACATGAATTTTTATTTATTTATTTTTATTTTTTCAAGGCTAATTCAAATGGTGTTATCCGTTTCTTGATTTGACTCGATTTTAGCGGAATATTGGCCGAAATTAGGTTATTTTGCATGAAAAAATTGTTTTTTTAGGCTTTCGTTGTTGAAGTGTGTCACAAGTTTATGCGATGTCACGGCAAAAAAAATGGAAAATTTTCTACAGAAATACTTACCCAACACATTACCCTTTGGATAGCCCAAACATTTTTGGATTTTTTTCCTGATTTTTATTTGTTTAAAACTTGGTATCAGGCACCCCGAAAACGCTCTCCAAGTTTGGCTTTGATATCTTAAAAATTGGGGGGAAAAGTTAAATGAGGAGGAGGAGAGGGGGGGGGGGGGTTAATTTTGGGACACCCTGTACATATCATTTCTTTTTTCTTTTTTAAGCTCAAGGATTTCTTTCAGAAAGCCTCAAAACGGGTTTCAATGAAGAAAATGTTTATTTTAAAAATTTTGGAGCCATCGTAATAGCTTCCTTTTTAACGAAAATTTGCTAACATTAAAACACACTTATTGGAAAGAATATAAATTTTCCTACCTTCCTAAAGGTTAAACCAAAATCATGCAGTAACAACGGATGCAAAATTTCTCTGTTAGGTAAAATTTGGAAAAACGCTTGTTTATTTCGAACGTTTCTAAGACAAATTTAATTTGCTCGCTTGCCCCAACTGTAAACCTAAAAGTTACCTCGAAACCTCTGCTTTTCAACGTTTTGGTCTGATTAATGTTCATTTTTTGATTATAGATGAAATTTACAGGTTAAAAACCATGGATCTTCTAAGGAAATCGGGGGTTTTCAGGAAAAACTATCCTCCATGAACTCATGGGTTTAGAGTCGATTTCTATGCAATTTTTCAGTGGATTGAGTGGCACCCATTTCAGATTTGCTCACTCCGTTCACTACCGAGTTGTACACGTTAAAAAATACTTTTTAGGAAATTTTCTTTAAAAAAAAAAGGAAAAATGAGCTATTGTGTTCACTTTTTCCGTATGTATGTGTGTCCTCTTAAAATCGTTTTAAATGCCACTTTCCCGACGTCCGATTTTGATGAAACTTGGTTTGGATGTAATTTGTAACATGGCGAGGGCAAAGACGTATTAGGGGCCGCTGACGCATGAGAGGTCATTGATCAGTAGAGTGAACTCCAAAGCCATTTTGTTTCTTATTCGACGCAGGAAGCTGAAATTTGAGAGGGAGGCTCTCAAAGGAGAATACTGAAGACTCATGAGAGGCCATCGACTAGCTGAGTGAGCTCCAAAGACATTTTGTCTCCTAGCGTCTATTTCACGCGGATCTCCTTACAAGAAAGCACTGATCTACTTGTTTATTTATTATTTATGCTAATTATATGAGGATTTAGGTGTAAAACTCGATTATCCCTAGGGGCACAAGAGGGTGTTTTAACAATTGTAGTGGCCTAAGCCACCCGCCGGACAGAACCTTGTTAAAATACCCTCCATTGCCCATGACATAATTATAAATTAACTTCACTAGGAAGTTCTTTTATTCATTAATTATAAGAAGTTAGGAGTGATCTGAATGTATTACCGTTCTATTCAGTTTGAAAAATTGATAGAAATCGATCCCTAACTCTTAAGTTCAAGGATGGTCAGTTTTCACAAGACGATTTCCTTGAAAAATGCGTGTTTTTTAGGACGTTCCTCTGAAGCTATGTCCTGTAGGCAAGGCTTCGTCAATAAGAGTGACGCCTATTGTAATTGATCTGGGGGGTGGGGGACAACCCGAGCATACAAATCCGTTTTAGACCATTCTAAGACCGAATCCGTGAAAAATCCATAGGGTTTGTCTGTGTGTGTGACTCAAATTTTGTCGACACTACCTAGGCCACAATTCTCAACCGATTTTCGAGAGAAACTGATTAAAATTGGGATCGAACAAAGAAAGAATGAGCCTAAGAATCTATTCCTAGCGTTTTGCAGATCTGTTTTGTTTGCACCCTGAGAATTCCATGTCCTTTCAACTATTTGTATTTATTTGTAAATTTTTTCAAAAAACAAGTTTCTTACCAAATATTGTAACAAAAATATTCATTATTCGTTGTATTCTTTGGTTGTGTATAAGTACATACATATTTTTATTTATGTTGTTGTTCTGATCAACTGTACTCGTACCTGGTTTCTGATTGAAGTTCTCATTTTCAGGGTCTCTGGTGGGGAGCTGTTCGACTTTGTTTCACAGCGGAAGCACTTGAGTGAAGAACAGACTGTTCATATTGTTCGCCAAATAATTGAAGCTGTTTCGCACATGCATTCCCAAAATATTGCTCATCTGGACCTAAAGGTTGGTTTCTGAGAAATTGAAAGTCTTCACAAATGGGAGATGTGATGTAGGGGTGGAGTGAATGGAAGGGAGGGTGGGGGTTAAAAGAAGCAGAGGAGGCACCACTGCCCAGGTCTCTTTTTAAAGACCTTTTAACCTTCTTCTGAGCGCGCCCCCTACAGATTGCCGGAAATTTTTTCAAAACGTGAATACATAATCTAAAATTTTAGTGAAAAGAGCAGGGAGTGGATGTATCCTCTAATAAGATTTGTCAACGCACGAAGTTAATTTTTTTCTGAGTAGCGATCGTTCCCAAAGTGCAAACGTACCTGTATGATGTCTGATACGGTGTGCCCACAAGTTTTCGCCTTTTCGACACCCATTTCTAGAAACTTTGAGGATAATTATTTCTTTTTTTATGCATATATTCTTGTCATTGACTACATCAGAGACTACATTTTACGTCTATTTTGCTTGCAATTCTTTCGCAGTAACTGGATAATAGTGTTCACTTTTGTGAAGTAAACAAATTTGTTTTCCAATTCAAAATTCTTTCTAACGAATAAATGTGATTTGTTAGCTAGTAACCAAGCTTTCTACTTATTTAATTTATCAAGAGAAAAATAATAGAACTTTTGATAGTTATCGTCTATCCAAGGGAGCTATTCATTTTGTACTGGATTTGATAGTGGAAAAAGTTTCGTACAACACCCAAAAACCACTGAAAAAAGCTATATACATCTTCTAAGTGGTCTATCTGAAATGATAACGTCCCCACACAGTTTGCCGCCAAACTGCACTGGAAAGTCTTTTGTTTTGAGTAGGTCGGTACATTTTAGATGGAGTGCTCATGTTGCACGATCAATTGATAGTTTAGTGCCTGCTGTAACTGCTATTCCGCTAAACCTGATTGTTCTTAATAGTTTGATAGCCAGCAAAATAACGGTGGTACGTATATTTGCAAACTATTGTACCCGGCTACTTTCGCTTTCTGAAAACTTTTGATTTTTCAGCCTTAATGGTTGTAGAGTCAACCCACCGACCTTTCATAGATAATTTATCTGGTCAGATACCAGTTTTCAAACTCTATTGCGATAGCTGGCTTAGGACATCATATGCGATATTTGGCTTAGTCATAAACTTCATAGACTTCATAAACTTTGATGTGCTATCCTTCTTGAGCCTTGCAGCAAACATTAAATTCACTTACCCTTCTTTGAGTCAAATTCCATAGTACTTGCACTATTGCAGCTAGCTTTTTCTCAAATATCAGTTCCCAGCTTAATAATTATACCCTACCTTGGCCCGACCTCGATACCAAATTGAGTAAAAGACTGCATAAATGTGTTTGGAGAGAGATATCCCCTCTGTTATGTGGCGATTGTTTTGCTTCAACTACTCATTTCTCTACTTCTTGAGTATTTGATAATTTTATTGCCATTATTGATTCATTCGTCTTGTTTGTGTTTCAGCCTGAAAACGTACTCCTGAGTGAAAAGTCCTGTGAATTTCCCACTGTTAAGGTTATAGATTTCGGCCTATCTCACAGACTGGACACCGTTGCTGAGGTGAAAGCCATGTTCGGCACGCCTGAATTTGTTGCTCCTGAAGTTGTCAATTTCGAAAGGTTGACATTAGCCACAGACATGTGGGCGATCGGTGTTATTACTTATATTCTGTAAGCAATATAATACTGTATAAAATCTACATTACCTATTTTATCCATTACAATATTCCTATACAATTTACAATATTCAGTACCTATATAACTAAAGTGGCTTAGTTGCATGTCTCACTAGTCTATTGTGAAATAATAATCAAAACTTTTTCTTTTTCAGTTTAAGTGGGGCGTCACCCTTTTTAGGTGACACCGTTCAGGAAACATACTCCAACGTCTCTAGTGCTACTTACAAATTTGATAATATATATTTTGAAAACGTTTCTGAACCGGCCAAAGATTTCATTTTTAGACTCCTCCAAAAAGATCCAAAGTAAGCTCATGTGTTATACTTCATTAATAGTATAGATCTTATGTAGCCATTGAACAATTCATTGCGTTGTAATCTGAATTTAGGTACCTACCTACTAAGAATTAAGAATGATTACTTATGATGACTTCTGAAACACTCGGTTGGGTAGACGAGAATGTTCATGTAAAAATTATAATACTAATAATATATTATAATATTATTATTTATTTGAGTAAGAGTAGATAATATAATGTTTATACCACCACAAACAAAGGAAACATGAGGAAGCCGGAAGAGTAAACATCCGTGGTGGAAACTTGGACTCGACCAAATATTCCTTGTCAATTGATATTTTCCAAATGGACGGAAAGCAGATAATAAAGTCGCGTTGTGCCCATCACAACTCGATTCTCCTGGTCAACGACCGTTGAACGTTTATAATAGATTCGAGTTTTTCAAGTGTATTCTCCTCATAATTTCATGTACGTGTTGTACATTATTGTGCTCTTTTTTTTTCACAGGAAGAGAGAAACCGTTTTCGGATGCCTGAGCCATCCTTGGATGCACCATCAGGTATGTGTTTTGGTGTTTACGTTTCTTTACTCTTTGCTGTTATGATACCTTAAATGAAGGGTGTAAAAACTACGTTCATTTTGACGAGGAACACACAATCTAAACAGCTACGTAGATCAGTGAACAACGCCTTTACACAGAATTTTCAAATGTTTTCAACTTCTTATTTCATTTTAATTAGCTTTCATGCCATCATTCAGCGAATTTGAGTTGCTTACCAGCCCAACCGCTCCTTCGTAGTATTTAGCACAGAAAACTAGAAAACGAAGGCGTGTGAAGGACATTTTTAAAAGGCGGAGCAAGTCTGGTGAATTTATACTCGAAGTTGAGTGAAAGAGATGATCGCTTCAAGTCTTACAATAGAACGATTGTGAAAATGAACTCCCTGAAAATTTCATAAATGGTAGCAGATAAACAATTAAACCAATTTACTTTTCCGATATGTTCAGTAGATAGTTAGGGTTTAATGTCATCAGTAATTATTAAATTTAACATATAAACTTGTATGGAACTTGGAAATATCACACGTAATAATCGGCGATTTAATTATTCAGTGTACCCCCAAAACCTTAGAGGGACACTGAAACTACCCCTTTTTGGTATTAGTTCCTTTTAGTCCCCATTTATATATGTACCAGCACATCATTTTTACCTGTTGAACTACAGGTAAGGTTTGGTTACGATTAGGTTTGGTATACCAGGAGTTGAGATTTGAGAAAGGTAAAAACAAATATAGGCGAGGGCATTTATGTCTGGAATTTTTTTGAAGTATGGTGAATGGGAGAAGAGAAATGAAACACGTCAATTAACTAGTAAATTCTGTCAAAATAGATAATTTAGTTGCAAGCTGTAGCTCTCAAACAAGGTTGGTTGTAAAAGATTAGGAAACAATGTACAAAAATGCAACATTTTTTTGCTAAAATTTAGTTTTTGTTAATATTTTAGTATAATCATTGGTTTCATTTAGACCTTGTTTAAGTTTCGACTTTGTTATTGAGAACTATAACAAATAAATTATCGAAGCCTGAATCGATGATCTCAGAATGTTAACTTTCTTTGGTTTTTCCATACGTCAAGGATCAACTAACATCACTAATTCAAATTCATCAAAAAATTTATACGTGTGAGCATTGTGTAATTAAATTTTAAAAAACATGTACTCATAAATGAACCCCTTGTGGAATTCTTAGGTCCCGCTTTGTACCCCTTTTCAAGATCTCCAATACCACGTTTTGTTGGACGGGGTTTAGCAACATTGGTTTGCCCTAATAGAGAGAAAACGCAGTATGGCGCCATGACAACTTGGCTCTGCCTGAAGTGAAAGGAAACTAATCCAAACTGTCGAATCCTCAGAGAATACGATATTGACAGAAGACGAATAGGTAGAATGACAGTGGTTACCAGCTGCCCAGTAACGCTATGTAAGATCTAACTGCAACGATGTTTGTGATAAGTTTCACCAAGAGAAGAATAACATATTTTTGTTTATTCCAATCGTCCACAAGAATGAGTTTCCCATGCCACTTATAATTTTCAATTTCTTCTGTCATTCTGCAGCCTACGTTCCTTGCACTTTCACAGAAGATATTAGGATAGCTAGACCCATTTTTTGTCAAATTCTGATGTCAAAGGACCACTTCCCATTGGGTGATTGTTGTTAACTGCTCAGTTGCAGACGTTGGTTGGGGGTGTCTGGTGTGACTGGGAAGGGGTCCTATATTTTTGAAGAGTACTTATCATTTAGCATTATGAATTCAAACGGCAACTGCTTGACGATTTAAAATCAACAAGACAATGTGTCAGGAGCTCTTTACGTCATAATTTTGCCAATGTGGAACTTGCACCAATCTGGAATTCGGATGAAACCTTTTTTACTACACTCTTGACTACTTCCAATTCACAATTATATAACGTAACACACACATAGGTACAAAATATATAATATGTATATTTTGGTTTATCATTTCCAATAATAAGCCTATGTGATCGTATAGCAAAAAAATTTTATAACCCCCCCTCAAATTTTGTCACTTTACGTTTCAAGGTGCATAGAATCCAAATTTGAAATGTCCGTCCGCCGTTCGCCGTCCGGGCCATAAAAGGCCTTAGAATTGACTTAAAAAATCTGTTCTTTCGCACATAGACTCCACTTGGGGTCTAGTTGGTTCTAACTTCTCGCCAGCTCGATCGCTCCACACCCATGGGTGCTATGAGCCAGAAATAGGTGAAAAATTGTCTTTTGGTTTATTATTTCCAATAATAAGCCTATGTGATCGTGTAGCAAAAAATTGTTATAACCCCCCCTCAAACGTTGTCACTTTGTGCGTAGATTCCGAATTTGAGATGTCCGTCCGCCGTTCGCCGTCCGGGCCATAAAAGGCCTAAGAATTTACTTAAAAAACCCGTTCTTTCGCACATAGACTCCATTTGGGGTCTAGTTGGTCCTAACGTTTAACCATCCCGATCGCTTTACTCGCATAGATGCTATGAGCAAAAAACGGGCGAAAAAGTGTCTTTTTCGAGACTTCAAGTGTTAGACGTATTAGACGCACGCCTGGCACGCTTGGCAGGGGGTCACGGTGGGGGGTGAGCGGTGGTGGAGTGAGAGGAGGCGCCTCGGCACCATGAGGTGGGTACAGCGTTCCTTGGAGGCATGAATATATGTTTTTTTCTAGGTCATATTTGTGTGTTAATACCAATGCTTTTCCTACGCATATTTAATAACATATCTTCTCGACTTTTCATATGTACTTAGATAATGATATTATTAAGGCAATAACTATTTGAATAGATAGGAGCTCAAATCGAGAAATACAGGGTGATTCCCTCGCAGATGCAAAAAAATTTTTGGTGGAACTACATCAAAAATGGAGTAAAATGCCGCCAACCGCATATTTTTATCTCAATCCGTACTCGAGATATGATTTTTTAAAGGTTTTTTCAGGAATACCGTGTTTTTTTCATTTTAAACTCGGATTTCTCCACTTTGCCTCATTTAATTTCAACTTTCAACCTCATTTTCGGTATCAGCATTAAATTTCCTATAAGAATAGTGTACTTGGGTTCTTAAAAAGTACCATCCGAAGGTCCTCACATCAGCTCAAACATTGACGATTTTGAAAAAATAATATTTCTGAAAATCTTTAAAACTTTACTACTCTTTTAAAAAGAATCCTGGAAACTGGCAAATCTCATGAAAACTGCTTCATCTAATATGCTTTCCAACGGTATTATCAATTTAACTTTTATTTTGTTATTTAGGGGAGAAAATAATGTTTTAATGTTAAAAAATGTGGGTTTTTCAATGAAATTGTTGGTTTTCTCGAAAGATGACCCTCCATGAACCAACGAGTATGGGGTCGGTTTCTATGTATTTTTTCTCGCTGGATCAAATGGAAACTCTTGCAGATCTCTCAACTACGTTATAATCGAGTTTTACACTTTAATTAACTACTTTTACTCCATAACATACATACCTTTAATCGTAACAAACAAACTAAACATCTGCGATTTTAAGTGTAAAACTCGGTTATAACGGAGTTGGAGAGATCTACAAATGTTACCATTCGATACAGCGTGAAAAAATACATAGAAACCGACCCCATACTCGTAGGTTCATGGAGGGTCATCTTTCGAGAAAACCAACAATTTCATTTAAAAACCCACATTTTTTTAACATTAAAACATTATTTTCTCCACTAAATAACAAAATAAAAGTAAACTTGATTATACCGTTGGAAAGAGTATTAGACGAAGCAGTTTTCATGAGATTTGCCAGTTTCCAGGATTCGTTTTGGAAGAGTAGTAAAGTTTTAAAGATTTTCAGAAATATTCTTTTTTCAAAATCGTCAATGTTTGAGCTGATGTGAGGGCCTTTGGATGGTACTTTTTAAGAACCCAAGTACACTATTCTTATAGTAAATTTAATGCTGATTCCGAAAATGTGGTCAAAAATTAAAATTGAATGAAGTAAAGTGGAGAAATTTGAGTTTAAAAGGAAAAAAACACGGTTTTCCTGAAAAAACCTTTAAAAAATCATATCTGGAGAACGGATTGAGATAAAAATATGCAGTTGGCGGCATTTTACTCCATTTTTGATGTAGTTTCACCCAAATTTTTTTTGCATCTGCGAGGGAATCACCCTGTATAAACATGCGTATATATTTATAGAAGTACTAGCCGCTCCGGCTCGCTACGCTCGCCTCCACGTCCAGCCGGGGGGCGAGCCCCCCGGACCCCCCGTCAAATTGCTCGATCCGCTCGCAATGTGGCAGATAGAGAATGTTGCTCGCTTCGCTCGCAAAGTGTGGTATGTAAGGAATGTTGCTCGCTTCGCTCGCAAAGTGTGGCTGTATACATGCGATGTATTACAGATGAAACATGTAGGGGATGTTGCTCGCTTCGCTCGCAAACGATAGATCTCTAAGGGTAGGTTTATCTTCTGTAGGGGATGCTGCTCGCTTCGCTCGCTTGAGGAAGTTATACTGCCCACCCAACTTGGCAGACGTTTTTTTCTGTTGGAAATTCTTACAAACAAATTAAATCTTATAAAACTACGTGGAACCACAAAAAAGTTTATTTGGGTAATGTTGCTTGCTTCGCTCGCAAGGTATTGCGTAGAAGTGCAAATGGGAAACCCCCTGCGAGTCCCTTCTGGTGAGCAACGTTGTGAAACGCCGGCGGCCTCGATCAACTTCCGCAATTTAATCGTTTCGCCTCGCTTCCGCTCGCAATTTGACCGAGTTCTCGTCACTTTTTTCGATATCTGATTTCGGATTCAGATTCGGCGGGATCAAAGCTGTATTTCGCCCGCGAAAACCGTTCCGAAAAACGTACCTTTACGGGGTATATTTTAATGGGAAAAAACGTAGTTTTTCGTCGGACTTTTCGAGAAAACACGGTCCGTACTCTCGCATTTTTTTGACGCATTTCCCGCTACTTTTTTCGCGATCCGATCGCGCCGTCGTCTTCCTCGTTCAAAAACCTACGAAACCGGTATTTTTCCGGAATTTTCGACGGCCGTTTAGAGGGGTAGAGGAAGCAGGGAAGTCCAAAAAGCGCACATTAATTCTTACTTCGACCCCCCTCCGCCCTACGGCCCATGGTTCGGGTGGGATTAGACAATTTTAAATTCGCTCGTTCCCCCTTTCGGAAAATCTCAAGAAGATCCCCCCACTCGTACACTCCCCCCACTCAGCCGTTTGGCCGTGCATAGACACGACAGACAGACAGACGGAGTTTCATTCTTATAAATAGTATAGATAGGTTGTGGCAACTCGAAATAGGACACGCCGAGGAGTCTGGACGGGCCTTATGACGTACGCAAGCCAACTAAAACTACTTACGATCAAACTAAATTGAAAAAATAATAAACCTTTGTGAAATAATTTGCAGCGTTTTTTCTTTCATAATTAAAATCGAATTTAAAAATTGAGAGTCGTGAAGGCATTGAGAAAGCTTAGTGATTGGCTGACTATTTTGTGATTTTACACGATGGCGATTTCCACTCTGGAATCAGCTACACTAATTGATGAATAAACGAACTTCCTTGTGAAGTTCATTAATAATTATGTCAGGGGCACTAGAGGGTGGTTTAACAAGTTACAAGGTAGTGGCACCATCCTCAACTTTCAATTTCCTTGGGTTCGAATTGAACTCTCTCTCAATGACGATCGGGATCAAGAAGATAAGATTTCTCGATTAAAACAGCTCATCATCATCGTGGAAAAAAACATTGAAATCCAACTCCTCATCTATTCGGAGCCGAATAGAGGTTAGCCGAAACAATTGGGGTTTTCAGTATTTGCGTGAAAGTTTAGTGAGAGTGAAAGTTGACACCCTCAAGCAATCTGCCGGCTATTTTCGCGCCCACTGTGCTTTATCCAGCTTAGCCAGATTGGATTTACATTGGTGGCTGCAGGCGACGAATAGGTAATGGACCAAATCCTATTCGTAATGACCATTATGATTTTTCTATCTGGACGGATAGCTCTGACTCAGGATGGGGTGGGGGGGTTTTCGCCCCCGTCACGAAGTGAATGGCTGGTGGGGGCCCCAGCAAATAAATTCACATATTAATAAGAAAGAACTAGAAGCTGTCTGGGAGGTATTGGTACACTTTGCGAGTGACTGGTCCTCTTGTAGCATACTGCTACGTGTAGGTAACACGACAGTAGTGGCCTTGATCAATAAATGGGATCTGTTTCTCTCCCCCACCTGCAGGAGATAGCAGAAAAAAATTGGAATTTTTGCGAACAGCGAAAATTATGGGTACACGCCAAATACGTGGCATCGGCTGATAATGGAGTGGCTGTCACCCTATCTAGACTGGATCCAAGGTCAGCAGAATGGGATTTAAATGTTTGGAACCCCCTCAATCGATCTCCTCGGATCGTCCTCAAGCCACAAGTGCAGTAGTTTTTTCTCTTTCTGGCTAGAGGAGGGTTCATCGGGTGTAGATGCCTTTACCTACTCTTGGAATAATTAATTCTTGCATGCTTTCCCTCCCTCCAGTGTTGATGTCAAGAGTACTAAGAAAAATGAAATCAGACATTGCAAGAGGAATCGTAGTTGCGCCTGATCAGCCTACGCAAGTTTGGTACTTCGTATTCACATCTATGCTAGATTCGGAAATTCTAAGATTTGGCCCATCTAATGATCTAATTTCCGATCTTTCCTGGTACGGCAGCCTCCAGTTGCTACATCATATGACATTGATAGTAGCTGTTTTATCAGGGAGGCTTGGTTAAAATAGGGAATTACGCCAGACGTGGGAAACGTTGACAAAGTCATTGGCTCTTTCGTCCATTAGACAATATCAACACTCTTTTAAGCATGGTCCACGTTCTCTTCGGAACGATGTTGGAATCCCATGGAGGTTACAGTTCAGAAAACTTAGCAGTTTTTTGAAAACATTCTAAAATCCTCAACACAATTATTTAGCTGATTTAATTTAATGCCCTTCGGGCAGCGCTGTAAATAATTTCGCCATGCGATTTGGGCTCAGACCCTCTCATCAAGAGGTATTTAAAGGCTGTGATTCGACCTCCAGCAGCCAGGTACAAGAATACTCGGGACCCGAAAGTAGTACTGTGATACTTCAGGTCTTCCAATGAGAATTCAATATCCTTCATATCCTTAAAGTTTGCAGTAATGCTGCTAGCATCGGGCCATCGGCCACAAACAATTCTTGCCATTTGTAGATCCAACATACAATTCGAGCTTAATGGAGTCAAGATTTTTATTCCGGTCCTATTAAAGATATCTCAACCAGGGGCAGTAGCTGCATCGATTTTTCTTCCATTATTTCCGATGAAACCTAAACTGTGCTTCCGGTCACTATTGTGTCAATATATGGACGTCACAGCGAATTTAGAACATGGAGACAATTTATTTTTGACCACTCGTCCTCCATTTTGTCCTAGAGCTACTTTAAGCAGATGGGTGTCTACGACCCTACTAGAGGCTGGAGTAGATGGAGAAGTAGCCACTTTCTCGGCATACTCAACCCGACATGCATCGGTTTCAGCGGCTGCCAGAAAGGGAGTTTCATTGCCTGTAATCTTCAAGGCAGCAGGATGGAGCTTAGAGAGTAAAATTCGTTCATTTGTCTCTGACAACCATGTGAAACCACATGTGGTCACATGAGGATCCTACCATCACCCTCCTTTGAGCAGGTGAACGGATCTTTGAACGAGCTGCATCAGTAAACAATCTTCTACAAAGACCATACTGTAATTGAGAACTCAACTTACCTTTGGGAAAGGTTGAGTAGAATTATAGTAGGTCTTAGTAGAAGACTGTTTAGTGCCCACCCAGGCTGGAGTCCTTTTTTCCCCTTCCCATTCATTCACCTGCTAATCCGCGGTCTTGGAACTAAAGTGGGGAACCGTCCTCCTAAGATGGCGGGGGACGGGGAGGGGCGCACAGTGAGCTGAAATGGCATATTTTGTTCAAAAACCTGATTTCAAGGTAATCTGTCAAAATTAAAATGCATTCCCATGGTTTTTTTTTCATTTTTTGATTCGAATAAGACTAGTTTCAGAAGAATGCGCACAGTCGTTTTCAAGATATTTCAGTTTTGAGGTGATTTTAGCGACCGTGCTGAACTGAAAAAGTGAAATAATCAAAGTATTACTTGTAAGTCACTCATTCCGTTTTTCCGGTTTCGAAAACTTGATACAGTATTCATCAATTAATATTAGTTTATTTATTTAATTATTGTTGTTGCTGTCTTAGAAATTGAGAAGGGTAAATGAGAGAAAAGTTGAAACGGGAACACATCCTTTCATATTGCTGTATTTGGTCAATAGTATAACAAATGGTGCGTGGTAAAATAACATTAAAATATGGAAGAAAAAAATGAAAATTAAGCTTCTTTCAAAATAGAAATTAGCCGACACTCGAAAAGAAATCAACTTTCTAAAATTAAAGAACAAAATATCTTTCTTAAACACTTTTTTTTTACAATATCAATCCCAATGCAGTATCACTATCAAAAGTCGATCCCGTGCCTTCCATTTGCGGAGATTAAATAGCATCAATAAGCTCCTGGGAGCACGTCTTTTGTAAACTTTTCACTTTTTAGTGCTTTGCGGTTCTAGCGCAGTCTAAAAAGTGCTTTGAGGGCCTCCCAACTTTATTAGATCCACTGCAGGAATGTGAGAAATCAGTATGGATAACAAATGTTCCCTTCAACCAGTCACTATTCTTGGTTAAGAATTTGGCTTTGTTATGAGTCACATCCCTAATTTTTTTTATTAAAATTACACAGAAATCTTCCCTTTATCTCCGAAATTACCTGGAGTAAGATGGTATTCTCCATTTCGGGGTAACGGTCCCGCAAACTCTCTTCTAGTGTCCTGTTAGGAGTAAATAACATTTCGCACAGAACACTAATAGGAATAGTTATTTCCGACATATTAATGAACTAACTGGGAACGAATGAATGAGTGTTTAACGTCGGTTTACCGATATATAACTGAGCATCGAATAGGATAAGATGAATGCCAGTGTGACAAAAGGTCATAGACATTATCAGTCCAAAGAGTGTGACTGCGAAACTGCCTGAAAAAAAGGCCACTATTAACGTAAGTCGTTGGAATATTTGAAAATCTACTACGTACAACTAATCACTAGGTATCTAGCTATGAAAAAATAACAAACCCTTCAGCCCACTGTGGGGCGCAGAGCAGCCAACGATAGAGAGCTAAAACTCCGTTTTTGTTTGAAAAATCGCGCCTTTACGGGTTTTTTTCCAGCCATTTTCTTTAAAAATTCACCGCAAAATCGTGTACACACGAGAGCTGCATTAGTAAACAGTCTTCTACTACGACCTACTATAATTCTACTCAATCTTTCCCAAAGGTAAGTGCCAAACTCCTTAGAATGAAATTTATTTTCATTTAAAAATGTTTAAAATACATTTTTCACACCCATGGGTATAACGCTCATTATATGTGAGCATAGCTTTGAAAAAATCCGATAAGTTCTTATCAGCACTGTCTGTAAAAACTAGGTGTAACCAGCGAAAAATCCCTTATTTCTATTAATTTTGTCCACTGATTTTTTGAACATCAAGAAAAATCCACTCTATTCACCTATTTTTGACACCTAGCTCTTGATTATTAACCGAAATACGAGTCCTACGCCTCCATTACTAGCACGTAATGTTCAACGAGCCCAAAAACATAAAATAATGTGATAAAAAGTTACCATTAAAAAAAGCTAACTCGGCTCTTGAGCAGATATTTCCAAAAGGACAATATATTATAGGACGAAATTGGTCTTGTTACATTCGGAACAAGCCGGGAAACAAGGTCCGAAGCAGAAAAGACCCGCAAAAATTTTTTTTACCAGTCAAAACTATTTAAAAACGGCAAAAAATGCCTTTTTTCCATAACTTATTTGGACTGATTTCTTGAATATCAAAAGAAATACAGCTTCTGCGCTTGCAATAATGGCGGCATCGTGTTCCGCCTCACCGAAAACATAGGAATAGAGTATAAAAAGTCCAGTCATGCAGCATGACCCCATGAGCGAATTTTTGAAGAAATCTTCGACATTTCAGTCGTTATTGATCGTGTAGAGAAATTTTAGTTTATGCTTTTGATAGACAAACATGGAATCAAATTATTAAAGTAGCACCTACTACCTACGTTTTAAACAGCATGGTTCTAGGATTGGTTATACAGGGATACTTCCATAAGAGTAGTTCAATCTGAATTTGGACAATGTTTCATGCAAATATTACCGATTTTTACAACTAGCGAACGGCATTATTTCGATTTTTGACTGATTTTTCAACTTTGAAATTTTTGAAAACTTGATACATATTCTTATAGGAAATTTTACGCTAATTCCGAATATACCACATGTTAGTATGCTGGAAAAATTATTTCGCACAACAAATCGCAAAAAACAGGCTATTTTGAAATTTTTGACTACATTTTTGAAAATTTCAACCCGAAGATGTAATCCGATCATGCTGGCCAACAAACTTGAACTTTCGTTTTGTGTCCTTAACATTTTAAAATTTGTTTGAAGTTTCTAGCACAATTCTACGGACAGTTATCGTCTGGAATGACACATACATACATACATACATACATATATACATACATACATGTATACATACATAAAAAAATGCGTTAAACTTCAGAATATGATTCAGAATAGCCTAAAACGGATTTCTGCATAAAATTTTTTGAAAAATTCACATTTCTACAAATTAATTTCCTTCTAAAATTCGCTAAAAGTGTCCTGACGCATGGATCTTTCATGTCCTAACCGTCTTTTTGTCCTAAGCGTCTAGTGTTCTAAAATCGATAATTCAATAACCAAAAAACGGGTTTAGGAGACCACGAGGGGTTATCGGTTCGGACTGAAATTTTCAGGAGTTGTTCCTAGCATCTGATGCAATCATCTGAGCTTTGAGCCCCTCAAAAATTCGAACTTTCGTTGTTTTCGTTGTCAGTCTAATGTACACAGCCACACCTTGCGAGCGAAGCGAGCAACCTAATGTTAATGGGGGGTCCGGTGTCTGTCAGCCCGGGGGGGGGGGGGGGGGGGCTGGTGTCTGTCTGTGTGTGTATGTGAGTATTACTCAATCACGTAAAAACTACTGGACCCATTGAGCTAAAATTGTACGTGGACATTCTTAGTTTCCTGGTCAACACATAGGCTATAATACAATCCTCTAGACTTATTCCTTCATCGAGAACTCGGTTTTCACTAAAAACGTCCCCCGGGTGTACAACTTTGTAATTACGGAAAGAACTTTTCACGTCAAATGTGGATAGAGTGAGTTCACGCTTAAAGAACTTACGATAATAAATTCAACGGCACCAAAACGATTTTGGTGGGTTGAGCCGAGGAGTTTTTATTCGTTAAGATCGATCTTCGAAAATTTATATTCAAAACGCCTTATTAACTGCAGCAATGTTGTTCGGTAATAGTTTTAACTCAACTAAGGTTATATTGAGGGGACGCATGATTGAAAAATGAATTTGGTACAAGTTGAAATTTGATTGCTGACATTTGAATCGAAGCCTTTGTGACTGCTGAGTAAAAATGACAAGGTACGTTTGGGTAAAATGACCCATATATGTGGGTCCGTGCAACGCACCGGTAGCTTGCTAGTAAACAATAATAATTTGGTACGTTTAATTATTGTAGACCAGTGATCTATATAATACAGAAATAATAAACCTTTGTGTAATAACTTTCAGCATTTTTTTGTAATTTGGCTGGATGACTCCCTTTATTTTCCTTCGAGTATAGAAAACTCGTTATGGGTCCAATCACTTTCATAAATCAGTTTCATAAATATAATAATGATGATAATAATATATAAAAAAAGTTATATTGATGTATAATGTTATACCTTGGGCGTACTATCAAATGGTTCTTTGGATACGTTTCGCTATTCGGTTGCGTAATGCGATTCTTGCATGCAGTTGATCTCCTCCTCACCTTTCATAATGGCCCATCCTCCATTTGATGGATGAGGTCCCGAGCGTTTTAAACCAGTAGAACTCTAACAGCCAAAATCGCTTCTAACATGGTCATTATCTCCGAATTTCATCAGTCAATTTGGCTTACACCTTAGCCACAAAACTTTTTTTTACATCGAATCAGTAGAGTAAAGTTAACTACCTACTTATTGGTAATGTCATAATACCATCGGGAAACCATTTTCATGTCATTTAATTTACGGAGGGCCGAAAGTAAAACAAACCCCTTTCGAAGAAAAGAAAAATTACTGTCATGCATGATTGTGATAGCCTAGTTTTCTTATAAAATTCTTCGCTAAATGTTGAAATGTGTTTAAATTGTGATCAATTCATTAAAAATACGGTTATGAATCGATAAAAACTGCAAAAATTGTAAATATTCAAAACATTGTTCGTCTAGAAGGATATTATTTATCAAAGGTTTGTTCGCCCTCAAATAATCTGATAATTAAATAATTTCGTGAACACAATTTGCTCGCAGTTCAAATAATTGAACAGTAATATAATACAATGTTTCTTTATTAGTCGGTTGCTGGTAGCATTAATTAACATCTTCGCATCGTAGTTGGATATGGCTGATGTACAGATTGTTATCGTCACCTGGTGGACGGGCGCCTTCTTCGCTCCTCGTCTAAATACCATAATCCTCTCTTTGCATTTCAAGGAAGAAACGCGACTCCCCGGCTCGAGGTGCAGGAGACGTACCTATAGTACGTCACCCTTGTGATAGAGGCCTTAGAAGATACTGAACACTGAACTTGAATTTCATTAAAATTAGTTTGAATAAATTGGCGAAAGAACTAATACCACCACCACCACCACCTACCTATTGCCAAACCTACCTACCACCTTCCTACCCCCTACCTATTTAGAAAAAGTAATTTTTTCCATAAAATGTCTAGTTAACTATTTCTTTAACCATAAAGTGCTCAATTTTCGAAACAATGAAACATTAATATGGTACAAAAATTCTCTCATACGATCATGCTGCACGACTGGAACTATTTTATCTTGAAAATTTCGTCGCTAGACCTTCATAGGTTTACTTTAGGCAGATTTTGACGGTTTTATGTTCCGGAGTTTTTTTTGTTAATTATTCATGGCACGGCGAGTTTTCCAAGCAATTTCCCCCCTCTCGGATCGCCTCTTTGTCGGACAGGTTCCCGTTTGTACTGTACGCGGGTGTTCTAATAATAGAATCTGTTAGAACAGGTTGGTTGGATAGGAGGGACTTTGGTTCGGTCATATCGACGCTCGTAATGAACGTGTGACGTCGAGGGCAAGTAAAGCGATAATATTGATCCCTTGGGGAGAATCTACCTTCACGTTCTCAGTTGGCTTTTTTATTTACCTCTAGCCACTAGCTTGACCGCTCTCCGGACGTTTCAATCATATTTCTCACTTTATAAATGACTCGCGTGTTTGTTTATTTCGACAAACTGCTTCTTTTATTCCATTTCACTTCATCTTCGAGAACTTTCACAATTTTTTAGCGATCAGCCCGTTGTTATCGTGATTGTTTCCTAATTCTTGACCAGTTAGTGAATCGTCAAAAATGGAGCAACCAGTTTCACTTGATATGATCGTAAGTTTATACCATTTAACAGCCCACATATTACATATAAATGTTCAAGTAAAACCTCTGTGATTCAATTTATTGAATTAGAAATCAATATAAGAAATTATATCTATGTGGTAACGGAAAGGGAAAATTTGGATTTTTCAGGATCAATTCTAACAGGTGTGACGGCCATTTTAAAACATGAGGTCACATAATTTCCAAATCGAAACCTGTTATTACTTGATCACCGTAATGTCTCACTTGTTTACTATTGTCCGAATACGGTTACCAATGTTATCATACTGTCCTTGTTTTTGTGTTATTAATAGGGATAGTAATATTTTGAATTAGCAATTTTCTTCGCGCGACGCTCATCGTGGTATATAGGGGATACTGCAAAGTCCATAGCAAAAACTATTAAACTGAATAGGTAGTAGCTATTACATACCTTAATGTTTCAATCCTTGAAACAGCGTTGAATTAAAGGAAAATTGTTTCAAAATTCCCTAATATTTCCTACCAGCTTAGTTTCTTCGAAAATTCGCTAAAAGTTCCTATCTATAGTATAATCTTATTTGCGAATTTTGTAATTCATTGTTACTTATTTTTTAAATTGATTTTTACTTATTTTTTTACTTTATATTGGTTAGTCAAATTGTTCTGAAAGTTGAGCACCTTTGACCACAAAAATACTCAAGTAGACAAATGTTGGTTAAATTTATGCCAAATAACACTTTCTAAATAGTATTTTGCCATACAAAGCAATTGTATGAATGTTACTATTTTTTGCAGTTTATACGATTTTTTAAACACATTATAATCAAATTTATATATTCGATACCAATTTCGTGCACAAATTTCGGAATGTTCTAATTCATAGTTCTGGTTCAACTTTTTCAAAGTACCTACCTAATATTCTGCTAAAAATATAAATTCAACAATTTTAAGCCGTTCCCTCCATTTTAGTGATTTTTTCATTCTCATCTTTTGAATTGGGCACCTTTATTGTGTTCAAAGTGCTGGCTATCGAACTGGGCTCATCCTTTCTTGCGGAAAGCTCGATTTCTTGCCGAAATAACGGTGTTTATCTCAAATCTAAGGAGAATTTCGTCTGGAACGACGCATCTACATTTATATATATAAAAAAGTGTTGGACTCTCAGAGATGGTGCCGTTTCAGAATGCCTCTCTATGGGGAACCTGGCTAATGTTCCGCAGTAGATAATTTGTAGGTTGGAATAGAACATCGTAAACTTTTTGGTAAGTGAAATATACATTAAAAACAGCTGCTCAGTTTTTGCGTGTTTGAGGCTTTTTCTTCGTTCTTTTCATGTTGTAATGTTACATTAAGCACGTGTGTGGCTAGTTGTAGTTTGATTGATTATCCTGACTCGTTTTCGTCATGAGATCCTCTTCATATCCTGTTTGTTTCTGTGTGATCCTGTCCTTAAGGAAAACGAACTTGCATGTACGAAATATCAAATTCCTTTTCATGTCCTAAGAATATTTTGTAAAAGTCTAAGATCTGCTTACTCGCGAATGTGACTGTAGAAATTCTCTGTAGTTTTTCCGTACGCCCCTCATGGCTGCCTGGCGAGATTAAGATGAGTTATGAGTTGTTTCGAATATCTTGTTTTCTGGTGGAAGAGTCTAAGGTATACTATCTGGTTGGGTTGACAATAAATATCGCTAATGTACCCAACTACTGTCTAATCAAGCGAGACGCTAGTCTCGTATTGCCAAGTCAGACATTGCAGACACGCCGAGCTATATATAACAAAGAGGAACTTCGGCCCAACTTTAGCCCCCTCGCTACCCCACCCTTTTGGTTAAACACCGATTTTCTTTGCATATCCTGGGAGGGAAACCTGCTCTGAGTAACCCGATGCCGAATTTCTAATGGTAGGATGATTCTGTTACCTTAAACGATACGTCAAAATGCATGTTTTGGTAACTTTTTTCCCCTTCCCTCACCTGACCTACCCGTATCTACCAGTTCCCCTGAACCGATTCGGATGGAATTTTGGATGTAGGCCTGTAGGTTTCCCTCTTCTACGCTCAAGTGGGGGGGGGGGGGGGGTATTAGGGAAGGGTGGGAGTTTTTATCCGTCCATCTGAAGTATCACGGTCAGCCAAGTCGGGGATCGTCCCAGTGAGTGGTTGGATTTGTTTGGTGACTCGCAGAGGGTGGCCACTGGGATTTGAAATTTTTCAACCCCCACCCTATCGATTGCTGGTAGGGTGGAGGCAAGTTCAACCTGGGCATTATGATAGGTCGATTGGGTTAAAAGCAGCGGATTTTAAAATTGAGGGTACACTGTGATACCCTGGTTACACTGTGGGAGGTATCCGAAACATTTTCTGAGGAGATTAATAGGGGGGAATGCTAAAAGTAGTCGGATTTCGACAGGATCAACACCGCACCACTCTGGGTACACTGTTGGAGGAATCCTGAACATTTTCAAAGGTAGTGGGTGGAGGAGGCGGGAAGATTTAAAGTGGTCAGATTTGGACAGGATCAACCTTGGGAAGCGTTACAACAAAATTTAGGGACTTTGAAAATTGTCTTATGATTCGAAATAGAAGTCGACTGTATCCTGAGAATTTTGACACCAACCACTCTCTCCTACCAGTATAGTTTGATTGCTACAACATAAAATAGTTTCAGTACTGTAAAATTGCCCAGAGGGTTGTGATGACGTCACTTATAGTCGAAATTTTGAAATTTAGTAAAGTTGTACGAAACTAGTGTCAGTGTTTGATGTCAAAATCCCTATGAAAGAGTGGATTTTCCAAATAGAAACATCATTAGCTTTTTCATGCTTTCTCTGAATGTAATTAAGTCTTCGAGTATAAATAAAATGGAGGGGTTTGGGGGTAGTTCAGACAGCTCAACCATTCCTGCTGCCATTTGCCAACTGGTAGTTATTTTTGTCTTTAGTTCTCCGAACCCACAAGAAGAGCAGCTCCATTCATAAAAATTAACAGCTCCTCGCAGCTTCTCTGTTCTCCGCATTCCTCTTGTACACATCGAGGCTGCTATAACAACTTTAATGGACATATTAATTTAAGGAGGAGAACACCATCAACTGAGCAACTAAAGGTGCAGTTTCGTTTTTCTCATGCCAGGAGATATTTCCTCTTCTCTTCAGTTTCAACTGAAATGGGAATTAAGCTAACGGAGTGGTATCCATAACGCATCATGTTGAGGCTCTCATACTGCACAACAAACCATATCTTCCCTAAGACCAGGCCAAAAAAATAGGCTGCTACAATCACTGGTTTCTTGTAGCAATTTCCCCGTCATATTCGTCACTCAAGCCATCAAGTCCAGTATTGTATTGTGCCATATTGTCACTGAACCTTGTGGTCGAAAATTGGTTTTATAGGTTGTCTTGGGTTGTGTTTTGAGTTACACCTTCGTACGAGTAGTTATTTTACAATATAATAATGTGGTATTACGGTGTTTGGCGTGGGAGGCATTCTTTGTCAGTTTCATCGTTCAAGGAAGTTCTTGGGTTCCTTCCATGATAATGCCATTCCTACGTCATCCCCTCGTACACCATAGAGGAAATCGAATTTGCATGTGCGAAGTATTAAATTACTTTTCAAGTTCTGAGAATATTTTTGAAAAGTCCAAGAGCATCTTATTTGCGAATGTGTGATTTTAGAAATTTTCTGTAGTTTTCATGGTTTCATGGTTTTTATTGTATCGATAGAAAGTAATAATTAAGAGGTACCACTTTGTCATTTGAATTTGAAACAAACGGGCAAACATTTGAAGAAAAGGATAAGGACAGTACCTATCTGTAGATGCGCGATGCCTCTGTAATGGTGTATGGCCAGCTTGTGACTTGGTCGTAGTACAGCTACAGTTAAGACCCATTTATTGATTCGTCCGTCACCCCACAATTATTTCATTTTTTTCCTGTTTATTGAGATTAGGTCGTACAACAAATTAGTGCAGTCTGGAAAGAAATTGTCAATAGCTTGTTCACCCCATTCCGTAGGAAAATCATGTGGGTAGAAACCCATAGTTGGAAAACCAAGCATTTAGACTCAATGCACGCTGAATGTCACACTAGGCGTCTAACAGATGTGTTGGCTATGATAGTTCCCCTTTCAGATTCTTTTTACTGTGGCCCTCGAGGCTGGAGACGAAAAGTATCCTGGTGATTCTCTGGGTGTTGCAGGCTAATCTCCTCATCCTTTCCCATGACCCCTGTCACGTAGTACTAGATCGTGGTTAAAGCCCTGATAATTTTTGGCAAGCCGAGCATTTGAATTCCATAAAAACTGCGAATTCTCGCTTAATTTAGACGCATTTGCGAGCAACTGCAAACGTTTTTGAATGCTCGATTTGGCTTGCTTGATTTGAATGCTTTCTCATCTAGTGTCGGTATTTCCTCGTACATGGAAAACAAAATTAGCTGTTTGTGTTTGTAAAGTGTGGACATGCTGGTGATCATGGTCTACATCAGCTCGTTTCTTTCCTCCTCCAAAAATAATTTATTTTGAGAAACTGAAGTATTGAACCGGAAATACAAGGTTCAGCACACATGTTTTGTTTCGATTTACAAGGTTTGCTTCGTTTACATATTCTTCCTTTAACCTGTTAACCGTTAACTGATATCTGTTTTCGACATGCCACAGAAATTCTGGAATATATCGTCGTCCTCTTTGATTTCCCGAACAGGCTTCTCGTCTGGCAGCTCGTCTGCCATAGTCTTCTTTTTTGTCTTAATTTTCCTTCCTTCTACCCATGAGATGTACTAAAATAACCCCGGTACACTTTTTCACGACAAAATGGTAGCCATTTCCACAGTGGAGGGTTATGAATTCGAAATACAAACAAAAATCGCTGAGGACTTGAATAGAAGACTGTCGAAAATTGAGAACATACGCGAATGCTCGTGAGCCTCTCTTTTCCCGAATGTTCGTGTAGTCTGTACAGAGCACCAGCAGGAGTTTGAAACTGCTCACGAACAATCGTGAATCCAAATTCGTCCTGACGGCTCAAGTATGAACGGGGCTTAATGGGCAATAAATATTTCATTTTTACCCTGCCCTGCATATTGTACCCTTAATCCTCTGTCAGACCTTGCTTTTTGAAAGCCCTGGGAGTGTGATAAATATATATAGTCCCCCTTTCAGATTCTTGGTACTCGGGGCTACACCAGGAGCCAAAATATTTCCTGGTCATCTTCTGGGTTTTGCAGGGTAATCGCCTTGACCCTTGGAAGGGGTAATATCTCCACTCCATCACCTCTATCACTTAGCTCCTCACTAGTTTTTGTGATTAGGGGTAGGAAGAGGGTGGGAGGTACTGAGGAGGTGACCCACCGATTGCTTGCACGAATTTGACATGACACAACAAGTAATACATATGAAATGATTGTGGAGAATAGGGAGGAAGATATCAATAACTGGGTACGAGTAACTTTGGTACAACCTGTTCACGAACTGACTACACACAACCTGCAACTTGACAAGTCTTTAGCACTAGCCTCCTCCTTTTCTTCAGTTCCACCATCCACGGCCTACCTCAGCTGGATGACTTTCCTGAACGTCACCTTACGGATCCCAGTGTTGTGTGTGTGCAAAGGGTGAAGAGAGAGGGAGAGAGTCAGGGCTCTCTTAGAACATCTTTGCTTACAATTTTTGTAATCGGCATTTTTTCTTCCTTGTCCTTTGTCATTGCTTTGTACTGAAGTCTGGTGTGGTTGTTCTAGGTTGTCAAAATGACTGCCTCCCCACCCTTCATGGCTTGTTTGTCTTTGGGCGTTCTTGGAGGCTCTGTACCTTAAATGTGGGCACACACCGAGTCTCCTTGGCCAATTCGTTCTGTTGCTGGTCTGAGCATGTGGAAAGTTCTCCCCATAGCACATCCGTCGTTGCCCTGACCATCCCATCTTCCGTTCGCTGTTCGAGCTACACAATACCATTTAGGACTGTTCTAATAACCGACAATACTAACATTTAGGACTATACACTATTAAAACAAACCACAAATTTATTTCTGTTTTTATTTATATCATTTTATATTTTCTTATAACTGTTATATTTCTTGCAACTGTTTTTGTTTCTTCTTTTCTGCAATGTTTTCTATTTTTTGTAAAACAAAAAATCTAATTTTATGAATGAAAAAACAAAAACAAAAAAAAAAAAAAAAAAATTGGTTTTAGAAGATAGACATTTATCTATATTTTGTTTATTGATTTTAAATAAAATTATTTTATAATTTGTTCAATTTATTATTTTACACTCTTGAAAGGCCTATGAAGTTCTTGTGTAATTGTAATTTTCCCAATAAATGCTTTCTTATTGTCTTAATACATTACGACGGCCACTGGGAAGGCTCTGGAGGAATCGTTTTTTCTTAACTTCACCAGAGTTGAAAGTTGGTGTTTTTGAGTTCTATAAACGTTTGAACGAAATCTTTTTGATTCCACAATATTTTATCCTGAAGGTGAATGGCAGATGGAAAGGCTGTGGAATATTTGTTAGTTTACACGTTTGTTGCTCATTGTCAATCAGGAGCAGTGTCCACTTCTCTCTTTTTTGAAATTGCTGATTTTCCAAAAAGGGAGATTTTGATAAGTTGGAAAATGATGGTTCTAATTACTCACTCTGTCTTGCTCCCACTCAAGGGAACTGAATGTATGGGATTTATTTCGCAGATGACCTCACAGTTTTTAGGACTTCCTCCTAAAGCAGGGTCGTACAGGCTTCACATATGATGGGGACGCTCTGTTATAATTGTTCCAGGGAGTTATCTGACATCCCAAACACAGGATGAAGTATGGCATGTATACGAATTTGTTTCGGAACACCCGTAAAAATAAAAAATCATTTGTGAGTGTATGGGTTTCATGGTTTTCGGGTTACTACATTAGCTACCTCGTGAAGGTGTTCTGTAGGTAGTCATGGAACGCTCGACTGTGAGGGTATAAATAGTCTTTTATATCAGTGTGGCTGCAGTATCCATGGACTCACAGTGACCACATTCTATGTCATGATGAAGTTGCCAAGCAGAAAGCAGGTGCTTTGTCATTAACTGGCTGGGATGTGGAGAAGGGAGACTGCGTCGCCAAATGCTGAGTGACTGGGGCAAGAAACCGTATATCGTTGCCATCAAGTTCAATTATTCTGCCATAATCCTGGATGTCCAGGTTGTCAGTAGCAGTGTGAACTCAAAGCAGATATTGTGCTCCAGGATGAGTAAGTATAACAGACTCGCCTTGCGGCAAGTGATATTAGGGTTAAAGGAGTGGCGACAGATTAGATCAAATTGATGGCCACAACCGCAACCATGGGAAAATTCTCACGGAGTTCAACCAGCATTTTTACGTCTCAGAGAATTACCGCCATCTTCAAAACCATTAACTACCTTCGTTAAGCTCTTGAAAATCCGGTCATAGTTGGAGACCACAGACATCCGAGTGCCCCATCTTCTGACGACAATTGCGGGAGGCAGTGACGCCTGGCATGTTTTCCAAAATACCTCTTCCCTTGCCGATGCCACTTCACTAGGGCGTTAGGCTTGAAATCCGTAATTAATTAACTGGTAATGTTACAAGTGAACTTTTTTGCACCACACTTTGGCTTGGTATGAACCTCATGATGGAGGGAACGGCTGTGTACAAGATGTAAACGGTTGTATAGGCAATCCTGTTTTCTTACGCCAATGGCTTCAATCCTCCATGTTGATCAGGCTACCTGTTGAAGCTGTTGACTTAACGCTGGTGGTTGACCCTGTCTTTTTCCTCATAAACATAGCAATAATTGTACAATCAACACCTTTACAGCATCCATAAGCTGCTGCGTAGTAAATAACAGTTCTCGACTTACCCCCATATAATAGCTATTCATTTTTGAATCAGCAAATTAAGTTATCTTTGCCATACTACCTTTAACCCTTTTTCTACTGCGCACAAGATAATACAAGCCAGAAAAAGTTGATTGAGGTACCTACTACACCAGAGTTTACTGGGGTTGGTCAAACTTGACGGAGGTACTAAAGAGTTCCTTCGTTTTTATTCTGCCATCTAGTGGAAAATCCCAGTTACTAATTCTGATGTTTCGCATGTCAACATTCCAAAAGACTAGACGTTCAAATTCATGTAGCCTTGTTCTTTTAATCTCCAAAGGTAGCATTAGAAATCGACGTTATAAGAAATTAACGTTTGCGTATGTGCACAGACTAATATTGATCCAACGGGAATTATATTTATAGCAGAAACATGCCGCTGCATAAGTAAACAGTCTTCTACAAAGACCGTACTATAAGTACAATTTTTCTTTGTTGGTATGTACCGTATGTGTGGGAAGCAGCCGAACTTTCTTCGATTTGCAATCTCCGAACCCCAGAAAATGTATGCCATTTCATACATCCGAATGCCCTCAATACTCTGGGCTAAGAAAACACTTCACCAATCCCATTGTGAACGTAAAAAATAACGAGATATTATTAGATGATTTACAATAGTCAATAGAAAGAAGAAAATAGACTATAGAAAATAGTCAATAATATGAAAGAAATAGACAATAACCAGAAGAAATGCTACCACTTATTGCACAATGATTTATTATTTATATATTAGATATACCTAGCCTTTCTACGCAGATCATTGGTCTGTAATTATTAAACCCCATATAATATGGTATACCTAATGATCAAAAGTTGGGGCTTCACGCCTCTCAAAAGGGTTCACACCTTTTCAGCTCCAGGATCCTACAATTTTACGCTCCTCAGAAGCCCTTCAGCCCATTAGTGGGCCTCCATATCTCGTCATTGTTTTCGATTAGTCCCAAAAGATCTCCATCTAGATTTCAGCACCGTTAGTCAATTAGAAAAAAAAGTGAAAAAAAATTGTCTCTGAGGTAGCCACAAATGTTGCCTCTCTCGCAGTGGGAAAGGCTTGCTACAACTGATCAGAGCCTCTCCATACTTTATAGATGTAATGTATTCTGGATAAACCAAAGGAGCTCAATTTCAAATGTTAGCTCCATAGGTTCATTAAGGAAGAAATCAGCTTCATGGGCCCCTTAGTGTAACGTACCTTCGTAACCGATTAGCGTAATGCAATTTCGTAGTGGTCGGGTGAAAGTCTGATTCTATCATCAATATGCCTACGTAAATATAGGCACCTACAGAGAGAAAATTAATGGAATTAATTAGTACATCTACTCTTGACTAATCTAACGACAATTTATGTTGGTGGGGTACCTAAGTACTTAGGTAGGTTTCCACCATCAGAAAATTTGAGAAAAAATTACCTACGCTACTAGTCCATCTTACAAGAGTTCGAATAAACTCGATTTTGGGATTATATCAGCTGATACGTTCGTCGGAAATTATCAAGTGAGTTCTACTATGTTTCGATTTTACACATGCACTTTCTGGCGGTCATTAATGAAATTCAGCGATTCACTCAGTAATTTGACGATGTCGCTACTAGTTCTAGCCCTTCAGGAAGAGTGAACGAATTAACATAAAGCGTTTCGGGTGGTTTCATTCGATTCACTGAGATAAAATCTATCAATCAAGTTCTACACTTTAGGGTTGAGCAAAATTGATGCTGTGTGTCACATCCCCGAACGATGTATGATTTTTGAGCCAAATTTAATTGTTTAGTCAAGTATAGTTTCGGGAAAAAGCTTCAGATGGCGGACGGTCATTTTTATTTTTTCAATTCGATTTTTGGAGTCTACGTTTCTTGAAATGTGAACCAGCAACTTTTGGGGGCAGGTTATTTTTTATTTTTAAAATTTTTTAAATTATTTTTTGTTGTTGCTTACAGAGGTTTATTATTAAAAAGTATAAACCAAAATCGACGATATATTAACATAAAACTGTTAAGAGTACATAAATATATTGTTAGCGCCATGAAATTAAGGGAATTCTTAAGAAACGAATCTTAATATATAAGAAATAAAATAAACTGGTAAGCCTATATGGTAATATTTGAAAATTAGAAGGATAGAGTTGAATCCCGGGCTGTGAAGTTACGCTGAAAAAAATTCTATATGATATAATTTTATAAATCTATTGAAAAACTAAGCTAGAATAGAATAAAATTAGTATTAAATTGTGAATAATTGTTGGGAATAAAATTTTATTTGAAGAATTAATTTCGATAAGCAACTAGGTATGGATATATACTTGCCAGAAAATAAAAATTAATTTAAATTTAAGTTTTGTCAAGTAATTAGGAATTGTATTTGTATAGGTAGGTACCTAATATGTGTAACCCCCTGTTAAGCATTATTTTCAATAAAAGGTATTCTCTCTCTCTCTCACACACGCACACTAGATGTAGGAAAAATTCTAGTGATTAGGAATCCCATCGGAGAAACTGAAAGCGACGGTGGAATTGACAGATTTCGTCGTCATCGGTTTCCAAGGCTGTCACGTCAAACCATCAGTCACTTGTTCCGTTGTTGTTGTCGCGCGTCCCTTTTCCGTTGGTATTCGAATCGGCCGATCGATAAAACTATCTTTCAGGTTTGTGAACTCAACGCCGAATTCATTTCGATTATTGTCTCAGAAATGAGAAATTCTTTTCAATGGTGTTCGCACGTAGCCAATAATTTGCTTCATTGTTCTTAAATCGATTCGTTCGTGATTAAATTGATGTGTGAAGGTTGATCGATGAAAGGAAGTTAGGTAAAAATGGCCTTGTAATTGATTAGTTGTTTTTCCACTCGCCATATAGGTATATATTATTCATTGGGGAATGAGCGGTGGCTAGAACCTAGAACTCCCACCTGTTTCCTAATCAAAATAAAGACTTCTATTATTTTGTAGTTTTCATCTTTTGTATTTTCTTCGAAAACTACCAACATCGTGTCTCCTGTTGTTAAACTAGAGATCATAATCATTTTGAGAGAAATCTTCCTTCTTAACTCTGTTCCTATTATTGACCAGGAAAATATTTAAAAGGATACGAGTTTTGACCCAATCAGAACACAAACCTGTGAATGAATGAATATTATCAGGTATGTACTCGTATATATATCATGATTGGACCTCTTTTTTTCCTTTTTTTTAAATCAGTCATTATACTGTGCTATGGATGTCGTACTTTGATGGGGGGGAGGAAGAATAACATCGCCTGTTTCTCTTCTTGTTAGGTATATTGATGTTTGTGACGGAAATTTTTGCACGAGGATTGCATTTGAAGATAATCATGATGGTCTAATTATTTTAATATGATGAAAATATTAATTGAAAGGCTGCAGAGCACCTGGGGTCAACACAGACATCAATGTGTTATGTTGTGTTGGCCTCCCATGTAAACTCCTTCACAAACAACAATATACATAACAAGAAAAACTATGATGGATTGGATGTGCTACCAGTAGATATAAAATAATAAAGAGATAATGATAACTTGAGAACCAACACTAACATAATTATCTTTGATGAGGCCGTGAGGCAAAAGCGCTAGGATACCTAATAATCTACGTGGAGAGAAACTGCCGAGATGTTATTCATTATCCCCCCCCCCCCCCCCCTACTAAAATCAGTCGTTCCGAAAAAGGTAAAAAAGTCGAGTTGTTTGTGGCACATAGCTTCCTCGTATCCGTGACATAGCAACACTCCAACGGGTTGAGCTATGAGGCTGATTTAATCAAACTCTTCGACTGTGAGAGTTTTCCTTGAACATAACAGGATCATGAAACTCATAATGGGTTATTAAATGGTATTTTTCCACTGATTCAAAGGCGGACGTTTCGCCTAAAATTAAAGTTCCAAAAAAAATCAAAACTGTGATTTTTTTAAATCGTCAGATGATACCAAGGGCCGCTCGGAAGGGGGGGGGGGGGGGTCCGTTTCCCAGGTAGGGAAAAATTAAAAATTGTCGATTTCTCAATTCAATCTTGAGTACATTTGAAATAAATAGGTAGGTGGTTTTTAATTAATAAATAAATTATATACCTAACTATGATTTAGAAAATTTATTTATCAAGAACCATTTCGTTATTTCGAAATGTGTAAATTTCCATCTCGAAAAAATCACCGCCAGTTGGAAGTTTTTGCTCCAAGGAGTTGTGAAATTCACGAGGTTAAACCCACCCATCCCCTAAGATTTTCCCCTCGGTACGGCTCTGGAGATAGGTACCTAACTAGAATGAATATGGGCCGTTTTATGCAATTGCTGAGCTAAATACGATGTTCACAACGTAGAAATAGGGTTAAATGAACAACGAATTTTTCCATCGATCAGTTGTCAGTTGGCATTAGGCTTCCAGTATTGTCTGCGCTTGGTGTCACGTTCAAGGAATTCTCCTCCTCATACTCGAGGAATGCAGAAAAAAGGTCCCTTGGTCCCTCCTAAAACGTGGTATATTAATACCTTATAATCACATTCATGTAGGAAAAATGTGTATGTACGTAAAATCGCGGAGCCCTTTTTTTCAAGCAAATGTTTATGAATGTTTTAGAAAAAAATCTATTGTGGCGAATCCAAAAACTTGTAATGCCTCAGTATGCGTGTATGGGTAGCTTTAGTGTATATGTGTGTTTCAAAAGTGTTGGAAGTTTGAGATTTTCAGTTCAAAATTTGTGAAATAAAAATCAAAACTACCAAATCAGGTGTTCTTAAGATTACGTTAGTTGCCCCCCCCCCCCCCCACTTTTTCGTTTGTCAACGAAATGGAATCATTCGAAAATATTGATGTAGATTTTGGAATTAGAAATTGTCCAATATTTTATTTTCATTTTTTTTTAAATAATGTGATTTAATTTTGTTGAGAAAACCACGTTTTGTGATCTCGTATTTTGTGATACCTGGTTGCGATTTTTGTAAAAGTTTAGTAACATTAATAAATAATAGTTTGCTATTTAATATTTACTGTCAATATTGCATTTCTAACATAGCTTTTCATAAATGTTCGATAAATTAACGATATTTACTGCTAAATGGTATAGCAACGCGCAATATCTCTGGAACGGTTAGTCGTAGCAACTTCTGGTTAGTCCTATTTGATTCAGCGTGCTGACAGAGGGTATCACACTACACTGAGCATTAATTGAAATTTCTCCTCATGTCCTCCAAAAACGGACGCTTGAACAACACTCTGCGTTCTAATTAGAGCGAGATCGGACAAATAGACCATAAGAATATTACTTGACGGATTTTACGTTTCCTCATGCGCAGTGGAAACTATTATTATTTTTAATGTGATGAAATCGGTAGAGGACCACCTTCACCTTAACATTCCCAGCAAATTTTATCGAAATCGATTGAAAACTGTAGAAGGAGGTAATGGTTCTTACAAGGATTTCGTCACAGTCAAGGACATACAAGATCATATCGCTTGTCCTCCTGAATCAAAATTTGACTTTCCTTTTGCATTTCATTTCGGTTTGAACAATTTGAGGAACTCTCAGGGAGACTGGAAAACTTTCAGGGCGGTTCCAGAACTTCCCCATAGCACCTTTCAAACTGCTCAAGAAGTAATGACGGTTAGCTTGGTTTTCACATGACACTTATGAAGGGAGTTATTGGTGTAGTTATGGAATTATCTGTAGATGATAGTATTGCGCGCCACGATAATAATAAATGAGTACCTAATCACGAATTCTGATTATGGCCACGGAAACCTGAATTTCGATAGAAAGGAGACAGTACCTAGTTTTACCAGTTCCGTTTCGGTTGAGTTTACGAGTCTAGAATTACAGAATCGGTTTAGCACCATTTGAGATTCGGTATTTTTCCAGAGATGAAGTTTCTAACATTATGGACACCCGCTTACTCCTACAAGTTCTTGGTGACTTTTGGAACTCTGAATGTCTACTAGAAATAATAGTTTCACAACTCCGTGAACACAAATAAGGATTCTTATCTGCCTTCATAGTCTTTCCCACACGCATAACACTGAACGTATTCAATCGATTTAGACGGATCGTTAGGCATTACCCACGCAGTTCACCGCTGTCGGATTTATCCATGCGCATAAAAGTAGTGCCTATTATTTTGTTGAAATCCATGCTTAATTTGGGGTTGATTCCTTTATAACCTAAGCAGATGAATTGGATTGCATTTGTAACTTGAATATAATTAAGAGCATGCCAACTTCTGCATACGTCTTTATCTGAAAAGAATTGGACTAAGTGATTTTGTTCAAGTTATAAAATAGGTAGTTAATTAATATAATTATTTGAATCATTACCTTCCGCAAAATTTATTCATTTAATTTATCATACGGTGACTTATTTTCTACATTGGATTATAGACTGAACCGTTTCTAATTTATTGTTAACACATTCTTCTAAAAAATGAACTGTATCCTCATATATATACGATCTCTCCTTATGATTGAGATGAAAATTCTGTTTTTTTCCCCCCCAACAAATCAAGCATTCCAAGAGAAAGGATAAGATCGTTGGGAGCATTTTTTGAGCACAACACAATGGCAATATTTTAACAAAATGTGCTAAACAAAATTATAAAAATGGCAAAAAACTATTTGAAATTGTTAAATTAATATGTTTTAGCTGAATATTACTCAAATAAATTTTATAAACTAGAATATTCAAAAATTTATTCACAAAATGATGTTGAAAAATGTAGGTAAGTACTTGAATTTCGTTGAAATTAGCTGAAAATATCGATAAAATTTGCACACAAAAAAAGCTTAAATCCAGAATCTCTTGTTGAATAGTAGATTATTTTAAATAAATTTTTGTCATAAAATTAATAGTTGATCATTTATTTACACTCTTAGTGCTCAAATTTCAAAACAAACATAAATGTAACATGATAAATTACGAAAATTCGCTCATATGTGATCATGCTGAATAACTGGAACTTTTTCGACGTTTAAATGGTTCGGTGAGGTAGAGTGCGGTTATATTAATCCATTTTTAATCCCACAGTAAGCAGTCGCTTTGAGACAGACCTGGAACTAACCCTAAATTTACTCGTGAGAAATATATGTTTCATGAAATAACTTTTGCCTTTATACGCAGACCCTACTAATGGTCCGACTAAGATGAACTGAACTGCCTATGGGCTAACTCACAAAATCACTTGAGAATTGAATCAAAATCGGATTGTTAATATACAGTAGTTTTTGCAGGTACACGGAACCGAACTCATTTATTATATAAATGATTATTAGGTACTATGTTATAATTATTATTATCTAATATATTATTTTTGAAAACAACATTGTTCATCTTCCTGCACAAAATAGAAAGCTTTAGTTATGAGGAAGTATTTTAGCAGACTTCTCGGTATTTACTTCTCTCTATAAGATTTTCATGGCAGCTCGAATTTTTGACTATCTTCAAGATGTATAAGATTTAAGATCATTATCAATTATCTCCATTATTGCTCTTTAAAATAAGGACTTGATATACAGCCGCAATTAGTTGTAAACAACGATTGGTCCCTTTCTGTCTACTGATCGTACGATTCATACTCTCTGTGCTATTGATTCAAGATATCTGGCGGGAGATAGCTGCCCTGCTTTACCAGACGTTTTAATTCCCACATTTCTTTCGAGATATCTGAGATAAGTACAGGTCCAGATTCTCACACTCCACTTATGTCACGGATGTTACCAGCAATGACTTCTTACAAGCTGCTCTACCCCTTGGAATACGAAATCGTGGCGGAACTAGGTTGTTATTGCCCTGTTCCGAAAGTGATATATTTCTTGGAACATCCCAAACTAAAATGCTGTGTGAGAAGACGTCCTCATATAACGCTTTTATACATTCGCTGCATTTTGTATATGCTTTTTTGTTTTGGTGTATTATAAGTACCTATAACAACTCTTTCTTCATTACTTTTTCAGGTGACGGAAATCATGCCACCCCCCGTAACATTATTGAGTGCCATAAAAGAAGGCAACATGAGCTCTTTTGAAGACATCCTCAACTCAGGACATGTTGATGTGAACCAAACCAATAAGGTAAACATTTTAATGATATTGTAAACTTCCATCCTCACAGACTGAAGATCCCCCCCCCCCCTCTCGTCTTACTCCTAGATGCAGTCAAAAAGAGTGAGAGAATTTGTACTAGGAAACGGCGATTCGACTATTGGCTTGGCCCAATTTGGATGATTATCATAATTTTTTCGGCTTGACGTTTTTTGTACTTGGAACGTCCGTTTGGGGGGGGGGGGTAAGGTTATGCCATTTAGAAATTAGAAATATGAGCAAAAGTTCAAACTATTGTAGTTCCAATTATGTATTTTTCTCCTCTCTTGCAAAGTTGGGTAATTTAGGATTGGAAATGCAAATTACAGAAGATAATTGTATCCATGTTGTAGAGCCATAACCTTAAGCCATGTTGTCTGAAGCCATATAGGTAGACTTTCTATCCTATACCTTTACACGGCGAACTTGCAGACTTACGAACATCTTGGGCAGTCCACACTGTCCCTGAGACGCTATATTTTTGTTAACCATTGTGCACACTTATCTGCTTGCACAGTCTAAACCCGATTCCCGTCTTTCTAGAATGACCGTATTTGCTTTCTTCTGATTTGAGCAAAGAGCTCTTTGAAGCCTAGATAATATTGTAATTTACAAATCATCAACCAACCCAATTTATCATTCAAGGATCTCCTCGTTATCGCACCAATGTAATGATTTCTACACATTTCAACTTTGCTGGCTCATCCCAATCATTTGAGCAACTTTTTATCATAGATACGATAAGATTTCCTTGACACTGTAATATGTGAGTATTACGGGGAGGAAAGGAACTGAGCAACTAACAAGAACAAGACGTTACGTTATAATGGTTAAATATTAGGATAATATTCGGGGTGTCCAAAAGTTCGTTACCTTGAATGAGGTGTCTCGGTGTCCCAGCTAGTTCCTCAATGGGTATGCTGCCACCAGAGTTACGCCTGGACCCTTGGTATAAATAGCCGGATGCGTAGAGATCAAACCATGTACGTTCTACCGAACGTAACTTTCGAATCAAACTCTCGAGCTGAAGGCTCGTTACGTTACATTACAACGCCTGATGGGCGTGTTGAAAATGTTACTCTGGAACTGAAGGTTCCTTACGCTGTTACTGAAATGAATTATATATATATATATATATATATATATACTCGGCTTGACCCCGCGAGGGGGCTTCGCCCCCCTGGACCCTCTATACTCGGCGCTTCGCGCCTCGCCGGATCTTTTCTCTTTTCTACTGTGTAAAAAACGAGGATAATTTGCTATGCAATTCGTCTCACGAAAAAAAAAAAAAAAAAAAAAATTTTCAAGCCTGACTGGGATTTGAACCCACAACCTTTGTCTCACGAGAAAAAAATTTTTTTTTCAAGCCTGGCTGGGATTTGAACCCATGACCTGGCGGGTTCGCGTAGCGGGACAAAAAAAAATTATTGGGGGTCGGCCTAAGAATTGCATAGCAATTAATATATATATATATATATATATATATATATATGCGCGTATAACTGAACCAGGAGAATTAGGGTGGAGTCAAGGAACATGACGATTTGTCTAAACGTGTCAGTATAATGCAATATGAAAGTCAAAAGTTCGAAATATACATAGGTATGCAGTATGATATTGAAACAAAAAATATCGGTATACTGTTATTCATTAATATGCTGAATGGTTCATATTACGACTCGTTACGATGACAATTAAGATAAGGTTTACTCCGTTACGATATACGTTACTGGTAGTTTTACGTTCAAAATTCAATAAATATAGATACAAAATGCTTTCAAAGTTAATTCAAATATCAATAGATCGCAATGTCTTATTGTTACGACTCGTTACTCTATCTCTTATTTGCAATATATCACTGTTAAGATTCTATTTCAACAACAAAAACTTGATCAACTTAGGTATACGTTCAATGTAGGATGCCTTATATACTGGGGCCTTATTCCATTACTCAACGTTGCGCTTACTGTTACACTTCTGAACTTACATTACGAGCTTAAGAATGATTATTGTGTCCATATCACAGTGTTTCCACACCCTACCTACACCTATTGGCCAATAGTAGAATGTGTTGAAACGTTACCTCTACCCCGTTGGGGCCCTGAGGAAATCCTCCGGCCGAGAGAGCAGTTGAGTCCAATAACGTCTGTACCAAATCATAGTCCGAATGATAGCAATTGAGAAAAGCCGGGTTATCGCCAAGAATTGAGATCGTAATGTTGGGAATCGTTCTGACGAAAGCGTGAAATAGAGGTGAAACGGGGGTGAAACGTTACGTTACACTAGGATGCCGTATATACCTACTTGGGCCTTACTCCTGCAAACAACTCACGTACGAACACTTCAAAACTGGGGGCGACTGAACAAGACGGTATGAAGGAAGGGGGCCCCCGCTCGGGTTTTTCATATTGGACGTCTCCTCCAGCCCCTACTCCCTCTCGGTTCCTTCTCCTCGTCCCACCACGTGTACTACGCCGCCTCCGGCCTGTGCTTTCGTGGGCCTTGCTTCGGCCCCCGTGGCGTAAGCGGGAGGGACTAGTCTAGGCCTGGTTCGCCAGGTCTACAACACAATTTGAAAAATAGTCACCCGAATTCTCGTAACTTGAGAATAATGAAAAACAGGCAGATAACCAGCAAATTCAAATTAGGACAGTGAGAAATATCTTGAATTTCATACGTATTTAAGTCTCTGAAAACTCAAATATTTTTTGCTGCATAATTTCTGTGATTCACTTTGAATACGGATAAATATCTGCGGATTATACATAGTAGCTGAGATCCAACGCTTATGGTCGTTTCTTTGCCATAGGACCTGGATCACGAGCCCTTAAATTTGTACATTTTATTGTTTGTAGATATATAGGTACATATAGATGTAAACTCTTGCATCGCAAGCTATTTTTCTTGAATAATAAACGAGTAAGTAAAAGTCCACAGGGTCTGTGTTTTGTTGAAAACTGTTAGGGATATTATTTGTCGCCTACGCGACGCATCCTCTAAAATTGTCTGTTCATTGCGGGCTGTATAAATAATTTTTATGGAAAGTATGAAAATTTATTGCTCTTGGGAAATTTTATTTGGATTATGATTATTTCCTTCAGAACTCTTAATTTGCTTTACGACTGCTCCAGCATGGCGAGACAGGTCTGCATTTGGTGGCCTCTACCGGACAAATTGAAATGGCTCGGCTGCTGCTGATGTGTGGGGCCAACGTGTCCATTACCGACGTGCAAGGGGATACTCCACTTATACACGCTGTCCGCCATTCCCACTTGGACATTGCCAAATTACTCATCAAATCCGGTGCCTGCGTGTCAGTTCAAAACCAGGTAAGATTTTTCATAGAAATACATCCTCAGAATTCAGTGATTTATAATTTTTAATAATGAACCTTTGTAATCGACCAAGAAGAAACAATTTTTTCAGCCTCCCTCAAAATTTGTTGACCTACGTTCCAAGATATGTAGATTCAAAAAATCAAATAGGTAAAAAATAAATTAATTAATAAAAAAAAACTGGTCTACTATCTAAAGTTTTTCTTCAAAACTGCTGGACCACGGTTTATGAAATTCAGTTCAAAACTCGCACATCAGCCGGTATTGTGCCTGTAATCTCGGCATTACTTTCGGACAACTCCGTTTAAGTGTTGAAGTATTAAAAAATCGAAATCTCGAAAACTTTCGAAATAAAAGGATATTTTTTCTTTTGATTTAGATATATCGAGGTTCAATAATCAAATGATACTATCTGGGTTGCTGAGTGTTCATCAGTTTGTTTCCTGTAATAAGGGATAGTTTACTGGAAATTATCCTTTGCCTTTAGGCCTGAAAGCCCTATAATTTGACAATCAACCAAGCTTCCTGTGCACCAGGTTGATTGTTATTATATTCAATAGGGAAGATAAGTTTTGTCTTGTTGTAGGACAGCAGCAGCGCAGCCTAGCTGCATAGTGACAAAACACTCATTGGACCTATTTAAATATAATGTAAATCTTTTGATTTTTTTTGAAACATTTGACTTACGCATATAAGACTGGGGTACATTCACTTTGGCAAACAATTCTTATTTATTTAGGTTTTTTGTAGTCTTTAATTCATTTTCCCTCGGTAGGCGACTTCGTTCTTGTAGTTACTCTTACTGATGATGATCTAACCGTCAAAATCAATCTAATATTGTAGGTGACTCTTTAATTTCATGAAATTAGACAACGTTCTTCTTCAACTTCCGTTTTTTATTGGCATAATTTATTGGTAGTCATGTTAAAACATGCCATTTGTAGATATCTTATTTAATAATAAGTATGTGGTACTGGTCACAAATCTGTTGTTGTACTACCCTTGTGCTACTTGGGCGGCTCCTTGATGTATATTGTTGTTCTTGATTCCTTATTCATTCTTCAACCTGATCAGATAATTATACTGTATTATTAGGTACATATCAAATCATTGTACTCTGAAGGTGAAAATATGAATGTTTGCTTTCTACTTTCCTCAGAATGAATATATTTAAGTCATTAGCCATTTATAGTAAAATCACTGATTCTGATCTGTCCAACGCTGGTTTCTCACTTACCTGGCAGCCAGATACTCGTTTATTGGTGTGGGGACCGGGTAGGACAGTTCTCACCCAGCTGACGGAAAAGCTGTGGCCATGTTCACAACGCCTGGCTGGGGGTATTTGTTTTTCTATCCGGCAATGGTCTTGAAGTTTTCTCATATAGCTGGCTGTGGGCCAGCAACATTTGTCCAGTATTTCCTCAACACCCCATAGGTAGGGCTGACTTCTTAGAGCATCACTTTTGTGCGCCAACAACAGCATTTTTATTATGTTTTATTTCCGTGATATTTCCTTCTGTATAACTCCTACGGAGCTTCAAGGTTCCGAAAATAATACGTATTTCTTCGTCTATCACCTCTACAGAGCCTCGAGTTCTGGACAGTAATAGCTCCCTCAGTATTATCCCTACAGGACCAAGCGTTTCGTACCGTGATACTTCCTCCTGTCTAACTCCTGCAGTGCTTCGAGTTCCGGACCATGATATTTCCTCTTGTATTAATCTTACTCCTGCAGTGCTTTGAATTTTGGATCGTGATATTTCCTTCTGTATTACTCTTATGGGGCTTCGAGTTCTGGATAGCAATACTTCCTCCACTACTCACCCTGCAGAGCCTTGGGTTCCAGTTGGGGGACAGTAATAGCTCCCTCAGTATTTTGCCTATAGAGTTGCGAGTTCCTGACAGTTGTCCTTCCATTCCACTTTCCAATCCAAAAGTAGGGCCTGTACAGATAGGGAGTTCAAAAGTACGAAGTTCACGCGTCTGTAATTCAAAGTCTGTCATTTAAATTCTAGGGCCACTCCTAGTCAAACCGAGTTGGGCTGTATATTTATTCGTAAAATCTAAAACATGATATAAATGTTGTTGTTGGTACACAACGATCATTGACTGCCATCTATGGCTGCGGGGACCGCCAGACCACCTTGTCTTTTACCTGGCTAAGTGTAAAATCAGCCTACACAAAAATAATCAAATCTTGACTTTTTGTGATGCCAGGGACCCCCCCCCCCCTTTTTTTTTGTGTATTCGTTGGACCAATCATCGTTTGATATGTAAACATCAATCTATTACTATTTATCAGACCAGTTTTCACCACACTATTTCTCCTGATCTGTCTATACTATTACTAAAACTGTCTCAACTATAAAATAAGTTGACATGGAGCTTTCATTCCGTCAGTTAACCATCGAGTTTCTGATAAGTAATAAAGTGCATTAATAAACCACTAAGAGCGCCAATGTTTCACCAAGTGCGGTGAATAATTCTATGTCAATTACTTTTCAGGAGGGGGACACGGCACTTCATGTGGCAGCTGCTTGGGGTGAAAGAGCAATGGTTGAGCTTTTGATAGAGAACGGCGCTCTTCTCCATATTCCTAATCACATCGGTCAACATCCTCTTCACGTCGCTATAAGCCGCAGACATTCCAGTGTTGCTGTTATGCTTCTCAACAGTGGAACTGATTTCGACATCCATGATTCCGTAAGTTTTCCATTTTTAGAGTTCGATTCAATTTTGTTCCATTAGATATTGCAATGAGCATTTTTATTGCTTTGTGTTCATACACCTTATGAGATTGGTGGCACTTTTCGTTGGTCCTCAGCTTTGATATTTGCCTACAATCCAACCATTTTCGTTTTTTACAAACAACATAACCCCCACACGTTTTCAAACGAGCCACTCCTACTTTTTTCGTTAATTATTCTTCTTTTCTTTTTACTTGTCTTCTATTTTACTATTAGGAGTAATAGAAGGGCTCACATGGAGGGTATGCTCTGTTTGTTATTGTGAATTATGTAACAGAGTTACCTCCATCGAGGTCCCATCAGGGCTTCAGAGATAGCGCTGTCGGCGTCCCGTTGATGAAACAACGGGCGTCGCGGCCTGTTCTCGTGTTTTCTAGCAGCTGGGTTTGGCGTTGGATGGGCTTTCCAGGTGACTGGAAACCAATCTACTCCGAACATGGCTCATTAAAAGCTATTAGTAGGAGTGGTATCTCTCTGACAGTATGCTGTTTACTCTCCTCTACCTTTTTATGAGGATTTAGGCCCCCATTGCACCTCTGGGGGGGGGGGGGACCTAAATGCCTTATATGGTAGCAGAGCATGGTTTGGTTTATGCACGGCTGACGCCTAGTAGTCCAATCCACTATTTTTTGGGGCGTTAATGTTTCAGAAGAAATATGACCTGGGGTTCCAGAAGGAATTCCCATTATCACCCTTTGGTATATAAATAATTTCATTGGTCTTTGACTTATAATTTCTCTCTTTTATTCCCCATTTATATTTTCAATTTTTAGCCACCTGAGTATTGCTATTATGTCAATTACCAGGTTAGAGCACAATTTAAGTCCTCAAAGTTGGGCATATTAATTTAAGTCCCCAATGTTGGGCAAATTAATTTATATATATTTTATTTTCCTAGGGTATAAGTCTCCATAGTTGAGCCTCCGTTTTTTGTCCCGATTGTTCAATGAATACTTCTTATGAAGATTCATTGACAATCCATCCCGTTTTAATTTCTCTTTTCCCGTCCTCATACAGCTATTTATGAATGAATGAGCATCACTTCTCAGCTATTAGCTATTCCACCTAGTTAACTTGATCTTCAATCAAGTATGTCTTTAAGGGGAGGAGTGTAACAGAGTTACCTCCATCGAGGTCCCATCAGGGCTTCAGAGATAGCGCTGTCGGCGTCCCGTTGATGAAACAACGGGCGTCGCGGCCTGTTCTCGTGTTTTCTAGCAGCTGGGTTTGGCGTTGGATGGGCTTTCCAGGTGACTGGAAACCAATCTACTCCGAACATGGCTCATTAAAAGCTATTAGTAGGAGTGGTATCTCTCTGACGGGATGCTGTTTACTCTCCTCTACCTTTTTATGAGGATTTAGGCCCCCATTGCACCTCTGGGGGGGGGGGGGGGCACCTAAATTCATTATAATTACCTGTGCAACAGTGTTTTAAATTGATAAATTATTGAATAACTACACGACTGAGTTAACGTAATATTTTTTGTAGGATGGAAATGCACCGATTCACTTATCAGTACGCGAGGGCATGGTCACCGTAACTCAAGCATTATGCTCCCTGGGTTGTAATTTAGACTCTCCCAACGACCAGGGCCTGTATCCCATCCACATAGCTGCGAGACTCGGTCACATTGATATAGTTAGGTAAGTTCATTATGTATAAGTTTCTACTAATATTATATAACGCAAAAATTTTATTTTTTGAATCCAATCGCATATATTATATTTTTAGTGAGCATCAATAATTGAGGAAGCCGTATTGAGCTCCGGTGATGTAATGTATATTTTATGGGCATCTCAGCTTCTTTTACAGTAACCTAGCTTGGAGTGGACAGTCTCCCACACCAAGCAAGAAGAAACGGAGGAGGCACGCACCTCCCTTTGATATTTATATTATAAAATTACAAAATAATATATTCTTCATAAATTAAAAAAAGACGACGTCTTGGGGAGGCGGAGGTTGTGACTTTTTGCAATTATTTGAAAAAATATAAAAAATACACTGCCAAGGAAATGGCACATGAGCTTCCTCGTGACCTTCACAGTACGTCACCATTAAATTCCAGAAAACTAGAATCCGATAAAATTAACCAAGCTGTGACCGTAACAAAAACATCACTTTCGCATATGCGCCTAGCGTACCGCTGCTGATGATCGCGAAGAATGTGATACGGGACCTCAAGAAACCATGCCCGCATCATCCCTGAAAATCTGACCGAAATCTGTTCACAATTGCCTGAGTTGTGATTAGAGGCTACCGTTGATTCGATCATGACGGAACTGATAGGGGACCATGTAGAGCTATACCCGCACGATCCCTAAAAATTTGAAGAAAATCGCATCAAAATTGTGGAAATTACGGCTGTTGCAAGGACCGTAACAAGAATATTTCGTTCACGCATGCGCGGAGCGTACCGCTAATGCAATTATGATGATTGTCTTATGGGACCTCAAGGGACCTTACCCACATCATCCCTGAAAATCTGACCGAAATCCGTTCAACATTGACCGAGTTATGACCGTCACAAGGAATTCACGTTAGCGCCTGCGCAGAAGCTACCGTTGATTCGATCATGATGAAGTTGATAGGGGACCATCTAGAGCTTAACCCGCACGATCCCTGAAAATTTTGTTAAAATCGGATCAAAATTGTGGAAGTTATGGCTGTTACAAGGAAATGTGGACGGACAGACAGACAGACAGACAGACAGACACGGAACCAAATTTGTTCAGGAGGCTCTGAAACGCAAAATGCGAGTGGAAATTTTGATTTTGGAGCAAAAAATTTTTTTTCATTTCGAAAGTGAAAACAAAGCTTCCGCTGCCTTGCAGTCTCGGAAGCAAAATGAAACTATTATAAGGGCTTCAAAATCTTAAATCAAATTTTCCTCGCAGTAATCATCTTTGAGTCATTCTGAGACGAATCCTGGATTTTAACGCTTTTTAATATATGTAGATACGTATGTATGCATCATTCCAGTTGATAATTCGGCTTACTATTGAGATTTAAAAAACAGTTTGACCAAAAAAATCAACCATTCTGAAAACGAAACGTTTATGTGTAACCAACAACAATGTTGCAACCACCATCTGTGTGTCAACAATTTCTGATGATTTCCACTTACAACCAAGTCGTTGCTGGGGAAATGGTACTTCATAATTTTTCATCCCACAAAATTTGCTGACCATTCGTTCGAAAGCTGTCGATTACCACATTATGTTAACTACTGCGGAGTCCGTGGCCAACCAGCTGAGTTATGAGCAAGGTTATTTGAATAATTGTTTACACACAGGTGATCATTCTCAATAATTGATATTGTGAACATGATTGCAACTGCTTGTTAATTTCTGATGATTTCATTGAGCTGGTGGTGAGTTGTTGCGCTGGTGATAAATAAATAAAACAACTTGACATAGTAGTGATGAAATTTAATTTTTTTTTTTAATTTTTTTAACCGATGTCCTCAAATTCGATTTTACACAGCAAATTGAGAGAGTTATGAACAATTTATAAAAGGTAAGGTCTATAAATTAAATTACTCGAAAACTAAGCGTTTTAAAAAAACTGTGTAAGGAACTTTAGATCAGAAATTAGCTCTAGAATCACCTCCTGAAGTACTGACCACCTTATCTGGGACACCCTGTATAAAGTTATACATAAGTCCAGATTTTTGCACTCACCTCCTGAACATCCAATCTTACTAAAATTCCTATTCATGACAATATAATTAACTCAATTAAAAAACAACTACCGATTTTGGTATGGCCTGTAGATTCTTCGTATCCGTCACATAAATGTATTGATCATTGAAGTGTTTTAAATGATCTTGAAAGATTCTATTAAAGGGTTCTTAAGGTTGGGGGAATTAGTAATTCACACAAGCGAAGTGAAAAATATTATTGCTTGACTGATGGCATTGATAGACCATCCTCAATCCAACCTGGACATTCCCAGGAAAAAAAATCGTATGAACATTATAGGGATTGCGTACTAAATTAGTAACTAAATCCCCTAATGGATTGGTTCAATGTTAGCCATTATCATCGTTTATGTTAACGGTGAGTCTACAGAGACAATATTAAAATAGAGAAAGATTCAAGTATGATTCTTACGCTAAATATACTCAGATTCAGGCAGCGTGAAGGGCGAAAATGGCAAAAGCTATGGAAAGCTCATGGGTAGAGCTGAGAGGTTGCCTTGTTGGGGTGGGGGAAGGGCCCGCCAGCTCACGTTTCCACCCCTTGGCTAGTGTTCCAGGGATGTAGTTCAATGGTTTTATCTGATGACATTTTATTTTTGTTTTTGTTACTATGTAAGGAGTTTCTCTCCCAGAAGTTGAATTTTGTTTATACTTCATTCGAAATCCTTGTCAGTTCATTCATTTAATAATTTTATTTCAGGATCCTTTGCTTGGCTGGATGTAATACTGAAGCTAGGAACGCTGATGGCATAAAAGCAGAAATAACTGCACTAAAATACGGGTTCACCGACATCAGTGATCTTCTAGGGAAAGTAAAATCGGTAAGTGCAAGCCAGTTAATTTAAATTCGAAATACTTGAAAAATACATAACACGTTCAGTCACATGGGTATAGATATAGTACCCACTCCAGGCAATGTCCACAACTTATGTGTTTGTTGCATGGCAACTCACTAAATTTTTTGACACTTTATCATCCCTGGGGGATGTGATGGTTCTAGTCTTAATTGGGCGAGTGCAGCTACCCTGCGAACTATCGTAGTGTCAAAAGCACTGTTTTCAAATATTTCAAGCAGCGGTTGGGGAGACCCTTAGTTCAGATCAAGGAGGAATTCCTGATAGCAAATCACGCACTATCAAGGTATATGAAGCTTTCACACTCCTTCACTGTTATTGATTTCAAATTTGACGATGGTAGCCCAGCCCATCCATCTTAAACTCATTATACGGTAAAAGTATAATGTGCTGGAATTTACTCCTGGCTAATGCAATCCACAATGTTTTCGCAGGCTATTCCTGAAGGAACATAGCCTTTGATGGTCTTCAGAAACAAGTCTTAATAAACCGTTGTTATTTAAATACTTACATTATTCAATTACGACTTCTTAATTTTCTATTTCGCCCCACTCACATTTCGCCACATTCATTTATATTCCAAATTGGTTGGTAGTAATCTCCTCACCCAATTGGATTGTATGGATTGAGGGCGAAAGTTTACTAGGGGTCTTCCAGAAATAATAATTTATTCGGTGGTCGACCAGTTTCGCCTCTTCAGGACATCAGGTAATGGGGTATATGTAGCGTTCACACAGGTACTCATCTATGTCAGCTTATAATGAGCTTATAATGCAATATTCTAGGAATAATAACTTGTCATTTTTGCTTTAAATTTGCTTTAATGGGTCCATGTGCTGATATTTCTCATAGTTTACATTTTTTAAAGCTGGTTTTAAATAATGTCCTAGATAAGGGTAATTAAACTAGAAGGTGATAAAAACTGCCAAGTGTGTACATGTAAGTGTCTTAAATGTAATCTGTATTTCGATGTTAAATGAATTCGACTTGTTTCTACTAAAAATCCTCTTACCTCGTATTTTGGGGTGGCCTGTACACGTATATTTACATGTTAAGGTGCTGTATCACCGCTCTAAATTCTTCTTCACAGCCCATGGATACCAAACTTATACCCATGGCCTTCTCTATGGTGAACATTGAAAATTGATGTAAGGGGTAGGTTTAGAAACAAAAAGACCTCCTATATAGGAAAAATATTGAAAAAACATACAGGGATGTAGGGATGGATTCACAAAATCGAGGAATTGGGCCCATGGGGCTCAACTTATCAAAACACTTGAATAAATGGAAATGGTGGCAAGGGGTGATGTCCATACAATCTAAGTTTTTTTTCTCTCTTTTTCACAGAACTACATTAGAGATTTGTACATCAAGCAAATTCTTCCAAATGGTCAACCTTTGCCACGGGTGAATCTTCAGATTTTCGGTCACTCTGGCGTTGGTAAATCGACTTTGATGGAATCTCTGAGAACAGGCTACATCAGTGGATTGTTCAAAAGAACGAAGTCCTCAACTTTCAACAACCATTACTCTCCTCTTCTAGGCACGCTTTGTAAGTACACGTTTTTCAGCAAGTGGGTAGGCTTAGAGGTTAAGATTAGTCATTTTTAAAGTGCTTAGTATCTCATTGAGTCACTGGAGCTAAACTATTTCTAACAACAAGGAACATTTAGTCAGCCGTGATTCTTTTCTGGGAGTCCAAGGGAACTAACCGAGTCATTAGTTTTACGAGAACCTATGTTGACAGGTACTACAAGTTTTTGTGCTTCGTCACTACCGAAGGTAGTGAAGCTTCGTGTTCGTGCAAGGAATCGAAATAATGTTTGCCCTGCAATATCGAAATGTCCGCTTGCTTTTTGGGTTACAGACCTTGCTGGTCAAGCTGGTTCCATTTCTGTCTGTCATCCTGTGTGTCTGTGGCAACTCCTTGTCACGCCCAAAACTATTTTGATTTTCACTAACTAAAATTAGTTGACACAGACGAAACTTTATACTGTTGGGTGGATTCCGATCTATCCCCTGATCCCAATTCCATTAATACTCAAGGGGTACCTAGTTGAGGTTGTGTTCCATGATAAAATCCTATTAATTTTATCGCAATTGGCTGAGGAATAACTATTGCGCATGTGCGAAAGTAAAATTAGTTAATAGGCAAAACTCCTAGGGTAACAGGCCGATTTCAATTGAATTTTCCGAGATTGTGTGGGTTGGCTCCTTGATGGTTCCCTATAAATTATATTGCCGTCGAACCTATAGTAACTTTCGCACATGTGCAAACATTAATTTCTTGTAACGTTGGTTTCTCATGATCTATGATAGGTCCAATTCCGTTCAAATTTGGTGGGTTCACTCAATCACTCACTGCTCGGGGTTTCCATATTTAGACAGAGACATTTTGTACTGCTTACCCAAATGATTGAGAATTATTCCTGGTAGAAGCATTACCCACGTTCATTTTACATTATTAAATGAAAGTAGATTCCATTCTAAGAAATTTGATATCACCCGCACTCTTCTACTAGCACTACCTGCACTTCTAGTTTTCATTCTCTGATTTGTCAAAGTTTGCACTGGTGACGTCGCACTGGGCGGCAGGGAGGCCCCACCCTTGCGGGAGGGGTTCTTTGACATCGATTCGTCCAATTCTTCTTCCGTAATGAGTAGAACAATAACATTATTATAACAATTACACAATAATAAATGAGAATATGTTTTTACTATTTCCTTTGTCGATACTCGATGGAGGATGTAAACCCCTTATCAGTTTCACAGTCGTGGTGTTGGAGGTCGTGGAAGTAGCTCTGTGCGGAGCCTCCGAGTTCAAATTTCGCGTTAACAGAGTTTATGAAACGGGAGCAGCTTCACGTTAGTTCATAAGTTTTTGGACATCATCGGATCACGTGACAACCTTGAACGGTCAGGACTCAGCAACCATAGAAAGCAAAGACTCTCTTTATGTCCCAAAACCAAACTCGATTGGTACCTATTATTCTACATATTGAATTTAATGTTTTTCTAGCCCAACCTAATTCACCAAGTCGTACGCACATCGAGTTGGACACCACATCACGCCAGAACTCTTTGAATTTTGATTTGTACAACCACCAGTCCACCAAAGGAGTTGACGTTCAGCAGGTATGATTTTTTTGAAATTTTTTTTGGTTGATATGACATTTTTTGAAGTGTAGTAGTTTGAGCTCCAGTTGTACTGTTTGTGTTGACAGCATTTTAAATAGGAGTGAACATTTGTTAGTCAATAAATGTCTCATAATAAAATGCTCCATTCTGCCTACATTCGTTTGTAAATACTAAAAGATCTTGTTGTGTACCAAACGCGTGTCACATTTAAAGAAGTAGATTAAATAGCCACTCACGAGTAATTTAATGTACCTGTGTATTTTGTACATATGTGAGTGTCTACATCATTTACATATTGATCGATCTAAACTAGCTTGCCTAAAGAATTTTAATTTTTTTAGGCTTGGATATCAGGCGTTGGTTACGTGACCCTTTGGGACTTCTCTGGCCAGGACACTTATTTCCAGTTCTACCACCACATCACTACTACTTCTGGGAATCATAGCATAATCCTCCTAGTATTCAGTCTGAAAGAGAATCACAGAGTCCAGTACAAACAATGTTGCTTCTGGTTGACTTTTCTTGGAGCCAGAATACCGCCTACTGAACCTATCGGTTAATATCATTCAACACCTTTCTTTATAGTCATTATTGATTACAGAGTTCTGGTATCATAGAGCCTGAACAGGAAGTCTTTTTACGCTTTTAATTCAGATATACTTTTAAGTTATCGAGGTTATCCTTGGAAATTTTGACATTTTAATTTGTTGGCAACCCTGAAAATTTTTGATAGTCAAGGAGACTACTGTAACCAGCTCAGCTGGACAGCTGAAAGTATAAACATTAACTTCAAAGCTGGGATACATCCCATCGAGGTACACACAACTTTTCGCTGGGTTCCAGCGAGCAACTGCTTAGCCTACAGTCCACACTTTCATTCGTCCGACCCCCAATTCAGCCCGACATTTGATTCTGTGGAATTGTCATGTGCAGTGAAGCACAGTGGAACATGTTTGATTCATTGGCCTAATTGATTGAATTGACTGGACTTGACGTGCGACTGCTACCACTCTTGACTTGACCAGAACCAACAGGCTAATACTGGTGCCTGATTCAGCCCAGTTTAAATGTAACCGCCGCTGGAGTATGTAATACAACACGGTGATTCTCATTAATTTGCAATCAGGACCCGAGTCTGATAATGAAATGGGAATAATATCTAAGTTTATGTTGTTGAAAAAGTCTCTGATGTCAGTATGTGTTGCCGATAGATCATAGTTCACTAAATTTGAAACTTTTCGCCAGACTGAAAGATGTTAAGTATCATAACTGTTTTAGGATGTCAAGAGATTATTATTATTATCATTAAAATATGTTAACCACGAGGGAATCCTCACTGATATATCACAGAACAGGATGCAACATTTAGTACTGTATGTTTTTATTTAGTAGGTACCTACGTGTATACAGGGTTACCACTCTTAATAATCCTACCTTCCTAGTAATCGATTCTACAACTAATTTGCAAAACCTTATGTCTCACAAGCAATTTTTTTTAACCTGCTTAAAAAAAAGTTATTTCAATATTAAGATTTTTTTAGTAATTTTGGCCTTAACATCCAGGGGTTGAAGATTCGATCCGGAAGATTTGCTCCTAACTGCCCCCCTTCGAATTGCTCTGGATGGAATCAATATTTTCAAAAAAGAAAACTAACGATCCGAACCACCACAAAATAACGATCCGGAGTGGATCTGATCCGGGCCCAATCAATCCCTAATTTTTTCCCTCTGGCCCTTTTTTTTGCTTGAAACGGCAAAATCATGTGGGAATCAACTCTGAGGTTCCATTTAAGGCCTTGAGAGATCCCAAGGTAGACAGCCCAATCCATCCATATCATAACCAGAGTAGTTGTTAAGTACCTGCTGATTACTTCGAGTTGGTAGTCATTACTTCTTCAATTTCTTCGCCAAAATATTATATTGATGTGTGTATGATTTTTTACAGCTAAATAAGGGATTAGACGTTCGGAGTTTTATTTCGCTCAAAAGACAAGTTTTATTTTCTGAGCAAAAAAATATTGCTCATACATTGGGCTGTCTACCTTGGGATCTCTCAAGGCCTTGAATGGAGCCTCAGAGTTGAGTCCCACATGATTTTGGCCGTTTCTAAGCAAAAAAATGTGCCGGAGAGAAAAAATTAGGGATTGATATTTATCGATCCGGCCCAGATCGGATCCTCTTGGGATGGAAAAATAGAGCTCTTGCGCGGATCGAACCTCTCCGGAGCAAAAATAACCATCCCAGGCGAATTCGATCTGGAACGGATATATATCGATTTCAACCTCTGCTCACATCACTAAATTAGTCAAAACTCCTTTAATGTACGTGTAAATTCAAATTTGAGGAAAGAGACACTGTACTGTTGGAACGTTTGGGACATTCCCTATCTTCCAGATACCAAATAAGTTTTTCTATGGTAGAAAAATTGTGACCTAGAAAGTAAATTTCCTCAATTCTTCGAAATCGCTTCTTTTTCCCTCTAGTCCGTTCTACATTGATTACATCATTAATGAAAAATCGCTTCTTGAATGGAAAAACTTTTTAGTAATATCAGCTTTCCAACGTTATAGTCAATTATACTTATACTTTGCTGATCAGGGGAGAAAATTATGTTTGTTGAAGAATGTGTTTTTTTTCTATACCTTGGTAGAAATTTGGTGTAGACCCAGAGCTTTTCTCTACTGTTGGGAAAAAGTGAATCATTTCGAATTCTGCTGAGGTACCTATGTATAATTTTTGGGCCAGCACACCTGATTACACTGTATTATGAAGTAAATTGCCAACATTGATTCTTCTATAGTACAATACTTAAGAAAGGAAAAATTCTAGTTTATATTTGATATACCTTGTAGCTCTTTGGATCCCAGATCATATGTAGTCAACTTATATTGTAAATTTCTATGGTTTCAGCGAATTTTGGTCGTACTGCCAACATGCCGAGGGTCGTGCTTGTTGCAACTCACGCTGATGTGGTACGGGCACCTCGACTGAGCACTGGAGACTTATACAGCCCTCAAGCTACGGCGCTTACGAAGAAACTGAGGCAAGAGTTTGCCTCATACTTCGAAATACACCCTACGCCTATTGTAATTGACGCCCACATTCCCAACTCCTGCGGTCTCAAGATGTTGAAAACCGTGCTCTCTGATCTCAAAACATCCATGTTACAGGTACCCTCCATTCAGTATTATTATTCAAATTATTCCTAACTCATGTTGGTGGTCGAGAGTATTTTGTAATGTGCAGTCAGATTAACCATTCATGTGGTGGATGTACTGTGGTAAGTCTGGATTTGGTTGGAAACAGTCGGCTGTACTTCATCAGAGAATCCAATCCTAAACCCCATGTTCGTGAGATTCATTACCTTAGGTACTAACGAGACCCTGTTTGAAATTGAAGTAACGAATCTCTCACTCTTCTTCGTTCAATAAAGGTGGAAAATATACTTTGGTCTTACTGTAAGTCTAGAAGAATAGATCTGAAATGGTCTCTACTGCATGAGTTTAGTGGTATTGATAGGGTTGGGGTACTTTGAAGTCATATATGATTAATTTCCTTACAAATGATTTGTTCTTTCTTATAGAACCCTGGTAAAGAAAAAAGTAGATTTATAGAGATATCACGCTCTAATTTTGCAGTTTCTCCGTACCTACTGAAAAAAGTTTGCATAGCCCAACTATGGTTTTCACATCCTCCCTTCTACCATTGCTGTACTTGGTAGACCATCCCGATAAGATAATGTGGGTGGGGAGGATAAGATGTTGTGGATGACGGGGGTTCTTATCAAGAGGATAGAACCAGGTGAGGGTGCTTGCTTCCAATGTCTCTAGATATCAATACCAGGTTGTCCTGCCTCATAATGCACTGCGAGCCCCCAGTCATGTGCTAAACGGTCGTGCTCATTGCATGCAGCTGTGTGATGTCAGGAGACAGGTTTTGATGCCTCATAGTGAGGCAAAGGAGGGTTCCTTTAGCGTTACAAGTGTCACTTCTGAAGGTTTGTTCATTCCCATCAAGCATAGGAGGTTACTATCAATGGAGCAATGTATGCACGATGTGAGCAGCCTCATGCTCTCGATACCCGGCTTAACTCTCCTGAGCTCTTTTAAAGAAAAACCTGCAAGCATACAGTGCGTAACCTCTGCTACTTTTTCGTGATAGAGAAATGAAACGCAGTCATGTTAGTTGTTTATTGATGTGTTACTGCTGAGCATGAGAAAAGTTTAAACAACTAACACATAGATGTATTAGGATTTTATACCTTCCTCTGATACAGATTCTTCTGTATTCATCCAGTTCTTCATTATACTTTTGATTTATTGATTGATGAAGTGGCTTATGAAGTGCTCATCAAAATTTACATGGCGCACTAAAAATGTGGAGTCTTAGTGTCATCTGAACAAATAATTATACTACAGTTCATTTTATTTTTCATTTGCACACAGACAATCCTTACTTTTTTGGTGGATTGATAATTAATAAATTAACTTGTGATCAATGTCGTTCACAAATAATATTTTCTTTGATTAGATAGGTAAATCGAAATTTGATTGCTCTGAGTCAATACTTATTCCTTAGCCTAAAAATTACTTTGCGATTCTGTTGTGTTGACGGTACGCTTTCAGTTCATGCCTTAAACCTTTGCAGAGTGTAAATGGTTTGTTGAAAAATCTCTACTCATCCTTCTATTGAAAGTTTCCAAGATTTCTCAAAATGCCAGCTCTTATTTTTCACAACTTAGAATTAAACCACAATAATCCTGAGTTTTGAGAACCACTGAAGTGTGTGCATGGGTTCGCAAAGTGATTTATTATTATTTGTAAATAAAGCTAAATCCCATCCTGAAAAGATTGATTCCAACCACGCGCTCCTACGATAAGTACTTTGTTCTTCTTCTACGATTTTCTTAGTTCTAAATAATTACTACGGTACAGTACCATCCTCAGTTTTGTACACTCAAACTAATAATGCTGTAAGTAGTTCTTTATTATTTTTGTCATCATCGCCACCTAGTTATAATACCGTTTCCAAGTGTGGAGTTAACAACTCGCAATGTGTAATACCAAATCTTGGCTTGTCAGGGGATGGCTGTTAAGCAGATGAATTCGGGCCGTTCTTCGGCCACTTTATTTGGTTACAAAGGATACAAACTACTGATGGAACCTCCTCATCAGGAAATCGGACAGTTAAGTTCAGTGCAATAATGCACTGTGGCACCAACTACTCGTACCATAGTGTTTTGTGTGGTTGCGTGATGTTTGTTACATGTTTTTGAATTTCACAGCCCTCACGTTAGCACCTCGGTAGATCCATTTTTCCCCACCAAGAAATACAACTGCTTCTCCACTCCGTATTATTTGTGACGAATATTACGACTGTGATTAGTTGTTCTGTCAAATTAAGAGTACCCATGTTCGAGCGAAAACGAATAGAATTAAATTTCAAAAGTGTCCCCGCATGTGATTGTTTACCCTTCCAGTTCGTTTGTAGGTACTCTGCACTGGTGTCTTTGACGGTTTAAAGCCACATAACCGGGAAAACACGCGAGTGTTCAAAGATCCAACTATGTTTTAATACTCCAATTGGATTAGTTTGCGAATGCATTCCTTCTTGTAAACTATATCCTTGAAGTGATTGCTATGAATGTAACTATTGTGAGCATTGAATGGGACACCTTTGTACCGTCTGATTCTTGAATGCATTCATCTCAGCATTCATTAACCTAACCTACTTATTCGGGAGTATGAGGTTGTCCTTCCGTCTAACTGGTATCACAATGACGCTACACCACCAGATTTTGTCCGGTGAAACCTGAAGCGCTCTAAACAACCAAACCGAAAAAAAAAAAAAAATGCAATCATTCCCTGCTTAATCCAGCTCATGTCACTCCTGTACATATTCTTACTACAATAGCTTTCCTATGTGACAATCTTTCGACTCCGTCTGTCGGTGGCTACATGCACCAGGAGAGGTAATTCAAAGAGATTTTCTACTACAAAGTTAATCCATGACCTTGTGAATTCTGGACTTTCAAAACTATAGTGATTGGGCCTGCTGGGCTTGATATTTGGCCTCGAAGCATTGACATCGAAATCATTGGTAAATAAACCATCAAATGTTCAGTCAATGAACTATAAGGTAAAACTTGGAATATTCATGTATTTGAGTATTACTACAATTTTGAAGAGTACCTATGAGATGAGAAATACGAAAATCCTAGATTATTCAAGGACTTGGATAATCCTTTAGTGAAGAATGTGATGTGATGGTAAAGATTCACCGTTCTGTCTTCTTGCTAAAGAATTTGCATTGCCGTCAGAAACCTTAAGGCTCCAACTTTCCTTTGTGAGATTTGGATTGTAAAAATATTATATCTGAAAAAAGCTATTAAATGTATTGGAGAATAAGGAAAACAAGTTATAGAGCACTGATGAATAAAATAAGTTTAGGTAACTTATTCTTCCTTATTTTAAATTAATAAGTGAGAATTGTACGAGTCCTGATTAAAAAAGGAATTTTCTTCTGTATGTCTGAAGTGACTTGTGAAATCTTGTTTGTGGCTGCATAACGATCCTTAGTTGAATGCAGATGTACGTGGAGTTACTGACGACTTTTCGGCTCAAGTTATGTATGTGTAATGTACTGCATTGACTCATACCGTAGTTAGGTTTTCCAGTTAGAATATCTAGCGGTTTTGCATCCATTAAGAAACACACTTTGTTTACTGAACATCTTCTGTACAGCAATACAGCGTGTGATTGCAGTTCTTGTGCTTTAGTGGAATAGATGTAGTTGGTTATACTACAGTAAAACTGAACTCAATCAGGCCACAAACACTGAACGAAAACAACCAAATATGATTATCAACTGATGTGCTATTTGTTCCTGGATTCTCACACTCCACTACTTTGCACTTAGTCCTTTAAGAGGGTTAAGAAGGTTTCAAAAAATTTTTTACAAAAAAAAAAAAAAAAAAAAAAATGAAAGTCTACTGAACATTTCAAGAAAAACGGCATGTCTCTACTACGAATATTAATGAAGATATGAATTTTCAAAGTTAATATCCTCCTGGTATGTAGCTGGGTGCATCACCCTCAGAAAACACTAAAAGTTTGTTTTCTAGGTTTTCTATCAACATAACCTTCTTATTCTTCTTCTCATTTGAAAGTGAAGTCAATAATTTGTATCGTGGAGGAAGCAAATCTATGAAACTAATCGGAAAATTTAAAGAGAATTTATAGTCGGGGTCAGCGTAAGAAGTTACGTGAGATGGTCCCAGCACCAGATGGGCCGCGGGAAGAGGGGAAGTAGCAGTCTGATACCCCTTCCCTACCTCCTCCTCCGATCCACCACCCACTTCCCGCTCCTGCCATTGGCATTCAGACGGTGGGGAAGTGTTAGATGAGTGTAGAGGGGGTGACGGCTTGTGGTCAGCTGATTTCCCCCACCTCCTTGCCTTCACGTAACTTCCTACACTGACCCGACTGTAATTCTAAAGAGAAAGAAAGGAAGTTCCTCAGTAATCGCTGTGCAAGGACAACTTCAAGAGTCTCTCCTGAAAAATCACTTTTTTTTTACACATTTACCCCATTTTCTCAAGATCTACTGGACGGAATTGAATTTTTTTTTAATTTGTTGTCTACATGTTTTTTTTTTCTTCTTCTTTTAATTATCGGGGGGTTTTGGTTCGATTATGTTTGGTATTGATGTATCGAAATCGGTAAAGTTGATTTTCCATAGATAGTTTCATGCTATCTCTTCTTTACACCAATATTGGAATTTTAACAATAAAGAAAACCCCCCCCTGGAATTTGTTCTAAATGTAATTGGAAACAATTAGGAAAAGCCAGGAAACTTTAAAATAATATGATATGTTGAAGGAAAACGTGATTTTTTCCGCTAAGGTGATTTCATTTGACGATCGGGCGCCCAAAAATGCTTCAATCAGTAAATAGTGCAGCTTTTTGGACAGTAAATTTTCCAACAAATCCAGTGATATATAAAAAAGTCAATTTATTTGTATTTAAAGTGGTCAAATTATGAGTTTGTGTAGAAGGGTACAACTTCGTGATGCACCGGGAAGTAAACCTTCCTAACCCCCTTAAATGTTTGGACTTCATTATACAAAAATAATTTTTGTGTTTTGTGTCTTCATTTTTACTCACACTCCATAGAACACATTTTAATCCATTCACACGCGACCATGAATTTGCAGAATAGTTTTTCAATTTGTTTTCTAGTTTTACACCCAACACTTCCTATAAATTACTGATTTTGAAAAATTCACAAGAACAACAACATTAGGTTTTTTTCTAGTATTTTAGAATGAAGTGAATGGTAATTTTTATTCATTTTTTAATTGTTATACTATGGAAGTAGAGGTAGACTAAGATTTCGGATTTCCCTTGCAATATCAGATTCGGGTGAGTGTGATGGAATTCTTTAATGGCCCATGAAACAAATTGTACTTTATTCTACTGATTACTAAGTCTATTAAAGTAATCTGGTGAATGTACGTAAACATTTCGATTGGTTATCAGTTCTATCGAAGACATTCATACAGAGGGGTCTAGACATGTTCACACTGCCTTTGACTGAGTTTACTAACAATGCAAATAGTTTACAGGGTGTCTCACCCTGAGTATTCGATTATACTACTAATTTCCTACAAAAAGTTAATCCTGACACTCGGTACTTGGAATCCCTTTCTTAGGAATATCAATTTCAAAGTGTTTTTCTTTTCAACTTTATGTTTCTTAATATATACAAATTTAAGAACATCGTTGAAAAGAGTGTAACATTTTATATCTCTTTTGTGCAAATTTATTTAATAAAAAAAAAAAAATCAAAGGTGCTGAATGATTTCAAAAAGTAAAATAGGCAGAAATAAGAAAATTTTCATTTATTTCAAAGCTTTGTAAGTTCGAATGATGCTATCAGGGTTTTCTCTACTGTAATCCTAAAAGTTTGTATAAAATAAAATAAATAAATAAATAAACAAGTTACGTCACACTCTCCCTAAATTAGCACAGTTATAGTAAAATCGACTGTACCGTTGAAAAACTGAGTTCTTGGGCCAATTTTATGGATTGCAGTAGGGAAAAATAAGGTCGAATCATTTGGAATTACAAACGTTTAAAAAAGTGGAGATTTTATTTATTTTTTTTTTTTTAGGATTTAGATTTTGGGATCATTTTTTACTTTTGAATACCTACAATAAAAAAAAACCAGTACTAAGAAGGTAGGGACGCCTCCAGCGATGTTCTTAAATTGTAGTATATTCGTAAATTAAGGGGGTTATGACCATTTAGCTGATGGAAACTCGCTAAAATCGCTACCTTGTGAAGTAAACTTAAAATTATAATTATAATTTTTATAAAATTATAAAAAATCCTTGAGAAAGAGATTTTAAATAAATGTCTAATGGGAAATTTATATAAGAAATTAGTTTTACAATCGAACCATAGCCGGTAGTGCACCCAAAAAGTGAGACACCCTGTATTTTAAGAGCGTCGAAAGCAATAATCATGTTGGGGAAATAGAACTCATATTTCATTATAAGTTTGTATTCGTTACAGGTTTCAATGCTATATCTCTCCCATTTCTCTGAAACGTGATGCTAATTTAGAGCGACTCTAGTAACCTTGGTGCAGATTAACGCAGCCATGTTTGTATGAGAAATGCTGCTCAATTGAAAATAAACATATCTTGTCAATTAATCTCGTTCGTAAGCTCATCCAACTGGTGGAATAGATCAAAATAATTTTCACGTAACAACGAATCTAGAGTGAAATAGAATAGAATCGATGGAATACTGTTAAATTTGGTGGCTTGGGATTTATTGGTGGGTGGTCACAGAACCAGAGGTTGCACAACCTGTTCATAGTTGGGATATCCCATGGTTTTAACCCTTTTCTTCTCGCCATCGCAAATTATCAATTCAGAATACGATCATTCAGGGGTGGGATCTGAGTGTCACTATCAGTAGCTTGAACAACAGAAGTGTTGATACTGACATGATGGACCGGGAAAATGGCTGTAATGTCTGCGTTACTTGTAGAAGGTATGTATTTGGGAAGGTAGATGGATGGTCAACGTTTATACGCATCATGGTAGCACACGAACAAACGAATCGGTGGGGTTTAAGACCCCTACCCCTCCACGTCGTGATTCCTGGAGGGTTAGTATCCTTTATTCTTGTGGCTCGTAATAAATGTGATTTGTGAAAACGGATTCCGTCATTCTATCTTTTTCATCTGATACAGGACCCACATAAATACTATGAACATTTACCAAAGTTCTTACTTATGTGTTGAGTTCCTAAACATAAGATGCACGCGAAAAACCTCAACACAAAACATGATTGACACATGCATTTTCAGACCATGTACTGGCAGTCTGGTATCTGTGTGCTGCATGCTTGGATCGCAAGTAATGACGTGTTAATTAGAGTAGGTACCTTAGGATGATCGAATCCTCCTCAACTGTACATAAATGATCTATTCTTGTATAATTCATTAGCAACGCCATAAGTAGTAATATAAGAGATAGTCCGGCGGATATATGTGCTTGATCTCAAGATTTGTGATCCCTTTGGTTCGTGAGAGTTGATGAACTGCGCATGAACAAGAACTATCCCTTTGGTGAATAAGTTTTTGGTAAATGTGATTTTCAACAAAAAATTTATAGTATTGGAACAGAAATAATGTCTAGGAAAATTCAGAAATTTGGATTATTGTTGTACGAGGGTCATCCAGAAAATAAGTGTTTTTTTTTTTTTTTTTTTTTTTAAATGAGGTTTTTATTGGAAAAATTTGAAACTTACAGGAAAGTTACTTGAACAAATGTATCATTTTTCAACATAATCCCCGGCGATGTCAATACATTTCGTACCTATATCGGGAAATGAGCTTGGAAATTACTTCATCTTAGAAGCTTGCTGCCACCTCCTTGTTCCAGTTGGTGACAGCGTCTTTCACTTCCTCGTCACTCGTGCAGGGTGGCCCCCAACGGGAAAAGTCAGGGAAAACCTGGAATTGTCAGGGAATTTCGTGCGACGGGAAAAGTCAGGGAAATGTCAGGGAATTTTGCAAAAAACACCAAAATGTCAGGGAATTTTTTCAATCAATACTTTGTGTAATAATTTGCAGTGTTTTTGGGTTTAGTTTAACTCCTAAACAATAATACTTCAACGGCGTACTTTATCATACTACCTAATATTTTATAGATGGGTAATACGAATTAAAAAAATAATTGTCAAGAGTCGTGGTACTGTTCAAAGAGTATCAACACTACACACAGATACATTGTGACAAGGATATGTCTTCGGCTCTCCTGGTTACTACATCACCTATTAGTAAACTATATGTGAGAAAAATCAACAGCTTATTGAACTAGGGAGCAAACCCAACAGAGTAGTGGATTGATCCAGTAAGAGTCCCAACAACGAGTTGGTGTAATAAATTCATAGCATTCAAGCCATGTGTAATAAATTCGTAGCTTTCCAACGAAAGATTTTTGTGTGATGGGAAATAAGGCACCGATTGGAAGTAGGTGGAAAAAAGCGAGACATTTATTGCAGTCGAGCGAAAATTTGGAATTACCCACATAGCTAAGAAATATCCTTGTTAAAAACTTTTCCTTTTTTCAAGACAAATGATAAAAATTTGAATTTGATCTTCAACAAATCGCTTCAGATCACAAATTGAGGGACCATAAAATATTAAATGAAAAGTAATGCAGCATGATAAAGGCGAATTTTCGTAATTTGTCGTATTTCATTTAGGTTAAATTATTTCGAAAATTAAGAACTTTGAGGGCAGTGAAGTTATTAAATATACATTTTATGAAAAAAAAACTCATTCTAAATTATGGTCTGCTATTCAAAAAATGATTTCGGGTTTCTAGCTATTTCTGCAGTTTTTATTTATTTATTGTTAGGTACTTATTTTTAATTTTTTTTTTTTTTTTTTTGCACATATTAATGACCTTTCTTACAATTTCGTGCATGAATTTTTGTATGTTCTAATTTATAGTCGATAAACTTTATTTGAGTAATATTCCGCTAAAAATATAAATTTAACTATTTTTAACAGTTTTTGCCATTTTTGGTGCTTTTTAAGCTCCTTTTTAACGAATTTAACGTACTGAAAATGTGTCGTCCACCGAACTGATTCTTTCTTATGAAATACTTCATTGCACAGCACATGGTCGATTTTAAATAATTAGTTGTGATGAAATAACAATTTTCTGTGAAAACAAAGCATTTATTCATTACGTACGTAGATAAAGTGTAGGTACCATAATTATGGTTCAGCAAAAGTTGTTTTTCAAACATCTCCTTCTAAGAGCTTCCAGTTAATTGTTATCATTTTGTGTTATTCTGGTCACTAGTCATAGATTTTGATACGGTAGTGTTTGAAGAACCTTGTGGCCGTTCGGCATTCGTTATTATGTTTTTGAATTCGAAATACCAAAACTGGGTTTTGAAACTTATTGTAGTGTTCTCCTCATTCTCAGTTTATTTTTTACCTGAATTTACTGTGGAATATTTTATTTACCTTAAGTCAAAACCGTTCTGTTCGTCTAACATCGATTTTTTTAAAACTATTTAAGTAAATTCTTTCACAAATTCAATTACTTTAAAAAGTCTTTTCTCCCATGCTTCACCTTCATTATTACTCCTGGAGTAGGCTGTTTTTTCTTTTTTAAATTATACGATCTTCATTTTGGAAGCATTAAAGGTGATGCTATATATATTTATATATATATATATATATATATATATATATATATATATATATATATATATATATATATATATATATATATGTTTGATATTTTTTGTCAGGGAAATATGAAGTTCGGTCAGGGAAAAGTCAGGGAAATGTCAGGGAATTTTAAAATTTCCATTTGGGGGGCCACCCTGTCGTGAAACGTTCTCCAGCCAACCCCTCCTTCATTTTGGTAACCAGGTGATGTTATAAAGGGGCCTAGTCGGGGCTGTAAGTCACCAGTTCTGTACCAGTCCAAAAACTCTCGAGCTGCAACCACTCTTTGTTCACTGTGTTAGGGCGTCAGCTCTCTTGGGATCCACCGGGCGCAAACTTTCCGAAAGCCCATTTTTTCGAGACGATTTCATGGATGAACGATCTTGAGATGTCTGGGTCTGTTGGAGTTCATCAAGGGTTGAACAACATTCTTTGGGAATTGCATTGTCGGTTTTTCCGACAGTTTTGTCCGTCACAACTGAGGGTCTGCCTCTCCCTCTTTCATCTTCAAGTGAATGTCTTCCCGACTTAAATTCACGGACCCATCTCCTCACCATTGACTCACTCATTACACCTTCTTCATTAACAGAAATGAGCTGTTGGTGAATTTCAACTGATTTGAAACTACGGGCTGAAAGAAACTGAATCACTCCACGTAACACAACTCTAGTGGGAACGGGCACTGAGGTGGCGGGACGGGAATTGGAGGGCTCCATTTCAACTACCTGCCCTGACCTTATTATTTGAGCTACTGAGGCCTTCCACCTCGAGCCGTGTTGCCTGATTTTGCAGAAACCACTCCTACCGCCCTACAGATCATAACGGAACTTATTTTCTTGATTACCCTCGTATACCTACTAAATAAAGCTTAACACAAATTTTGGAGGATTAGTGTCGCTGTGGAGTGGTAATGTGGATAGAAATGATATAGGTTTACTACGTCCAAACTATGGTCTATAGTTAAGCCAACTAATTCACAGTTGAATTTTAATCACTTGCTGATATTGTATAGGCTAATAACTGATTAGTTTTCGATCTATAGTGATTGGGGTTCGACAGTCTCGTTAACATAGTAAAGTTTTAATAATTTTCATTGAAAATCAAAGCAACTTATTAAACTTTTATTTTTGTAGTATTTTATCAACTTCGCAGCATAATGTGGCTTTAATTTATATTTTTTTATAATGTAAAGATTATTATTTATTATATTAGTTGTAATTCTTCTAAAAATTAACAAAACATTTGAAAAGATTTTCGTACAAAATATTTAATGAACAAGGTATCTTTTATAGAAACTCTGTTGAACTGAAATGAAGATTTTATGGTAATTGCTAATTTATTGTGGCGTTTCTTGTTTCCTCTCGTGGGATAGAAATATGGGTAATCACTCTCAAACATTTTTTACCAGATCTCATTTTATATAGGTGGCAGACTATCTACCAGCTAATTGCGCTGATTGATCATCATTTTGTGGTAGAGGCCAGTTTGATAAGAAGCCTCTACAGGTCTTGAAGTATTAAGGTTAAGAAAAGAAGACAGCAGGGGTTCACAAGGTACACAAGTTGTACATTTCGGTAGTCAAGTTAATCATGTTAAATCATAACGAAACGGTTCTATGAAGTTTCAACGATAGCCACTTTTCAAAATTCTCCTGTGTTAGAATTTCTTTCAATCACATTTCTTGTATAAGGCGTTTCTTATGTAAATGTAAACGACGTGCACAAGCAAACGTAAGTCATCGTTGGGCTTGCATTTGACCTGATTTTATATTAAACTGTAGGACTATCTTGCTATGCTTAACTGCACTGCAGTGACAGAAGTTATAATATACAGGGTGCGGCAGAGAGGACGGACGGTTTTAAAAAAATCATAAAATAGTTAATTTTTACTCAAAAACAAATTTATTGATGCAATCACGTTCGCAAGGAAATAGCATTTGAGACAGTCAAGTGTGAAAAATCACATCAGGCATGTGGTGGCCGAAATTGTTGATGCAGTGCTGGAGGTGTTCTTGGAAGTTTGCGTAGACTCTCTCCAACATAGCGCTACTTTGAAATGATCACCAACTTCTTTTTCCCTGAATTACGACAGTGTGTGATTCCAGCAGGATGGGGCGACCGCCCACACAGCCAGAGCATCAATGGACGTTATTCACCCTCTCTTCCCTGGTCGCCTTATTTCCAGGTTTGGCGATGTTCATTGGCCTCCTCGGTCCCCAGATTTATCCATATTCGATTTTTTCTTATGGGGACACCTCAAGGCTAGAGTATACGAGAACAAGCCCCGAACTCTGGACGAATTGAAGGACGCGATTCGCGTGGAAGTCGCCCAAGTTGAGAGAGCTATATTGGAGAGAACGCCCAAGAACGCCTCCAGCACTGCATCAACAATTTCGGCCACCACATGCCTGATGTGATTTTTCACACTTGACTGTCTCAAATGCTATTTCCTTGCGAACCTGATTGCATCAATAAATTTGTTTTTGAGTAAAAATTCATTATTTTATGATTTTTTTAAAACCGTCCGTCCTCTCTGCCGCACCCTGTACAAACTCGATTTCGTGAAGTGAGAATTGCATTACAATTACACTGCTAATTGAAGAAGCCAGTGGAGTTCGCATTCGGTGCCATCTTCTTTTTTACCAATGGCTCGAGCCAATCACTGACTTCTCCCTGGCAAACAGCGGGCTAACCCCCCCCATTCACAGTTGGGTCAGGACTACCCTACGTTTGTGGGCTAACCACAATTCTATTTACGTCTTATTCTCAACAATGCAGGGGTATCCGTTCTAATCCCCTGATAACCGTTCTAGATACGTGCCCCATAAGTTCCGTATGGACATTTGTTTCTATGGACAACTAAACCCTCTCGGTATAGTTGTTTGGAGATCAACCACAACAGGTGCGTTTTATCTATAACAACTACATAAAACTAGGAGAAAGATTCTGCCATTTTAATCTCTACATACCTATACTCAAGTTTCTATAGTTCGATGATTCGACGTCTAAACTACTGGACCATGAATCACTCACTTGGCTTATCATTTTTCGATGAATTCAATGTTCGGCGTTTTAATTTTCGAAATGGATTATGAATCAATACCTCCGTTAATGTATGTATTATATCCAGTGAAATTAATCATCAAATAGACAAAAGTTTCATAAAGAAATGACGTTTAGATACGTAAGTGCAGCAGAAATTAAGTACTTTATAACATCTTTTGCTGTTCACGGTTATAATTGCATGTAAAGTTCAATAACAATGTTTGAAGGTTCTTCTAAATCCAAGCCATCGCCACACCACCATGAGTATCTACATCAACTTAAGCAGTGGAAGTACGTGGGTATTCATCACCCAACATACTGGCCGTACTCTGTACATTATATGTTGAGCGTTGATGATTTCTTTCTTTCACAGAAATCTCGAATTGTTATTGTGCATCTAGTACAATTTTCTAGTAGCGAATTAATTTGAGCATTGCCAAATCCTTAGTATCTAATACTCATAATACCTCCCTAATTCTTATTGAATAGCTGCATGATATTAGGGCCTTAAACAGGATTGACTTGAATGTGATGTAAATATGATTACCTTGTTAATTTGGCCGATAAAATAGCGAAATTAGGAGTTCAGTCGGGAGAGAAGAGTTAAATGCAAAGCTGCCACAAGAAGAGTTTCCATAGGAATAAAGTGGGAGGAAGACTATTGGGGTATCAACATAAGGCCTCATATATAGATTTTCTGGAATAATAAGAAATATACGGTTTATCCTCTCAAAGTGTGGACTCAGTAAAAAATTAGCAAGCAAATCAGAATGCATCATTCTTAAGACCGATGATGGTCGCCAGTGATGATAAATCTTTTCATTAAATCTTACCGTTATGGTCCTTGCAATATATCTGGTAGGTACTTGTGAACACCGCTTTGAGAAGACACACTCAATTCCATTTGTACTACGTAGGTTTTACTACCTTACTACGTAGGTTGAACCCTCTGCTCGAAATTCATTCAATTGAATAGAAGGATTTATTCCTGTTTCCTAACCTTAATACTTCCCGACCTTATTGTCGACCTAGGTAGTCTACCTTTAACAATATTCTAGTTCCTTTTTCATAACCTATGTTTTAGGTACCCCTTGAGCTAAGTTTCACATGGAGTACACTGTAGTCGACAAATGGTTTCTCAATTCTTACCTCAAATATTCATGGTATTCTTTTGGCTAACAGGGTATGAGGCAGATGACGGGTTTTTGCGAAGCAGTCGTCCAGTGGCTGCCAACACTCAGGAAATCAGCAGAATCAGTTCCTGTCATGAGTTGGGAAGCTTTCATTGATGAGGCGAGAGCTCAAGTCAATCCTTTGGCCAACCATGATCACTTCAGCGTTCTTTTCTCGCAACTCGAACAAATGGGGGAGGTATGTTATTTTCTTATCTTTATAACCTACTACCTGTATCACTAGATTTTTTTTGTAGACGAATTGCAACAGATTGAAGGTCCATATCGTCGTGTAACAACCATCATGACAAACCAACTAAAATTTTCACATTTTCGGGCTTTTACTCATTCTAACATGGAATTTCTAGCCGAATCATTTTTAAGTGTCTAAAATTTAATGGACCAGCCATTTATTTTCTTGATTTTTGAAGATATCAAAAAACTTCAAATGGTAACACCCCTTTATTTTTTAAATGCCAATCGGATTTTGATTATCACGTGCCAAAGTGGCGCCATGACTCCTAACTCGCGTTTTTCAAGCAGGAACAATTAATAAGAAATCTACGTACAATTTTATGTTAAAATAACCTATAACTCGAATTTTTGAGTGCGGGAAAACGGGTGCAATATCGTGCAAAAGTGCGCTAATTGTGAAATATCGAGTTTTTGAAGGTATTCAACTACCACATAACTATAATACATGATTTTGTGGTGCTTTTTTACGCAGGATCACGTGATGAAGTTCTTTTACTGATTTTCTTATGTAATAGCAACTTCGAAAAACACCGAAAAAACTGCGAGAATTGCTTGTGTTTTTTCCAAGTTGGTAATGGGAATATCATTAAAAGAACAACACCACGGGACACAGCATGAAAAAATACCCCAAAATCATGTATCATATGCGATTATTGAATCTCTTCCAAAAATCGATATTTCTCTATTGGTGCACTTTTTGCGCGTGATAAACGTTACACTCACTGCGAAAAAGGTATTTTAACATTATTTAAATGGAAGAAGAGTCCATCCTAAGAAGTTAGGCATCAACCGCACTCCCCTAAGATGAGGAGTTTTTTCTATGCTTTTTATAAGTTTCGCGCACTGATGAAAATAACCCTTCCGCCTGGGCGGGACCCCCCTGCCTACCAGTGTGACGTCACTAGTGCAAACTTTGAAAAATCATAGGAAGAATACTACTCAACTTAGGAGAGTGCGGATGGGATCAAATTTCTTAGAATGGAATCTATTTTCATTTAAAAATGTAAAATCAATGCGTGGGTGTAGTGGATTTATATATGTCTGACTTGGTGTAGGTAGACCAAGTGGGACGTTTATGTTCTGATTATGCGGGTTAGTCCCCGTGATGTTTCCGAAAGGAATGTGAGCGAAATCGCCAAGGTCATCTTGCTTGGCGGGCGGAACCTGAGGATAGTTCGTGTATTGGCCGCGTGGAGCACTGGGCTCGCTTAGTGCGTGCTGGGTCCGATCTGTTTGGTGCTGAGCCGTTGTGTAATATTCCGGCCTAAGATTTATATCTGTAGGGGGAATATACCGGGCTTGGTTGAGGTACTGTAAAGTATCCTGTGTTTTGAGCAAGTTGGGAGTGAATTTGACACTCGGATCGGCCGGGTAGCCTTGCGTAGAATATCGTGGATATTCAGATATCTTCGTCGAATCACGATGATTGACTTCAGAGCGAGTCTGGAAGGGATCCTCGAACTTTTGTGTGTGTGAGGCTTGACCTAACGTTTCCTTCAAGGATATGTTAGGTAGTAAGGCGATCTCTTCGCGAGAATCGAGCCTTTGTCTGTCGCTAGGACCAGCGGACGAGTCGAGTATCGGGTAGGGAGCGCTTCGTGGGCTAGAGCTCCCAACCGCGCCGTGCTCTGCTTCCTCTTGCATGAGGAAGTAGGACGGGCGGCGCTCCATCGATGTACCCGAGTTGATTAACTCGTTTTTAATACCTCTCCGTATAGGATGCAGAATTTGGAAGGTGGACTCGCTTGACAGAGCTTCTTTCCTTTGCTCGGATGTCAGGGTCCTACCTTGTAGCCTTGAAAAAGGCTTCCTTGGACGATAAATTAGAGCGGATGAGCTGAGTAATTTATCGGCGTGCCCCGGCGGTCGGTTAAGAGCTTAGTGCTACGAAACCCGGGCGACACGTCTCGAACGTCCCAGTGGGCGTACGATCTAATGAGGATATCAATAGATGTACTGGGTGGCGTTCTGACAGAAGAACTACGTTGGGCAATGAGCAGGATAAAAGATCACTGGACTCGTAGATGCCAAAGTGAGATCTGTGAAGAGAGGAGATATGCCTTGTGAGCAATAAATTGCCGTTCTGAGAAGAACTCGTGAGCAGAAGGGTCGTCAGCGTAGAGCGTGTAGAAACTTCGTACTGGTAGAGTGTAGTCGTCGAGAGCGGTGAGTGGAATGAATTACGGAGGGCTCTGTGCGGGGTCTTTATAGGGAGGTGGCCTCCTCCTGCCGCCCCCTGGTTGGTCCGCTTAATTTCATTAGTTCACCATGTGTTTCCTTATTGGCTCGCACATTGTTTTCTCAGAATCTGTGAATATGATAGCTGAGTTGGTTTTTGAGGGTGGCTTCCCCGCGTCCGTCTCTGAGACGGGGTCCCCGGGGGTGGCTTCTCTGCGTCCGTCGCTGAGACAGGGTCCCCGGGGTGGCTTCTCTGCGTCCGTTGTTTAGACGGGGTTCCCGGGGGTGGTTTCTCTGCGTCCGTCGCTGAGACAGGGTCCCCGGGGTGGCTTCTCTGCGTCCGTTGTTGAGACTGGGTCTCTCGGCCCTCTTTGCTTCTGAACCAGAGGCGGTTGTAATTTGCTTGCCGCCTCCTGGTTGGTTCGTCTATTGTCTCTCGCGCAATCAGAGTTTCTGATTGGCGTGTAGGCTTGCTAGAACCGTCCTTGTTAGTTCTAGAGGACATTTGATTGTCTGTTTGAGTTTTCTCATTCAAGGCGACTTGGTTCGAAATACTTGTCGCGTCTCTCTCGCCCAGTAAGTGTTTAGGGAGGTCGCCTTGTATGTTATTTGATAATATTTCATTATTGAGAGAGAATATCGCATTTTCTCTCTGGTGAAATATTTTGTTTGACGGAGTTATAACTCGACGTCTTATAAACGTTTGTGTGCCATGTCTACCTCTTTTTGGTAGCCCTGAAAAGGGCTGTTGAAAAGAGGGGGTGGTTTTCACCACAGGCGCCCCCCCAAGACGTCGTGTTATTAACGACGACGCCGGTTGGGGAGAACTGGGAGGTCCATACGGAATTCTCCGTATGATACCCTCACCATTTGGGGCGGAGGCGGAGGTGCAGGCCTCTCGTCCCGCGCCTGGTGTGAGCCCCGGCCTCGCCGGTTTCGGCGAGCGCCGCGGGGCGTCCGTGGCCGGCCCGAGCTCTGCCGACGGGTACCAAACCCGCGAGGGTTTGGCCCGCGGCCGCGGCTGGGTCGTTGCGGAGGAGCTGGTTCCGGTGACGTCCACCCCGCTGCGCTCATCTCGTCCCAACGAGGCACGGGAACGTCGCCCGAGCTGATCCACTTGCGTGGCGTGGTGGGCAGCTGGTGAGCGGGTGGAGCTTTGGGCAGCTGCTGAGCGGGTGGAGCTGGCTGCGTGAACGCGGCTGGCGTTCTCCAAATTATCTCCCTGGGAGCGCTGGCGTCTGCCGGTCTCTTCTTCTCGGGTGAAGGCGGGAGCGGGCCGATGGGCGCAGGAATTTCCTCCGCAAGGAGGAAATTCTCTACTTCTTCCGTCATCATGTCTTCTTGAGTGGTGGATGCTGCCATAGTCAAGATTGGTATGAGCTCCGGGCCCGGGGCGCTCCGTATTTATATCTCCCACTGCTCCTACCCGAGAAAAGTGGGCGTGGCCTGCTTCGAGCGCAGTCACCCACCTCTCGTCGAATTTGGCGGATTTTCGGGGAGTCTCCTCCTTATTTTCTGCCTGATTTGTGCTTAGTGAAACAGCTTCGTCTGTGTTTAGAGTGTAAGCTGGTTTGATTTGCTGTTTGGGAACCTTTTTTGTGTGTTCGCCAATTTGCACTGTAACCGAAAACTTATCTCTTTTAACAACTTTAAATGGTCCTGTGTAAGGACATTGCAAAGAGGAGAGCTGTGTGGGCACTCTTATATAGACATGTGTACATGTATCTAAATTTTTGGGCATGTTGACGGCATATTTCGTATTATTATGCCTGATATGCGTAGATCGGAAAAAGAGAGGCTCGGAAATGTTCGTAGAAGTTACGAATATGTCGCCTGGGAGCGGCACGTCAATTCCATAAACTTTTTGGAAGGGCGTAGTTTCCGTTGCTGGGTCTACTGCCGTACGCATGGCGAGTAGTACTTTCGGAAGGGCGTCGAGCCAATGTTCATCCTGTGCTTTGAGAGCCTCTTTCAAGGACCTATTTCTGCGTTCCACCATTCCGTTTGTTGACGGTTTGTATGGCAACGTGTGAGTATGTTTTACTCCGAGACGTTCCATAATGGAATGAAATAGGTCTGATTCGAATTGTGTGCCCTGGTCACTTGTAATGTATTTAGGTACACCTTTTGAGGCTACCCAAATATTTATAAAGGCGTTTGTGATAGTGGACGTTTCGATGTTGTTAAGAGGGACTGCCTCTAGCCAACCCGTCGCTCTATCGACCATCATTAGGATGTAACGCTTCCCTCCTTTAGCTAAAGGTAAGGGTCCGGTAATGTCAACGTGTACATGGGAGAATTTGGTAGCCGTTTCAAATTCGGAGTAAGGGAGCTTCACGGAGCGAGTGATTTTTGCTCGTTGGCAAGTCTCGCATGCCCGGACCCAGTTGGAGACATCCGCACGAAGGCCGTGCCAAAAATATCTCTGTTTTACCTTATACACTGTAGAGTGTATGCCCGGGTGTCCCAAACTGTGAATTTGGCTGATTATTTCGTGCCTTATTTCGTTCGGAATATAAGGTCCAGGTTACACCAAATCTCTCCTTGAGGGAATTCAACTCGTGTGAGTTTTAGTTTGTCCTCTGCGTTAGGAGGAGAATGAATCTGTGCATTTGAGATGTGCAGTAAAAGGTTGCACTCTATTGCGGCCGTAATTTGTGAAATTTCGGCTACGGACGGACCCTCGTCAGTTTGGGTTGAAATTGACTTTGTTTGAATTTCAACTGGGTCGAAAGGTCTGGAGAGTGCGTCGGCTACGACGTTGTCTTCTCCGGGTATGTGTCGTATGTCACTTGTCATTTGGGAGATGTATGTTAGCCATCTCAATCGCATTTTAGAAAAATGTGCGTTTTTTTTAGCATTGTGCCTAGCAGAGGCTTGTGATCTGAGCAAATATGAAAAGAGCGGCCGTCCAAGTCATTGTGCCAATGAATGCAAGCTTGATAAGCGGCGAACATCTCTTTGTCGAACGAGGCTTTATTCTTCCATTGTTCCGGAATTTCTTTACTGAAAAATCCCAATGGTTGGTAAGATTTTGAGCCGTGTTTGTCTGTAATTTCCTGCTCCAGTGCCGCTCCGATGTGTGTATCGGATGCATCGCAAACTATTCTCCACTCCGCTGTAGGGTGGGGATGAGCAATATTGTGCAATGTAGCTTTTATCATTGCGTGTTTTAAGCTGTTGAAAGCTTTTTCTCTCTCTGATGTCCATTCGATAGGGGTTTTGTCATTCTTTTTGTTTGACTGAATGGAGTCATACAGAGGTTGCGCTGTGTGAGCGAATTTACTTGAGCAAGCTCGGTAGAAACCACACATACCTAGGAATCTGCGTAGGCTTCGTACGTCTATTGGCCGAGGGAATTGCTCTATGGCCTCTATTTTATCTCGTTTAGGAATTATCCCTTCTTTTGAGATAGTGAAACCTAGGAAATCGACGGTAGGTTTTGAAAAAATGCATTTGTCAAAACCTACTCGGAGTCCGTGTTCTCCTAGTTTGTCGAAAATTTGTTTGAGGTGGTTCATGTGTTCTTTGTAATTTTTAGAAGCCACCAATATGTCGTCTAGGTAGACAAATGCGAAATCGAATTTTCGCATGACGCTGTCCATGTACCTTTGCCATGTTTGAGCCGCTCCGGCCAAACCCATGCTCATTTTTTTAAACTCATAGAGACCGAAAGGGGTAATAATTGCCGTTTTATGAGCGTCATCTGGGTGCATCGGGATATGGTAATATGCCGATTTTAAATCTATTGTCGAATAGATTTGTGTATTGTGTAAATTTGCTTGGAAAGAGCGAATGTGAGGCGGCGGGTAGGCGTCTTTCTTAGTTTTTGCATTGAGGAATCGGTAATCGCCCGTGATTCTCCATGTTCCATCCTTTTTGGGCACGCAATGTAGCGGAGAAGCCCATTCGGAGTCGGAGGGAGCGATGATGCCCTCTGTGAGCATTTTGTCGAAAGTATTTTTAACCTGAGCCCGTTTTTCGCCTGCCATGGGCCTTGCACGGAAGTGTACTGGTGTTCCTTCCGTGGTTATACGGTGGTAAACACCGTTGTTTTTCCACTTTCCTTGAAGTTTGTTCATTTTATCATTGTATTTTTCAATGATAGAGCGTATGTTTTCGTCCTCTGTGAGCTGAGTGTCCTCTGGTTTAGGACTGTTGTCACGATGAGGAATAGCAGTTGCTATTTGTTCGTCAGTAAATTTTCTGCTCATGACTGCAGCGATTTTTTGATCGGCATAGCTTGTAGATATATTTGTGTTTGACCCGTATTCCGATATCCCAAGACTCGAGGAATGGTATACCGAGGATCGCTAGATCAACTTTAGTGATCATGAAATCGGTGGTCATGTCTCCGAGGCCGATGTTAATTGTCGTGTCAGCACGCCCTAGTGTGTCTATAGGGGCGCCGTTAGCTGCTGTGAGCTTGACATTGGACTTAAGAATTTTTAAGCCCAATTTTTTGGTGACATTGTGGGGCAGAATGTTCACTTCTGCTCCCGTGTCAATGAGAAAGTCAGTGCCATTTAGTTTGCACTTGAAAAAGAGCCTTTTATACTCTTTAGTCTGCCGGTGTATAGGCTCAGATACACTGGCAGTTATTCGTTTTCCGAACTCTCTGCGTCTGAGGTTGGAACGGTACTTTCTTGTACCGGTCTGTGAGTATTTTCGCTTGAAACCAAGTTTTTAGGCTGGCTGATAGGCGCTGCCTTTTTGATAGGTTTGGAGGCGGTATTTGCCTTCCAAGTGCAGTACTCTGGGTCTGCACACTTGCGAGTTTCGCTACCGAAACGGGCGTGGTTCCGGCAGAAGTAGGCCGTTGGTTTGTGAGGCTTACGCTCTGCTTGCTGAGGTTTGGACTCAGCTTTTTGTGAGAGGGCCTTTTTGAAACCAGTATTGGTAGGTTTTGAAGTAGATTCTACTCCTCTTATGTTGAGAGGAGGATTCGCTGTTTTGTACGCGTGTAGCGTATCAGCTAGGTCGAGCCGGGCATTCGTGGTAAGCTGTGCTGCGACTATGCCCCGTGCTTCGATGGGCAGAGTTTCGATCCACTTTTGAGTGATCAAAGCCTCTGAGAAGTACCCAACAGCCTTACAGTACATTTCATGGTACTTGGTGCTGGGTTTTTTGGCGAGAGATGCGGGGTCCTCGAGCGCGAGGAGCCTGTCCTGCAAGGACAGCCCGTATTCCCGTTGTAGGCGCTGTTTGGCCTCTTCGTAAGGTGCGTGGGGTGCCGTGAGGTAAGCTGAGTCAATAGCTTCCCGCATTTCTTCAGGTACCCACTTGTAGATAGCTGAGAAACATTCGTTCTGCGTTCTCAGGTTTTTTCGCACGCAGTATTGATCGAACTCGGCGAGTGCACGATCAATATTCTTCTTTTGGAAGATAGGTTTTTGGTAATCTCCCATTTCCTCTAAAAGTGCTCGAAAGCCACTTTGTGCAGAGGGTTGTTGTGTGAGATGTGGGGCGTATAAGCCCGGCGGGGGTCGCACGCCCGCAGTGGTTCCCTGAAATCCACTAGCTTCATAAGAGGGAACGAAATGCTCCGTGTTAAGCCTGTTCAAAGGCGGGGTCACCATTTGTAGTGGATTTATATATGTCTGACTTGGTGTAGGTAGACCAAGTGGGACGTTTATGTTCTGATTATGCGGGTTAGTCCCCGTGATGTTTCCGAAAGGAATGTGAGCGAAATCGCCAAGGTCATCTTGCTTGGCGGGCGGAACCTGAGGATAGTTCGTGTATTGGCCGCGTGGAGCACTGGGCTCGCTTAGTGCGTGCTGGGTCCGATCTGTTTGGTGCTGAGCCGTTGTGTAATATTCCGGCCTAAGATTTATATCTGTAGGGGGAATATACCGGGCTTGGTTGAGGTACTGAAAAGTATCCTGTGTTTGAGCAAGTTGGGAGTGAATTTGACACTCGGATCGGCCGGGTAGCCTTGCGTAGAATATCGTGGATATTCAGATATCTTCGTCGAATCATGATGATTGACTTCAGAGCGAGTCTGGAAGGGATCCTCGAACTTTTGTGTGTGTGAGGCTTGACCTAACGTTTCCTTCAAGGATATGTTAGGTAGTAAGGCGATCTCTTCGCGAGAATCGAGCCTTTGTCTGTCGCTAGGACCAGCGGACGAGTCGAGTATCGGGTAGGGAGCGCTTCGTGGGCTAGAGCTCCCAACCGCGCCGGGCTCTGCTTCCTCTTGCATGAGGAAGTAGGACGGGCGGCGCTCCATCGATGTACCCGAGTTGATTAACTCGTTTTTAATACCTCTCCTTATAGGATGCAGGATTTGGAAGGTGGACTCGCTTGACAGAGCTTCTTTCCTTTGCTCGGATGTCAGGGTCCTACCTTGTAGCCTTGAAAAAGGCTTCCTTGGACGATAAATTAGAGCGGATGAGCTGAGTAATTTATCGGCGTGCCCCGGCGGTCGGTTAAGAGCTTAGTGCTACGAAACCCGGGCGACACGTCTCGAACGTCCCAGCGGGCGTACGATCTAATGAGGATATCAATAGATGTACCGGGTGGCGTTCTGACAGAAGAACTACGTTGGGCAATGAGCAGGATAAAAGATCACTGGACTCGTAGATGCCAAAGTGAGATCTGTGAAGAGAGGAGATATGCCTTGTGAGCAATAAATTGCAGTTCTGAGAAGAACTCGTGAGCAGAAGGGTCGTCAGCGTAGAGCGTGTAGAAACTTCGTACTGGTAGAGTGTAGTCGTCGAGAGCGGTGAGTGGAATGAATTACGGAGGGCTCTGTGCGGGGTCTTTATAGGGAGGTGGCCTCCTCCTGCCGCCCCCTGGTTGGTCCGCGTAATTTCATTAGTTCACCATGTGTTTCCTTATTGGCTCGCACATTGTTTTCTCAGAATCTGTGAATATGATAGCTGAGTTGGTTTTTGAGGGTGGCTTCCCCGCGTCCGTCTCTGAGACGGGGTCCCCGGGGGTGGCTTCTCTGCGTCCGTCGCTGAGACAGGGTCCCCGGGGTGGCTTCTCTGCGTCCGTTGTTTAGACGGGGTTCCCGGGGGTGGTTTCTCTGCGTCCGTCTGAGACAGGGTCCCCGGGGTGGCTTCTCTGCGTCCGTTGTTGAGACTGGGTCTCTCGGCCCTCTTTGCTTCTGAACCAGAGGCGGTTGTAATTTGCTTGCCGCCTCCTGGTTGGTTCGTCTATTGTCTCTCGCGCAATCAGAGTTTCTGATTGGCGTGTAGGCTTGCTAGAACCGTCCTTGTTAGTTCTAGAGGACATTTGATTGTCTGTTTGAGTTTTCTCATTCAAGGCGACTTGGTTCGAAATACTTGTCGCGTCTCTCTCGCCCAGTAAGTGTTTAGGGAGGTCGCCTTGTATGTTATTTGATAATATTTCATTATTGAGAGAGAATATCGCATTTTCTCTCTGGTGAAATATTTTGTTTGACGGAGTTATAACTCGACGTCTTATAAACGTTTGTGTGCCATGTCTACCTCTTTTTGGTAGCCCTGAAAAGGGCTGTTGAAAAGAGGGGGTGGTTTTCACCACAGTGGGTAACGCTCATTGCGCCCGTGGGTAACACTCATTGCGCCCGTTGTTTCGCACTCAAAAATTCAAGTGATGGGTGATTTTTCCATGAAGTTATATGAAAATTTCTAATTTGCAATAAATAATAGAGGTTCCTATTTTAAAAAAGCTTCAGACATGCCGCACGATCGTATGAGCGAATTTTCTTAAGTTATCATATTATATTATTAAATTGTAAGTGTGTGTGCGTGTCATTCCAGACGATAACTCTCCATAGGATTGGGATACAAATTTCATTCTTGCGCCAAAAAATCAAGCTTTCCAAATGAAAGGATGAGTTTGTTGGCCAGTATTTTCGGAGCACATTAAATTGGTCAAATTTCTGAAATTGTGCTGAAAAAATCACTAAAAACGGCCAAAAATCCTTTTAAGAGATTATCTGTTAGACGTCTAGACTTTTGCCCTTCTAAAAGCTCTAGCGACCTCAACTCAATATCGGTCCGATTCAGGTCTGCCAAACCTCATTCGATTCAGGGTTAAATAATTTCTAACGTTCGTTTCGAGAAAGTTTTTGCCCAGACCGTTTCCCATTAAAGTACAAAGTGAAAAGCCGTTTTTGCGAACTTCATGTGTAAAATATCATGTAATTCAAAAGTTCGGCTGTAAGTCAATAGGGAAAGGTCTCAGCTAAAATATGCTCGATACGAACTTTGGAAAGTATTTAATTATGATAATAATGAACTTTGGCAGACTGAAATCAGACCAATATTAACGCCACTAGGTGATTTTGAAGGTCAAAAGTTTAAACGGGGGGAGGAGTGAGCTGGGCCAAAGTTAGCCCGATTTTCAATTGTTCGTAATTCGCTTATTTTGAGAGATAATTCCGAGTTTTGGGGTCGAATCGTTTTGTTTTTTTATGCTCTACAATTTTGCTACGTATAAAAATTTCTGTAGGGTGTACGGTTTAGAAATTATTAGAGAAAAACTTTGAAATGGGTAAATTGAGCCTTTTTATATAGCCTCCATTTTGTATTCCACCAATTTTGAGATGGCAGACCAAGATTTTCTCACTCAGAACGGACTAAATTTTCAAAATCTAATCTCAAACCTTCTCCGCAAATTACTACCTCTTTTCGGACCTGGCTCCAGAATAATATAATCATCTTTACATACTTATATAATCATAGTTGGAATACTTGACAATCTGGTTCCAAGAGTGAAACAACTTGACACTCCAGCAGCCTCCCATGTGGTCTAGTGGCTAGGATATCTGGCTTTCACCCAGAAGGCCCGGGTTCGATTCCCGGCATGGGAAGTAAACTTTTTATTCCCCTTGTCAATGATTTCGCATTGCATATCGTTGTTTTCTCGAGCCCAGACAAAAATCTACAATTGCTCGTACCTGAAATGTATAATTATCTGATGGGTTTCTATCTATGCTTCACATTTATTTTTTATTTTGCCCATTCAAGGGTCCTAAAGGCTATCGGACTACCAATTTACGTACGGGAAATCTTAGTTCCATTGTACAAAAATGGTTTTGTCGGTACGTATGTCCGTTTGAATGTCATATAAATACCATAACTGTTGTACATCTAGGGTCATTTTTGCTATCGAGATTACATTACCATGGGACCCAAAAATGTTCAAAGTTTCATATCAGTTTTTTGACATCCTTAATTGAATGAGACCAACTGCTGGTCGCTGTGATTCTTGATTGCAAAGCATGATCCGTTTAAAGGGATTTTTTTCTCGTATTTTCCCCTCATTTTGTGGTGTTGTTCAGATTTTGAGAAGGTTGAGGTGTGTAGCAGAAAAAAAGAAAAACTAAATCTAATACAAGGATTGTTTAGAAGAGGCACTTTTGCATCGAATAAGACCAACCGTAGCTCTGTAGCGCTGATATATCATTTCCAGACCAAATAAAACCTTTTCCAAACCAAATTAAACGTTTTCCAAATCAAATTAAACTTTTGGTTTATTGTTTTCAATAATGAACCTTTGTAATCGACCTAGAAAAAACAAATTTTGACACCCCCTCAAAATTTTTTGGTTTACGTTTCTAGATGCGTAGAATCCAAAAATCGACTTTAAAAAAAAAAAAAAAAAAAAATCCGTCCGTCCGACGTCTGCGGCTTTTCTCCGAAAATAGTTGACCAAACTATATGAAACTTGTGTTAAAAATCACGTTTGGGGTCTAGAAGATCCTAGAAGCTCGGTATCTATTTTTATCAAACTACTAAGGTCGTTCCATGATGGAGAGTTATAATCCAGTAAAATCAGTTGCTGAGTCGGAGAGTCACAATCCTTCTAGAGTCGCACATTTGGGCTATTTCGGAAGTGTTTAGTTGCAAAACGCACATAGAAGGTTAATATGACTTTTTTTTCTGTGAAACTGTGTATTAATCAAGCTAACCTGTGATTCTAATTTTTAGGTTATACTCATCGGCGATCTCGTAGTACTGAGTCCCAGTTGGCTTTGCAGTCAGGTGCTGGGTCAGCTCCTATCTGTCGACTTCATTGCTCACGCACGAATTACTGGCTGCTATCCCGTTGACGATTTTCAAGTAGCTTTCCCTGAAGCTGATGCTATGGCTATGTTGGAAGTCCTGGAAGCCCTTCAGCTCTGCATTCAAGTGAGTTGCATTCATACTCTATAACTCAAACCTTCAATCTTGACAGCATAAATTGTGAGTAGGCACCTACAGATGGTAGAGCTGTGTTATCATATTTTACGACGAAATATGAGACTCAAGGTCCCCCTATTATGTCGATGTGATTCCGGATTTTAATTATTTTTCTGAGATATCTTTCACCCCTTGCGTAATAAGATAATATCAATTTGAAACTTCGCAAAATGGATTATTCTTGATTACTGTCAAGTGATGATCAGTATCGTCAAGTATTGGTTAGGTAATGTTCCTTTTAGGCCCCCTGCCATTGACCGACATTTCGACAGCGCGATTGCCGCTTGGTGGAGTGAAGCTTGTAGAGATACCTAACTACAAATGGAAGACTGCTGACGTGCAGTTACATTCCTGTCGTGATAGACCGTTACTGCTGCAGTGGGGTTTTCCACCTCTCACCGCTTCAACACCGTGGCACAGCACTACTTACTTGGACTACTGGGGCGTAGAAATAGTACCTCAGTTCTTTAGTATGCTTACCAACGGTTGCACTATTGCCGTTGCTGCGCTTCAGTATACAGCCAACTGTGGCCAAAATAAACACCAAGTCACTGATCGGTGAAAAAAACAAACAGGTACTGTAGGATGCTATATGGGAGGCAAAATGTGAGCGGTACCACGATGAACATATGAAGCAATCTTCGCTTAGAGTATGCTAAAGTAATTAATCTAGACTCATCTTCCCGGATAAGTAGTAAGAAAAAAGCTCCTTTTAATAACCTTGAGCTCACCAAGCGGTGGATCCAATATTTGTTTTAACTCTATTGACCATCACTAAATAAAAAATATTCAAAAGTTATGAAAGCGAAAGTTGCTTCCCTCTTCCTTGATCTAACCACTTCCTTGGCTGAGCAATGAGTGAGAACTGAGTGGTGAGTGCACAACACGATAAAAATGCTGCCTATTGGCGATAGTGGTATGTAGCTTGATGGTACCGTGGCCCCAAGTGCCGCTCGTCTGCAGTGAGCTTTATAAGTAGGGGTATTTATGGCACATTTAGAAAATCGAAACGTCGAAAATCGAATCCATCAAAAAGTTATTGTGCCTTGAGGCTCCCTCTTCTAAACATTGAAAAGCCCCTTGTGCAAATTGGTGAAAGCCAAATCAGTAAAAATAGTATATATACACCATCCTATTGTTGTCCTATTTAAAACTACTTCCTTGTTAGTGATACTGTGCAAGCGTGAGATGTGAAATCTCAAACTGGCATGAACAACATTCAGAGATAGTAGCCCCATTCTGCGGTATATGAACACTACCCACTTGAGAGTACTGAGAGTACCATTGTGCTAAATATGCAGTAAGTACCAACATGGGACGCTACTTTGGAGTAGGTACCAAAATTCGTCCCATTCTGAGGTATGTTCATGAGGGTGCTGACGGTTCCCGTCTCGTCCAAGAGAGTGTGTCTACCCTGTGATTTGTTGTCTCGAATTTTCGTTCCCGTGTTTCTATAGTGACAATTTGAGAGACACCTAACTCATACACCATGCAAGAATCAATTCCTGAAACCTTCAAATATATTCATTAGTAAGCTTAAAGCTGCTGTCACTCCTTACTTGTTTATTACTGAGCGGATTTAAATTATGGTCATTCGTCTTAAATTCATGTCAGGGGGGTTGGTGTACATTAGAAACAATGCAATTCAGGCTCTGACTGGAGTGCCAACGAAACATCGTTCATGTCCTGCAGTTTCCTTTGTGTTTGATTTGAATTGTAAGCGTATAAACTGTTCCCCTGCACTGGGTCACAGAAAAGTTAACAACTTTCCTGGAACGCACGGTGTCTAGCGTTTCCCTGGGCTCTAGGTGAAGTGTGTACAAATGGGCAAGAATAAGTAAAATTATTTGCAGCTGAATTCGCTGTATCAATGGTTCCTTATCGGAAATTCTGCTTAAAATGACTAATTATTCGGATGAGGCTGGGCACACTGAGCCACATTGAGAAAAGGAAAAATAGAAAATGGAATTGAAGATATACTGCCACTAATGAAGCGATTTCCCAATGGTTGTTTGTAACTTGCAAGATGTGTGATGGGTCTTCGCTAAATCATATAAATTATACAAAAAACGAGAAAAAGGGTGAATTAATATTAAAAGAAAACGTGTTAGTGCAAAAACGAAAAGAAACTATACTGTAACCAAATTGAAACCTTCACTTTTGTTAGTGTGGGTCATGGAGAAGCTATACAGGCATGGATCTACACAACAATGTTCAAAACCAATTGGGTAGGACGAGAGATGGGTCAGGTGACTTGGAGGAACAGAGAGATTGCCACCCGAGGTTACCTGATTAGAGATATTCCAGTTTAGGTGTAGACGCCAGTTTTTCATTTCTTCTTTTAAAGATCGTGGTTATGGAGGTGGCTCGTGATCATCTGCAACAATGAGATACCTCTCAGCTAGCTGGATACTTGAAGCATCCAGGACTGTTATTAAAACCTAAAACTTGTTTGACACACCTTTTTATTTATTTTTTATATTTTATTTTTCAAAACAACTGCTGTTAATGCTTGGACCATGAAGCTAACTGCAGTTGCAGTGCCGTTCAGTTGTCTTTATTGCACTCTTAATTATTCTGAAAATACACCGTAACTTCCATTATTCAGTTTTGTTTGGATGTTTTCATTTTTTAGTGGCCCGGCTCTCCATATTTATCAAGACCTATGTCAACTGAATCTGGCGAGACTTGGGAGTTGGAGGTATTTCGTTGTTTGTTGGAGGGATGGTGTTTCTAACATTTTGTGTTTTTTCAAATTCACGACGTTCTAACCCTCACAGTAGATGCTCCAATGATGTGAAAGCTGATTGATCTGACTAATCTTACTGGCAGCACAAAAACACAAGATAATCATGTGATCCAACTGATTTATTTCATAGTATTGCTGTTTTCTGGAGTTTCCATATAGGTTATGGTTGGTTTCCTCTATTAAATTTATAAAATAGAATCAGCTTTTGCAACATTTTCACGTCACCACGACTAATCATCATTACTAACCTTAAGTTGTTCTACAACCAAATTTGTGAGAATAAGTGCCTCTATTAGAAATGTTGATCGCAAATTATGTAAGTGCTCCTGGTTCTGACGGGGAATAATTTGGCTTTTGGATTTACCAACACCCACATTTATGTAGGTATGCGTGTGACGTACTGCGACTATAATTTACCTACCGCTCATCTCATCTTACATTGGAATAGTAATTCCACTACCTTCTTGTGATGTTTCTTCTATCAGATGACCAGATGGCGTCACCTGATGGCCCACTCTGAGTGTAACTATTGGGTTCCTTTAATAATTATTTATTTTTCCCCATTAAAGTAAGTAAAATTTAATTACCTACCTACCTCTGTAGTTAAGTACAATGTTTTCAAAAATAAATAAAGCTTGAAAGATGAAATGGCAAAATGTAGGGAAAAGAGAGTCGAGAAATGTCGTATAATATATTTACTTGTTTTACAATACATTTCAGGAACATAGAATACCTAATATGTACACGAAGATACATAGAATTCCCAATATGCACAAAAAAAGTTGTTAAGTTGTCCAGCTTATAGTGTTCGATGATAACTAGACTAATTCTGTGTTGTCAGACAGTCAGTTGACATAAAAAGGAATGTCGCCAGAATAAATAAAAACATCAATTTATTTATTTATTTCTACGCATTCTATACGTAAGATTCTATGCATATCTGCTCACCCTCTGAACATAAAGATTGTTTTTAAAGACTCACGCTCTGGGACTCCTTTCTTCACTATCGATGTTAGAACAAGTTCCTTGAAATTAGTACTGGAATAAATTTGTTTTTTATTTGCCATACAAGATTGATTGGTATGCTCTATGGGGGTTGAAGAGAACATAGGAGACTGCAGGTAGGTACTTAGTCTTGGCCAAGAAGGCATCACACTCCCTGCTTTCAGTTTATCGAGTTGGATAAGTTGGTATACGATTTACATTAGTTAGTTTTGGGTGCTTGTAATAGTGGAGTAGTAGATTTTTACGTACACCAGTTTTATAGTAAAAACGTAGCTGTATCAAATAGCTAATTGGATGGTGTTCTGCGAGACAGCGGTAACATTAAGTTTATTATAATTTTATGACGCACATGAGGTTTGTCTACATGCGTGGGATTTTTCCATGTTGTAATGTGAAAACTTTCCAAAATTCCCTTAACAGTGAAGGTTAGGCATGTTGGATCTCCATCGCTAACATAAGTTGATAATGGATGGATACGATGAACTGGAAATGAACTGATAGGCGGAAGGTACATCAGCTTTGTATATGTTGTACAAGTCGTCAAATACCTACTCATGTTTTTGGCCAAACTTGCAGTTATCAAAATAATGTTCCTACTGATGTGTACATTCATTTTTAGTTCATTATAAGTCTACTGATTTTGTAATTTTGAATTACTGTTCCTTCAGATCTCTCGTTACACTTGCATTATAAGAATATTTTTGAACCGTTCATGGAATATTTTTTGATCTACTCTTTTTTCGATCACGGGTCTACTTTTATAATTGTTTCCCCGTTTCTCACAGGTTACTTTTCTTGAATCTTCATAACAAATTGTTAAACCGATTTTAACTCTGTTTAGTGTGAAAACGATGGAGAGCTGGAATACGAATTTCCATGCTATAACTTTGTTGAGCGGATTGAAGGGTTGTGGGAAAGCACAGACAAGAGGTACAGCGAAGGAGTCTACGGAGGTGTCCGGCTCAAGTCGCCACCAGGAACCACACACATGCTGCACTGCATCTTTCCTCGACTGCAGGTATATATTACGACCTCGAACCTGTTATTGGTAACAGACTGTTAGTTATGAGACAACCACATTCAATACAATCGTATCAATCACACACAAGAAGTTGCAAATGAAAAAACAAAGGCCAGTTTTATCTTCAATTACCAGAAACCGGACTAACGTTGTTGGCTCTTTATTTAACTCTAGTTTTCAATGTTAACCGTCCCTCATGATTGATTGGTTCTGTAATAGGTACAGGGTGATTCAAAAGTTTTGACATGACTGTGAAAATCCAGAACTTTTTATTTTTCAACCTATAAACACAGTTCAAAGCTTGAACTGTATGTAAAGTCGTCACCTTTTACCCAAGTTGACCCTGCTTATTCAAGCGGCTACACTCCATTGTAAGCTTATTCGCGTTGTTCAGTATGCAATGAATTATGTTGTTAACCAGTATTTATTGTGAATGTTTCAAAATTTCTTCGAAATTTTGCTAAAATGGATGGTGATGATTTATATTTATCTAAAACTCATACATGGTGAGGCGATTGATGCTGTGAGTGCTTCAATATTAAATGCCTTTTAAAGGTACCTAACTTATATAAATTTTTACGCTGATTCCGAACACCACCTCAATATTTCTGCTGCACTGCTTCCAACTCCCCGTTTTCTCAAAGAACTTGCGAAAAGTGTGGGAAAATCCCAGTTTTTTGTTGTCATTTTTTCTGCACATTTCATGAGCTAAGAATAGAAAATAAGGCCTGGAAAAATTCTTTTGGATCTGCATCTTGTAGAGGTCATTCTTCCGCATCGAATGAGGCCAACCGTGCGTTTTTAGGCCTGAAAATAACGGAGGTGCGATTTATTTTGTCAGACATTAAAAAACCACGACCCTCGACAAAACCGGGTTCAACTGTAGCTCAATCAATGCACGCTATTTATGCTCAGATCAAGAAAATATACAGGGTGATTCCCTCGCAGATGCAGAAAAAAAATTTGGGTGAAACTACATCAAAAATGTAGTAAAATGCTGCCAACCGCATATTTTTATCTCAATCCGTACTCGAGATATGATTTTTTAAAGGGTTTTTCAGGAAAATTGTGTTTTTTCATTTTAAACTCGGATTTCTCCACTTTGCCTCATTTAATTTTAACTTTCAACCTCATTTTCGGTATCAGCATTAAATTTCCTATAAGAATAGTGTACTTTGGTTCTTAAAAAGTACCATCCGAAGACCCTCACATCAGCTCAAACATTGACGATTTTGAAAAAACAATATTTCTGAAAATCTTTAAAACTTTACTACTCTTCCAAAAAGAATCCTGGAAACTGGCAAATCTCATGAAAACTGCTTCATCTAATACGCTTTCCAACGGTATTATCAATTTTAATTTTATTTTGTTATTTAGGGGAGAAAATAATGTTTTAATGTTAAAAAATGTGGGTTTTTCAATGAAATTGTTGGTTTTCTCGAAAGATGACCCTCCAAGAACCAACGAGTATGGGGTCGGTTTCTATGTATTTTTTCTCGCTGGAAAGAATGGAAACTCTTGCAGATCTCTCAACTACGTTATAATCGAGTTTTACACTTTAATTAACTAGTTTTACCCCATAACACACATACATTTAATCGTAACAAACAAACTAAACATTTGCGATTTTAAGTGTAAAACTCGGTTATAACGGAGTTGGAGAGATTTACAAATGTTACCATTCGATACAGCGTGAAAAAATACATAGAAACCGACCCCATACTCGTAGGTTCATGGAGGGTCATCTTTCGAGAAAACCAACAATTTCATTGAAAAACCCACATTTTTTAACATTAAAACATAATTTTCTCCACTACCTAAATAACAAAATAAAAGTAACCTTGATTATACCGTTGGAAAGAGCATTAGACGAAGCAGTTTTCATGATATTTGCCAGCTTCCAGGATTCGTTTTGAAAGAGTAGTAAAGTTTTAAAGATTTTCAGAAATATTCTTTTTTCAAAATCGTCAATGTTTGAGCTGATGTGAGGGTCTTCGGATGGTACTTTTTAAGAACCCAAGTACACTATTCTTATAGGAAATTTAATACTGATTTCGAAAATGTGGTCAAAAGTTAAAATTAAATTAAGTAAAGTGAAGAAAGTTGAGTTTAAAAGGGAAAAAACATGGTTTTCCTGAAAAAACCTTTAAAAAATCATATCTCGAGAACGGATTGAGATAAAAATATGCAGTTGGCGGCATTTTACTCCATTTATGATGTAGTTTTACCCAAATTTTTTTTTGCATTTGCGAGAGACTCACCCTGTATATCTATCTAGTTGTTATTCAGGCTAATCTAGTGTTTTCTGCGGTTTATTTACGTAGGTATGTGGTGGCCACTCTCGGCCTATACGCTCAAAATAGCTATTTTTGATCTTTGTATCTGCCTTCTTCATGCCTCCTGTCACCCTTGTTGCTCTTGTCAATTCATGATCGAGAGAAACCTTGAGAGGGAGTTGGTAGTGGGAGGCTGGTGAACCTCATTTGCAACAGAACACTTCACCGATTCATATTGTGTCCACTTGCCGCTTTTGAAGTTAATGTCTTTTTTTGAGGAGGCACAGTTTAAACATACATTTGGGCTGTTCACGTAGTTTTTACGAAGTTTCGGCAGAAACTCAAGCTACATCATGGAAAAACGAGCTAAACAAAGCAAAAAGTCAGCCAAGTTGGGTGGGTCCTCACATATTGTTACATGGATGTAAATTAGTTGAAGAACAAAGTACGAGTTGAAATGATTGGATGCCAGATAGAACAGTGTCTAATACATGTGTATACATTATGGACTGCAAAATAGGGTTATAATTCGTGTTTGCTCTTGAACATGCTGTCTAGAGGTTAATCCGCCCAATAATTGAAATTTTCATCAAAATTTGTCCATTTTTCTTGGTATCAACTAATATTAGTTTTTCGCACGTGCAATGCTTAGTTATTATTCAACCAAATGCAATGAAATACAAAGGGAACCATCCTGCCCTCCCCCCTCCCCGAATTTGAACGGAATCGGACTGATAGATCACGAGAAATAAACGTTATAAGAAATTCAAGTTTCCGCATGCGCAGTCTAGTATTAATCCAATGGCAATGACATTTATACGGGACCGTCTAAGAACTAATCCACACAATCCCTGAAAATCTCTTACAAACCGGTCCATTAGTCTCGGAGTGTTGCCTTTGTAAATCGATCTTAGTTTTGCGCATCCGCCATAGTTATTACTCCACTTATCGCAATATAAATCATAGGGAATTTCTCTAGGACATACACCCAATTACTCCCCGAGTTTGAACAGAGTCGGTCCTATAAATTATAAGGAATCGACGTTATAAGAAATGTACGTTTACGCATGTGTACAGGCTACTATCGATCCGACGCCAATGAAAATTATAGGAGGCTGTCTAGAAGCTAACCCGCACAAAACCTGAAGATTTAATCATAATTGATCCATAGGACTCTCAAGTTTTGCTTCTGTCAATCAATATTACTTTTTCGCATTCGCAATGGTTATTACTCCACTACGAGCAAGATAATTCATAGAGCATCTTTCTGAAACATATGCCCAACTATCCCCCGAATTTGAACGAAATCAGACCAATAGATGATGAGAAATCGACGTTATATTCACGTTTGCCCATGCGCACAGGCTTCTGTTGACCCAGCGGCAATGAAAGTTATAGGGGAGCGTTTAGAAGCTAACCCACACAATCCCTGAAAATGTCATTAAAATTGAACTAAAACTTGGTTGGTATAGTTTTGGGCGTGACAAGGATTTACCATAGACAAACTGACGGACAGACACATTTTTTCGATTTCTTGCACGAACACATAGCTTCCCTCTACCAGTGAGGAAACAAAAAACGAATCTCGAATTCGGATTCACTACATCAAATAACTTAAGAAACCTTGATAATGTGGTCTGGTATTCTGAAATAAACTGATTTATAATTAATATTTTTGCTTGCCTCCCAAATAACTGCATATTATATCACTAAAAACATGGGTCAGGTACAGAGTGCCCCATGCTATGTTGTTACGAAGAAGAGTGCAGTCTACGAAGGGTTAAGCTGTGAATCATGTTTATAGGTTAAAAAATTAATACTTTCTAATTTTTCGTGTGGAGACTTTTGAATCACACTGTAGATTATGATTCTTGTCTGCTCCACTCTTGGTTGCTTGCTTGGCTGTTCAAAAGTGAGAGATGACAAAGAAATTAATGTTAACCACTACGTACTATTTGACGCTTTATCCTAAACTAATAATATGGATCAACTTTCAGATCGAACTGAGACGTACTGTCCTTGGTTATTACGACTGGCAGAGTGACCTGTATCAATGGTTGGGAGGCTCAAAGATGTGTTTCGGTGCTATAGAGAGCTTGATCACATTTGAAAAGGATTGCGAGAACGGAGAAGAATCAATCGACGTTAAAGTTAGAGGTCCTGCCGGAACTGGAAAAAATTGTTTCCTATTCCTTGAAGAATTGCTCGGCATAATCGATATGGTTGGTATATTTTCTAAAAAAAAAAAAACACTTTTATCAGATTAGCATATTGTTTAACCCTTTTTCCTCATTAAGTGGTTCATCAGTATGTCATACCGCTTTTCTAGAACAATTAGTTTTCATAATTTTTAATTCAATATGACGTAGATACTTTTAGATGAGCAATCAGTACTAGTCTTAATTTTTGCATAACTATACACTTATCGTAGGCTTAATTTTTTCATATTTCAATAGTGAAAAAATTTATGTTTGGTATGTTATAAGGGTTCGTAATTGAAAATGATGAATCAAAATCATAAGTTTTTCCAAAAGTTCAGGAGTGGCAGAAGAAACTCAAGGAGAGCATTGTGTTGAGAGGAATCCTGAAAAACTGTGAAAATTGGCAAAAAACTTACGAATTCATTGTTGCCAAAATCTAATAATTTAGAAAAAGTTGACGTCATAGAAAGGAAATATGTGGACTAACATTCATTTGTGAATATTGCTGAATTTTTAAGAGAACCATACTAATGGTGAAACTGTACTTTCAAAATGAAACTCTATTAAAATTCATCAAAAATCGTCCATTAGGCCATAACTACATTATTGGGAATTTGTAATATACCTACCTTACGTTTGACCTGCCGTCTCATTTATGTTTACTTTTGTAGGTGTTAATGGACGTTGTTCCTGGACTGTTGATAGAAAAACACCTCATGAGTGCCTACGATCTGAAAACCCACGTGAGCCCCATATACTGCTACCCACCTGATACGCTTATGAAAGCATCCTTGGGAGACAGCGGGTTCGATTCACAAATTTGGAATCTCCTTGCCAACATGCCAGAATCAATCCTCCAATTGTTTTCCTTTGAAGCTGATGAGGTAATGACTATGCATGTTCTTGGGGGTTGTTCTGTAACTTTTCGAGATATGTCAACAGTGCACTAGCTAATGGGTTAAACAGGCGAAACAATAGTTTTTGATCTAGACAAGAGTACTCAGTTTCAGGTATTACCGCCAGGGGCCAACTTTAATGGCAGTAAAATGAATACAAATTTCATCTTTTTTCATTGCAGCATTTGAATTTATATTTAATTATTGAATAAACACCACAATATCTGTGTAAATACAACTACCTCATCTTGTAAATCTTATGACTTCTTATGGAAGTGGTGAGATAGTTAGAGTAGAGATAGTTTAACAAGAGTGAAGCCTTACAGAACAGCTGGACAGACAAATCTCGGCAAAGAGTTAGAGGCTTACAGAATATCTAAAGAAATAAACCAAGACAAATATGGCGGCGCTTCTCCACTGTAGTTTAAATTAGCCACATCGAATAAAGTTACAGACCCCCAGGGTTAGAGTAAAGCACGTGTTCTCATTTGGTAATGAATCTTTTATTTAGTACCAGTTATCACTGCCGAACATTCGAGACGTAATGAAATGGAAACACGGAGCTCAGGGATAATATGGTACACTACATTAGTCAACTGTACAAGCTTGTTCTAGCAGAAAGTTAAAACAGTGATTTTTGCGAATTAAAAAAAAACAAAAATCAGACGAAAATTTGGAACGACCCCTAGAACTAAGACATGGACATATTGTTTTTCTACATGTTGAAAAAATCTATTACAATCGCTCCAAAAAATGTAATAAGTAATACATTTTTCAAAATTTCCCTCACGATCCGTTATGAGGCACTCTGAAACAATTCCTAAATTTTAAGTCTTCACCAAAAAATTAAGCATTTTAAAATACAGGTTGATTTATTTAAACAGCACTTTTTGAGCACAAAAAGAAGAGAAGAGAGAAGTATTACTAAAAATACCTTAAAAAGGCTTTTAAAAGTTAGTTTTTTTAAAGCAGAATATTCATTACAAAATATTTATCTACTATGAATCAGAATATTGAGAAATTTGTGCACAAAATTATTCTGAAAAATGTACTTGAATATTATTAAAACATGTTAAAAAATCCATTTAGGCAGAAATATATTGCTTATAAATCCTAAAATCAGTTAGTTTTTGATTTATTTAGTCGCCGTATGGGTCCGGCAGGGGGTTTTTCTGCATTTAAATTCAGTTTTCCTGTTTTCCTATTTATAATAAAATCAGTTAGGATAGCAGTATATTATTGAAATCTTTTTGTTTGACATAAATTCAATTGTAACAATTTGTGCACACAGTGCTCAAATTACAAAGCAATTTGGCTCAGCTATAATTAACAAAATTCGCCCAATGGTCATACTGCATGACTAAAACTTTTCCCTCCATTCTACTTCTTCCTACAGAGAGAGTCATATAAGTATGAAAATCCTACGAGTATTTGAGATTAAATTATTATAATGGTGGTTAAACTGTGATATGTTGTTTAAATTAAGGACGGTGTTTTAGGAGGTGAAGAGTTACGTGTGTAACGCATACAGTGTTGGAATCGACATGCTAAGTACACTCTGCGTTCAAAAACTTTGCACACTTCTGGACCCTCCTGACCCTCACGGCAGGGACTGGTGCATGCTGGCTGTTCAGCTGTCCCTAACCAACAAGATATCAGCCTTGGAAAATTCACAGCACAGCAGAACGTCTGCGCTTCTTCAGCAGTACTCACAAGAGCCTGACAGTAGTGTCGGTGAGAACATATATGTACTACTACATCATCAATAGCATTATTATAGCAAAATTTTGAAAAATACCGTCATAAAAATCGATTCTTTGCGACACGGTGGTATGATGATAGAAGACTCTGGGGTCTACTAATTTTGACACGAGAGAGAGCATTTTAACATTTCCCATAATGGCAGAAAGGCACCAGCTGATTTACAAGTGTCATTTCAGCTGTTTGTTGTAGCTTGTTGTGAGTGTTTCATGAAACTTTGAACTAAGAATTATGGGGGGGGGGGGGCAACATAACCTGCAAGTCACGTTGTTAAGTTGTATCTACTCTTTGTGTTCCTTGCAAGTACCTAACTTCCGTCTTCTTCTTCACTCTTGTCATCGTAAAATCAGGTGATGCTACTTACAAATTTTAACACCTTAAGGACTTTGAAGATCTGTTAGTGTTGGCACGCATTTTCAAACGAGCCTCTCAATTATCTATTTTTCCATTCTTTAATAATAATGGAAGGTTTACAACTATATGGAGAGCATGCTGTGCTATCTGCTTAGGCGTGGAGGCCACGTCCCTCTATTGGGTAACCTAGTGCAAAATCTGATCCTCCTTTTGAAGGACAGCTGATAAGGTTTGATATTATAAAACTATCAGTCGGACAAAACTTTCACATGGAATGGTTGTTTACTTGAGTTTATTTTTATTGAAAGGATACTCAATCTACAGTAATGATATGATAGTGTATTATGTCATTTCTCAGTGTAAAAACATTGCTACTACAACTAGAATATAAATCAGCTGTTGCTCTGACCGAGTATGAACTTTTGATGACTCATTATATAAGTTGCCAGTTTTTTACGCCTGCCATTCATGTCCATGACGCCATTGCTTCGCAGGTGCTCTCATCAACAAGCTGCTTGTGTTGGGGCGTACTGACGCAGCTGGTGTCCTTATGAGATTCGCCCCCCTCTACAAGGTCACGGCCGACATCCTGTCTCAGCCTGCTCTTACCCCCACTTCCTCCTCCAGAACTCCTATCCGGTGAACACTTTTCTCATACCAACCAGTTTCGTCCAGGTTAAGTCTACTATTTTAGTCCTCGTGTACACTATCTGTGTCGAGATATTTGATACTACCTAACTTAACGTTCTCACGAGCTGAAACGTATTTTTACAACCCTAGGTGGAGTTGTTTCACCACTGTTATATCTCTACTCTTGTTGATTTTTTCAAGTTTATTTATTATTACGTCTAAATAACTTTTTATATTTCTTAACTAATTTATATTGAATGTTTCAACGTTTTTTACAAATTGGTGGGCAATCAATTTCCACAAATATGCTCACAAAACTGTTTGTATTTTATATTATGAACCCAAGATGTTTGCTTAGAGATGTTGCTCCAGTTCCAGCACCAAAACGAATGCATAGCATTTTATCATAATACCCAATATTGTATTAAACTCCATATCAGAAATAAAGGATGATAATGTAAATGTAGTAAATTGTAGAAAAGGTCTAATTTTTAGGCAATTGAAAGCGTATTTCAAGATATGGTGAATCTACAATGATTAAAGTTCGTGGTCCCTCCTACTGCCACCTTTCTTAAATGATTCTCGCGTTGAACTCAGCTTACACTAGTGTTGAAGCTTTTTGAAAATTTTTAACATCGGACGGGGATATTGAGGGTCTTTTTGCATACTTCATGGGTTGATTGGGGGGGGGGGGGGGGGGGGGGGGGGGTTGCTGTAACAACTGGCAAGACATGGAATCCCACATTCTTCTCTAGCTGCACAATGGTGCAATCAATTATTCTCTTAATTGCCTCAAATTTTTTCTTCAGTGGTCGAACAACTTGAACAATATACTCTTGGTACTCACCTATCACTCGCTAACATTCCACAGTTTCGTGCTAATCGAGAATATCCAAGAATATTGAAAAAAAGTATAATAGGTCGTTTCTTTTTGTTGGTTACGAGTACATTGTATACTTACTGCACACCTACTAATACGGTATCAGTGTGTATTCAGAATACTAATAGTTAAAATGTGCTTCCAGAAAAAATTTGTCATTAGACAAATGGTCAGTTTTTTGTTCAACATGTTATTGTTATACCCAATATTTGCTGATCCTGGTGAAATATCCCTAACGGAAACCATTACTACGGAATATGTTATGCGGAATATGTTATGCTCTAAGTAAAATGGTCTATCGAGCGCTTATTTGATCAATGTTTCATATTGGCTACTTCAATGTACATTATTTTAACATTCGATATTATAAATGCCTAACGTACTCCAACCATTAATTGACTATTTATTAGTGTTATGTGTCGCACATTTTTCAAGATTGTTATCGCCAATAGTGACTGAATTTTGCGATTTCCACTCAAAGTGGAATCGCTATTGAACTTCATGGTTTAGCAATCGTATTTGCGTGCCGGTCAAAGTACCATTGAAATGCCAAATGCGATTATTTTGTCTGTATGGAACCACAATTTTTTTATTCCAATAGGTGTAGGTACAGGACAGCACAAAGATTGAATCTCGATCTACGATCTACCCGATTTAAAAAAAGTACATTTCATAATTATTACGTCAATAATTCTTTAATTTCGTTGATACGGACATTTGGATCTTATTCTAGTCCGAACCCACCTTACGTTTAAATTTGATCAATTACATTTTAGTGTAAGCATTTGAAACCATGGGAGTTGTGACTGTGGTTGCCATTGGCTTATAAAATTCTTGTTACGGTGTTGGGCATTTCAAGTTACTCTCGTAAATTTCAGATAACTTCAGAAGAAATTGTTGGAAAAAAATCTGTTTTAGCGAATTTTCGAAGAAAATAAACCTATTGCAATGGCTCCAAAAATTTTAAAATGAAAATTTCCCAAAATTTTCTTGTAGAAATCCATTTTGAAACATCAAACGATTCCTGCATTTTAACGCTTTTTCAAATATATAAGTCATTCCATACGTTAACTCTCCTTAGAATCGGAACGAAAAATGCATTCTTTCGCCAAAAATCAAGCAGTTCGAAAAAAATATGAGTTCATAAGACAGCACTTGCTTAGCTCAATAAGTTGCTCAACTTTCAAAAAATGCGTTTAAATTGTCAGTAAAACTTGCAAAAATGCGTTAAAATTGTCAGTAAAAATTCCAAAAAACTGCTAACAATCTTTTAAATTTATACATATTGTTACGAACAGATAATAGGTAGCAAGATTAATTAACAATTAGTAAATAAGAACCAACCTGATTGAATTACAAACACGATCTGAAAATTTATTGAATCTCTGTGTAAACTAATAAACTGCATCTGGTTGGTAACCAAATAATTTATAATAATGTAGAATCTCCCACAATATGTATATTTTTTTAAGCAGGATATTAGCTGTTGGAAGCATATAAACTGTGAACTAGAACATACAGAAATGTATGGACATTATGCTAAAAAAAAGTTACTCAATTCTCAATTAAATATGCTTAAAAACTCAATAAAAACTGTCAAAAATTGTAAGCATCCAAAAGGAGCTTTGAACGAATTTTAACACACAAAGTGCTTGAATTTCAAGGCAATTTAACAAAAATGTTATACGAAAATTCGCTGATACAATTATGCTGCATGACTGGATTTTTTCAAACCTGAAATTCTGAATTCTATCTAATTTATCTCATTGCTGTAGTAGCTCATAACCAAAATTGTGCTTCAAACGTCTGATAGATAACGCCTTTCTTTGTATTAAAACCCCTCGACAAACTTACCCCGTTCGACACCAATTTAATTAAATACCCACTAACAGTGATTGTTAAATTTGATGATTACTACGTCCATAAATCATTCTGAGTGTTGTGTTTATGGTAAACAAACGAGCGGTATACGTAATATTGTGCTGTGTTAAAGAAAATGTGCATTTCTTGTTTAGGCAAAAATATCTATCTGGTGTCCAAACATTTACTCATAGTTTCATAATTCTGTTATCTTCAGATAGGAAGATTTCAGATATGCGAGAAGTTATTAACATAATTCTGTTATCTTCAGATAGGAAGACTTCAGATATGCGAGAAGCTATTAAAATTAATAACTCTGCATGGAAACCATATTTTTCATTAAGTGAAGAATATAATGTCATTTTTTAAAAATTGGTACCTACCTACTAAACTTCCTGTTGCAAGCTGATGCTAATGTACCGACGCTTTAACCAGTTCCGCTAAAATTGCTCATCCTCAACGGGATATAAGAAAATGTAAAATGCTACTTTCAAGCAAGTTGGAAAAAAGTGCATATATCTTTCAGCTTGATTCTTGACAATTTCTTGCCCCATTAGGTTAGTGTGAAAGTGGAAAGTCAAACTGTATCGTGGGATCAGGAAATTAGGGAAATAATACATATCTTAACAATAGCCTATCGCTTTAATCGTCGATTTCTCAAAGATTCGGAAATTATTGAATATTGCTTCTTCGAACGATTTTTGATTATTTTTGAAGCCGGTTTCATTCTGCTGTCGCCATACAATCGAATTTTAAAAAGACTGGAACTTTTGAATTTTATTAAAATTATAAATTAATCGGAATACTTGATTTTACATTTGTGACCGAAGCGCGAAAATTGGATTTACGTATTAAGTAAATATTTTTATTACTGGTAACTCATGCGTCACAGAAGGCCAAGTTTCGAAGGAACGTTTTATTTGTGAAAGCCTGTTTGTCTTTATAACGAATCGGACCACAAATCCACCCTTATATTGTGTATTTTCAAATCGAAATTGATATAACAACTATGTTTCTGAACAAATACGTTTTATCTTTCCTAATATTTTATCAAAACATATATAACTACGTACTTGTGTTGATTTCATTATTTTTCGTGTTCATTCCTTATTTTTATATGCATATTTTGTGATACAAAGTGACTTACTTTTGCTAAAAATGTTGGTAATTTTTTTGTTGGTAAGTAATCAATTTTAAAAATAAAATTTGTATTTTTTGTTCAATGTTGATCTTGATTTTGTGAATCTTTATCCTTGAAGGGATCAACATGAATCTCTATCAGGCTCATCGCTGTAAACGAAGCATTTTATTTTTTCGGGATCTTTTCAGAATCTTAGAAATTGTTGAATTTGTCTTATTTAGATAGTGAATTGTACTAGAATAAGATTCTCTATACCTCGGTTTATCAGCATGCCAGAAAGAAAATGTTCTAGTCAGTAACTGGTAGATTTAACAGTATAAATGATTAATTTAAACTATGATAGCGTTTACATTGTATGCTTATTTTCATGTTTTTCGCTAACAATTGAAATTGAAAAGTTTTTACGGTTGTTTTCTGATAGAGAAGCTGTAATTTGTATTGTCTTGAGCTCAATTTATACAATTTTCGTCATATGATCCTATTCGATATTATCGCCTATTGCCCTATTTTCTAGGGGAGCTTGTAGAAAATGGCTTAAAACTGAACAAGTAAAATTGTTGTGTCTAATGGTGTGACTACATTTATTTATTTTTTACGAGTTTAAACGCATTTGTGTGCATATTTATTTAAATATATTCATACCAAAACAATTCTGTTGCTGTATTACTTACCTAGGGCCCCTTGTTGACTAAACTAACCTGAAGTTGAGCTTTGAGTTGAATCAGTGTACGTAATAAGGATTGCGAAAGTTGAATTTGAATTCGTGGTAGTTGACTTATTACTCATATCCATAAGCGTTGCTTCATAAGATACAATTTGAAAAAATTATTTGGATTGTTGTGAATTTTTGTAACATATATTTGTGGTTCACTTAAGAAACAGAGAGGTGATGGAGGCAGTCTGAAGAAAATACCTCCTTTGGCCGTTGATGGTTGGAGGTCACACTGTGGATGGGGTATATACAGTGTTCCATACACACTGTGTGTGTTGGGCATAATCTTATCGTCAAATACGTATACAATTGTTATCGCGATAATTATTCGTTGATTCTGAGTCAACTGCGATTTTATTCGTATTCGTCTGTCGGCGATTACCCGTGTAATTACCGTGGGTTGTATCCGTACACAACCCAAAAAAATGCGTCACGGTCATCAATTTCAATAGGACGTCCCTCGTATAATATGCGAAGCCTTGCTAATATTACCTAGCTTCAGAGGGACGTCCTTAAAGCGAATTCAACGATTGGAGCCCAGCCTATTTGTCTCAAATCTATTTCAATAGGACGTCCCTCTGAAGCTAGGTAATATCAGCAAGGCTTCGCATATTATGTGACACGCCATCGAACGAAGCACCTACCAAATCCTCTATCAGAGTATGTTGCCAGTCTGCTGATCTTATCTTAACCTCCTCCCTCAATCTTTTTCCAAGTTCCGAACTGTTCAATATTTATTAGAGCTAGGTTAATCAGTCTTAAGATAATAATCCACAACATGGATTTAATTCAAAGTTTACTTATCCACGTTGAGTCCACATTTAAGGATGAGTTGGTATAAATCCCATCCCTATTCTCAAGAGGGCTTCCTTGTTTTCGTTGTATTCCCTCATTATTTGATCTTTTAGGGCCTCCTTCCTGACCTGGCAACCACGATATACCATTCTGGGATTACAAATTGTTTATTGTTGTCAACATCGGGCAAATAGCCCAATGGCAAAGCAGTACGTGTTTGAGTTATGTAATATAGGTTCCTACAGTTCTTAAATAAATATGAAATGAATGACAAGCCCGAAGCACCAGACCGATCCCCGATATATATATATATATATATATATATATATATATATATATATATGCACTTGATTAGTGATTGTTCTACTGAACTATATATTACATGAACTTAAATGATAGAAATTTGACAAGTATACTTGTCAAATTTCTATCATTTAAGTTCATGTAATATATATATATATATATATATATATATATATATATATATATATATATATATATATATATATATATATATATATATATGCGTGTGTGTGTGTGTGTGTATTTACGCTGAATCGAATGATAACACTCGCATATCTCCCCAACCCCGTTATAACCAAGTTTTACACTTCAACTCACAAATTTGAGTTAACTCGGTAACTATGATAAATTTTATGTGTTTTTATTGGTGAAACTAGTTAGCTAAAGTGTAAAATTCAGTTATAACGAGGCTTGGGAGGTATGCAATTGTACCATTCGATTCAGCGTAAAAAAATACGTAGAAACCGACCCCAAACTCGTGTGTTTTCATAGGTCACTTTTCATGAAAACCCTCGATTCCATTGAAAAAACAATGTATTTGAACATTAAAACACAGTTTTCTCCCCTAATTAGCAAAGTGAAATTAAAATTGACACCACGGTTGAAAAGCTGTGATCTCGGCGCCGTTTTTCCCATCTCCAGGAGTAAAATTAAGTGGAAGACTTTCGTGCTATAGCGCTTCAAATTTGGACAGATTTCTTAAATCTCTATCCCATTAAACCTGCTTACAAAATTATGAATTGGTATCAGGGTGGTAGGAAATTTAACGCTCTTTCCAACAGTTTTCACTGCCATTTGAGGAAGTTATGGTTATTTTGGTGATATATATAAGGTTGAAAACACGAAAAAAATCATAAATATTGAATTACTCGAAAACTAAGCGTTTAAAATAAATCTCTATGAGGAATTTTTTGTTGCATACTAGTTGTAGAATTGATACCTGGATTTTTGACCATTAGGTTTGTTACACCCTGTATAAATTTCATCACGATCGTGTCACTATGAGCTGCTGCGCATGCTCGAACCTCAAATCCTTGTAACAAGCGTGGACAATCACAGCACAGTTTCCAACCGATTTTGATTAAATTTTCAGGGATTGAATGGCTCATCTCTTAAGATTATTTAAATAATTTCAATGATCTTTATATTCATGTGAGGGATGCGAGGAAGCTACATGCCACACTCAACTTGGCAAATTTCTTTTTTTTAATTCTTGATAAATCCATATTCCATGGAAAATTAGGGATATGCTTTGTACAAAATATTTTATTACTGAATTAATTTGCACGTGGAAGGGATGATATCCCGAAAAATGATTTCCCTGGAAGTTGCCCATCACCGTTCTCAACAAAGGTTAGTACCTAATTAAATAATAAAATATATAAAGTACACTGTCAAGGGCATAGCTCAGAAGCTTCTCACAGCGGTCAGCAACTAGACAAAAGTTCGGCTGCGATGCCGACGAAAACCCATGGTGAAAAACGATACTTTGAAGTACCAGAAAACCAAAAATTCAAACCCCAAAATCATAGCGGTGCATCTCCAAAAACGGCGCATGAATTGAGAATGTGTCAGTTACTATTGAAAATGAAGTCAAGTTCAAACTTTATTATTATAATTTCAGATCCACTGTTGTAATCATATTGTTGTTAGGTGTGATATGTTTGTGTTTGTACTTCTCAATAAAAATATTATTCTTTCGTAAAAACCTAACCGAGGCAGTTCTGTTTCATTTCTCAAATAATATCAGGTTATGGGCCCAGAGTGAAATTTTGATAACAGTTGTCAAAATTATTGAAAATGAATAGCTCTGTGAAGATCGAACCTTTGGGTAGGAACAACTTCGACACGTGGAGGATTCATATGGAGGCGCTCCTTATCAAGTCTGGTGGATGGGAATACGTGACAGGACAAAATCAAAAGCCGACCGTAGGTGATGGAGATGCTGATGGGTCTGCAGCAGCAGCCAAAACATGGTCAGCGGAGGATCTCAAAGCTAGGTCTGACTTGATTTTATCCATAAGTCCATCGGAATTGAAATTGATTAAAGGATGTCAGACGTCAAATGAGGTATGGTCGAAACTCCATGAAGTTTTTCAATCTAAAGGACCAGCTAGGAAAGCGACGCTATTGAAAAGATTAATTCTGCATAGGATGAAAATAGGGGACGATGTTAGGGATCATGTGTCTAATTTTTTCGAAACTGTCGATAAATTAAGTGACATGGGCATTGCCATTAATGATGATCTGTTGTCAATTATGCTGTTATATAGCTTACCCGAGGAATTTGAGAATTTCCGATGCGCAATCGAATCAAGGGATGACTTGCCCAAACCTGACGCCCTCAGGACGAAAATTTTGGAAGAATCTGACGCACGGAAAAACAAATTTGGAAGTGATGATCCTGATGCGATGATAGCGAGAAATAGGAAGCACACAAAGACAAAAAGTATGATCAGGTAGTTAAATATAAGTGCTTTAAATGTAAAGAATTAGGACATAAAGCTTCTTTGTGTCCTCAGAAAACTGACAGAGCGGGAATAGGAACGACGGACGAAATTTCATATCATTTTGCATTGATGGGTGGATCTAAGGTTAGCAATTCACAATGGTGCTTAGATAGTGGTTGCAGTAGTCATATGTGTAATGATAAGAGTAGGTTCAAGAAATTAACCCCAACTGATAATATGATACTGAAATTGGCCAATAAATCTAGCACCAGAATCAATGCTAAAGGATCTGTAGAGTTAGTTGCTCGTAGTCCTAATGAAAAGTTAAGCAAAATTCACCTGAAAGATACCTTATTTGTTCCGGATTTGCGAATGGGATTGTTGTCAGTGTCTAAAATAACCGACAACGGATGTAAAGTTCTGTTCACTAAGAACAATGCATCAGTGTTCAACCAGAACGAGGAATTAATTCTTTCTGCCAACAGGGTGAATGGATTGTACTACCTGAAGGAAGCAGAAGAAGTGGCGAACAAAATCGAAGGAAGTCAAGGAAAAATGTCGAGGTTGATGGTTTGGCACAATCGATTCGGACATTTAAATGAGTATGACTTGAAGAAGATTGTGAAATCACGAAAAGTAATTGGAGCTAATTTCAACGGAAAGGAGAAATTACAACATTGTGAAACTTGTCTAAAAGGTAAGATGTGTCAAACTCCATTTCCGAAGAAATCGCTGAAAAAGGTCGCACCACTCGAAATAGTTCACACTGACGTCTGGGGGCCAGTGAGAACCAAATCGAATGGTGGTTCCTGTTATTACGTGACATTTATTGATGAGGCCACAAGATATTGTGTCGCGACATTTTTAAAAGCTAAAAGTGAAACATTTAACGCTTTTAAGGCATACAAAAATTTTGTGGAAAATCAGAAAGGAACAAAAATCAAGTATTTACAATCCGACAACGGTGGGGAATACGAAAGTAGAGAATTTAAGGAATATCTTGAAAGTTGTGGTATAGGGCGTAGATTGACCGTTCCAGGTACTCCGCAACAAAATGGAATCTCTGAAAGAGGACATAGAACGATTTTGAACATAGTTCGATGTATGCTTGTAGATTCTAAGTTACCGAATAGTTTCTGGGCAGAGGCTGTTGCAACGGCAGTTCACATTAGAAATAGGTGTCCATCCTCTGGAATTGACGGGAAAATTCCTTATGAAATGTGGTTTGGGAAACCTCCAGTAGTCTCTTACTTTAGGACGTTTGGGAGTAGAGCCTACATGCTGGACAAATCCGTCAAGGGGAAGCTGGAACCTAGGTCAAAAGAATGTATATTCGTGGGATACTCTGATACCGCAAAAGCGTATCGTGTTTGGGATCCCAAGAATAGGAAAATCGTAGTGACTAGGGACCTGAAGTTTGTTGATGAATTTAATTTGAAGAAATCGGATACAGCAACGATCAAAAATCTAGAAATATTTTCTGACGAGGATAGGGTTCCGCAACAGATCACTCAACAGCCCGGACAAATGAAGATAGAATTTGTAACAGAAACTAGAAATATTAAAAATAACTTAGGTAACTTAAATAATGCAAGAAGTAGAGATGAAACAGAGCAGATTACAGCAACAGAAACCGACCCCGAAGTTAACTCTGAACATGAGAAAGGGGAACAAAGAGAACGTGAAGAGAAACAAGAAACGAGTACATTGGTTAGAGGAAGGGGAAGGCCAAAATTGGTGAAGACCGGACGTCGAGGAAGACCGAAGAAAGTTTACAAAACTGTCCTCAAAACCAATGCACCTCAGTCTTCGTCTCTGGTTAAGGACGATAAAATGTTAATTTCAACAGCAATGGCGGAAATGGCTAACACAGTGGAAATTTCGCTTAAAGAAGCGTTTTCGAGTCAGGATGCTGACGAATGGCGCACTGCAGTTCGGAAGGAATTTTTGTCGCTTCTGCACAACAACACTTGGACTATGGAAGAAAAGCCATCAGATCAGGAAGCTATAGGCTGTAGATTGATCCTGTGCAACAAGTATGGCTCTAATGGTCAGCTTGAGAGACGCAAAGCTCGTCTTGTTGCCAAAGGATATTCGCAAAAGCCAGGCGTGGATTTCCATGAAACTTACTCTCCTGTCGTAAGGCTCAGTTCTCTCCGTATGTTGATGGCTCTAGCTGTACAGAACAACATGGAGATTGTTCAGATGGATGTTGAGACAGCATACCTGAATGGAGACCTAGATGAGAAGATCTACATGGAGCCGCCTGAATTCCTGGAAGAAATATTGATGGACATAGTTGATAAGGAGAAAGGCGAAGTCCAAGATGCAGCTTGGAAAATGCTGAATGATTTAGAAGAAGGGAAAAATTTCTGTAGACTCAACAAATCATTGTATGGTCTGAAGCAGTCAGGTAGACAATGGTTTCTGAAATTAGACGAAACTTTGAAGAAACTTGGTCTCCAGCCGTCTAACTCAGATCCATGCGTCTACACTCTTGACAGACATACTGAGGATGTTGTCATTTTGACTGTTTATGTTGATGACTTAGTTCTCGCATCGAAAAACTTGTCAAAGTTGAACACATTGAAGGAAAAGTTAAAGGAGAAGTTCAAAATGAAAGACATGGGACGGATTCACTATTGCCTGGGTCTAGAATTCAACTATGAACCAGAAAAAGGGGTGATTCATATATCACAATCAAAATACATTCAGGAAATTTTGAAAAGGTTCAACATGGAATCGTGCAAGCCCCTGAGTACACCTTTGGATGTTAACTTCAAGTTTGAAGCTCCTCAAAATCAGTCACATTTTGACAGTAATTTACCATATAGGCAGCTGATAGGTTCTCTAATGTATTTGACGATGGGAACTCGAGTTGATATAACGTACGCTACAAATTTTCTCAGCCAGTTCAACTCGAAATTCTCAGAAATACATTGGAAAGCAGCCAAGAGGGTCCTACGATATCTCCAAGGTACTCTCGACTACGGCCTCACCTACAGACGATCTCAAGATAACCTCACAGGATATGCAGACGCAGATTGGGGAAATTGTAATCTCGATCGAAAATCCTATAGTGGGTATGTCTTTACACTTGCGGGCGCAGCCGTGACATGGGCGTCGAAAAAGCAAAGGACTATAGCGCTTTCAAGTGTAGAAGCTGAATATTTGAGCATATCAGAAGCGGTAAAAGAAGCTTTATACTTGAGAAAACTCTCGAATGATATGGGATTCCCAATACATGGCCCAACATGTTTATATAATGACAGCCAGGGGGCGCAAATGCTAATTGCTAATCCCGTGTATCATTCCAGAACCAAACACATAGATATTCGGAATCAATTCATAAAACAGACAGTGGATGAAAAATTGGTCGAAATTAAATACCTCAAGACAGACAAAATGCCTGCTGATTTCTTAACGAAAACTATGACTAAAGAGAAGCATGTGTTCTGTTCGAAGAAGTCAGGGGTGGATAAAGTTTTGCCTTGAGGGGGCGTATTGAAAATGAAGTCAAGTTCAAACTTTATTATTATAATTTCAGATCCACTGTTGTAATCATATTGTTGTTAGGTGTGATATGTTTGTGTTTGTACCTCTCAATAAAAATATTATTCTTTCGTAAAAACCTAACCGAGGCAATTCTGTTTCATTTCTCAAATAATATCAGTTACAACATTTTTTGACGTTCAATTATGACCCAAGATAGGATTCTCTCCTTATAAAAATTATGCAAGTAAATGTGTGTGTTTAGTATGTTGCCTGTGTGTGTGGACGCGTCTTTTTATCAATGTGTGATTGTGAATGTGTTTGTGGGAATGCGTATTTGTGTAATTGAAGGCGGGGGATTTGAAAAATTCGGGGGTAATATCGATGTTTTCAATACTTCTAACCTTCATACGTACATCGTAAATGAGAGGATACACACACCCATACACACACACACGCGCGCGCACACACACACACGCAGATATATATATATATATATATATATATATATATATGATATATATATAGATATATATATGTATATATATAGAGATATATATATATATATATATATAGATAGATAGATAGATAGATAGATAGGTAAATAGGCAGATAGATGGATGAATAGGAACAAATAATTGTGAAGATGCAAAAAATTTTAACCTGAGATTTCGGGTATATTGTCGGTTCCTGAATAAATCAATTTCTATTATACATGTTTTGAAGAAAAGTCAACGACAGCTTCTTTCAATTTTATTGCATAATTAGGGTCTTGCAAGTTATTCATTTTTCTTTTATTCCAAAATTTCAGAAATTCATGATGAACTGATTCGCCAGCTTGTTCGGACCACAGACCTTCCTTCTTCTTAATCCTTCTTCTCCGTCCAAAAATTCCAGCGATTGTTCAATATGGCTGACTGCTACTTGAATTTTCAAAGTCTCGGTCAATTTTTATATATATCGGTCAAAGTTTATATATATATATCTGTGTGTGTGTGTGTGTGTGTGTGTGTGTGTGTGTGTGTGTATGTCCTCTTATTTACGATGTACGTATGAAAGGTAGAAGTATTGAAAACATCGATAGTACCCCCCGAATTTTTCAAATCCTCCGCCTTCACTTACACAAATACTCATTCACACAAACACATACTCAATCACACATTGATAAAAAGACACGTCCACACACACAGGCACAGACTAAACACACACATTTACTTGCATAATTTTTATAAGGAGAGAATTCTATCTTGGGTCATAATTGAACGTCAAAAAATGTTGTAACCGACACATTCTCAATTCATGCGCCGTTTTTGGAGATGCACCGCTTTGATTTTGGGGTTTGAATTTTTGGTTTTCTGGTACTTCAAAGTATCGTTTTTCACCATGGGTTTTCGTCGGCATCGCAGCCGAACTTTTGTCTAATTCCTGACCGCTGTGTTCCCCGTGACTGCAACAAGAAAATTTTGTTCAAGCATGCGGTGAGCGTACAGCTGATTCAATCATGATGAAACTAATAGGGGACCATCTAGGGCTAAACTCACACTACTTCTGAAAATTTCATTAAAATCAAATCGAAACCGTGGAAGTTATGGCTGTGGCATGTGGACAGACACGAAACCAAATTTATTCAGGAGGACATGAAACGCAAAATGCGAGTGGAAATTTTGATTTTGGAGCAAAATTTGGTTTTTTATTTCTAAATTGAAAACAAAGCTTCTGCTGCCTTGCGGACTCGGAAGCAATAGAAGGGCCATATTGTTGTCGATAAAACTAACATTTGCACCTTGATTTCAGTGAAGTGCTCGCGTGTCGAGGAACCTTCTTAATATTATATAATGTCTGTAAAAATGATCAAAAGTCCAGTCATGCAGCATGACCCCATGAGCGAATTTTTGAAGAAATCTTCGACATTTCAGTCGCTATTGATAGTGTAGAGAAATTTTATTTTATGATTTTTATAGACAAACATGAAATCAAACAAGAAAGAAATTGAAAATATTTAATACTAGCATTAAATCCCAATTATTGTTGATTTATCAAAATTCGATTAGGTAAATTCTTGAATTTTAACTGCTTCATGTTATTTCTTCACTCTACTATTTGATAATTTATTATATCCAATATCGAACATAATATTGGTTATTGAGGTACCTACATAGTTTTTTGTGACATTTTTTTTTTTAACAAACACCTACTACCTACGTTTTAAACAGGTGGTTCTAGGATTGGTTATACAGGGATACTTCCATAAGAGTAGTTCAATCTGAATTTGGACAATGTTTCATGCAAATATTACCGATTTTTACAACTAGCGAACGCCATTATTTAGATTTTTGACTGATTTTTCAACTTTGAAATTTTTGAAAACTTGATACCTACATATTCTTATAGAAAATTTTACGCTGATTCCGAATATACCACAAGTTAGTATGCTGAAAAAATTATTTCGCACAACAAATCGCAAAAAACAGGCTATTTTGAAATTTTTGACTACATTTTTGAAAATTTCAACCAGAAGATGTAATCCGATCATGCTGGCCAACGAACTTGAACTTTCGTTTCGTGTCCTTAACATTTTAAAATTTGTTTGAAGTTTCTAGCACAATTCTACGGACAGTTATCGTCTGGAATGACACATACATACATACATAATATGTATGTGTAGTGGATTTAAATATGTTTTACTTGGCGTAGGTAGGCCAAGTCGGACATTTATATTCCGGTTATGCGGGTTAGTCCCCGGGTCATTCCCGTAAGGAATGTGAGCGGATCCGCCAAGGTCAACTGGCTTGGCGGACTGAAATGGGAGGTAGTTCGTGTCGCAGCCGCGTGGAGCACTGGGCTCGCATAGCAGGTGCTGGGTTCGATCAGTTTGGTACTGAGCCGTTTTGTAATATTCCGGCCTAAGATTTATATCTGTGGGGGGAATATGTTGAGCTTGGTTGAGGTACTGAAAAGTATCCTTCGCTTTTTGTACATTTGGAGTGTATTTGACACTCGGATCGGCCGGGTAGGCCTGCGTCGAATATCGTGGGTATTCGGACAGCTTGGTCGAATCGTAATGATCGGCTTCAGAGCGAGTCTGAAAGGTATCCTCGATCTTTTGTATAGGCGAGGCTTGATCGAACGTTTCTTTAACGAATACGTCGGGTGAGAAGGCGGTCCGGACATGAGGATCGCGCCTTACGCCGTCGCTGGGTTCAGCGGATTCGCCGTGTAGCCGGTAGGGAGCACTACGGGGGCTACTCGGCCCGGCTTCGCCGTCGTCTACCTCCCCTTGCATGGGGAAATAAGACGGCCGACGTTCCATCGAAATAACCGAGTTTTTAGCTCGTTTCGATGCCTCTATGTGTGAAAAATAGAGGGTTTGGGAGGTGGACTCGCTTGACAGAGCGTCTTTCCAATGCTCGTATGTCAGGGTCCAACCTCGTAGCCTTGAAAAAGGCTTCCTTGGACGGTAAATTAGAGCGGATGAGCAGAGTAATTTACCGGCGTGCCCACAGCGGTCGGTTACGAGCTTATTGCTACAAAACCCGGGCGACACGGCTCGGCACGTCCCTCGGGCGTAAGATCTAAAGAGAATATCGATAGATGTACCGGGTGGCGTCCTGACAGAAGAACTACGTTGGGCAATGAGCAGGATAAATAATCACTGGACTCGTAGATGCCAATGCGAGATCTGTGTGGAGAGAAGGTATGCCTTGTAGAAAGCAGTAGGAAGCCGTTCTGAGATGAACTCGGGAGCAGAAGGATCGTCAGCGTAGAGCGTGTAGAATCTTCGTACTTAAGAGTGTAGTCGTCGAGAGCGGTGAGTGGAATGAATTTCGGTGGGCTCCCAGCGGGGTATTTATAGGGAGGTGGCCGCCTCCTGCCGCCTCCTGGTTGGTCCGCTTAATTTCATAAATTCGACTGTGCAATCTCATTGGTTCGCACATTGTTTTCTCAGTATCTGTGCGTATGATAGCTGAGTTGGTCTTTCGAGGTGGTTTCCCCACGTCCGTCGCTGTGACGGGGTCCCCGGGGGTGGCTGGACGACCTTGAGTTTTCCTGTTTGAGGTTTCTCATTCAAGGCGACTTGTTTCGAGATGTTTGTCGCATCTCTCTCGCCCAGTAAATGTTTAGGGAGGTCGCCTTGTGTGTTATTCTTTAATATTTCACTTTTGAGAGAGAATTTAGTATTTTCTCTCTGGTGAAATATTTTGTTTGACGGAGTTATAACTCGACGTCTTATAAATATTTTTGTGTTGTGCCTACCTCTTTTTGGTAGCCCTGAAAAGGGCTGTTGAAAAGAGGTGGTGGTTTTCACCACAGGGGCCCCCCCAAGACGTCGTGTTATCAACGACGACGCCGATGGGGGAGAACTGGGAGGTCTACACGGAATTCTCCGTAGGAGAACCTCGCCAGTTGGGGCGGAGGCGGAGGTGCAGGCCTCGCGTCCCGCGCCTGTGGTGCGCCCCGGCCTCGTCGGTTTCGACGAGCGCCGCGGGGCGGCCGTGGCCGGCCCGAGCTTTGCCGACGGGAGCCAAACCCGCGAGGGTTTGGCCCGCGGCCGCGGCTGGGCTGTTGCGGAGGTGCTCGTTCCGGCTCCGACCACCCCGCAGTGCTCATCTCTTCCCACCGAGGCACGGGCACGTCGCCCGAGCTGATCCACTTGCGTGGTATCGCTGGGAGCTGGTGAGCGGGTGGAGCCGTAGGTAGTGGTTGGGCGGGTGGAGCCGGTGGCTGGAAAGGCTGGGGCCTTCTCCACACTACCTCTCTGGGAGCGCTGTCCGCTTGCTGTGCCTCCCTCTTGGGTGAAGGCGGGAGCGGGCCGAGCGGAGCCGGTAGGTTCTCCTCGGCGAGGAGGAACTCCTCTACTTCTTCTGTCAGCATGTTTGTAGGTTCGGAGGCTGCCATGGTTGAGATTGGTATGATCTCTGGCCGTGGGGTGTTCCATATTTATACCTCCCACTGTTCCTACCCGAGAAAAATGGGCGTGGCTTGTTTTGAGTGCAGTCACCCACTTCTCGTCGAATTTGGTAGAGGGGACGCGCCCTCTGGCGGATTTTCGGGGAGTTTTCTCCTCACTTTCTGCCTGATTTTGTGATACAGATTGTCCTTGTGATACAGCTTCGTCCGAGTGTAGAGTATAAGCTGGTTTTATTTGCTGTTTGGGAACTTTTTTAGTATGTTCGCCAATTTGCACTGTAACCGAAAACTTATCTCTTTTAACCACTTTGAATGGTCCCGTGTAAGGACATTGCAGAGAGGTGAGCTGTGTGGGCACTCTGATATAGACATGAGTACATGTATCCAAATTTTTGGGCATGTTTACGGCATATTTCGTATTATTATGTTTAATATGCGTAGGCCGGAAGAAAAGAGGTTCCGAAAGGTTCGTAGAAGTTACGAAAATGTCTCCTGGGAGTGGTACGTCAATTCCGTAAACTTTTTGGAAAGGCGTAGTTTCGGTCGCTGGGTCTACTGCCGTACGCATGGCGAGTAGAACTTTTGGAAGTGCGTCGAGCCAATTTTCGTTTTGTGCTTTGAGAGCCTCTTTCAAAGATCTATTTCTGCGTTCTACCATTCCGTTTGTTGATGGTTTGTATGGTAACGTGTGAGTATGTTTTACTCCGAGACGTTCCATAATGGAATTGAACAGATCTGATTCAAATTGAGTGCCCTGATCACTTGTGATGTATTTAGGTACGCCCTTTGAAGCTACCCAAATATTGATAAAGGCGTTTGTGATTGTGGTTGTTTCGATGTTGTTAAGAGGGACTGCCTCTAGCCAACCCGTTGCTCTATCAACCATCATTAAAATGTAACGTTTCCCTCCTTTAGCTAAAGGTAAGGGTCCGGTAATATCAACGTGTACGTGTGAAAATTTGTTTGCCGTTTCAAATTCGGAGTAAGGGAGCTTCACGGAGCGCGTGATCTTTGCTCGTTGGCAAGTTTCGCACGCTCGGACCCAGTTGGAGACATCTGCACGGAGTCCGTGCCAAAAATATCTTTGTTTAACTTTATACACTGTAGAGTGTATACCTGGGTGTCCCAAATTGTGAATTTGGCTTATTATTTCTTCCCTTATTTCGTTTGGAATATATAAGGTCTAGGGTGTCCTAGGTCTAGGTTACACCAAATTTCTCCTTGAGAGAATTCAACTCGTGTGAGTTTCAATTTGTCCTCCGCGTTAGGGGGAGAACGAATTTGTGAATTTGAAATGTGCAGTAGAAGATTGCATTCTATTGCAGCCGTAATTTTCGAAATTTCGGCTATGGGTGGACCCTCGTCCGTCTGGGTTGAAATCGATTTTGTTTGAATTTCAACCGGATCGAAGGGTCTGGAGAGTGCGTCGGCGACGACGTTGCTCTCTCCGGAAATATGACGAATGTCACTCGTCATTTGAGAGATGTATGTTAGCCATCTTAATCTCATTTTAGAAAAATGTGCATTTTTCTTAAGCATCGTGCCTAGCAGAGGCTTGTGATCCGAACAAATATGGAAAGATCTGCCGTCCAAGTCATTGTGCCAGTGAATGCAAGCTTGGTAAACGGCGAACATTTCTTTGTCGAACGATGCTTTGTTCTTCCATTGTTCTGGAATTTCTTTACTGAAAAATCCCAATGGTTGGTAAGATTTCGAGCCATGTTTGTCTGTAATTTCCTGTTCTAGTGCCGCTCCGATGTGTGTGTCTGATGCGTCACAGACTAATCTCCACTCTGCTGTAGGGTGTGGGTGAGCAATGTTATGCAATGTTGCTTTGATCATTGCTTGTTTCAAGCTGTTGAAAGCTTTTTCTCTCTCTGATGTCCATTCGATAGGTGTTCTGTCATTTTTTTTGTTTGACTGAATGGAGTCATACAGAGGTTGTGCCGTGTGAGCGAATTTGCTTGAGCATGCTCGGTAGAAACCACACATACCTAGGAATCTGCGTAGACTTCGTACGTCTATTGGCCTAGGAAATTGTTCTATGGCTTCTATTTTATCTCGTTTAGGAATTATCCCTTCTTTCGAGATAGTGAAACCTAGGAAATCGACGGTAGGTTTTGAAAAAATGCATTTATCAAAACCTACTCGAAGTCCGTGTTCCCCTAGTTTGTCAAAAATTTGTCTGAGGTGGTTCATGTGTTCTTTATAATTTTTAGAAGCCACCAGGATGTCATCTAGGTATACAAATGCGAAATCAAATTTTCGCATGATGCTGTCCATGTATCTTTGCCATGTTTGAGCCGCTCCGGCCAAACCCATGCTCATTTTCTTAAACTCATAAAGACCGAAAGGTGTAATAATTGCAGTTTTATGAGCGTCATCTGGGTGCATCGGAATATGATAATACGCCGATTTTAAATCTATTGTCGAATAGATTTGCGTATCATGTAAATTCGCTTGGAAAGAGCGAATGTGAGGAGGAGGGTAGGCGTCTTTCTTCGTTTTCGCGTTCAGGAAACGGTAGTCGCCGGTGATTCTCCATGACCCGTCTTTTTTTGGCACACAGTGTAACGGGGATGCCCATTCGGAATCTGATGGTGCAATTATGCCTTCTGAAAGCATTTTGTCAAAAGTACTTTTGACTTGAGCCCGTTTTTCGCCCGCCATGGGTCTTGCTCGGAAGTGTACTGGTGTTCCTTCCGTGGTTATACGGTGGTAAACCCCGTTGTTTTTCCATTTACCTTGAAGTTTGCTCATTTTATCATTGTATTTGTCAATGATAGAGCGAATGTTTTCGTCCTCCGTGATTTGCACGTCCTCTGGTTGAGGGGTATTGTCACGATGAGGGATAGTAGCTGCTATTTGTTCGTCAGTGAACTTTTTGTTCATGACTGCAGCTATTTTTTGATCGGCATAGCTCTTTATTTTATCTTTATAAATGTACTTGTGTTTGACCCGTATTCCGATATCCCAAGACTCGAGGAATGGAATACCTAGGATCGCTAGATCAACTTTCGTGATCATAAAATCGGTGGTCATGTCTCCGAGGCCGATGTTAATTGTTGTGTCAGCTCGCCCTAGTGTGTCTATAGGGGCTCCGTTAGCTGCTGTGAGCTTAACGTTGGACTTAAGAATTTTCAAGCCCAATTTTTTTGTGACATTGTGGGGCAGAATGTTCACTTCTGCTCCCGTGTCAATGAGAAATTCAGTGCCATTTAGTTTGCACTTGAAAAAGAGCCTTTTATACTCATTAGTCTGCCGGTGTATAGGCTCAGATACACTGGCAGTTATTCGTTTTCCGAACTCTCTGCGTCGGAGGTTGGAACTGTACTTTCTTGTACCGACCTCTGAGTATTTTCGGTAGAAACCCAGGTTTTAAGCTGGCTTATAGTCGCTGCCTTCCTGTTAGTTTTGGAAGCAGTGTTTGTCTTCCAAGTGCAGTGTTCTGGGTCTGCACATTTGCGAGTTTCGTTACCGAAACGTGCGTGGTTTCGACAGACATAGGCCGTCGGTTTGTGAGGCTTACTCTCCACTGGTTGGGGTTTGAACTCAGCTTGTTTCGAGAGGGCCTTTATGAAACCAGTATTTATGGGTTTCGGAGTAGATTCTACTCCTCGTATGTTCAGAGAAGTATTCTCTGTTTTGTACGCGTGTAGCGTATCAGCTAGGTCGAGCCGGGCGGTCGTGGTAGGCTGAGCTGCGACCATACCTCGTGCTTCGATGGGTAGAGTCTCAATCCACTTTTGAGTGATCAGAGCTTCTGAAAAATACCCAACAGCTTTAGAGTACATTTCGTGGTACTTGGTGCTGGGTTTTTTGGCGAGAGATGCGGGGTCCTCGAGTGCGAGGAGCCTGTCCTGTAAGGACAACCCATATTCTCGCTGGAGGCGCTGTTTGGCCTCTTCGTAGGGTGCGTGGGGTGCCGTGAGGTAAGCTGAGTCTATAGCTTCCCTCATTTCTTCTGGTACCCACTTGTATATAGCTGAGAAACATTCGTTCTGCGTTCTCAGGTGTTTTCGCACGCAGTATTGATCGAACTCGGCGAGTGCACGATCGATATTCTTCTTTTGGAAGATTGGTTTTTGATAATCTCCCATCTCCTCTAAAAGTGCTTGAAAGCCACTTTGTGTAGAGGGATGTTGCGTGAGATGTGGGGCGTAGAGGCCCGGCGGGGGTCGCACGCCCGCAGTGGTTCCCTGAAATCCACTAGCTTCATAAGAGGGAACGAAATGCTCCGTGTTAAGCCTGTTCAAAGGCGGGGTCACCATTTGTAGTGGATTTAAATATGTTTTACTTGGCGTAGGTAGGCCAAGTCGGACATTTATATTCCGGTTATGCGGGTTAGTCCCCGGGTCATTCCCGTAAGGAATGTGAGCGGATCCGCCAAGGTCAACTGGCTTGGCGGACTGAAATGGGAGGTAGTTCGTGTCGCAGCCGCGGGGAGCACTGGGCTCGCATAGCAGGTGCTGGGTTTGATCAGTTTGGTACTGAGCCGTTTTGTAATATTCCGGCCTAAGATTTATATCTGTAGGGGGAATATGTTTAGCTTGGTTGAGGTACTGAAAAGTATCCTTCGCTTTTTGTACATTTGGAGTGTATTTGACACTCGGATCGGCCGGGTAGGCCTGCGTCGAATATCGTGGGTACTCGGACAGCTTGGTCGAATCGTAATGATCGGTTTCAGAGCGAGTCTGAAAGGTATCCTCGATCTTTTGTATCGGCGAGGCTTGATCGAACGTTTCTTTAACGAATACGTCGGGTGAGAAGGCGGTCCGGACATGAGGATCGCGCCTTACGCCGTCGCTGGGTTCAGCGGATTCGCCGTGTAGCCGGTAGGGAGCACTACGGGGGCTACACGGCCCGGCTTCGCCGTCGTCTACCTCCCCTTGCATGGGGAAATAAGACGGCCGACGTTCCATCGAAATAACCGAGTTTTTAGCTCGTTTCGATGCCTCTATGTGTGAAAAATAGAGGGTTTGGGAGGTGGACTCGCTTGACAGAGCGTCTTTCCAATGCTCGTATGTCAGGGTCCTACCTCGTAGCCTTGAAAAAGGCTTCCTTGGACGGTAAATTAGAGCGGATGAGCAGAGTAATTTACCGGCGTGCCCACAGCGGTCGGTTACGAGCTTAATGCTACGAAACCCGGGCGACACGGCTCGGAACGTCCCTCGGGCGTACGATCTAAAGAGAATATCGATAGATGTACCGGGTGGCGTCCTGACAGATGAACTACGTTGGGCAATGAGCAGGATGAATAATCACTGGACTCGTAGATGCCAATGCGAGATCTGTGTGGAGAGAAGGTATGCCTTGTAGAAAGCAGTAGGAAGCCGTTCTTGAGATGAACTCGTAATGCAGAAGGTTCGTCAGCGTAGAGCGTGTAGAATTCTTCGTACTTCAGAGGTGTCGTCGTCGAGAGCGGAGAGTGGAATGAATTTCGGAGGGCTCCCAGCGGGGTATTTATAGGGAGGTGGCCGCCTCCTGCCGCCTCCTGGTTGGTCCGCTTAATTTCATAAATTCGACTGTGCAATCTCATTGGTTCGCACATTGTTTTCTCAGTATCTGTGCGTATGATAGCTGAGTTGGTCTTTCGAGGTGGTTTCCCCACGTCCGTCGCTGTGACGGGGTCCCCGGGGGTGGCTGGACGACCTTGAGTTTTCCTGTTTGAGGTTTCTCATTCAAGGCGACTTGTTTCGAGATGTTTGTCGCATCTCTCTCGCCCAGTAAATGTTTAGGGAGGTCGCCTTGTGTGTTATTCTTTAATATTTCACTTTTGAGAGAGAATTTAGTATTTTCTCTCTGGTGAAATATTTTGTTTGACGGAGTTATAACTCGACGTCTTATAAATATTTTTGTGTTGTGCCTACCTCTTTTTGGTAGCCCTGAAAAGGGCTGTTGAAAAGAGGTGGTGGTTTTCACCACAGTATGTATTACATATTATGTATGTACATATATTATATGTATATTATGTATATTACATAATATGTATGTACATATATTATATGTATATTATGTATATTACATAATATGTATGTACATATATTATATGTATACATACATACATACATATCGTGGAGCGTCAACAGTACTTGACTATTAATTGATGGAGCGAATCAACCTCATATTATTGCAAATAGAATATTACTGACGACCACACGGGAGGGCCACTAGCGTACTAGTATCCGTCCATTTTAGACTATCCATCCGACAGTAGCCCCCTCCCGGCTCACGGATATAAAAGGCGCCCTTGTGAAGGGACCCACTGACTTAAGCTCTAGACGTTTCATACGTAGGTTCTATTGAATAAACACTTCACTTCGTATTACTAAAACAGTTGTCTTCTTTAAATTATCCCCTACTCTCTGATTATTATTCATCATCGATATACATACATACATAAAAAAATGCGTTAAACTTCAGAATATGATTCAGAATAACCTGAAACGGATTTATACATAAAATTTTTTCAAAAATTCACATTCTACAAATTTTGAGGCGAGAGCAATTGCTTAATTTTCTTCAAAAATTCGCTAATAAATGACTTCCCAACTCACCCCCAGGCGAACTCAACTCACCTTCAGGCTGATTTTTTTCATAAGATGTCCTTCGTCTCGGAGCCACAACATAGTAGGCCTGAGGGCTTTATATTTATCAGGATCATTTTCATGGAGCACGTCCGAAATTTGGTTAATCCTCTTCTGTCTATGAAATACAAACAGGTCTTCTGTTAAGTAATCGATTAAGCTATTAAATTGAAGAACCTATTTTATCTGTTATTATTGTAGTCACAGTCAGCCGTAGCCGTGAGGATGAGATGGCCCGTGCTACATGAGCTATTTAGATGGCTTCTAAATTTAAAAAGTGTGAGGGAGGGGGCGGGGACCCCCTACAAATCAACTACAATAACTCCCTTAAAAGTTCCAGTCATGCAGCATGATCGTAGGAGCGTATTTTTGTAAACTATCGAACTATATTATGTTACATTGTGTTGAAAATTTAAGACGTTGAGGGAAAAGAAATTGTTAACTAATCTTATGGCGGGAAACTCAAAATAATATTCTGCGATTCAAGAAGAAATTTTGGATCGGAAACGAAGCTTCTAAAAAAAATCTAGGAGGCAGTTTTTGTTGCAAATTAGTTGTAGAAACGACTCCTGAAGTTCGGTGGATCAGTTTTGGGAATGATTTACCACTCTTTACTGTAGGTACCGACTTACCTATATCTACCCCAGGCTAGTCATCGTGTACCGATAAAGTTTTGAGTTTATCTACGTGTCATAGTTAGTACAACTTACAGTGCGCAACAAGCAGCCATCGCGATGGGTTCAAATCCAATTTCGTCTTCTTCGGCCATATTGAGGTCAGAGTATCACTCCGTAACACAGATTAAATAGTGAGGTAGTATTATTTTTTCCAGCTATCTTCAGGTAGCTAACTACCTATCTTGCTTCCTACACTTGAAATTGCTTTATTTCTGTGTAACCTTTGGTACCTAATGAAAATTAGTTCGCTATTGAAACGGGTGATGGTCTAGGAGATTTAGTTGAAATAAGTATTGGAGATAACAATATTAATGAATGATAATATTGTTTAACACACACACACACACACACACATATATATTTTTATACGATGTTTCTAAGTCTTGGTGTGTTGGAGAAATTTGGAAATACCTATGCTATTTATTCAAATATTTCCTACATTTAACCGTTAAATTAGTCTTTCTGGTATTTGTGGTTTTCGGCTCGAACAATAGGAGTAACTTTTATTGACTGGCTATGCTCGTTTAATCATAGGCTATAACCCCGCGACTTGAACCCAGAAGTACCTAGACCTACTGTAGTGGATTTATATATGTTTTACTTGGTGTAGGTAGACCAAGTGGGACATTTATATTCTGGTTATGCGGGTTAGTCCCTGAGGTATTCCTGTAAGGAATGTGAGCGAAATCGCCAAGGTCAGCTTGCTTGGCGGGAGGAACTGAGGGGTAGTTCGTGTCGCAGCCGCGTGGAGCACTGGGCTCGCATAGTGGGTGCTGGGTTCGATCGGTTTGGTGCTGAGCCGTTGTGTGATATTCCGGCCTAAGATTTATATCTGTAGGAGGAATATGTTGGGCTTTGTTGAGGTACTGAAAAGTATCCTTTGTTTATAGCACATTTGGAGTGTATTTGACACTCGGATCGGCCGGGTAGCCTTGTGTAGAATATCGTGGATATTCGGAAATCTTTGTCGAATCATGATGATTGACTTCAGAGCGGGTCTGAAAGGTATCCTCGAACTTTTGTGTGTGTGAGGCTTGATCTAACGTTTCCTTCATGAATACGTTAGGTGAGAAGGCGATCTCTTCGCGAGGATCGAGCCTTGGGCCGTCGCTAGGAACAGCGGACGAGTCGAGCAGCGGGTAGGGAGCGCTGCGTGGGCTAAGAGGCCCGGCCGCGCCGTGTTCCGCCTCCCCTTGCATAAGGAAGTAGGACGGGCGGCGCTCCATCGAAATATCCGAGTTTATTAACTCGTTTTCGATACCTCTACGTATAGAAATAGAGGGTTTGGAAGGTGGACTCGCTTGACAGAGCTTCTTTCCTTTGCTCGGATGTCAGGGTCCTACCTTGTAGTCTTGAAAAATACTTCCTTGGACGATAAATTAGAGCGTATGAGCTGAGTAATTTATCGGCGTGCCCACAGCGGTCGGTGACGAGCCTAGTGCTACGAAACCCGGGCGACACGTCTCGGAACGTCCCAGCGGGCATACGATCTAATGAGAATATCAATAGATGTACCGGGTGGCGTCCTGACAGAAGAACTACGTTGGGCAATGAGCAGGATGAATAATCACTGGACTCGTAGATGCCAATGCGAGATCTGTGTGGAGAGAAGGTATGCCTTGTAGAAAGCAGTAGGAAGCCGTTCTGAGATGAACTCGGGAGCTGAAGGATCGTCAGCGTAGAGCGTGTAGAATCTTCGTACTTAAGAGTGTAGTCGTCGAGAGCGGAGAGTGGAATGAATTTCGGAGGGCTCCGAGCGGGGTAATTATAGGGAGGTGGCCGCCTCCTGCCGCCTCCTGATTTTTCCGCTTAATTTCGTTAATTCAACTGTGTAATCTCATTGGCTCGCACATTGTTTTCTCAGTATCTGCGAGTATGATAGCTGAGCTGGTCCTCCGGGGTGGTTTCCCCACGTCCGTCGCTGCGACGGGGTCCCCAGAGGTGGCTTACGAGCGTCCGCTCGTACTACCATTTGTAGTGGATTTAAATATGTTTTACTTGGTGTAGGTAGACCAAGTGGGACATTTATATTCTGGTTATGCGGGTTAGTCCCTGAGGTATTCCTGTAAGGAATGTGAGCGAAATCGCCAAGGTCAGCTTGCTTGGCGGGAGGAACTGAGGGGTAGTTCGTGTCGCAGCCGCGTGGAGCACTGGGCTCGCATAGTGGGTGCTGGGTTCGATCAGTTTGGTGCTGAGCCGTTGTGTAATATTCCGGCCTAAGATTTATATCTGTAGGAGGAATATGTTGGGCTTGGTTGAGGTACTGAAAAGTATCCTTTGTTTTCAGCACATTTGGAGTGTATTTGACACTCGGATCGGCCGGGTAGCCTTGTGTAGAATATCGTGGATATTCGGAAATCTTTGTCGAATCATGATGATTGACTTCAGAGCGGGTCTGAAAGGTATCCTCGAACTTTTGTGTGTGTGAGGCTTGATCTAACGTTTCCTTCATGAATACGTTAGGTGAGAAGGCGATCTCTTCGCGAGGATCGAGCCTTGGGCCGTCGCTAGGAACAGCGGACGAGTCGAGCAGCGGGTAGGGAGCGCTGCGTGGGCTAAGAGGCCCGGCCGCGCCGTGTTCCGCCTCCCCTTGCATAAGGAAGTAGGACGGGCGGCGCTCCATCGAAATATCCGAGTTTATTAACTCGTTTTCGATACCTCTACGTATAGAAATAGAGGGTTTGGAAGGTGGACTCGCTTGACAGAGCTTCTTTCCTTTGCTCGGATGTCAGGGTCCTACCTTGTAGTCTTGAAAAAGACTTCCTTGGACGATAAATTAGAGCGGATGAGCTGAGTAATTTATCGGCGTGCCCACAGCGGTCGGTGACGAGCCTAGTGCTACGAAACCCGGGCGACACGTCTCGGAACGTCCCAGCGGGCGTACGATCTAATGAGAATATCAATAGATGTACCGGGTGGCGTCCTGACAGAAGAACTACGTTGGGCAATGAGCAGGATAAATAATCACTGGACTCGTAGATGCCAATGCGAGATCTGTGTGGAGAGAAGGTATGCCTTGTAGAAAGCAGTAGGAAGCCGTTCTGAGATGAACTCGGGAGCAGAAGGATCGTCAGCGTAGAGCGTGTAGAATCTTCGTACTTAAGAGTGTAGTCGTCGAGAGCGGAGAGTGGCATGAATTTCGGAGGGCTCCGAGCGGGGTAATTATAGGGAGGTGGCCGCCTCCTGCCGCCTCCTGATTGGTCCGCTTAATTTCATTAATTCGACTGTGTTATCTCATTGGCTCGCACATTGTTTTCTCATAATCTGCGAGTATGATAGCTGAGTTGGTTCTCCGGGGTGGCTTCCCCGCGTCCGTCGCTGCGACGGGGTCCCCGGAGGTGGCTTACGCGCGTCCGTTGCGGAGACAACGACCTTGAGGTGTCTTCCCTGCGTCCGTCGTTTAGACGGGGTCCTCGGGTGGCTTCCCTGCGTCCGTTGTTCAGACGGGGTCCCCGGGGTGGCTGCTGGACCAGAGGTGGTTGCTTGCCGCCTCCTGGTTGGTTCGCCTATTGTCTCTCGTGTAATCATTGTTTCTGATTGGCGAGTAGGCTTGCTAGAACTGTCCTTGTTAGTTTTAGAGGACGTTTGCTTGTCTGTTTGAGTTTTCTCATTCAAGGCGACTTGGTTCGAGATACTTGTCGCGTCTCTCTCGCCCAGTAAGTGTTTAGGGAGGTCGCCTTGTCTGTTATTTGTTAATATTTCACTTTTGAGAGAGAATTTCGTATTTTCTCTCTGGTGAAATATTTTGTTTGACGGAGTTATAACTCGACGTCTTATAAATATTTGTGTGTCGTGTCTACCCCTTTTTGGTAGCCCTGAAAAGGGCTGTTGACAAGAGGGGGTGGTTTTCACCACAGGCGCCCCCCCAAGACGTCGTGTTATTAACGACGACGCCGGTTGGGGTGTTTCGAGCGCAGTCACCCACCTCTCGTCGAATTTGGTAGAGGGGACGTGTCTTCTGGCGGATTTTCGGGGAGTCTCCTCCTTATTTTCTGCCTGATTTTTGTTTAGTGACACAGCTTCGTCTGTTTTTAGAGTGTAAGCTGGTTTTATTTGCTGTTTGGGAACTTTTTCTGTGTGTTCGCCAATTTGTACTGTAACCGAAAACTTATCTCTTTTAACAACTTTGAATGGTCCCGTGTAAGGGCATTGCAAAGAGGAGAGCTGTGTGGGCACTCTGATATAGACATGTGTACATGTATCCAAATTTTTGGGCATGTTGACGGCATATTTTGTATTATTATGTTTAATACGCGTAGGTCGGAAGAAGAGAGGCTCAGAAAGGTTTGTAGAAGTTACGAAAATGTCGCCTGGGAGCGGCACGTCAATTCCATAAACTTTTTGGAAGGGTGTAGTTTCCGTTGCTGGGTCTACTGCCGTACGCATGGCGAGTAGTACTTTTGGAAGAGCGTCGAGCCAATTTTCGTTTTGTGCTTTGAGAGCCTCTTTCAAGGATCTATTTCTGCGTTCCACCATTCCGTTTGTTGACGGTTTGTATGGTAACGTGTGAGTATGTTTTACTCCGAGACGTTCCATAATGGAATGGAATAGATCTGATTCGAATTGTGTGCCCTGGTCACTTGTGATGTATGTAGGTACGCCTTTTGAAGCTACCCAAATATTGATAAAGGCGGTTGTGATCGTGGATGTTTCGATGTTGTTAAGAGGGACTGCCTCTAGCCAACCCGTTGCTCTATCGACCATCATTAAAATGTAACGTTTCCCTCCTTTAGCTAAAGGTAAGGGTCCGGTAATGTCAACGTGTACATGTGAGAATTTGTTAGCCGTTTCAAATTCGGAGTAAGGGAGCTTCACGGAGCGAGTGATTTTTGCTCGTTGGCAAGTCTCGCATGCTCGGACCCAGTTGGAGACATCTGCACGAAGGCCGTGCCAAAAATATCTTTGTTTTACTTTATACACTGTAGAGTGTATGCCTGGGTGTCCCAAATTGTGAATTTGGCTGATTATTTCGTGCCTTATTTCGTTTGGAATATAAGGTCTTGGGTGTCCTAGGTCTAGGTTACACCAAATCTCTCCTTGAGTGAATTCGACTCGTGTGAGTTTTAGTTTGTCCTCTGCGTTAGGAGGAGAATGAATTTGTGCATTTGAGATGTGCAGTAGAAGATTGCACTCTATTGCGGCCGTAATTTGTGAAATTTCGGCTATGGGCGGACCCTCGTCAGTTTGGGTTGAAATTGACTTTGTTTGAATTTCAACTGGATCGAAGGGTCTGGAGAGTGCGTCGGCGACGACGTTGTCTTCTCCGGGTATATGTCGAATGTCACTTGTCATTTGGGAGATGTATTTTAGCCATCTCAATCGCATTTTAGAAAAATGTGCGTTTTTCTTAAGCATCGTGCCTAGCAGAGGCTTGTGATCTGAGCAAATATGAAAAGAGCGGCCGTCCAAGTCATTGTGCCAATGAATGCAAGCTTGGTAAGCGGCGAACATCTCTTTGTCGAACGAGGCTTTATTCTTCCATTGTTCCGGAATTTCTTTACTGAAAAATCCCAATGGTTGGTAAGATTTCGAACCCTGTTTGTCTGTAATTTCCTGCTCCAGTGCCGCTCCGATGTGTGTATCGGATGCGTCGCAGACTATTCTCCACTCTGCTGTAGGGTGTGGATGAGCAATATTATGCAATGTAGCTTTTATCATTGCTTGTTTTAAGCTGTTGAAAGCTTTTTCTCTCTCTGGTGTCCATTCGATAGGTGTTTTGTCATTTTTTTTGTTTGACTGAATGGAGTCATACAGAGGTTGTGCTGTGTGAGCGAATTTACTTGAGCAAGCTCGGTAGAAACCACACATACCTAGGAATCTGCGTAGGCTTCGTACGTCTATTGGCCTAGGAAATTGCTCTATGGCTTCTATTTTATCTCGTTTAGGAATTATCCCTTCTTTCGAGATAGTGAAACCTAGGAAATCGACGGTAGGTTTTGAAAAAATGCATTTATCAAAACCTACTCGAAGTCCGTGTTCTCCTAGCTTGTCGAAAATTTGTTTGAGGTGGTTCATGTGTTCTTTATAATTGTTAGAAGCCACCAATATGTCATCTAGGTATACAAATGCGAAATCAAATTTTCGCATGATGCTGTCCATGTACCTTTGCCATGTTTGAGCCGCTCCGGCCAAACCCATGCTCATTTTTTTAAACTCATAAAGACCGAAAGGTGTAATAATTGCTGTTTTATGAGCGTCATCTGGGTGCATCTGGATATGGTAATATGCCGATTTTAAATCTATTGTCGAATAGATTTGTGTATTATGTAAATTCGCTTGGAAAGAGCGAATGTGAGGAGGAGGGTAGGCGTCTTTCTTCGTTTTCGCGTTCAGGAAACGGTAGTCGCCGGTGATCCTCCATGACCCGTCTTTTTTTGGCACACAGTGTAACGGGGACGCCCATTCGGAATCTGATGGTGCAATTATGCCCTCGGAGAGCATTTTGTCAAAAGTACTTTTGACTTGAGCCCGTTTTTCGCCTGCCATGGGTCTTGCACGGAAGTGTACTGGTGTTCCTTCCGTGGTTATACGGTGGTAAACCCCGTTGTTTTTCCACTTTCCTTGAAGTTTGCTCATTTTATCATTGTATTTTTCAATGATAGAGCGTATGTTTTCGTCCTCCGTGAGCTGTACGTCCTCTGGTTGAGGGCTGTTGTCACGATGAGGGATAGTAGCTGCTATTTGTTCGTCAGTGAATTTTTTGTTCATGACTGCAGCGATTTTTTGATCGGCATAGCTCTTTATTTTATCTTTATAGATATATTTGTGTTTGACCCGTATTCCGATATCCCAAGACTCGAGGAATGGTATACCGAGGATCGCTAGATCAACTTTCGTGATCATGAAATCGGTGGTCATGTCTCCGAGGCCGATGTTAATTGTCGTGTCAGCACGCCCTAGTGTGTCTATAGGGGCGCCGTTAGCTGCTGTGAGCTTGACGTTGGACTTACGAATTTTTAAGCCCAATTTTTTGGTGACATTGTGGGGCAGAATGTTCACTTTTGCTCCCGTGTCAATGAGAAATTCAGTGCCATTTAGTTTGCACTTGAAAAAAAGCCTTTTATACTCATTAGTCTGCCGGTGTATAGGCTCAGATACACTGGCAGTTATTCGTTTTCCGAACTCTCTGCGTCGGAGGTTGGAACGGTACTTTCTTGTACCGATCTATGAGTATTTTCGCTTGAAACCAAGGTGTTAGGCGCTGCCTTTTTGATAGGTTTGGAGGCCGTATTTGCCTTCCAAGTGCAGTATTCTGGGTCTGCACACTTGCGAGTTTCGCTACCGAAACGTGCGTGGTTTCGGCAGACATAGGCCGTCTGTTTGTGAGGCTTACTCTCAACTTGCTGAGGTTTGAACTCAGCTTTTTGTGAGAGGGCCTTTTTGAAACCAGTCTTCGTGGGTTTCGAAGTAGATTCTACTCCTCGTATGTTGAGCGAAGGGTTCGCTGTTTTGTACGCGTGTAGCGTATCAGCTAGGTCGAGCCGGGCGGTCGTGGTAGGCTGTGCTGCGACCATGCCTCGGGCTTCGATAGGCAGAGTTTTGATCCACTTTTGAGTGATCAGAGCCTCTGAGAAGTACCCAACAGCCTTAGAGTACATTTCGTGGTACTTGGTGCTGGGTTTTTTGGCGAGAGATGCGGGGTCCTCGAGCGCGAGGAGCCTGTCCTGTAAGGACAACCCGTATTCTCGTTGTAGGCGCTGTTTGGCCTCTTCATAAGGTGCGTGGGGTGCCGTGAGGTAAGCTGAGTCAATAGCTTCCCGCATTTCTTCCGGTACCCACTTGTAGATAGCTGAGAAACATTCGTTCTGTGTTCTCAGGTGTTTTCGCACGCAGTATTGATCGAACTCGGCGAGTGCACGATCGATATTCTTCTTTTGGAAGATAGGTCTTTGATAATCTCCCATTTCCTCCAAAAGTGCTCGAAAGCCACTTTGTGTAGAGGGTTGTTGTGTGAGATGTGGGGCGTATAGGCCCGGCGGGGGTCGCACGCCCGCAGTGGTTCCCTGAAATCCACTAGCTTCATAAGAGGGAACGAAATGCTCCGTGTTAAGCCTGTTCAAAGGCGGGGTCACCATTTGTAGTGGATTTATATATGTTTTACTTGGTGTAGGTAGACCAAGTGGGACATTTATATTCTGGTTATGCGGGTTAGTCCCTGAGGTATTCCTGTAAGGAATGTGAGCGAAATCGCCAAGGTCAGCTTGCTTGGCGGGAGGAACTGAGGGGTAGTTCGTGTCGCAGCCGCGTGGAGCACTGGGCTCGCATAGTGGGTGCTGGGTTCGATCGGTTTGGTGCTGAGCCGTTATGTAATATTCCGGCCTAAGATTTATATCTGTAGGAGGAATATGTTGGGCTTGGTTGAGGTACTGAAAAGTATCCTTTGTTTTTAGCACATTTGGAGTGTATTTGACACTCGGATCGGCCGGGTAGCCTTGTGTAGAATATCGTGGATATTCGGAAATCTTTGTCGAATCATGATGATTGACTTCAGAGCGGGTCTGAAAGGTATCCTCGAACTTTTGTGTGTGTGAGGCTTGATCTAACGTTTCCTTCATGAATACGTTAGGTGAGAAGGCGATCTCTTCACGAGGATCGAGCCTTGGGCCGTCGCTAGGAACAGCGGACAAGTCGAGCAGCGGGTAGGGAGCGCTGCGTGGGCTAAGAGGCCCGGCCGCGCCGTGTTCCGCCTCCCCTCGCATAAGGAAGTAGGACGGGCGGCGCTCCATCGAAATATCCGAGTTTATTAACTCGTTTTCGATACCTCTACGTATAGAAATAGAGGGTTTGGAAGGTGGACTCGCTTGACAGAGCTTCTTTCCTTTGCTCGGATGTCAGGGTCCTACCTTGTAGTCTTGAAAAAGACTTCCTTGGACGATAAATTAGAGCGTATGAGCTGAGTAATTTATCGGCGTGCCCACAGCGGTCGGTGACGAGCCTAGTGCTACGAAACCCGGGCGACACGTCTCGGAACGTCCCAGCGGGCGTACGATCTAATGAGAATATCAATAGATGTACCGGGTGGCGTCCTGACAGAAGAACTACGTTGGGCAATGAGCAGGATGAATAATCACTGGACTCGTAGATGCCAATGCGAGATCTGTGTGGAGAGAAGGTATGCCTTGTAGAAAGCAGTAGGAAGCCGTTCTGAGATGAACTCGGGAGCAGAAGGATCGTCAGCGTAGAGCGTGTAGAATCTTCGTACTTAAGAGTGTAGTCGTCGAGAGCGGAGAGTGAAATGAATTTCGGAGGGCTCCGAGCGGGGTAATTATAGGGAGGTGGCCGCCTCCTGCCGCCTCCTGATTGGTCCGCTTAATTTCGTTAATTCAACTGTGTAATCTCATTGGCTCGCACATTGTTTTCTCAGTATCTGCGAGTATGATAGCTGAGTTGGTCCTCCGGGGTGGTTTCCCCACGTCCGTCGCTGCGACGGGGTCCCCAGAGGTGGCTTACGAGCGTCCGTTGCGGAGACGACGACCTTGAGGTGTCTTCCCTGCGTCCGTTGTTCAGACGGGGTCCCCGGGGTGGCTGCTGGACCAGAGGTGGTTGCTTGCCGCCTCCTGGTTGGTTCGCCTATTGTCTCTCGTGTAATCAGTGTTTCTGATTGGCGAGTAGGCTTGTTAGAATTGTCCTTGTTAGTTTTAGAGGACGTTTGATTTTCTGTTTGAGTTTTCTCATTCAAGGCGACTTGGTTCGAGATACTTGTCGCGTCTCTCTCGCCCAGTAAGTGTTTAGGGAGGTCGCCTTGTATGTTATTAGTTAATATTTCACTTTTGAGAGAGAATTTCGTATTTTCTCTCTGGTGAAATATTTTGTTTGACGGAGTTATAACTCGACGTCTTATAAATATTTGTGTGTCGTGTCTACCTCTTTTTGGTAGCCCTGAAAAGGGCTGTTGAAAAGAGGGGGTGGTTTTCACCACAGGCGCCCCCCCAAGACGTCGTGTTACTAACGACGACGCCGGTTGGGGAGAACTGGGAGGTCCACACGGAATTCTCCGTATGAAACCCTCACCAGTTGGGGCGGAGGCGGAGGTGCAGGCCTCGCGTCCCGCGCCTGGGGTGCGCCCCGGCCTCGCCGGTTTCGACGAGCGCCGCGGGGCGGCCGTGGCCGGCCCGAGCTTTGCCGACGGGAGCCAAACCCGCGAGGGTTTGGCCCGCGGCCGCGGCTGGGCTGTTGCGGAGGTGCTCGTTCCGGCTCCGTCCACCCCGCTGCGCTCATCTCGTCCCACCGAGGCACGGGCACGTCGCCCGAGCTGATCCACTTGCGTGGAACCGTGGGGAGCTGGTGAGCGGGTGGAGCCCTGGGCAGCTGCGGAGCGGGTGTAGCCGGCGTCGTGTACGCGGCTGGTGTCTTCCACACCACCTCCCTCGGAGCGCTGGCGTCCGCCGGTGTCTTCTTCTCCGGCGAAGGTGGTAGCGGGCTGATCGTTGCCGGAATCTCCTCGGCTAGGAGGAAATCCTCCACTTCTTCTGTGATCATGCGTTCTGCCGTTGTAGGAGTTGAAGCTGCCATGGTCAAAGTTGGTATGAGCTCCGGGCGTGGGGTGTTCCATATTTATATCTCCCACTGTTCCTACCCGAGAAAAGTGGGCGTGGCCTGTTTCGAGTGCAGTCACCCACTTCTCGTCGAATTTGGTAGAGGGGACGCGCCCTCTAGAGGATTTTCGGGGAGTTTCCTCCTTATTTTCTGCCTGATTTTGGCTTCGTGACACAGCTTTGTCTGAGTTTAGAGTGTAAGCTGGTTTTATTTGTTGTTTGGGAACTTTTTTCGTGTGTTCGCCCATTTGTACTGTAACCGAAAACTTATCTCTTTTAACAACTTTGAATGGTCCCGTGTAAGGACATTGCAGGGAGGAGAGCTGTGTGGGTACTCTGATATAGACATGTGTACATGTATCCAAGTTTTTGGGCATGTTGACGGCATACTTCGTATTATTATGTTTAATATGCGTAGGCCGGAAGAAGAGAGGCTCAGAAAGGTTTGTAGAAGTTACGAAAATGTCTCCTGGGAGTGGTACGTCAATTCCGTAAACTTTTTGGAACGGTGTAGTTTCCGTTGCTGGGTCTACTGCCGTACGCATGGCGAGTAGTACTTTTGGAAGGGCGTCGAGCCAATTTTCGTTTTGTGCTTTGAGAGCCTCTTTCAAAGATCTATTTCTGCGTTCTACCATTCCGTTTGTTGACGGTTTGTATGGTAACGTGTGAGTATGTTTTACTCCGAGACGCTCCATAATGGAATTAAATAGATCTGATTCGAATTGTGTGCCCTGGTCACTTGTGATGTATTTAGGTACGCCTTTTGAAGCTACCCAAATATTGATAAAGGCGTTTGTGATCGTGGATGTTTCGATGTTGTTAAGAGGGACTGCCTCTAGCCAACCCGTTGCTCTATCGACCATCATTAGAATGTAACGTTTCCCTCCTTTAGCTAAAGGTAAGGGTCCGGTAATGTCAACGTGTACATGTGAAAATTTGTTAGCCGTTTCAAATTCGGAGTAAGGGAGCTTCACGGAGCGAGTGATTTTTGCTCGTTGGCAAGTTTCGTACGCTCGGACCCAGTTGGAGACATCTGCACGAAGTCCGTGCCAAAAATATCTTTGTTTTACTTTATACACTGTAGAGTGTATGCCTGGGTGTCCCAAATTGTGAATTTGGCTGATTATTTCGTGCCTTATTTCGTTTGGAATATAAGGTCTTGGGTGTCCTAGGTCTAGGTTACACCAAATCTCTCCTTGAGGGAATTCAACTCGTGTGAGTTTCAATTTGTCCTCTGAGTTAGGAGGAGAACGAATTTGTGCATTTGAGATGTGCAGTAGAAGATTGCACTCTATTGCAGCCGTAATTTGCGAAATTTCGGCTATGGGTGGACCCTCGTCAGTTTGGGTTGAAATCGATTTTGTTTGAATTTCAACTGGATCGAAGGGTCTGGAGAGTGCGTCGGCGACGACGTTGTTCTCTCCGGGTATATGTCGAATGTCACTTGTCATTTGAGAGATGTATGTTAGCCATCTCAATCTCATTTTAGAAAAATGTGCATTTTTCTTAAGCATCGTGCCTAGCAGAGGCTTGTGATCTGAACAAATATGAAAAGATCGGCCGTCCAAGTCATTGTGCCAGTGAATGCAAGCTTGGTAAACGGCGAACATCTCTTTGTCGAATGAGGCTTTATTCTTCCATTGTTCCGGAATTTCTTTACTGAAAAATCCCAATGGTTGGTAAGATTTCGAGCCGTGTTTGTCTGTAATTTCCTGCTCCAGTGCCGCTCCGATGTGTGTATCGGATGCGTCGCAGACTATTCTCCACTCTGCTGTAGGGTGTGGATGAGCAATATTATGCAATGTAGCTTTTATCATTGCTTGTTTTAAGCTGTTGAAAGCTTTTTCTCTCTCTGATGTCCATTCGATAGGTGTTTTGTCATTTTTTTTGTTTGACTGAATGGAGTCATACAGAGGTTGTGCTGTGTGAGCGAATTTACTTGAGCAAGCTCGGTAGAAACCACACATACCTAGGAATCTGCGAAGACTTCGTACGTCTATTGGCCTAGGAAATTGTTCTATGGCTTCTATTTTATCTCGTTTAGGAATTATCCCTTCTTTCGAGATAGTGAAACCTAGGAAATCGACGGTAGGTTTTGAAAAAATGCATTTGTCAAAACCTACTCGAAGTCCGTGTTCTCCTAGCTTGTCGAAAATTTGTTTGAGGTGGTTCATGTGTTCTTTATAATTGTTAGAAGCCACCAATATGTCATCTAGGTATACAAATGCGAAATCAAATTTTCGCATGATGCTGTCCATGTACCTTTGCCATGTTTGAGCCGCTCCGGCCAAACCCATGCTCATTTTTTTAAACTCATAAAGACCGAAAGGTGTAATAATTGCTGTTTTATGAGCGTCATCTGGGTGCATCGGGATATGGTAATATGCCGATTTCAAATCTATTGTCGAATAGTTTTGTGTATTATGTAAATTCGCTTGGAAAGAGCGAATGTGAGGAGGAGGGTAGGCGTCTTTCTTCGTCTTCGCGTTCAGGAAACGGTAGTCGCCGGTGATCCTCCATGACCCGTCTTTTTTTGGCACACAGTGTAACGGGGATGCCCATTCGGAATCTGATGGTGCAATTATGCCCTCGGAGAGCATTTTGTCAAAAGTACTTTTGACTTGAGCCTGTTTTTCGCCTGCCATGGGTCTTGCTCGGAAGTGTACTGGTGTTCCTTCCGTGGTTATACGGTGGTAAACCCCGTTGTTTTTCCACTTTCCTTGAAGTTTGCTCATTTTATCATTGTATTTTTCAATGATGGAGCGTATGTTTTCGTCCTCCGTGAGTTGTACGTCCTCTGGTTGAGGACTTTTGTCACGATGAGGGATAGTAGCTGCTATTTGTTCGTCAGTGAATTTTTTGTTCATGACTGCAGCGATTTTTTGATCGGCATAGCTTTTTATTTTATCTTTATAGATGTACTTGTGTTTGACCCGTATTCCGATATCCCAAGACTCGAGGAATGGTATACCGAGGATCGCTAGATCAACTTTCGTGATCATAAAATCGGTGGTCATGTCTCCGAGGCCGATGTTAATTGTCGTGTCAGCACGCCCTAGTGTGTCTATAGGGGCTCCGTTAGCTGCTGTGAGCTTTACGTTGGACTTACGAATTTTTAAGCCCAATTTTTTGGTGACATTGTGGGGCAGAATGTTCACTTCTGCTCCCGTGTCAATGAGAAATTCAGTGCCATTTAGTTTGCACTTGAAAAAAAGCCTTTTATACTCATTAGTCTGCCGGTGTATAGGCTCAGATACACTGGCAGTTATTCGTTTTCCGAACTCTCTGCGTCGGAGGTTGGAACGGTACTTTCTTGTACCGATCTCTGAGTATTTTCGCTTGAAAACCAGGTTTTAGGCTGGCTTATAGGCGCTGCTTTTTTGCTAGGTTTGGAGGCAGTATTTGTCTTCCAAGTGCAGTGTTCTGGGTCTGCACATTTGCGAGTTTCGCTACCGAAACGTGCGTGGTTTCGACAGACATAGGCCGTCGGTTTGTGAGGCTTACTCTCTACTTGCTGGGGTTTGAACTCAGCTTTTTGTGAGAGGGCCTTTTTGAAACCAGTCTTCGTGGGTTTCGGAGTAGATTCTACTCCTCGTATGTTGAGAGAGGGGTTCTCTGTTTTGTACGCGTGTAGCGTATCAGCTAGGTCAAGCCGGGCGGTCGTGGTAGGCTGTGCTGCGACCATACCTCGGGCTTCGATAGGTAGAGTTTCGATCCACTTTTGAGTGATCAGAGCCTCTGAGAAGTACCCAACAGCTTTAGAGTACATTTCATGGTACTTGGTGCTGGGTTTTTTGGCGAGAGATGCGGGGTCCTCGAGTGCGAGGAGCCTGTCCTGTAAGGACAACCCGTATTCTCGTTGTAGGCGCTGTTTGGCCTCTTCATAAGGTGCGTGGGGTGCCGTGAGGTAAGCTGAGTCGATAGCTTCCCGCATTTCTTCCGGTACCCACTTGTATATAGCTGAGAAGCATTCGTTCTGCGTTCTCAGGTGTTTTCGCACGCAGTATTGATCGAACTCGGCGAGTGCACGATCGATATTCTTCTTTTGGAAGATTGGTCTTTGATAATCTCCCATTTCCTCCAAAAGTGCTCGAAAGCCACTTTGTGTAGAGGGTTGTTGAGTGAGATGTGGGGCGTATAGGCCCGGTGGGGGTCGTACGCCCGCAGTGGTTCCCTGAAATCCACTAGCTTCATAAGAGGGAACGAAATGCTCCGTGTTAAGCCTGTTCAAAGGCGGGGTCACCATTTGTAGTGGATTTATATATGTTTTACTTGGTGTAGGTAGACCAAGTGGGACATTTATATTCTGGTTATGCGGGTTAGTCCCTGAGGTATTCCTGTAAGGAATGTGAGCGAAATCGCCAAGGTCAGCTTGCTTGGCGGGAGGAACTGAGGGGTAGTTCGTGTCGCAGCCGCGTGGAGCACTGGGCTCGCATAGTGGGTGCTGGGTTCGATCGGTTTGGTGCTGAGCCGTTATGTAATATTCCGGCCTAAGATTTATATCTGTACTAGGAATATGTTGGGCTTGGTTGAGGTACTGAAAAGTATCCTTTGTTTTTAGCACATTTGGAGTGTATTTGACACTCGGATCGGCCGGGTAGCCTTGTGTAGAATATCGTGGATATTCGGAAATCTTTGTCGAATCATGATGATTGACTTCAGAGCGGGTCTGAAAGGTATCCTCGAACTTTTGTGTGTGTGAGGCTTGATCTAACGTTTCCTTCATGAATACGTTAGGTGAGAAGGCGATCTCTTCGCGAGGATCGAGCCTTGGGCCGTCGCTAGGAACAGCGGACGAGTCGAGCGGCGGGTAGGGAGCGCTGCGTGGGCTAAGTGGCCCGGCCGCGCCGTGTTCCGCCTCCCCTTGCATAAGGAAGTAGGACGGGCGGCGCTCCATCGAAATATCCGAGTTTATTAACTCGTTTTCGATACCTCTACGTATAGAAATAGAGGGTTTGGAAGGTGGACTCGCTTGACAGAGCTTCTTTCCTTTGCTCAGATGTCAGGGTCCTACCTTGTAGTCTTGAAAAAGACTTCCTTGGACGATAAATTAGAGCGGATAAGCTGAGTAATTTATCGGCGTGCCCACAGCGGTCGGTGACGAGCCTAGTGCTACGAAACCCGGGCGACACGTCTCGGAACGTCCCAGCGGGCGTACGATCTAATGAGAATATCAATAGATGTACCGGGTGGCGTCCTGACAGAAGAACTACGTTGGGCAATGAGCAGGATGAATAATCACTGGACTCGTAGATGCCAATGCGAGATCTGTGTGGAGAGAAGGTATGCCTTGTAGAAAGCAGTAGGAAGCCGTTCTGAGATGAACTCGGGAGCAGAAGGATCGTCAGCGTAGAGCGTGTAGAATCTTCGTACTTCAGAGTGTAGTCGTCGAGAGCGGAGAGTGGAATGAATTTCGGAGGGCTCCGAGCGGGGTAATTATAGGGAGGTGGCCGCCTCCTGCCGCCTCCTGATTGGTCCGCTTAATTTCGTTAATTCAACTGTGTAATCTCATTGGCTCGCACATTGTTTTCTCAGTATCTGCGAGTATGATAGCTGAGCTCGTCCTCCGGGATGGTTTCCCCACGTCCGTCGCTGCGACGGGGTCCCCGGGGGTGGCTTACGAGCGTCCGTTGCGGAGACGACGACCTTGAGTTGTCTTCCCTGCGTCCGTCGTTTAGACGGGGTCCTCGGGTGGTTTCCCTGCGTCCGTTGTTCAGACGGGGTCCCCGGGGTGGCTGCTGGACCAGAGGTGGTTGCTTGCCGCCTCCTGGTTGGTTCGCCTATTGTCTCTCGTGTAATCAGTGTTTCTGATTGGCGAGTAGGCTTGTTAGAATTGTCCTTGTTAGTTTTAGAGGACGTTTGATTTTCTGTTTGAGCTTTCTCATTCAAGGCGACTTGGTTCGAGATACTTGTCGCGTCTCTCTCGCCCAGTAAGTGTTTAGGGAGGTCGCCTTGTATGTTATTAGTTAATATTTCACTTTTGAGAGAGAATTTCGTATTTTCTCTCTGGTGAAATATTTTGTTTGACGGAGTTATAACTCGACGTCTTATAAATATTTGTGTGTCGTGTCTACCTCTTTTTGGTAGCCCTGAAAAGGGCTGTTGAAAAGAGGGGGTGGTTTTCACCACAGGCGCCCCCCCAAGACGTCGTGTTACTAACGACGACGCCGGTTGGGGAGAACTGGGAGGTCCACACGGAATTCTCCGTATGAAACCCTCACCAGTTGGGGCGGAGGCGGAGGTGCAGGCCTCGCGTCCCGCGCCTGGGGTGCGCCCCGGCCTCGCCGGTTTCGACGAGCGCCGCGGGGCGGCCGTGGCCGGCCCGAGCTTTGCCGACGGGAGCCAAACCCGCGAGGGTTTGGCCCGCGGCCGCGGCTGGGCTGTTGCGGAGGTGCTCGTTCCGGCTCCGTCCACCCCGCTGCGCTCATCTCGTCCCACCGAGGCACGGGCACGTCGCCCGAGCTGATCCACTTGCGTGGAACCGTGGGGAGCTGGTGAGCGGGAGGAGCCCTGGGCAGCTGCGGAGCGGGTGTAGCCGGCGTCCTGTACGCGGCTGGTGTCTTCCACACCACCTCCCTCGGAGCGCTGGCGTCCGCCGGTGTCTTCTTCTCCGGCGAAGGTGGTAGCGGGCTGATCGTTGCCGGAATCTCCTCGGCTAGGAGGAAATCCTCCACTTCTTCTGTGATCATGCGTTCTGCCGTTGTAGGAGTTGAAGCTGCCATGGTCAAAGTTGGTATGAGCTCTGGGCGTGGGGTGTTCCATATTTATATCTCCCACTGTTCCTACCCGAGAAAAGTGGGCGTGGCCGGTTTCGAGTGCAGTCACCCACTTCTCGTCGAATTTGGTAGAGGGGACGCGCCCTCTAGAGGATTTTCGGGGAGTTTCCTCCTTATTTTCTGCCTGATTTTGGCTTCGTGACACAGCTTTGTCTGAGTTTAGAGTGTAAGCTGGTTTTATTTGTTGTTTGGGAACTTTTTTCGTGTGTTCGCCCATTTGTACTGTAACCGAAAACTTATCTCTTTTAACAACTTTGAATGGTCCCGTGTAAGGACATTGCAGGGAGGAGAGCTGTGTGGGTACTCTGATATAGACATGTGTACATGTATCCAAGTTTTTGGGCATGTTGACGGCATACTTCGTATTATTATGTTTAATATGCGTAGGCCGGAAGAAGAGAGGCTCAGAAAGGTTTGTAGAAGTTACGAAAATGTCTCCTGGGAGTGGTACGTCAATTCCGTAAACTTTTTGGAACGGTGTAGTTTCCGTTGCTGGGTCTACTGCCGTACGCATGGCGAGTAGTACTTTTGGAAGGGCGTCGAGCCAATTTTCGTTTTGTGCTTTGAGAGCCTCTTTCAAAGATCTATTTCTGCGTTCTACCATTCCGTTTGTTGACGGTTTGTATGGTAACGTGTGAGTATGTTTTACTCCGAGACGTTCCATAATGGAATTAAATAGATCTGATTCGAATTGTGTGCCCTGGTCACTTGTGATGTATTTCGGTACGCCTTTTGAAGCTACCCAAATATTGATAAAGGCGTTTGTGATCGTGGATGTTTCGATGTTGTTAAGAGGGACTGCCTCTAGCCAACCCGTTGCTCTATCGACCATCATTAGAATGTAACGTTTCCCTCCTTTAGCTAAAGGTAAGGGTCCGGTAATGTCAACGTGTACATGTGAAAATTTGTTAGCCGTTTCAAATTCGGAGTAAGGGAGCTTCACGGAGCGAATGATTTTTGCTCGTTGGCAAGTCTCGCACGCTCGGACCCAGTTGGAGACATCTGCACGAAGTCTGTGCCAAAAATATCTTTGTTTTACTTTATACACTGTAGAGTGTATGCCTGGGTGTCCCAAATTGTGAATTTGGCTGATTATTTCGTGCCTTATTTCGTTTGGAATATAAGGTCTTGGGTGTCCTAGGTCTAGGTTACACCAAATCTCTCCTTGAGGGAATTCAACTCGTGTGAGTTTCAATTTGTCCTCTGAGTTAGGAGGAGAACGAATTTGTGCATTTGAGATGTGCAGTAGAAGATTGCACTCTATTGCAGCCGTAATTTGCGAAATTCCGGCTATGGGTGGACCCTCGTCAGTTTGGGTTGAAATCGATTTTGTTTGAATTTCAACTGGATCGAAGGGTCTGGAGAGTGCGTCGGCGACGACGTTGTTCTCTCCGGGTATATGTCGAATGTCACTTGTCATTTGAGAGATGTATGTTAGCCATCTCAATCTCATTTTAGAAAAATGTGCATTTTTCTTAAGCATCGTGCCTAGCAGAGGCTTGTGATCTGAACAAATATGAAAAGATCGGCCGTCCAAGTCATTGTGCCAGTGAATGCAAGCTTGGTAAACGGCGAACATCTCTTTGTCGAATGAGGCTTTATTCTTCCATTGTTCCGGAATTTCTTTACTGAAAAATCCCAATGGTTGGTAAGATTTCGAGCCGTGTTTGTCTGTAATTTCCTGCTCCAGTGCCGCTCCGATGTGTGTATCGGATGCGTCGCAGACTATTCTCCACTCTGCTGTAGGGTGTGGATGAGCAATATTATGCAATGTAGCTTTTATCATTGCTTGTTTTAAGCTGTTGAAAGCTTTTTCTCTCTCTGATGTCCATTCGATAGGTGTTTTGTCATTTTTTTTGTTTGACTGAATGGAGTCATACAGAGGTTGTGCCGTGTGAGCGAATTTACTTGAGCAAGCTCGGTAGAAACCACACATACCTAGGAATCTGCGAAGACTTCGTACGTCTATTGGCCTAGGAAATTGTTCTATGGCTTCTATTTAATCTCGTTTAGGATTTATCCCTTCTTTCGAGATAGTGAAACCTAGGAAATCGACGGTAGGTTTTGAAAAAATGCATTCCCACTAGGCTCGTTCAATTTGTAGTGGATTTCAGGGAACCACTGCGGGCGTGCGACCCCCGCCGGGCCTATACGCCCCACATCTCACTCAACAACCCTCTACACAAAGTGGCTTCCGAGCACTTTTGGAGGAAATGGGAGATTATCAAAGACCAATCTTCCAAAAGAAGAATATCGATCGTGCACTCGCCGAGTTCGATCAATACTGCGTGCGAAAACACCTGAGAACGCAGAACGAATGCTTCTCAGCTATATACAAGTGGGTACCGGAAGAAATGCGGGAAGCTATCGACTCAGCTTACCTCACGGCACCCCACGCACCTTATGAAGAGGCCAAACAGCGCCTACAACGAGAATACGGGTTGTCCTTACAGGACAGGCTCCTCGCACTCGAGGACCCCGCATCTCTCGCCAAAAAACCCAGCACCAAGTACCATGAAATGTACTCTAAAGCTGTTGGGTACTTCTCAGAGGCTCTGATCACTCAAAAGTGGATCGAAACTCTACCTATCGAAGCCCGAGGTATGGTCGCAGCACAGCCTACCACGACCGCCCGGCTCGACCTAGCTGATACGCTACACGCGTACAAAACAGAGAACCCCTCTCTCAACATAAGAGGAGTAGAATCTACTCCGAAACCCACGAAGACTGGTTTCAAAAAGGCCCTCTCACAAAAAGCTGAGTTCAAACCCCAGCAAGTAGAGAGTAAGCCTCACAAACCGACCGCCTATGTCTGTCGAAACCACGCACGTTTCGGTAGCGAAACTCGCAAGTGTGCAGACCCAGAACACTGCACTTGGAAGACAAATACTGCCTCCAAACCTAGCAAATACTGCCTCCAAACCCTCCGAATTTAAAAGAATTAGGACTGATGATAGGTCGCAAAAAATCGATGTAGATATTGGGAAATCACGTTTGCTCATGCGCACAAGCTATTATTTTCTTGATGGGGATGAAAGTGATGAGGGATGGTGTGTAAGTCAACCCACGCAACTCCTGAACATTTCATGAAAATCGGTACGTTAGTTTTGTAGTTTCCCCTGCGATTCAACTCTAGTTTTATGCGTGCACAATATATGAAATCAAAAATGATCACGATAAAATTCACTGGGCACCACCATAAAACATATTTGACATTGCGAAGATTTTGTTGACTCTGCTAGATTTCGCTGATCACGCCACAGGATTCGACTGACCACGCCGGATTTGGCTGACCGAGCTCAAGATTTGGCTTTGGCCAAGATTTGGCCACGCAAAAGAAGGATCACATAAAGAAGGACGAACTCATGCACTCATGTACTTTTGGTAGTGAAAGAGCAAAAAGTGATACTTATACGAAAAATTCTTAATTTCACTGTCAAAGAAAGGTTAGCAGTTAGCTCTGGCACTGAGATTCTTAGGTACTGGGGATTCGTTTAACAGTTTGCAATATATCTTTTGATGGTATCAGCTATTGTTCCAGAAGTACATGTTTGCGTTAGTTGAAGTAGGTAGGTACCTAATGAAGGACTTCATAAAGGTAAACAACGAAGATTATTTGGGAAAACCTAGAGTTTTTAAAAAAATAAATGAAAACCAGTTAAAATAAATGATATATTACGTAGTTATATAGGTAGGTATTGTTAAGCATATAAAACAAGCTAACATTTTGTTCACATAAATCAGATTTCTTCAGGATTGACGGTATTCAAATATGGTAGAAAGCTGCTTCCTTGTAACGGTGGCTTTGAAGTTTCTGATAATACCTTCTAGGACGATGTGGCAGGTGGAGGTGAAGGAGTCGGCTGGTAACTACTATGGTACGGAGACGTGGATGCACCGGAATTCGCGTAGTATTCATCTCTGTTATTATTCTCGTTATAAGTGGGGGTGAATCCTCCAATATCTGCTTGAAACAATATATCTAATATAGCCCTTTTCACATATGGTAGGGTTTGACTATCATATTTTCGTAGTTCACTAGCTACATGGTTTCCAAACGTTTCATAGTGGTCAGGAGGAGACGATGTTTTTTTCAAAATGGAAAATGCTTCAAGTAACGTTTCACTTTGTGATTTGTGTTTAGGCTCATAATTGCGACGTTTTCTCTTAGTCGCTCGTGATACAGAAGTTTCCATTGACATAGTAGTTGGCGCCGATGAGTCATCTTGATAAGAAGTCGTTGGTATGGGTTCTTCAGTAGGTAATCGGTCTCTCCTTAGTTGAGCCTTCGCTAGTCTCTTCAGAACCACATTGCGTGACACCTTCTAAAACAATGAGTACCATTAATACTATGTAATTATATTGTGGAAGCTGTTGTTTTATTTGAGGCAACCTCTTAGAGTGAATAATGGTAAGCTATAGTACCTAAGGGAATTGAAAAATGAGGAATGTCCCTCTTGAACTAGTAGATGGTGCCACAGTTGGGAAACACATGCTGCTTCAAGCGCTTTGAGTAGAGAAGCAGGACTGATTATTGGAATCACAAGTGTTTGTTTTTAGTTAGGTACCTTGTGTTGTTTGGCTTAGTTGATGGAAATCACGATTTTTCAACACTTTGCATTTGCGACTTGCGGTGCATTTGCGACTTGCGGTGCAATTCTATGGCAAAATAACTAGGTAGGTAGGTAACTATTAGTACCTAATCAAATGAATGTTCTTCTCCGTCTTTGCTGGTTGTATACAGTATATTTTGAAAATATAGTTTTCACACCTTTGCACATATTTCTTACAGATATCTGTAATAGGTACTATTTTTATAATAGATACAAAATTATTTAGAACAAGTTTTTTGCCATAAAATTCCTTTTTACTTAATGTCCTGAATTGTCAAAACAATTCAACATCATACAGTAGGATAATTTATGAAAATTCGCTCATACGATCATGCTGCATGACTGGAACTTTTTTGTCGTATGTTGACAGATATAAGCCGCTGTTGCAAAACTCGTGTGACATGCTGTATAGATTTTTGCACAACGCATTCTCATCTTAGTCAGACACCTACGAAATTTCAATGCCAAATTTTAACATTCTTTTATCGTTTCATTACCTACCCGGCCATGAATTAGAGTATTAATTAGTTTAAAGGATGCCAAATATACAACAGTTCTCTTTATTATGTAGGTAGGTACAACTTACATTATCCATTGTATCAACCGCGTCATTTGGTATGTCCTTGTCAGAGAGAAATGAAAACCATGTGAAGGCAAACCATTTTGATTTGTACACGTCAGCTTTACCTGTGAAATTACAAACCATTCTTCAAAATTCCACAAAACCCTACACACCTAATTAAAAAAAGCCCAACTGCCAATCTATATACTTGTGTTTATGCGTTATGAACAATGACATACCTGATCTAGTAACTTGACTTTTCTTTTCTCGGGACTTTTCCCGTCTGTAGGAGCCCAGGAGAGATGTCATCTTCTTTTTCAACTCTTTAACAGGAACATTTACTGCTATTGATATTTCGCCCCACACATCGTCTCTCCTGCTTTTATTGTAGTAATCAGGATGTTTAGAATCCCACAATAATCGGTTTCGTTCGTATAATTTAACAATTTGGTGAACTGCATCGTTTTCCATGATGCTAAAATCGCGTTATTAAACCCGCGGTTGTTCGTTGCGAGGCAAGAAAACGTGCCTCCACGCATTCACAGCTTGTACTGAGGGTTTAGGCGTCCTTGAGCGCGCCCGTTATACTGACCAGTAGATGGCTCGGGCTGAGCGGCTCAAATCGAGGCGAGTGCCGACCCGGTTGGTATCGACATTCCGAGCATGCGCACCGAGCATGCGCTCCGAGGCATTCGAAGTGAGCTGCCTCGCACTGTCAATACACGGCGAGGAGAGGTTCACGGATGATCAAGGATGATTCACGCTACACCGTGCCCAATTAAATTAAATGGAATCAAATTGAATTAATTTTTTTAAATCAATTTTCTGTCCAAACTTATTGGAGCTGACGTAAATTTAACGTCAAAGTTGACGGAAGGTTGAGGTCGTTCCCTTATGACGTCACCTTGCTTCCTATACATGTGTGATTCGATGATTGCCTACAATCCGATAGATAGCTAGGTACCTACCCTTCATATTGCACCTGTTTGAAAGCTCACGTCAAATCCTTCCAGCTGAGTATAAAATAAAAAGGTGAAATTGCCCATTAATTCGGTAGGAAAGAGAGACTTGACAGCAACTAAGCTCGACCAGCAAAGCCACTCTCGCTCCACCTTCAAATTCACGTGCGTAGTTGACCGTTCCTTCGGACACTTTTTAATTCAAACAGATACCACCCGAATAGGGCCGGTTCCATTTCCTACCAAGTTGTTCGCTGCTCGCGATAATAAAACTCCGAATCCTCCCTCTAGAGCTGCATCGCATGAGTTCACTAGATGTGACAATGACCCTCTGTGATCGTCTGCAGCTTGGTTAGCTTTTACATCTGCAGCTAGTAGTGCTGTCGGTTGCCAGGCTTTGGAGATAATGTATGAAGCAGCGTCAGCAACTAAGTACCTATACCTAGGATCATTAAAAAACAACTAGTCTAGTTTTTCGATTGCTCGGTGTGGGATGCAGGTATAGATGCGATGGGATATAGTCCATCCCGAGCCTGTAGGAAAAACCCCGTAGGGGATGTTACTTTGCTTGCTCGGAGTGGGATGTATATAATTATTATAATTCTGTTGGAACATTTCAAGACCAGCAAACTGGTATTTTAAGACCGTCAACATTCGCTCGGTCTAGGCACGAACAAACATAGCCATAATGAATTTTTTTAAATTTCTTCTTCATATTTTCGGGTTTCTCCAGATATCTTTCGGCATTTTGTTGGTAGGTACCATCGTGTTCTAAGAGTCCAGAATCGTAACTTTGTCGCTGGAATACGAAGTGCTCTAGATCAAATTTTAATGTGGCAGCCAATAGAAAATCGAGCGCTCGGCAAAAAAAAAAAACGCATTAAAAGAGTAGACAATTTTAAAATTGCGTAAGCCCTCTTTGCGAGAAATCCAAGAAGATCCCCTCACTCCTAGACTCCCCCCACTCAGTCGTTTGGCCGTGCATAGCTCAGAAATGCATAGCTGCGGGCGGGGTTGGCGGTGGATGGGTGGCTTACGGTGGGGGGTGATCCTCAAAACCCATTTTTTAAAATGCTGGCCTCTCGCTTCCCGACACATTCATCGCTATGTTGCCTACAAAGGCTGGTTGACCATTGGACGGCTTGCTCGCATTATGCTGTGGTATGCTACTCCAGCAACAACATCCCGTACCTACATCTTCATGTTTCTCTTCACCCCTCCTACTGCTTTACATTTTCGGACGCGTGAGGGAAAACAGATCCGCAGCCATCGCAGTTCATAGGGAGATTTGGAGGCATCTTTTAAACATAGAGCGTCTCTAAATGAAAATAATGAGAGGTGGAAGGAACCCAGTTGCTGAAGTTGGTGTAACTGTAACCGATAGCCACCTGTGTAATTATAATCAATTTACGATTGATGAAGGAAATTTAATACGGAGCCAGGTAGGGACTCCTACAAAACTATTTCAAACGGAGGCGTCTGTGAGCTGGATTATCGTTGAGTTCCATATTTTAATCATTTTAGCCATTGGGCTTCAAGTACGAAGGGGTCCAGGGAAGGATCCCACCAATTACCAATTTGAGGTGCAGATCGCAGTTTCGTTTGTGTAGAACTTCACCGAACTCTGATGACAGGAACCAAAAAGATCACCTCACATAACAAGTGACCCCCTAGTCTAGTTTGATCAATATTTTTTAATGAGTAGGTAGGTAGCTGTGGGTTACCAATAAACATTGATAATACTGTCAGTGGATTTGCCCGTATCTATATGTATCGTAACTATCAACTGACTGTCGTCAACTGCCATTCCAAAAAGTACGTCTACTAAATAAACAACGCACTCTTTTCATCATGGGAGATAAGTGGGAACCCGAACATGTGAATGAAAGCCATCCCAACCTGTTGTCCGATTCGACTTCACCAATAATTGCCGATAACTTCACGACCACAATGAAAGCTGACTACGGGCCTCCTCAGTTCCACTCGCATCCAACAGGTACCAATTAATAACTCCAATACTTTTGAACAGCACCTACCTATTGAATTACCTGCATAACATAAACCATATAAGTACAGGACAATCATTCTTTGATAGGTAGGTAGTAGGCATTTGAATCAACGGAGGCAGCTCTAGAAGGGACGCCAAATATCACCAAGTCCGAACTAGGACATGAGAACTAGAACAGCTGGGGTATATATATCTGGGTTTCTAATACCGCAGCCACTAAAAAACGTCTACCAAGTTGGGTGGGCAGAATAGCTTCCTCACTTATTGTGTCATGAATGCACTCGTAATATATAATTAGTTGAAGATTAAATTGACGTTATCAGCAAGTCATGGTTATGCATGCGCAAACCGTCCTATTGATCTACAACAAAATATCTAAAATCTAAAAACTAAAAAAAAAAAACAGTTTGCATAAGCAGAACCAACTTTCGGTGTGAAAGTTCACAATTGGCATCTGCGTTGACTTTCGCCAAGTCAAGTTTCACTGAACCAATTTCGGTGATTTTTTGTAAAGTCAGCAAGGGGTATAAGCGAATTTAAAATTTTCAAATCCCACCCGAACCATGGGCTGTAGGGCGGGAGGGGGGTCGAATTCCGGTTTAATGTGCGCTTTTTCCACTTCCCCGCTTCCTCTACCCCTCTAAACGTAGGTTTTTGAACAAGGAAGACGATGGCGCGATCGGATCGCGAAAAAAGTATCGGGAAATGCGTCAAAAAAATAAAAGAGGACCCGTTTTCTCAAAAATTCCGACGAAAAACTTCGTTTTTTTTCCAATTAAAATATACCCCATAAAGGTACTATGTTTTTCGGGACGGTGTTCACGGCCGAAATACAGGCTTGATTCTGCCGAATCTGAATACAAAATCAGATATCGAAAAAAGTGACGGGAAGTGGGTCAAAATGCGAGGGGAAGCGAGGCAAAGCGATTAAAATGAGAAGTTAATCGAGCCCACCGCCATTTCACAATGTTGCGAGATGGCCTACGCACGCGCGCGTTGAAGGATGGAACTTTTCCGTTCGAGAGACATTTCAACAGAATAGATACGGGTGTTTTCACTACACATATACAGCTATACCTTGCGAACAAAGCGAGCAACATCCCCTAATAAACTTTTCATGGTTCCACGTAGTTTTATGAGATTTAATTTGTTTGTAAGAATTTCCAACAGAAAAAAAGTCTGCCAAGTTGGGTGGGCAGTATAACTTCCTCAAGCGAGCGAAGCGAGCAGCATCCCCTACAGACGTTAAACCTTCCCTTAGGGATCTACCGTTTCCAATCATTCAACAAGTCCCACTCGACAGTAAAATACCATCGCATCTACACAGCCACACCTTGTGAGCGAAGCGAGCAACTTAATGGGGGGGGGGGGTCCAGGGTTTTTCCTACATATATACAGCCATACCTAGCGAGCGAAGCGAGCAACATTCCCTACGTACATAGGATTCTAACAAGTGTTTTCCTACACATATACAGCCATACCGAGCGAGCGGAGCGAGCAACATCCCCTACACATTTTAAACCTAACCTTAGGGATCTACCGTTTGCGAGCGAAGCGAGCAACATCCCCAACACACGTTAAACCTACCCTTAGGGAGCTGCTGTTTGCGAGCGAAGCGAGCAACATCCCCTACACAAGCAACATTCTCTACATGTTTCAATTGTAATACACCTGAATGAGGGGGGGTGAAGAGGCCTTGCGAGCGAAGCGAGCAACTTAATTGGGGGGGGGGGGGTCCAGGGTTTTTCCTACACATATACAGCCATACCTAGCGAGCGAAGCGAGCAACATCCCCATACACACGTTAAACCTACCGTTTAGGGATCTACCGTTTGCGAGCGAAGCGAGCAACATCCCCAACACACGTTAAACCTACCCTTAGGGAGCTGCTGTTTGCGAGCGAAGCGAGCAACATCCCCTACACACGTTAAACCTACCCTTTGGGATTTACCGTTTGCGAGTGAAGCGAGCAACATCCCCTACATGTTTCAATTGTAATACATCGCATGTACATAGCCACACCTTGCGAGCGAAGCGAGCAACTTAATGGGGGGCCCGGGGGGCTTGCCCCCGGCTGGACGTGGAGTCGAGCGTAGCAAGCCAGAGCGGCTAGTATATAAAGAAATCTGAAAGTGAATGACTATTGTAAACGTGTTCTACACCTTCTGAAACGCAAATAAAATGTATCCCCACCCCCAAGTGCCGCCGTGCCGAAATCTTTTAATGCTCCCTTTTCCACAAAAAGTTGGGTAAAAAACTGGTCTGTTAGTTTCGGGGTTTTAAATGTGTCAACCAACTTTAGTTGCGCGTGTTCCATAGTCATTTACTCAACCAACCGCGATGAAAATCATAGATAACGTTCCTGAAATTGATACCCAACTACCCTCCGAGTTCGAACGGAATTGGGACGATAGATAGTATTCAATCGCCGTTATGAAACATGAAACACTCACGTTTGCACATGCGCAATCACCAATATCGGACCGACGCCGACGGCCGAATCCCTGAACATTTTATCAAGATCAGTCCATTAGCCTCGGAGTTTCGCATGTATCAATGAACCTATGAATGAATATATGAATCTATATTTTGTAATCCTTTTCAGCTCGCCGTAAAGTGATGCTAAAACAATTCTATTGGAAACAATTCTCTCAGGAATTCTTTGACCAATTAGGCAAGATGCCTACTGAAGAAGATAACTTTGCCAATTTCTCGACAACCTACGACGACGAGTATGGGATATGTGACTTCCATCCGAAAGACACTCTGGACTTGGTAGACCCAGAAGTAAGAAACAAAACTCTATTATTGCTGTATAAACACAGTCAATCCTCATAATTTTACCATGATTTCTACCAGTCCTTCTGACATTTTTTATTTATTCCTCATGTTAGCTCATCATTTGCAATAATGAATCTTCGTTTCCAACCCCACCTCCCGTTTCCCTCAACTAACTGTATTGGTTCATTTAGAAAAATCCCTAAAATCTGATTGTTAAACAAAAATTTGGCGTCTGAACCTTTTCTCTCAAGCTAGTAAACCAAAGTGAAAATTTTGATGGAAAATAGGGAATCTTTAGGTATGGCAAAGTAAGCCGACTAATAATATTTTTCATAAACTTTATTGCAAATCAAACACCTGCCATCATCAAATTTATGGCAAACAAACTTTTTTTCCAAGCAAGTTGGAAAAAAAAAAAAAACTGTTTCATTTAACGAATAACAATTGAATGGAACGAGCTAGAAAATGGAGTGGAATGCCGCCACCGCACCTTTCTCTCTCAATCCGTTGCCGAGATATGGTTTTGCTTCCGAGACTACTTATAGGTAGCGGAAGCATTGTTCTCCCTTTCGAGAGATGGAAAATTTCTGGTCTTCAAAATCAAGGTTTCCATTCGCATTTTACGTTTTAGACCATTCTGAACAACTCTCGTTCCGTGCCTGTCTGTGTGTGTATGTGTGTGTGTCTGTCGTGTCCACAAATCCTTGTAACAAGCTCAATTTCCACAATTTTCAACCGATTTTGATGAAATTTTCAAGGAACGAGCAGTTTAGGGTGCAAATAGTCCCTGATCAGTTCCATCGTTCCCAAATCAATACTTCACTCTGTGCATGCGCAAACGTAAATTCCACAAAGCATCATTTTCTCAAGCCGTAGTTGACCGATCTCGCTCAAGTTTGGAGGGTAGATGGGAGAAGACCATTTGAGCATTCCATTTCAACCTTTCTTTACATGATCGTATCACTTGTAGCTCTAGAGCATGAGCAAATGTGAAATCCTCGTAACAAGCTCAATTTCCACAGTTTTCATCCGATTTTAATGAAATTTTCAGATAATGTGCGGGTTAGGCACTAGATGATGCCAGTTTCGTTCTTCCCAAATCAATACTTCACTCTGCGCATGCGCTAGCCTAAATTCCATTAAACATCATTTTTTCGTTTCCTAATTGACCGATTTTGTCGATTTACGACACCTACAACATGATTTACTATTTGCCGCTATGGATTTTTTTAAGATCATTTAAAACATTTTAATGATCAATACATTCATGTTACGGTACGAGGAAGCTATGTGCCACACTCAACTTTTTCTTTCGAGAAAACCACGTTTTTAAATGTAAAAACCCACATTTCATCCGTTAAACTCAACTTTTCCCATGTTTTGACCACATTTTCAGAATAAGCGGTAAATGACTTTTATGAACAGACGGTTTTCATATCATTTATTTACAAAATTCAGACTCATTTATCAAAAAACAAACGTTAATTCTTTGGAAATGGGAAAATCGTAAAAAAGGTTTAAAAATGAGCCATTCCCTGAAAACCAATCTTAGGGACTGTCAACTTTCACCAAAACTGCTTCATTTAATACTCTTTCCAATTTTACGACAAAAATGCTCTAAAATGACTAAATAACTACGTTTAGAACGCTTTGCCATGAGGAAATGTCATTTAGAGACTTTTAGAATGTACCTATACAATAGTGTTAATACAAGTACCTATCTAAGAGTATTTTTTCAATATTTGTCAACTCGTTGGTGGTAGATTGAACACTACGCAAGAACTACAATTTCATTTGCAAATGATTTTTTACGAATATTATTTTGAATGCACTTTTGTCCAGCTCATTGCTAAACATCCCTTGTACGCTGATCCTCCGTATTCCGTCTACTTGGAGAAAATTGATCGCATCAAGCCCAGTGCGAAGGCCAAACATCCGATGTACGCCTTCAGGAAAAGCTCCACTTTTGCCAAGAAATGGTACGACGAGTTGGAGTGATACCTTAGCAAATTCAATAAATTTGTCTCATCCATAAGTCTCTGTATTATTTATTGATCCCATTTCTCGCACATTATGATAGCCGATTCTCAGTATGGGTACCTATTTCAAGTATTAAAAAATCCGAGTCAAAAGCAGGTTTCTAATAATTTTTATGAGAAAGCGTTCGTGTACTATTTCTTGGTTGGGGATAGCGTTGGGGTTGGCGTTGGCGATGTTTCAGATCTCCCCCATACAGCCTGGAAGAATCACTCGGGCTTTATTCTTTGAGATGAAAAGTTCGAGAACGTTACCATGGGTATAAACATAAATTAGAAGGGCCGTACACGCATGGCCCTACACCCACCTATGGGCGAAGGGAGAAGAGGAGGGGGAGTCAGCTGTCCCCATAAAATAAAAAATGGCTTCTAAACAGTTATTCTAGAGGTGCCTAATATATTGCTTCCGAGACTGCAAGGCAGCGGAAGCTTTGTTTTCACTTTCGAAATGAAAACAATTTTTTTGCTCCAAAATCAAAATTTCCACTCGCATTTTGCGTTTCAGAGCCTTCTGAACGAATTTGGTTCCGTGTCTGTCTGTCTGTACGTCTGTCCGTCCACATTTCCTTGTAACAGCCATAACTTCCACAATTTTGATCCGATTTTAACCAAATTTTCAGGGATCGTGTGGGTTAAGCTCTAAATGGTCCCCTATCAACTTCATCGTGATCGAATCAACGGTAGCTTCTGCGCAGGCGCTAACGTGAATTCCTTGTGACGGTCATAACTCGGTCAATGTTGAACGGATTTCGGTCAGATTTTCAGGTATGATGTGGGTAAGATCCCTTGAGGTCCCATAAGACAATCATCATAATTTCATTAGTAGTACGCTCTGCGCATGCGTGAACGAAATATTCTTGTTACGGTCCTTGCAACAGCCATAACTTCCACAATTTTGATGCGATTTTCTTCAAATTTTTAGGGATCGTGCGGGTATAGCTCTACATGGTTCCCTATCAGTTCCGTCATGATCGAATCAACGGTAGCCTCTGCGCAGGCGCAAACAAAATTTTGTTGTTTCGGTCATAACTCAGGCAATTGCGAACGGATTTCGGTCATATTTTTTGGGATGATGCGGGCAAGGTTTCTTGAGGTACCGTATCACATTCTTCGCGATCATCAGCAGCGGTACGCTAGGCGCATTCGCGAAAGTGATGTTGTTACGGTCACAGCTTCGTTAATTTTATCGGATTTTGTTCAAATTTTCAAAGATGATCCCGGTAGAGTCCCTTGAGGTGCCATACGAATCGTACGGTACTACCAGTGATTGTGCCCATCATGCCGGGAATGTATTTGCCGGCCATTTCTAGTTTTCTGGAATTTAATGGTGACGTACTGTGAAGGTCACGAGGAAGCTCATGTGCCATTTCCTTGGCAGTGTATTTTTTCCTGCAACAAGGCATGCATTCTTGATTTTAAGTGCTTTCCCGTCATCGACAGCAACTGTAGAGCGATGCTTCAGTACCCTTCGAGGAGTAAGGCTCGGCGCAAATAGAAACTCAGGCTGGTGAGGTGACGACGGGTGAGCCGCGGTGATTTTTTTGTGAATTATTGCAGATAACAGAGAGACCGCTCTAATAGAGCCGTGGTGTGACTCGCCTCACCATCCGGTCACACCGTCCTGCGTAACGCAGTCCGCCTGCCGTAGATTTCGTTTGGTGATCAACGTGACTAGCGTCTTTGACACCGTGATAATGTACGAAATAGTGATTGAGACTGTGCGGAATGGAAGAGTTTTGTACTATACGAACCACCCTGATTATATGAGGACCAAATTAAAATAGTTCCAGTCATGCAGCATGATCCTGAGAGAATTTTCATAAATTATGGTATACCTATTATGTTAAATTGTTTTGAAATTTGAGCACTTTTTTGTGGCATAAAACTCGATCTAAATGATATCTTGCGATTCCAAAAAGATTTGGGGGATTTTTCGGCACTTTTTATCGATTTTTCAGCTAATGGTAATGACATTTATGTACCTACATCTTTCAGCAAAATTTTGTGCATACTTTTTTTTGATGTTCTAGTTCATCGCTGATCAATTTTCCGTTACTAAAACTGTAATCTAATTTTTTAAGTTTGACAAATTCAATTATTTTCTAATTATTAATCATTCCTTCCATTAAAATGTGAAGGTGCAATTTATTGTGTATATTTGTGAAAGAACAAATTTTTACTCTCAATCCTATTACATATATGTATTTAAATGAAAATATACTAAACTCCAACAATCGTTTCAGAATGCCTCAAAGCGGATTTTTGGAGCCATTGCAATAGCTTCAATTTCTACGAAAATTCGATTAATGTACTTGAACATTGCGCTATTTTGTAAAATTGTAAAACACTCCAAAAAATTGTAAACATCCATAAATTGGTTCAAATGTCAGAATATTTTTCAGAAAAAGCAATTTTTTCCATAAAAATGATGGTTAACAATATCTGTACACACCAAGTCCCCTAAGTGTAAAACAATTCAACATAAATTTACTACGGTACTTCTTGAAAATTCGCTCATCACTTTTTATGCTGCGTGACTGAAACTTTTTTCTTTTGAGCTGTCAGAAACGTTAAAACTAGAATAGCAAAGTAATGTCCATATACTTCCATTTCTAGGCTTTCAATATCAAATTTGTTGGGGTTGTGAAGTCCCCACATAAATTATGGTCACGAATAATGGACCTCCCAGATTGTAGGCTGCGAATCGACTCGACTCGTCTAAGATAAAATCGACGAGGTGTACGGATGGCGATTGATCGTACAGTTGAAGCGTCACCCCGTGAGCGGACGGCTGAGTGTCAAACTCAAGGGATCGTTTCAGAATTCCTCAAAACGGATTATCATGAAGATGATTTGCAGCTGCTCTATTTTCTTTTAAAATTCACTGAAATTTTCGGTTTGGGCGAAATTTCCACGTTTCTCGAGTTTAAAACTCTAATTTCTCAACCAGATAAATGTTAGTGTACAAGAAAATTGAGTACACCATTGGAAAGCTGAGACCAAGAAGTTTTGGGAAGATTTGCAAGGCGCTAGACTTTTCAAAATTTTCCCGTAAATGGTACCTAGGTAGATCGTAATTTTCTTATATTGCCCATTTCCATATAAATTCTCTGTACGTACCTACTGTGAACTCTAGCACTCGACAGTTCAATAGTTCAATTTTCGACAAAAAATCTTTAAAATGTTGCCATTTGATGGATTGAGGTTGAACAGAACTTTGTTTGATGAAGAAATGACCAATAACAGGTGGCCAAGGCGTGTAAACTTTGGATTTCTCCACCAGCTGTTGTCCTATGAACATTTGGTTGATACTGTTTGAGTTCTAATTGGTCGGAACTTGGTTTCATATTTATATTCAAAATCTTGTATATCTTCCACACCAGTCCCTTGACGTTTAGAACAAACTATGGACGTAGTTCGAAATTCTGGATTCATGAATTATTCATTTCGAGAGCCGCCCATGAAAACTCCGGGACGACAGGTGCCTGCGAGGCCCTCACGTGCCTCTCGCAGCTTCAGTTAATCGGACTAACCTACATCAACGAGATCGCTCAGTTCCTGGACTTAACTTGGTCCCTGTAAGCTGAAGAGCCAAGCCATTACCGGCGAGGCAGGTGGCGCGGGTGCCGGCCGTCTCGCTCATTTCGAACCCCATCACCTGTTGAATGTTTTCTTTTTTTCATTTCCCTCGCAATAGCCGAGCCTCCGGTTCGGACGAGCTGGTAGGTGTTCTAATACCCTCGACCGTGACACGACAACAGTTTTAATCGAACGTGCGAAATGTTAACTGGCCTCTCAGAGTCATCTTTTGCCAGGCATCTTGAAAGTCCCAATATCCGACCAAGAGGGGTCGTCACGAAATATTGATACCAACAGTTTCCTCCAAGCTGGAAACGTTTTAAATCCGCCAGCCTTCCTCTCTCCAAATCCCCGTTGTCTGCAGCACAGGGTGACCCAGACCTTATGGTACTAACTTCAGGGACCGATTCTAATACTCATTTCTGATCTAAAGTTTTTTACAGATTATTTATAAACGCTGTTTTCAATCAATTTTTAATCGTTGATTTTTTTATTATTATTATTTTTTTTTATGTTCTATCTCTTTGATGTCAAATCATTATTTTTTTAGACAACTTAATTCGTGAAAAAAAGGAGAACAAAATGGAAATTCTGACAATATTTGAGGTTCATTTGTTTTGCTACACGTACGAAACTACAAGCGAGCGGTATAGTAAATATTATTTTTACTTCCAGCAAATAGGCTTCCTCAGTGGGTTGACATTTTGTTTGGGCCAGACAAGGTCCAGTCCCTGTTGTTGTATCTGAGAGCTGCTGGGTTCTACTACGAACTCTGATCTCTTTTGTAACCCTTTCAATACGGCAAAAAAATCAGTTCAGTGCGCCTCATTACCGGGAATACTTAGTTCTCCTACCTACAAGTGATTATTACGAGAAATAACTTTTCTGTCTCAAATTACGAAGGTCTAAGAAACGTATAAACGATCTCATAACTACGTATCAACAATAACAATGTTGTTACAAGCTTCATTGATGGGACGTCTATGTCCCGCCGTAAACCCAGAGCGCCTGCATACCGGGACAGGGTATGTCCCAGTCGTAATCCTAAAGTCAATAGTGCTGGGACAGCATTTGTCCCTCTGCCCCTTTTTGTTGATAGCGAACTCCTAAAGGACCCTTTTCCTCTCCCATGCTTCCACCCTCCATAATAATAAAAATAATTTATTTATGAACCATTTTTCGGAATTATTGCACTAATAAGAAAGGAAAACAATATTTAAATTATAAGAAAGAAGGCAGCTAAAAAAAGTAAAGTTATGCAGTCATGCAGCATGATCGTATGAGCAAATTTTCGTAAACCATCAGAGACAACACTTTTTTAATTCTTTCTTCCTAGTTCCTAGTCACTTCCAATGTTTTTTTTGTTTTTTTATTTTTTAATTTATTCATTCTTTTCATTTAGTTCATTTATTTTCTTTTGGTAGGTGACATCGTCCAGCTATATTTCGATAATGTCCTTAGACTCAGTTTGATGATATTCAATTTTTATGGATCGGTGTTCTGCGTAGAAGGGCTATCTAATACAGAAATAATAAACCTTTGTGTAATAGTTTGCAGCGCTTTTTACTAGTGGCATCTTTGCCGAGTTTTCGTGGGCCCCCATCACAGCCACTTAAGTAGGTGGAGAGGAGAAATAAATGGGGGGGGAGGGTGTAGATAGGAAGAACGAGGTCACCGTCGGTCGTCTGTCTTCAGAAGTAAAGCCAAGACAGGTGGTCCATCACCAGGTGGCCCTCGCAGACTCACCTGCTCCCATTACCCATCATCCTCGGTCCGGGAATATTAATAGCCTTGGCGTAGGTTAATTTTCAAGTTGGTAGTTCACTACCACCTTGTTCCGGCCTCGTCTGAGCTGGAGACCTCAATAATAAATCAATCTTGTGCAATGTTCACGATAGGCCAAGCCGAATGATGTACACTATCATTGGGATGCGCATGTGATGTAAGCTGACCAGTATCTACCATCAAATACGCTGAAAATTATTATACAAAGGTTCATTACTTCTGTATTCAACAGCCCTTCTTCACATTTTAATGGCTTTTAGGTAATATGTAATATGTATATGAATTATAATTATACGCCACATTTACGTTGACATCTATACCTTCTATTTTATAAGAATGAAACTCCGTCTGTGTGTTTGCCTGTTTGTCACTCTCTTTCTACGCACGGCCAAACTGCTGTGTGAGGGGAGTCTACAAGTGGGGAGATTTTTTTGGATTTCTCCGAAAGGGGGAGCAAGCGTTTTAAAATTTTCTACTCCCACCCAAACCATGGCCGGGAGGGGGGGTGGGAGCCTATTAATGTGCAGTTTTTTCACTCGAGCACTCGATCTTCTATCCGCTGCCACATTAAAATTTGATCGAAAGCACTTCGTGTGTCAGCGACAAAGTTACGTTTCAGGACCCGTAGAACACGATGGTGCGGTCAAAATCGCCGAAAGATGCTGTCTTCCCGGCAAAAATATGCGGGAAATGACAAAAAAAAAGCATTCCCCGCTATTTTCCGCCTTAGACCCAGTAAATTTTGACGGTTTTGGATCGTTGGTCTTGGAATGTTCGTTGAAGTCCCAATTCGGTCCCATACAAGTTCAGAGACAAGAAATAGTATTTTCCGATTGTAGTGAACGAAAATGTAAACGAAAACGTTGGTTTTCGAGCTACCGCTCTTCCTTATTCTATCGAAACGTAGTTACTCTTAACTTTGTATTGAAAACCTTTTGAAGGAAGAAATCTCTTCGTTTGAAAGACATTTCCAACAGAAAAAAAGATAGCCCTTCTACGCACATAAAATAATGGCCTATCTTTATTAAAGCTAATAATCTTTTCGTGGATCCACATAGTTTTATAAGATTTAAGATGTTTGAAAGTAATTTCCAACATGAAGAATCGAAATGTTCTTAAAACTAAACTTTTCGTGGTTCTACATAGTTTTATAATATTTAATTTTTTTGCCGTTCCCTTGGGTTTGTAATTGAAGGGATTTCAAGCAATTTACAAATTTTCCACCCCCACTCCAACCATGGGCTGTAGGTCTCGATGGTATGGGGACTATATCCAGTCGCTTCTATACATCCCACACCGAGCGAGCGAGAACACCCACTCCTAGCAAATGAAGCGAGCAATATCCCCTACACACGTAGGATTTCAACGGGGTTTTTCCTTCGAATTTAGGATGGACTATAATATATCCCATGGCATCTATACATCCCACAGAGAGCGAGCAAAGCAAGCATCTTTCCATACACATTTCAAATCACCCTTTGTGATCCACCGTTTCCAATAATTCTACATGTCCCGCTCAATAGTAATAGACCATCGGATCTATACAGCCATACCAAGCGGGCGAAGCGAGCGAGAAAACTGGGCTGGTAACGAACAAGCTCAAGCCGATCTAGAAATTTTTCAGCGTTCCACGTACCTCTGTATGCGTAAGTCGCTTCGCAATTCACAGTCGTGTAGGCAATTTATTTTTCATTCCAGCAAACGGTTGAGCTCGAGTCGTTCGAATTCTAATCAAGTAATCACTGAACTGAGTTTTGTCTAAACCAAACAAAAAACTACCTCTTCACGTAAACAGTTTTTGAGATAACAAGTTTTTAAAGCATAAACCGTTTTACTCAAGATTACAGGCATATCTCCGGTCGATGTATAATTTTCGGACCAAATTCTGCAAAAATTGCTCCAGAAGTTTTCCAGAAAACCCCATTTCGCCGGATGGAATTTTTATTTATTTATTTATATCTTTCAATTGTTTTTTGGAGACTACCTAAGAATCTTGAAGTTTAAACCAAACAACTTTGTGGAGGGTTTGCGTTAAGGGGGATGAGTAAGGTCGATTACAAAGCCTAATTACTGAAACTGAAACCGTAAATCAATGTTTATTAGTGTGCCTAACAATGCTGTAGCCTCTGGCTAAATGTGGGTCGGGGAGCGGGTCTTGATCGCTAAGTGAGCACTGAAGTCAGCTTCATCTTTAAAACGTCCTTTGAAATGTAGAACCGAGCCACGCTGGGTTAGTTAGAATAATATTTTTCAACGCTTTCAATTACGTACGCAATGTTCCATCCCGCATGTGATACATGATTCTACTATCCTCTGAAATGGTGATGTCTGTTTTTATCATTCAGATGAATGAATCATAAAATTTTGGAAATCCCAATTTGTCTTATCATATTTTTATTTTTTTATTAGCCGTTGCTCAACTACCTACATTATTTTAATCTTAAGTGACTTGAACTTTATTTTCGTGACAAACTGTTTTTGATGATTTGATTCGCAAGCACCAATGAAAAACATGATAGGAGAACATGGAGGTTGCCATCGATGTCTCCATCGTAGGGTAGGTGTAGTACGTCGCACCTTCACCTTCACCAAATGAATGAACTGGAAAAACCGAAGAAAAACTGTGATTTACAAAACAGTGGAAAAGCGGGAAGGGCTCTCCGCCAATCACGATCGAGCTCACATCGCGACTTCCCTCCTGAAAATCAAATAGATTTGATTTTCCAAAAGCAGCGTGGGTCGATCTTATTTATGCCTTAGCATGCTTACCTGACCACCATGTTGATGACCTTGAGGCTCAGACTAAATAAACAACAATTCGAAGAACGCCCAGTTCCTTTGCTCTTCTTCAGATTCTGGTAAAACGAAACGCAACCAACAACAATGCACCTAGTTTAGTTTTTTTTCTTGTAAAGCTTTATCAGATAAGTGCAGGCTGGTATTAAATGCAGTTGATATCTGAAGGGCAGTTCCCACAACCCATCGGCTCTGGCATAGATTGATATCCGTGAGCCCACATAAAAGGGCATTTTTTGTGAGGGAATGAAGCATGGAGGTACAAAATCCCGGGATCACGTTTTAAGGCAAGACCCTCGCATTAGCATACAATGAGGACCGCTTCCTTAATTCACCTCCGTCTTGTTACAACAGTAGTGTTATTGGGTTTCTTTTGTGTTGAGACAAAGACCACGCCTCGGGGGCTGTACCTGTTATCAATGCGAAGGGACAAATAATAAAAGTCGGCAAACCGATACAGGGCCTGTCGAACCCGCGGATCTCCGCTTGTGCGAAGTGCTGAGACTGCCCGATGGACCTGAGTTGAAGAACGTGGTCGTCTAAAAGGTATAGGTACCTACCTCAAGCAAGACGTGTTGACGTACTTTAGAGGTCTCCAAGAGAGCATGAGCCCTAATCATTCAAGTGAGTGGCGAGAAGACAAATTTCAGGAAAATAGTCAGCAACGACTTGTTTAGTATGGTCAAAAAAATAGTCAGATACGACTTCAAGTTTATTATGGTCAATTGAAAGACTCAATTATGAGGTTTCGCAGAGCAAGAGTAACATGAGGAATATACTCTAACCTTGGGAATGGGGTTCTATTTATTTCTGAGGAGTTTGATCCAACATCAACAGTTTAAACATCAGCGACAGTTGATTGATAACGTAGAATCAAAGATGTGCTGTTTTTTCACGGTAGTGTCAGGTGTGCTATATGAGTTCATAATTTCGGCATGAAGAACTCATCCATCTCAAAACTAGTGATGGAGAGGGGGTGTTCTTAATGAACTGTTCTTGGAGGAGGATTGTTCAGGCTGGGAACTGCAAGAAAGACTGATCGTACAGTAAATCGTTGAGGCACTATTGGCAAGAAAAGGGAAGAACTCGTAAGCAGCAGGTTTATTTTCGACGTTATTCGAGAACTGCTCCTAACAGTCCTCAACGACGCCACCTATTCATTTCGATGCATAGTGCATCATCTATGTATGATTTGGCTCAGTATGCCTCACCATCACTGTTCACCATCGATGTTCGGACCCCCGCGGTAACAGCGATGTAAAACAAAAACGTCTGCCAAGTTGGGTGTGGCACATAGCTTCCTCGTTTACATTTCATGAATGTATACTTAATAGATCATTGAACATTTTTAAGTGATTTCGAAAAATTCCATAGCGGAATACAGAAACCAAGAAATAGCGTGAAACGTCTTAATTGTTCAATTAAGAAACAACAAAATTATACTCAATGTAATTTACGTTTGCGCATGCGCAGAATGAACTGATGAGTTGAGAACAATGAAATAGGTCAGCGCATTCACTGACAATATCATCAAAATCGGATGAAAACTGTGAATATTAGGGTCGTTACAAGGATTTCAAATTGGCGCATTAGCAGTAGCTACTAATAATACAAACATGTTGAAATTTCTATGGGGTAATAAAATCGCCTTCTCTCAACTATCATACAAATTTATGCGAAATCAAACTACTGGGGTGTCAAAAAATGGCCCATAATGGAAATTATTTTTGCGCATGCGCAGAGTGAAGCATTGATTTGGCAACAATTAAACTGAAAGGGAATCATCTACAACCTAACCCGCGCATTTCCTGACAATTTCATCTAAATCGGATGAAAACTATGGAAAATAAGCTTGTTACAAGGATTATACATTGGCGCATGCGCAGTAGCTATTAATGATACAATCATGTTGAAATTGATATGGGATGACCTCCGTATAATACCAATTTTTTTCTACTGCTTGCACGAATAAAAACCTTCTCTACCCTCGGTAGTGAGGAAACAAAAAGTGTGATGTCCTAAATAGCGATAAATGAAACATCACGATGATCTAACTTCTTTTCTATAAATGTTTCTTCTTTCCTGACAAACATTAAATTGGTATGTTTATGCACCCAGATGAATCCCCATGCCTACCTTGGAACCGTCGTCAGTGTGTCAGCAAGGGGTAGATACTAAAGCCCGCAATACTGCTAAGTTTGAGCAAATTGCCTAGCTCGCGCCGTCTCATTCAGTGCCTTGCTGTTCACTGCTGTTTACACCCGCTCCAAGTTTTCTGTAACGTACCCATATGCAGTGGTAATCCTTTACGCTCTTCATTATTCCTTACATCTTTATTTGTATAAAATAATTAACCGTTCCACTTAACCAACGACCCGCACTTCAGGATACATACGAACAGAGTGAGTTTGAACTTAAAACATTCAGAACGCGAAGAAAAGTTTTTTCCACAATCAAAATTTCAACCATAATTAATTCGTGTTTTAGACCATCCCGATGAGTTTAGGTTTTGTGTCTCTCTATGTGTGTACGTGTGTGCATATGTTTGCAAATTATTGTATCGGGCAAAACTGTACCAGATCCACTCCGATTTTGATCGTAACAGACTAGAAATTACCCCCACAAGAATTTCATCGCTACTTGATTAATGCAAATTAATTAATTCTCTGGGCATGGATCTTTTCAGTTTATTTTTATTATGCTCCGGCAAAAACTTTGTCCATTAATATTTTCTACGTGCAGCCAGTTAACGCGCTTTTATTCATTTGACAATACGGACAAGCCCAACAAAATTTGAATCAACATGAGACAATAATGAAATTAAATCATTGGAATATAAATTGTCCGTGCTATTGGATAAATTAGAAAATACCTAATACACAACAAATTAATACTAATACCGACACTACAATTATTTTTAAGGGATAAATATTTTATAGGCTATTCAGAGTTTTCACACGTAATTTAAGGCGAGGCTACGCACAGCGAGACTGATTGAAAATGTCTAATCCGGTAGACTTATCAATGATAAGATTGGGCTGTCTCGGAAGTCTTGAAAGCGGGCGCTGCTGCAGATGATTGGCGACAGAGAATGGGATTCAGAAGAGACTGCTCGAACGAGAACTATATTGGAAGAAACTATAGTTGGGGGAAAAAGGTTAAATCGGACTGATATTTTTGATCTCGGGGGCTTAGTTCGGCAATTCAAAACAGGGATGGACTAGACCATTGAGGCACATTCCAGGATGCCGGACACCAACTACCGACTGATCATGTCATGTTTAAATTCACGAACGTTTAAAGCCAGAGTTGGCCAGTAGTCATCAGCCTACAAGTCTATAAGCTCAGGAGTGATCCAAGGCAGCGTGCTTGTTCCCTTTTAGTACTTATTGTAAGTCAAGGACATACCAGCTGTTGTGCAGTTGGTTATAGCCCAGTTTTCTGATGCTTCAGCTGTCTTCTGTAAGGCACAGTCAGCTACATATGACAACACATGAATGACCTGGACAACTGGTGTTCAAACTGGAAAACACCGCAACAGTGAACCCACAAGAATTCCAACGTGTCCTATTCTCTTACCTACGAAAAGTAATCACGCCACGGGTGGAGCGTCTTGGAGACCCCACACCGAATGTGAAGGTGGTACATTACGTCGGACTACATCTGGATGAAAAAACTCTGTAGAATTCTCATATAAAGTACCTAGTGTGAAAAAAATCGGAATAGAATCCACCAACAAAAATATCTCCTCTGAGCATTAATACCTAACGTCACACTTATGTCATGTTCGCAAGACCGATACGACGATACTCAAGCGGTTTATTGGGAGATGAACCACCATCTCAAGTTAAAAGGGACTCATACCTAACACAAAATATACTCTAGAGAATGATAACGGATGTACCCTGGCATTAGAAAATGTACCTAATATATAATTAGAAAAGTTCCAGTCATGCAGCATGATGGTAAGAGCGAATTTTCGTAAATTATCGAATTGTATAATGTTAAAGTGTTTTGAAATTTGAGGTTTTTGAATGCAAAAAAATTGTTAACAATTAATTTTATGGCAAAAAAATATTTTAAATAATAATATGCTATCAAAAGATCTTTTGGATTTTTAGCTTTTTTGCAATTTTTATCAATTTATAAGCAAATTTTGATGAAATTTAAGTACATTATTCAGCATAATTTTATAAATAAAGTTTTGAATGTTCTATTTTATAGTTGTAGAACTTCATTTGAGCAATAATCTGCTAAATGAT